>JARHVA010001296.1:3030000-3641254 GCA_037957365.1 Torreya grandis | reverse complement strand
ATCATCAATCAAAACCCCATAAGGATTTACATATTATAATGGTCCCAAGATCCTATAGTCTAATCGCTCCAAAAATTTGAGCTTCGATGTCTTTGAGATCAGACCACATGATTGCATTTTATTCACATAAAGCCTCTGAGACATACATAGTTCAAAAATAAAAATGACCATAGCTCCAAATTCATAAACACCAATGGGCCTGATATTCCTCCACATGGCTCAATCATTTTAACTCATGGACCCAAAACATATAAAATGAAATTATAAATATAAAATCTAAAAAAGTGATGAATGGACAAGTGTCATAATCTATAGGATGCATGGCTAAAATATGCATAAATTAAGCCAACAATAAACTAAAAGAGTTGATAAATGAAAATGGATAACTATCTCAAATTAGGTGATTGGGCATAAAAATTTAACAAATTGTTACCAATTTATGAAGTAAACTTACCAAAGGTGACTGATATGGTCGAATTAAAATAAGAACTAAATAAAAATATAATTATTCACATTGATGACACATGAATGCATTAAAAGTTTAGATGTTTGAGAAATTTATGAAAAGTTAAAACAAAGGATAGTCATTTTTCCATTACTCTCTTGATAAAACATTACAACTTTAAGCTCTCAAGTATCCAAAAAACATAGTTTTCTTAGTAAGATTGTAAGAGCAACCAAGTAAATTTATAGAAAGAATTACAACATTCATATACATAGAATAGCTTCTTATTTAAAATAGGTTCATTTTCTAATCCATTTGATGTATTCATTCATTGGTGGGATCTAATATATAGATATTTTCTTTGATAAAATTTCCCTCCACTTCAAATTCCTTCATTACTTAGTGCTTTAGGATACTGTGGAAGCTATGGTGCCTTAATTGATGCCAGATCAAATATCTTTATATGAGAATCAATATATTGATGACTTGATACCCTATTGGATATTTTATAGTGTTTACATAGAGTATCATATTAACTATGAAAAATAATATATTATTATTAGTAGTAATGTTGTAAATAGCTTAGGTGGTTAAGCCTATATCTTATGTTAGGTAAGTTGTTAATATAACTCATGTAGAATCTTATCTTGAGATAAATATGGAGATTTAGTGGTTTAATAAATCTCCTTATTTATAGGTTATAGTTTCATATATATTTGTGTAATAGTTTGAGTGTAATAAAAAGTATAATTATATTATTGTGTTAGATTAAAATTCTATGTTTGGCTCTTTGAATTTTTATCAGTGGTATTAGAGTGCAATATGATATTCTAGAAATTGTGAGGGGTATCTACAACATCTGATTGCCATTAGTAATGGTGTTTAATATCATGCAAATATATTAAATCTATAGTAGTTAATTTTTCTTTTTTTTTGTATCAGAAAACTCATTGTAGCTTTTGAATCAAAATTTGTGCATCCTACAAAACTATGGTAAATTTATTTATCTAAATCATTGGTCAAGTATCTGATTCTCCCAAACATTTTCTAAGCATAATTGATATTGCATCTAAAGATAATATTCATGTGCTCTACATTGATAATAAATAACCATTAGTATTTATATTGTAATGGAAGGATCTAGATCATCATCCTAACTTTTGAAATTTATGCTCACTAACCAAGTGATATCTTTACATCTGGGTTGTTCTCAATGTATATTTTTGTATTCAAATTGCATTTTGTATTGGTATCTTCCAAAGGTATATCTCATGATAGCCACATAATTTCCCTAGTTTTTCTAACACATGGTTTTAACCCTAAATTGTTACATCAGATCAAACACAAGCTTCCTTACATTTGATTTATTTTTTTCCTTGCATATACATGGATATCTATAGTCTTCAGACACATCTCAATCCCTGATTAACTCATGAGTTCATGTCATTTTTAGTGAAGTGGAATTCAAAATAATGAGCTTACTATTTGCATCAAGTTATGGGAATCCATGAGCTATCACATAATGTCGATGTTCGAACAACAAGCTACTAACTTGACTTTTGAGTCTATAGATTTTTCAAGGATTTTATATCTTTTTTAGTTTCAATTACATATGAAGTCATTTAGTTAAGGTAGGTTCTTTTTTTAATAGTGGAGTCCATGTCAAATAGTAATATAGGTATATTTTTAATCATTTATAGTCATTAAGGGTTAATGTCATCTTAAATGTAATGATGTGTCAATTATTTTTAGTTGAGTAAAATTTTGATTTAAATAGTAGGCCAATAAATAAAATGGCATTTATTAGTGTAATTATCATTATGTAATAATTTTTAGGTAATCAAAATAATAATGAGTCATTATTAGAATTTGTGATTATATGTCGATATTCTCTTATTAATGTCAGCAATACAGTCATCAATGTCAAATTTTGATATTGCAATGGATGCATTTTCTATGGAAACTATCATCCAACATGTTCAACATTATGGGAGATAAATTATGTAAATAATCACAATGTGGAAACTATTGAACCTCAAATCCAAATTTACCAAGGATATTATTCTATTAGAGGTTGGAGGTAATAGAGAATTGAGGTTTATAGATCCTCTACTCAATCACCAATGATGGGGCCCATATGCTTTGGTGGCACATTTTATTTTAGTTATGTGTGTTTCATATTTTAGTGTGTTGATTTTAAAATAAACCCTTTTGTAGAAATCTAGTAAAATTCATGATTTTTAGAAAACTTACCTTTAGGGAGTAGGAGAAGATTTTGAGGTAAACTCAGGGATGATTATCTAGTTAGTGCCAAGATTGTGGATCTTAAAGATACAAAAATTGGGTGCTTGAAGAGAAAGAGAAATTCCCACAAGAACCCAAAGAGGAAGGGATTGGTCTTACATAGTTTGGCTTGCCACTATGCCTTCACAAGGGTAAAGAGATAATCTAAGGATTTTGTACTTGGTTTAGGCAATATTTTCAAGAGTTGTGATTGTATCCTCATATTCACACTAAGGGGATGAATGTTGGATACTTTATAATGTTCACATAGAGTATTATATTATCTAAAATAATGTAATATATTATTATTAGTAAGGTTATAAATATCTTAAATTATTAATAATATATCCTATGTTAGGTGATTTATTAATATAACTCACATAGAATCTTAGATTGAGATAAATATGGAGTTTTAGTGGTTAAGTAAATCTATTTATTTATAGGTTAGAGTTTCCTATATATTTGTGTAATGGTTCAAATTTAATATGAAGCAAAAGTATATTATTGTGTGTGATTAAAATTATATGTGTTTGATTCTTAGAATTCCTATCATACCTATTAAATCACAAGGTCTACACTAGGCAACAACAAAACTAGTGGTAAAGCCTTGCATAAAGTTGCTTAGAAATTTATTTCTTAATGAAACATTTTTTGGGGATTGATTTCATATTATAAAAGGCAAAGGAGTAGTTGCATATATTTTGGGTAGGGAATCTGAGATATGTCTTAGAATATGTCCCTTGAGAATGTATCAAACCAAGTATTGGCCAATGTTTGGATCAAGCACAACACCATCGGAAGAAATCTTAAATAATAGTTGGTAAAAGTCCAAATAATAAATACCAAGGGAGGGATTTCATCTGATTGTACTGCCAAATTTAGATTGGGAATTAGGATAGCCATGGCTCTCCTAAATCATTTATATGATTTTTCAAGCACATCGTATGTGTAGGTCAAGTGGGTCTTATTGCTCAACATCTTATTAACTTATAACAAGATAGTTGCCCTAAGAGAAGTCATAAGCATCAGACTAAAGACATAAATGTTTTATCTTGATTAAAGGCCAATTGATGGTAATTTGTATGCGATGTCATTCTTACTAGATGAAGTGTTAGGAAAAATTCATAATACACACGGGAAACTATGGTAGCCCTCAACAAAGTACCTAGGTAATGGAATCTGTCAAGAATACTATTTCATGTTTATATATACATTTAAGAGTGAGATTAAAAATATATGTGATGAAATATATTATCATGTGTATCATGTAATTTATGGCACCCAAATTCTTAGGGTGTCTTAAAATATAACAATAAACCTTAACAAATGGGGGGATTACTAGTTTTAACCCAAAATCATGATTATCATAATAGAGGGCATAAAATCATCTCTATTATTATTACTACATCATGTCTCATATTAAATTATATATTAGGAAATATATTATTAAATATATAATATCATTGATGAGGAGTTAAGCTAGAATCATTTGTCCTATTAATTTAAAACCCCTCTAAACATTCGACTACTTATTAAAAATTGAAGGTGGCACCATTAAATGAATGGGATCTTAGGAAGATGATAAGAGCATACCTCTAATACCTTAATGAGGATAAGAAGATGAACATTTCATATGGTCACCAATAATATGATCATGATGATATGATTTTGAATGCATCAGATGACACAAAGGTATGGATGAAGATGAAAAATAAGCCAATGTATAAGATATGGGCTCGTGCCCTCCAATATGATCTCAAGGATACAAATAAAAAACACAAAGGCATGGATCCATTAGTGGCATTGAACCCAGCCATAAGATTAAGGAAATCAAGAATAACCTCCCTCTCTTATAGAGGAACAAATAGATTTAAAAGAAGAAGAGTCAAATATTCAGAGAGAGTCTAACCCTCAAATTAGGAAAGAAAATTTAAAGGGCCTCCCTAGTTTTAGACTACCCTCCACATCTTTAGTTGGCACTGTTCTAGTTTTAGGAAAGATAAAATCCAAGGATAAGTCTACATCTCCTGTAGATGGATAAATGAAGATAACTTTTATGATGGCACCTCTGTCACCTCTTGAAATGACCACTCAGGTAAGTCTCCTTAAATGTTTTCAAGATTATTTCTTGTCTATTCAAGCATATCTTGTAAGTTTACCTCTATCTATGGCCATCACTAAGGATTCCTCCAATTAATCACTCCCTACCATGCCAACTCTGATCACCCTTCCTTCAACCACTATTGTCCCACCAACCATCTCTTCACCACCACCTATAGTAATGTTTTCTTCAATTGTAGCTTCCTTAACTATTTCACCCTTTCCCTCATATTCCACTCCCCCTATATTCACTTACTAGAGGAAACCTAAAGATTTAATCACTTATGCAAAGGGAAAGAAATTAGAAGAGAGACCATCACTTAGTATTCCAACCATAGAAAAAATCTTGGAATAATAAGAAGCAATGGAAGTAGAGGAAGAAGATCCTAAGTGTGTGATATATTTAATTGAGTGTATAGATGATGAAGAGGAATAAGATGAATAAATAATGAAGGGGTTGGAACCAAAAATAAATAATGAGGCACCCCCATATGATGAAGAGGTAGAGTCAGACAAAACTAAAGCCATGAGTTTGTGAGGTCAATAAGAAGAAGAGTCCCTAGATGACACTTTGGATCAACAAATCCTCATAGAAAAATAGAGACAAAAACTTAATCAAGTAGTTTCTTCCCTTGTTTCATTTGTTTCTAATACAAAGGTTATAAATGCAAATTTACCTCCATCTATTCATGTATCTAATTCTTTTGATTCACCTATTATTTCTTACTCCAAGTAATTAAATACTCCTGAGAAGGTAGTCCATTTTGAGATTCTAGTTACTATTTTATTTTTTGATCCCAAAATGTCACTAGTTTCTTATAAACAATAAACTCATGTAGAGTTACCCATACAAAAAAATTCACCCCTATAATTAATCATAATGACTATAAAGAGGATCCCAGGTGTAACTTTGTATGTGACTAAGGTAACTCCATTAAGGTAACTTTACCTATGGCATAAAATTCTTCATCCACTTCTCTAGATCCTAAAATAAATAAGTGCATCATTAGCACCACCATCTATAATAAATCATCTTATGACTCCTCCACTTTATATATGTGAAGACCCAAATCTAGATAAAGAAATAATATAACATATTATCCCCCAATGGGTAAAATAAATGTAGAATATGAGGGATGAGATATATAATTTGGTTATTACATAATCACTTACAATCTCTACACATTTTAATAAGAGTGGAACCATCTAGTGGATAAGGAAGAGGAAGGCAGCAAACCTCAATATCATGGCGGAGATTAAATTTGAACAAAGGATTTTTTTTTTATTAGGAAAAACTAAGAGGGATCCTAATGATCCCAATGAATACAATAAAGAATTATTTGATTTTTTGGACATTGCTGGTGAAACCATAAACGAGATGTATCAGATCAAGGAAGAAGTGTATCAAATAATGTGACAAATGCAAACTATTTTAGATATTATAGAAATTATTTAGAGTGTGCAAAGTTTATCCATAAGGTTGTATGATATTTTAAATGGAATTTGAGTTTCTAAGGTATAAGGCCAAACAAAGATAAATAAGGTGCTCAAGTTATGGCACTAGTTTAGAGAATTAACAAAGAGATTAAATTTATTAATTCAATACTACAAAACTAGTGAATTTAACCAATTAAACTTGATGTCTAGTTAGGATGCAACTTGGGCCCTAAACTATGTTATTACTAAGAGAGATGTTGCCCTTGCATGGCGCAATTAGATGAATGATTTTTAGTATATTTTATAAATCAAGAGAATCAATCTCTAGGGATTTTGAATGACATGAGAGTCATCAATGTGATCACTCTTTTAGGTGAATTGGTCAAGAGGCCAAATTATGAGAACCTCCATAAAGTAGAAATAAGCAACATTAAGAAGGAAGTGGAGGGTATAATTTATAAAACCAATGATGATATATTACATCTAATAGATTTATGAAAGATAGAGTAACCAAGTCAAAAACTTTGGTATTTGAGTACATGGGCTCGAAATAAAAATATTCAAGATTGATAGCTAAAACCATCAAGAATTTCAAACCTTCTTTACTCAATTTTGGCATTATTAATCAGGACTTTGATGTGACAAGCACTTTTTTTCAATAACTTAAGACTAAGGAGATGGTTTATGGGTCAATAAAAAGTACACAACCAATTATTAGTGTTTCCACATCAACATAGGGTTCCTAATTTTTAGGATTTATAGTTTTTTAAACTCCCACAAGCATATTTTTGATCCCACAAATAATGACAACAATAAATCTAGTTTTTCCAACTGTTACTTTACTATCTTCTTTAGGTAGGAGTACCACATCAACACTATGATAAATATAAATATGTACTTACATTTTTTTGTTAAGTTAGAATTTTGGTTCCATATATATGTTTCATGCATACATTACATTTATAATTGAAGGATCTATTTTGAGTAATCAATGATGCATGAATGTTTTGCATAAGATTAACATATGATGTTATTTTTGAACATGTAAATTTAGACTACATTTGAGAGATGAGGCCTTCCCCATACCAATATTATATATACTTTAATTTTCCTTTTTTAAAATTAGGGTAATTTTGGCTATTGAGATCAATAGGAAATTATAAGAAGCTCTTCAAATTCTATCTTGATGTGTAAATATTGATTTTTATCTAGTTATATGGACTGTAAGAAGTGTTGTCATTCTAGTTTCTTAGTTCTTTGTTTATACATTAGTTATGTTTTTAATATAGTTATTCAATTTAAGTTGTATCTGATTTGAATTCTTTTTTCATGTTGATATAATCCGTCTTTAAGTATGTGGGATAACAATCTAATGAATGAGATAATCATTGACTTATGTATGTTTAAGTTTATTGTTTTTTGGTTCCTTTTGAATCCTTACTATGTTTGATTGTTGTTGTGATGAAATAACTTACATTAAATAGTGGTATTTTGATTTCTTATCCTACCTTACTTTAAGTGTTTCTCTTCAAAGGTTTTCTTCTTGTGTCCTCTATGGGCCTCTTTTTTTCCCTTCCTTTCCCTCTTTTTTGAGTTTGTTTAGAAGTCATACCCACCTTAGTTATAACCATCATTATTCCACCCATTTCAAGTAGATCTAGGCTCGCCCATGTCTCACCCATCCATGGTAAACAATATATATCACTCACCATTATTATACAAGTAATTTTTTATAGAACTAAATACCCTATAACTCATGCCTTGGAGTGATATTTTCACTGATCTTAAAATTTTAGAGGATACCTTGTAAGATTTATTGGGTGTGCATAAGACACACATCAACATGAGTTTATTTTTGGTGTTAGAATGAGGGATTAAACCTCCACCTCTATTTTATTTGAAAATATCACTTTAGTTGCACTGTAAGTGCCAATTTTTTTGACAAGGTCAACCTCAGACACTAACTATTACCACCTTTGAAAATCCATAGAAAATTTAGGTCTGATAAGGGAATTAGGAGAGAACCCATGGCTCAATCATTCTCTCTAGGAAAATAAACTCATATTTCAAGACTCTTGATAGTCCAGCGTCCACCTCATCCTCAACTCCATATTCTAACTCAGGATCCAACCTACGTAACCAGTTTGGTTATCAATGTTGTTAGAGTTGTCCATGTCTTACCCAGAAACCCAAAGAAATATTTTCCTTCCTTTTCTCTTTTAGGAGGAAGGACTGGATAAGAACACATCAATGCATTTAAAAATGATTCAAAAATATTGAATGTAACCCAAACAGATGTGGATTAATAAATTTTCACTTTCACATTACAAGACATGGCCTATGCCTAGTTTATAAATATCCCAGAAGGTTCCCTTACTTCTTAGTAAGAATGTCAAAATAAAATTTTAGCACATATTGGCCAACTCATTAGTGCAAGTGTTGTTTACCAAAACTTTTATAGTATTAGGAGAGAATCCAATAAACCAATTTGTTCCTTAAATGCTATATTTTAGAAGATATATAGTACATTATAGGTTGTCTACATACTCAATGAGGAGTTTTCCCTCAATATGTAAAAAACATCATAGATCATATGGATGTTATTTTATTGCGTAGAGATGTTGGCATCAACACACTACCTTTGGCTTATGTTAAGGATATCAACATAGATAAACAATTGAATCCTCAACTATAATCATTATCCCCACTCAACCTTGGACTTATTTTCCTAGCTTTCTATTCAATTAAAAAAACAAACTAGAATACTATAGCCCAAAGTCAAAACTAAGTGTCAAACTAGCTGCCTTTAGCTCAAGCTCAACCCAATTAGCAACTTGGCTTCATAAATAATTCTTCCCCTAGCCAAAAAAACCTAAATTAGTCCTTGATACCAATTAATACTACTTTGACATAGGATTCCAATTCTAGTTTTACAAAAATATAACTAGAATCAATCTAGAGAATGGTCTAGAAATTGAGTAATGAATTCTTGAAAATGCAAAATCATATGGGGAACACTAGAGGCTAGAACACTAATCATAGATTCAAGTTTCATAGATATAACATGGATTTTAATAGGTATGAATATAATAAAAAATAATAAAGGACATCTAATAGGATGATAGAGGTCAATATCATGGTAGTAACCCTTCTTAATTTGTGCAGGTTTCACAACACAATACAACATATTGAATTAGAATGTATCAAATTATTTTTTGATTTTGATAAATGCATATAAAAGATAATTATACTAATCAATTAGAGCCATTTTCATCTAATTCATCAGGGCATCTCAATACAATAATGTTCTATGAGACTTATGACTTCCCTTTCCCCATGGAAGATGATAATGAGATTAAAACCACTACTGATGGGATTTATACCTTTAAACAGAAAAATTGTTAGGCAAGGAATAATTAAAATATCAAAAATAAGTTTCCTATGACTACTTCAACACCTCCTATTAGAAACACCACTAATCCTCATGATCCCAAATCCAACAACAATCCATCTCCTCCTAAGGAGAAAGACTAGTTACAAAGTTTAGAATACCAAGACAAAAAAGGGTAAAACCTTGTTGAGGATATGAATAATATCAAGGATAACATCAACCTCCATGATTTGGCCCAAATAACTAAACAAAGAGATATATTTCTCAAGGATATGATAGGGAGGACATTTGACAAGTCCAAAGCTTCCCACACTAATGTGATGGTATACAAAGATAAGCCTAAAGTATCACCCTTTCTGCTAATTATCTAAATATTTAAAAAGAATGTACATGACTAATTGGTTGACTCTAGATACTCAAACAATGTGATGTTGACAAATGTCTACTATAATTTGGGTTTAAGTCTGGATAAGTCAAAGAGGGTAGTCCTATAGATGGATAAGTCTTTGATCTTATGTCATAGTGAATTAACAAATGTGTGCATTCATTTGGAATCTAAACCACATGTGCAACATACCATCGATATCTTGGTCATAGACATTCCAAAAATGTATAGTATATTAATGATTTGAGACTAGTTAAAGACATTAAATGGGTACATAACCACTAATTTCTTATACATGTGGCTTCTTTAGAAAGGAATATAAATTTATATTAAAGTAGACAAAAATCCAAATATGAGGTATTTGATTATTTAATACAACTCAAGGAATTTGAAATTTGATTTTGTATCTTCATATGCAAGTGTATATACTCTTACCACCAAGAAGGAACTTCATGAATATGAATTTGAAGGCCCTTCTCAGTTGTGGACCCTTCATTTAGATGGTGCCTTATCAAATTAAGGTTATGGTGTTTGTGTGGTTCTTGTATACCTAGAAGGTAATTATTACCTAGTTGCCTATAGGTTGAATTTCCCTTTCACTAATAACTAAGATGAATATGAAGCTCTAATTCTAGTCATACAATTTTAACTAAATCATAATGTCAAGTTGATGCAAATCTTTGATGATTCTAAATGGTTGTGAATCAGATCATAAATAAATACAAATACAAACTCACCTATTTAAATACATATAAGCACTAATCATGGGACCTGATTGAATCCTTTAAAGCATTCATCATAAAATCCATCCCAAGGGAAAATAACCAAAAAACATACTCATTAACAACTTCAGCTATCGATTTGGCACCACTTAATGAGTCTAAAATGTAGAAGTTATCAATTGAATTGGTTCTTTGCCTTTCTATCCCAAATAACATAGATAAATTTTAGGTGTTATATGATGATTGAAAAATCATGTAGTTCATGAATAATTCTATAGCTTTTGAAGCCTAGATAATAGATGAAGGAAATATTGAGACTATGAAAATTGAGGACATGGGAGAAGATGACATTTTTCAACTTAAGCAGAATCACTTCCTTTGGGCATGGTGTCCTTGGAGAAAGATTTTGATACATATCCTTGGGCTCAAAATAAAAAACAACTCAAATCAATAGAATTATATTTTATCAAATAAAATATAATAACTGATCAACATCCCTAATTTGTGTATGTGGGCTTGAGTTGTATAGAAATGAAAAGAAAACATTAAAAATATTGATTGCAGATTACAAGGATACCATTGAATGAATGTATGATGACTTGAAATTATTTAACCCTAGGGTGTTCACACATACCAACCCCCTAAAAATAGAGCATTAGCCTTTTAGGCAAAGATAGATGCTAGTGAATCCAATCATGAGGATTCTTATATAGATTGAAGTATATAAATTATTGGATGCTAATTTTTTTTCCTAATTAGACATTTGACCTGGGTATCTATCTGCTACCAATCAGAAAAAATAGATAAATCTGACTATGTGTTGATTTCTAAAACCTACATAAAGCATTAAAAAAGGACAATTACCCTCTACCCTATTTGTAGGAGGTGATTCATGAGGTAAGTGGATCTGAGATGATGTCTTTTTTGGATAGATTCTAGGTCTATAATCAAGTATTGGTTGAAGTAGAATATAGGATGAAAATTGACTTCACCACCAAATGGGGAACTTTGGAAAATAAAATGATGCCATTTGGCCTAATCAATGCATAAGCCACCTTCCTGAGAGCAATGACTTTTTTCTTCCAAGGGTTGGTGGGGAAGTTTATCATAATATACATGGATGACCTCATTATGTTTTTGAAAGAAAGAATTGATCATATAGAACATCTTCAAAAGTTCTTTGATAGATTCAAAAGATATGGGCTCTCTCTCAATCTAGAGAAGAACATATTTGGAGTATCTTAAGGAAATATCCTAGGTCATATCATCACCAAATATGGGTTTTCCATTGATATAAAATAGGTTCAAGCCATTTATAATTTGACCCCACCTAATAATAAGTAATAGATAAAATCTTTCTTTGGTAACATTAAATTTGTAAGGAATTTTTTTCCTAGTTTTATAGAGATTATTAAGCCATTAAATGTTATGCTAAAACAATATTCCAAGATTAAGTGGAAAACATAAGACAAGAAATATTTCATAGACATCAAGAATTCAATCACTCAGGGCTCGATTCTGATTAGACATGATTTCAATAAATATTTTTATCTTTATTTATTCACCTTAAAACATATTATGTTTCAGTACTTACACAAAAGGTGGAAGATAATTAACATCCCATTGGCTTCATGAGCACCAATATAGAGAATACAGAGATAAAATACTCCATGATAGATAATTATATACATTATTTGATCAAATATGTCAAAAAATTTAGGCACTATATTCTAAAAAATAAAACATAGGCTATTGTCTCAAACCTAGCCATCAAACTCATGCTTTAGACTAAAATTTCTAGTAGAAATCCATTTGGAAAAACTAAGAACCATAATATTTTAAGGATGGGATACTACTATCCCACAATCTTCAAAGATACTCATATCCATGTTAGGACATGTCACGATTGCTAGGTATTTAAGAAATGAGAAGTGAATGTTGTAATACCTATTTAACTAGTCATAGAAGGATGCCTCTTCACCTAATGGGGAATTGAATTTATTGGGGTCATAAACTCAAAATTTTAATTAGAACACAAGTTTAACCTAATAGCTAATGACTAATTTACTAGGTAGATAAAAGCTATGGCATTTAAGAACTCAAGAGCAATCGATTGTATCAATTTTTTGGAATAAAATATAGTGACTAGGGTTTTTACTTTCATTTCCTTATTTTATGATAATGGTCCAGCATTCCAATCTACTAAAGTCATAAAGTGGGCCTAAAATAATTAGATCATCATCAAGTCCTCCTTGAACTATTACCTATAAGGAAATGGAGTATCTGAGTCCATAAATATGAATATGATGGATGTCATTAAGAAATATTCATAATATAAACCAAGAGAATGACATATATTATTAAAATAAACACTATGGGTAGAACCAAACACAAAAAAACTATTAAGGCTTCACCTTTATTGTTGATTTATGGATAACAACTAGTAGCTCTCAAGCCTTCACATTTTTTTCTAATGTATGGACAATAACAAGTCTTCCCCATTACTCTCAAGGTACCAATATACCAATTCATTTAAGAATACATGGGATAATATGAGATAATATGATCTAGGCTACTTTATATAGTCCAAATTTAGTACATAATAATTGAATCACTACATAACTTCAATAAACATTAGGATATTGTAAAATGGTCATTTGATAAAAGATCCAAGATTGAAGCCTTCAGGATTTCAGACCTAGTACTTTTATGGGATGGAAAAAATGAAAATAAAGGAAAATATGATAATTTAAATCCTTTTTGTACTAGAACATATAAAATAATATAAATCCTTGGTAATAATACCGTTTAGTTGAAAGACCTTGAAGGTAATGACCTTGTCTTTTCAGTGAATGAACAATTTTTGAAGTACCACTTCATGGCTACTCTAATTGGAGATGCATCTAAGTGAATCATAAGTGAAAATTTATATTAGTAGTAGATTAGATTTATTAATTTATAGATTATATTTCCTACTTTCTAGATTAGATT
Organism: Torreya grandis; assembly: GCA_037957365.1. Classification (NCBI taxonomy): domain Eukaryota; kingdom Viridiplantae; phylum Streptophyta; class Pinopsida; order Cupressales; family Taxaceae; genus Torreya; species Torreya grandis. Next base: position 3,627,500 of record JARHVA010001296.1, on the reverse strand, counting down.
TCCTACTTCATAAATTAGATTTCCTACTTTCTAAATTATATTTACTGCTTTCTAGATTAGATTTTTGATTTCCTATAATTTTTCTTTTGGTATATTAGTTATTATGATTTCTAGGTTAGATTTTATAAATTATAGATTATACATACAAATTTATTATACCAAAAATACAAAATTATATGCCAAAAATAATGGGGGGATATCAAGTTACATTATTAGTATGAATAGGGATCTACTCTAACAGTACCAAATTTATTGGAGTTAAATTCTGATTAAAATTAGGTTCTACTTTGGGATCAATGGATTTGTTAGACTTTTTTGATTTCCTTTGATATAATAATGAAAATTTTATAAAAATTATATATTTAAAAGTATTTATGGTACTATTTGATGCTCAAACTTGAATGAGAGATCATAAAGATAGAACTAGATATACAGTGGCAAGGATGTATAAATAAAAACAAGTTTTTTTATACTTACACCCAACCAATGGTGGTTCCCAACCCATTATTATCTATAGAAAAATAAAATGTAGAATAATAATAGTTGGGTGATTCACGTAATCAATATCGGGTCTATGGACACCTGGATAGCAATAGAGTAATCCTTTGAATGGAATCAAAGCTATTTATGTTGGGGTTATAGACACCTAGCTAGTAACAGAGAAATTCCCATGATTTATTTAGTTTTTGATTACTAAATCAAGTCAAAAATTAAACTAAATTAGTTATTCAGGTCTCTATCAAACCTTTTATAATCAAGAAGAATTGAATTCATTATATCATACACACAAATCCAAGGAATGGAAGGGGCTAGTATGTCACATGAGGAAGAGTCTATTTTAGAGCTTTGTTTACTTATTCCTTCTTTATAGAAATAAAGTTTGATCATGATGCATTGATAAAATTATGGGTTCTCAAAATATTCAAGAGTATTTTACCTTGTGATTTTTCATGTTGTGCCCTAACCCACATACCCCATTTAAAAATTTAAAATAGGGACCCATCAGTGTTAGAAATCCTTATTTGGGATATCTTAAACCTTAGAAGTCTATAATATGAATTCATTCATTTAAAATTCTAAGGTTTTCTTAAAAATTTCAAATTTATATAAGATTGAATTATGAAAATCAAGGCTTGAATGGTTATTGGTAAAATATAATTTTCACCCCTAGGAAGGCTATTCAAGCCTTCCTAACTAGATGATAGCATGGGAACAATCTTAGGTTTTGGGTGACCTACTAAATGGATTTAACCTCTAGGTTGGGATAGATCCATTGATGCTTCACCCAAAACTTATAAAAAACTTATCACACTTGAAAATAAAAGGGATATAAATGAACTAAAACTAATTATCAAACATGGAGGTTATGCACCAAGTATAGATTCCTCAACTTATTATTGTTTACACTATGAAAAGATAAGTTACAATCTGATTTCACAATTTCAAAACAACTCCTACCACACTAGTTTCTATATATAAAGGTTATGGTTATTAAAATAGTTAAGGTGACTTGTAAATATGCCTAAGAGTAGACACTAATGGTGTTTCAACACTTAAACTCATCAAACCATGTATTACACATAATATGACCCATAAAAAGGAAACTATCTTACATAGAGGCATGAAAAAAGGACAAATGCATGGAAGTATTCTCATTATCACAAAAAATTCATCAAGAAATCACTCAAGATCACTATATGCAAGATGAAAATGATAAAACTTAGTTTTAATTGATTTTAAAAGTAATTACAAGTCTTAAAATTATTATGGCTTTGCCATAACCAGCTTGAAGATACATTTAGTGCCTCTCAGGGCTTCATTATAGATGAATTGGAAGAAGAGAGAAGAATAGAACAAGAACATAAAATCATGAGATGCCCATCATGATCAGATCATTTAAAAAATAGATAAAGAGTGACACCAAGATTACAAATAATGTGTTGTAATCTTCCTTCATATCATTCTAGGACATGTGTTAGAGTAGCTCTTCATAGGGGTGGCATATGAGGTCTTATTGGAAATTTTAATGCATTCTTGATCATAACTCCTTCTGGACGAGCTACACACATACCTATTGATGTCAATTTTAATTCATATAATTAAAATTTGTCATGGTTGAGAACTTTCAATGCCAAATCTCCCCTTGCAATACTTATTCATCATATGAGACTTGCACTTGAACTCCATAAATTATTTTCACACTCTCTCTTTCTACCAAGGTTTGATTATGCAATTAAGTTATACTTTTGTGCTTAAAATTCCCTCATCATCATTTATTACTTTTTTAAGGTCCTAAATTAGGTCATATAACCTTTATTCAAGCATTGGAGATCACCTTGCAGCTATAGTATTCACACTTGTTTGGCAAGGGAATAACAAGAGTCATGCATGTCTTGAAGCTTCAAGTGATTTTGAGGGTTGAGAATGATTCCTATCAATGTTTCATGACTAAAAATACCTTTAATATATAAAATCATGTTCTAACCAAGACATTATAAAATTTCTTTGTCTTTGAAGTCTTGAAACAAGCCTACAACTCTTCCTCCTTAATGTAAGATTGGTCACATTTCATCATTGAGGCCTAGTTAACAATTTTAAACTTTTAATATGACCCTATAATCTTATTTAATGGACTGAATATGATTAAAACATATCTATTATCCATAAAATACTATCTTTAATTGTTTATGGAGGTTTTTTTAATTTAAAACCCTACACACAAGCTCGAAAAAGAGCTTTTCAAGCCCTTTTCTATACAACATAATTCCACACATGCCAAACCTATGCTTAATAAAATTACTAGGAGAGGAATATATTTCATCCAAGTGATTTAGAGGCCATTTTAATCCATTTTGAGTGCTTAAAGGTCTAATTTTTCCATTAGGATATATTCATTGTTTAAGAAGGGTTTTAGAGTCACTTGGATTCTTAAGGATGGTTCTTAAAGTTAAGGAACATAAACCAAGAACAAATGATAAAGATATTAATTATAAAACCCCCTCCTCCTTTCATTATAGGCTTAGGATCCCAATCATCTCCTCATATGATTTCATAAGTACTATAAACTAACTTTCTTAGCCATACAAGCATGAATGTGCATTTAAAGAAGGTCATTTGGCAAGAAAATAACTCAAATCATTTGATTTGGATTTGAAACTCCATTTTATGTTTTTTAAAAAAATTTATGAGATATAATAATGTTTATATCAATGAATTTACTTTTCAATCCACTGGAATCTACCTTAATCCCTATGCAAGGGTTTGCACATAGTCCCACTCAATTGACCCTAATAGGACTTTTCCAACACTTACCTTCATTATTAGTGGTTAAAAAATTCATGGAGTTGTAATTAAATTATTTAATTCATCCCTTTATACTCATAAATTTAACAAAAACTTTGTAACTTGTAATGTTTTTCAATTTCTCACACACCGGCCTATATGTGATCATTTAGCTCTTTTAGGCCTAATTATCCTTTCTGAGCCCTTCACTAATTTTTTAAAAAAAATTAAAATTAATAATAACATTTTTATTATTTAAAATTAAATTTAAAATATCCATTTCCATAAGTTATACACCTCACAATTTTAGTCAATGATTAACACACTTTTCATCAGTTCATATATAGCTTCCCTATATGTGTTTAATCCTGACTACAATTTTGAAGGTACATTTATTCAAATGAAAATATAGGTTTTTAATGATGTTAACATGTTATTAATTATTATCTTGACCCATTTTTATACATTTAAAAATTTTCTTCTCGTCATACATGTCCCCTTTCTCTCCATTTTCTTGTGACAAGCCTATAGGTGTTGTTTTAGGTATATCAACATGTCAATCTTTAGGAATCCCCTTTTTGATAGTTTTAAATTACTTAATACCATTTAAACAATTTAAAAATAAATAATTTAAATCTATTACAAATAAAATGACATCTAAGTTTCCATAAAACACATAAAATACACACTTATATAGGCAAGTTTGTATGTATGCAGTCATTTAGGCCTTTAGGTTGTAGGTCAATAGATTAGGTTTATTATGTTAATTTAGATTTATTTAGATGTTTTTATCCTAATAAAAATCTCAATAATATCTTATTTTTATCTTTATTCATCCTCTTATACAATCAGACAACCATGATCAACATACTCCTTTGTCTTACTGCTTGTTACGGGCCTGTGGGTGGCCATTTGGTAAAAATCCTACTCTTCTATCTTATTTGGTCCTCTTTGAGTTAAATTAACTAATGATAAAACTATGTGTAAATATAAATAATTATTTTTATGTCATTTTATGAATTTCATTTATTTAAAATCACCTAGATCACCCACTTATAAATTTCACAATCTTCTTCTAAGCTCGCACAGTCTAACCTAACTTACACAGTCCAGCTGAATGTAAAATTAGTTAAGAATATGAGACTTCATGAATATTTTGTATGATTGGATAGATATTTTATTTCCTATATAAGGTTATCTTTAATTCACTTAAGATAAATCTTCATGTATAAACACATGCCATCTTACTTTCATTGCATTGTGATACTTTGAACCTCTTTCTCTCATTGTTAGCATGAGAAATTTTGGGCTTCAAGGATTTTGGATACTTTTTTGAAAGTAAATATGAAACAATATGTTTTAAAATATGTCTTATATACTTATAATTTAATCTATTTAATGAATTTTAGTTTCAATGCTGAGGTACAGGTTTGCAAAACCTATAGGTTCTTAAAACTCCCTTAGTCTTGGCATGAATAAAGACTCTTGAATATTGACATCTACGGATTGTCATATTTATCATATTTAAGTTTTTTATTAAATTTTATTTTAAGATATAAATTTAAATTTAATTATTATTTATAATTAAATCATATCTTTTTTTGATAAGGCCTCTCTCAATTATGTCTGCAAATTCAAACAATCCATATGTGTATGCAAAAATCTCTATATTTATTGAAGATAAAGACTCCAATGGTGCCTAAAATGGTTTTAGGATATCTTAATGGAATTTAATAAAATATAAATAATCTCATATCATCCATTTAATTATTTTAAAACACTTCACAACTCCTACAACTTGATTGTCTTATTCAAACTAGCAAAACAAGACAATTAAACACTACACCAATAATGAATATGAAGAAAACTGAAAGAAAATGGTGTTGCATGGATAAATTAGTGTCAAATAGAACATTTTAGATAAGTCTCATGAATTTATTTGTATTCATTACTTTTTATTCAAATAAAATTGACCCTCATGGGGTTTTTAGTCCATTTATGCACCTTAACTTCTTAATGAATATTCATAAAGTTAAGGAGTCTAACTAGACAAAAAATGTCAAAAAGTGGAAGGAAAGTAGGGTATACTCATATTTATAATATATTTAATCCCAAATTTATCTTTCCTTAGAATTCAAAGTGAGAATTGGTTGACTATCCTAAGCTACCAAGAAACCCAATGGTGGAATGGAGTGGGTTCTTACATTGTTTGACTATGTAGCTCCAATTTTTGTATGGATTTAGATTTTAGAAGACAATGGGGAAATATTAAAGAGTTTTTATGTTGTACATAAATGGAAAAATTCTTACAAATACCTCCAAGATATTTCTTTCTTCAAGATTCTAACATTTATTCCCTTTAAAAATTTTGAATATGGTGAATCAAGTGACTCGTTAGCTTTCCCTAACTTGTATAGAGGTATAGAAGTGTGTCAAAATGTTTCTTGCCTCTTTTTATATAAAAATATTAGAATAAATCCTCATTTGGCCATTTTAAATGATGAATTGTGGTTACAAAGAGACTTCCAACATTATAAAGCATTTACCAAGATACTTGGGGAAGTTGCATGAACACATACAAGCATGATGCCATCATTTGATGTTATATGACTTAAAATTCCTCTATCCAAGAACAAAAATTTCATGTTTACTATTTAATATTAAGTTTCATCTCAAAATTGGAATGCACATTAAGACTAAATTAATAAAATTGTTAGAAATATTGTCATTGATGTCAAAGGTCTAACATTATTGGTGATAAAGGCCCCATTGCATTTAATGATGTTTGTAATAGATATAGCTTGGATAATGTGTGTTAATATTTATTTAATATTAATGAATATATTTTTGGTTGCATATAACACAAAATAAGGGCCTATGGAGAAGTCAAAGAGTCATAGGGTAAAGATAAAAGAAGAATGGGATGCATTTTCCCATGAAGAGTCATCTGGGGGAATTCCAAGAGTCACCAAGTGAAGACAAAAGAGGAAGGACACAATTTATTATGAAGGGACACTCTGAGGAATACAAAATTTCACCAAGATAAGGACAAAAGAGGAAAAGACTTTTTTGCTTATGAAGGGTCACCACATGAATTTTCAAATGCAAGGATACAAAGGGTCATGCAAGTTTGGTGCCATTTTCCATGAGGTTTGAAGGGTCAGAAAGGGTGAAGGACAAAGATCATTTGGAAAGATATTAATAAAGGCTTGAGAATCCATTTTTAAAATATGTGAGAGAGAGTTTGATTTGATATAGTAATATCTAGCTTAGAAGAGCAATGAAAGAGATGAGTATGATTTGTATTTGTTATATCTAGCTTAAAAGAGCAAAGGTGAGAGAGGAAAGAGATATTGTAATGAACTATCATTTATTGAGATAACAACATTGAGAGATAGTTATGTGGTAGAAACAAAGGGGTTGGTGCTCCTGTGGGTTGATGCTCATAAATTATTGTTGTGTTGGTGCTCAGAAAAGGGGTTGGTGCTCCTATTGGTTGGTGCTCACGAATTGTTGTTGTGTTGGTGCTCAACAAAGGGGTTGGTGATCCTATGGGTTGGTGTTCATGAATTGTTATTGTGTTGGTTCTTAGCAAAGAGGTTGGTTCTCTTAATGGTTTGTGCTCATGAATTGTTGTTGTGTTGGTGCTCAGAAAAGGGGTCAGTGCTCCTGTGGGTTGGTGCTCATGAATAGTTTTTGTGTTGGTGTTCAGCAAAGGGGTCGGTGCTCCTACAAGTTGGTTATTATGAATATTATTTATTAGATTGGTGTTCATTCATATACTTTATATTGTTCTTAATGGTTTTTCCCACATTGGGTTTCCATGTTAAATCTAGTGTCTCTCTCTATCTTGTGTGGTGTTTATTGTTTCAATTTTATTGCATATATTGAATGTTTGGTTAAGTGGAATTTGATTAAGGAAAAGTTTTATAAGATAAATGATATATTAATTCACCCCCCCTCTTAGTATATCTCGTGCTTAACAATTGGTATCAGATTAAGTTCCTTTTGAAAAAGTTATACAGCTTAAAGGTAGATCAGGAAAGCACAATGGTTGGATCACATGAAGGATTTTATACAAATAAGGACCATTTGTTTGATGGGATGAATTATGATTTTGGGATCATAAGAATGAGGACCTATTTATTGGCACTTGGATTTGACATATGGCAAGCAGTGGTGGAGTAATATGAAGATCCACAAACACTTGTAATTACTCCAGCAAAAAAGAAGGCAAGTGAATGTAATTCTAAAGATTTAAATGTTATTTTATGTGGTTTATGTGAATCTAAATTTGTTAAAGTTATGCAATGTAAATCTGCTCATGAAACTTGGGTAAAACTTGAGAATATTTACAAATGTGATGGAAAGGTTCAGCAAGCTAAGCTTTAGACTTTTAGAAGATAGTTTGAAAGTTTGAAAATGGAAGAAGAAGATATAAAAAGTTATCTTTTGCAAGTTGATCAAATAGTAAATTAGATTCAAGGTCTTGGAGAAACATTGGATGAGTCAACGATGGTACAAATGGTTTTGAGATCTCTACCAATGAGATATGATGCAACAGTTTTAGCAATCGAGGATATGAAGAATTTAGCCAAGCTAAAGATGGATGAGCTTCATGGCATATACAAAACATATGAGATGTGGACTAAATAAGATAAACCCTCAAAGAGAGAAGTGGATTTCAAGACATCAAAGAAAGAGAAAGCTAAGATTCAAGAATCAAGTGATAGTTCCAGTGATGATGAAGATGACAATGGATCTCTTTTCATTCGCAAGCCAAAAAGGGGAATAGGTAAATATCAAGGAAAATTGCCTTTTAAATGTTTTAATTATGGAAAGATTGGACATTTTTTAGCTAAATGCCCAAATAAGGGTAATGATGATGAAGAAGGAAAGTATACATACAAGAAGAATTTCAAAGGTAAATTCAAGAAGGGATTCAAGAAGAATAGCCTTTATTCTAAAGATCCTAGCTCAGTCAAAGATAGTCATGTTCAGTCAGTGAAGAGAATATTCAGACATATCAAGGGGACATTAGATTATGGATTATGGTATCCCACAAGTAAATATTTCAATTTGGTTTCTTATACAAATTTAGATTGGGTAGGGTGCTTGGATGATAGAAAGAGTACAAGTGGAGGATCTTTCTTCCTTGGTGATAACTTAGTATAATGGCTAAGCAAGAAGCAAAATTTAATATCACTTTTTACAGCTAAAGTAGAATATATTGTAGTAGTATTATGTTGTACTCAAGTGCTTTAGATGAAGAAAACTTTAGAAGATATCAAGGTAAATTATGATGAACCTATTTCTATTTTTTTTGATAACACAAGTGCTATAAATATTTCAAAAAATCTAGTAATGCATTCAAGAACAAAATATATTCCCATTAGATATCACTTCTTGAGAGAGCAGGTTTTATAAATCAATAGGTTAAGATGGAATATATCAGTACTATAGAGAAAATTGTAGATATTTTCACAAAGGCACTACCAAAAGACACATTTGAGTATCTGTGAGAGAAGTTGGGAGTAATTTATTTTACTTCTTACCATTGAGGGTTAGCATCAGTTGAGGGGGAGCTAAGTGTTAGCTCTAGGTAGGCCCTTTGCCATTGATGTCAAATGGGGAGAATAAAAACTATAGGTACATGTGCAAAAAATAGGTACAAGGAATAGGTACAGGTTGCTACAATAAGGGGGAGTTATTATATGTTTTTAAGATGACAGTATGTGCAAGATTTAGGATGTGGCAGTTTCAGGATTGAGGTTGCCATCAATGACAAAGGGGAAGATTATTGGAAATATTGTCATTGATTTCAAAGGTCTATCATTATTGGTGATAAAGGCCCCATTGCATTTAATGATGTTTTTAATAGTTATATCTTGGCTAATGTGTGTTAATATTTATTTAATATTAACGAATATATTTTTGGTTGTATATAAGACAAAAGAAGGGCCCATGGAGAAGTCAAAGAGTCATGAGGTAATGAAAAAAGAAGAATGGGATGAATTTTCCCATGAAGAGTCATCTTGGGGAATTCCAAGAGTCACCAAGTGAAGAAAAAAGAGGAAGGGTGAAATTTCTTATGAAGGGACACTTTGAGGAATATGAAAAGTCACCAAGACAAGAACAAAAGAGCAAAGGATGTTTTTGATTATGGAGGGTCACCACATGACTTTTCAAATGCAATGATATGAAGGGTCATGAAATTTTGGCACCATTTTCCATGAGGTTTGAAGGGTCACAAAGGGTGAAGTCCAAAGGTCATTTAGAAAGCTATAAATAAATGCTTGAGAAGCCATTTGTAAAATATGTGAGAGAGAGTTTGATTTGATATAGTAATATCTAGCTTAGAAGAGCAATGAAAGAGATGAGTATGATTTGTATTTGTTATATCTAGCTTATAAGATCAAAGGTGAGAGAGGAAAGAGATATTTTAATGAACTATCATTTGTTGAGATAGCAACATTGAGAGATAGTTGTGGGGTATACATAAAGGGGTTGGTGCTCTTATGGGTTGGTGCTCATGAATTGTTGCTATGTTGGTACTCAACAAAGGGGTTGGTGCTCTTGTGGGTTGGTGCTCATGAATTTTTTCTATGTTGATGCTTAGCAAAGGGGTTGGTGCTCATGTGGGTTGGTACTCACAAATTGTTGATATGTTGGTGCTCAGTAAAGGGGTTGGTGCTCCTATGGGTTGGTGCTCATGAATAGTTGTTGTGTTGGTGCTCAGCAAAGGGGTTGGTGCTCCTGCAAGTTAGTGCTTGTGAATATTGTTGTTTGATTTGGTGCTCATTCATATACTTGAGATTCTTCTCAATGGTTTTTCCCACATTGGGTTTCCATGTAAAATCTGGTGTCTCTCTCTATCTTGTGTGGTGTTTATTGTTTCATTTTTATTACATATCTTGAATGTTTGGTTAAGTGAAATTTGATTAAGGGAAAGTTTTATAAGATATATGATACATTGATTCACCCCCCCTCTTAGTATATCCTGTACTTAACAAAAATACCTTAATCTTATGAAATTTACCTTAAACTCTCTAAATTGGTTGAAAAATAATGAGATTAGATTACTAGTTTAGATTCTTTGACCAATTTGATCAACTTTAGATCATAGTTTTCTTCTAAGGGCCAACATATTATCTTTTTGAGCATGATTCCTCATGGACTTTATTTCACACTTAACCTTAAATTTTTCAAATTTAGCTTAAATAATGCTAAACATATAATGTAGACCATAAAGAATGACCATTTGATGACAAGATAAAGTAACTTAACTTAGTTACTAACTAGAACATCCTAAATGACATTGTAAGTTGCCAAGGAATACACAATTTATTACCCTAGATCATTAGTGACCAATATAATACCTTTATAATGGTTATCAACAAAGTTAAGGTAAAATATGTCAAAGTTTTGAATGAAACCCATTTATGGTCACCAAATTTTGGCTAACAGTTACTTCAAATATTTTGAACCTTGGGTTTTCATAAGTTATTTTGAAAATAGGTGCTTTGATTTATGGAATAATATATCTAATATTACTCATCCTAATGTTCCTATTATTTTATGATCATAGGACTATTAGCAAGGACTTGTTAATCACATATGACTGGGCCTTACCTTTATTATACAAGATTGAGATTGATGGCATTAAGATGTTACACAAGGCCATCAAAGTTAAAAATAATTCTAAAGTGACCTAAGTCTCTAAGCTTTGAAAACATGCTAGGTGGTGCATTTTTATGAAATCAGAAATATAAAGGCTTTAAAAAATTATCAATTAGCTAATGGTTCTAGGTTTTCATAGCTATGATTAGTTGAAATTTGGAATATCATCATAAACCAAAACCCTAAAAATATTAACACTTTCTAATGTTCCTAAAAGCACATAATCTAATGGATACAGACCTTTGAGCTTTTGGGTCTCTAAGAACATACCACATGCCTACATTTTGTTCACCTAGAGGACTCCATGACATACATATTTTAAATATATAAACATCCACAACTCTAAATTCCTAGACCCCCATAGGCCTAATATTATCTACATGGATCAATCGCATTAAATCATGGCCTCAAAACATATAAATAAATGTTATAAATCTAAATCTTGAACAAGTAGGGAACATAAAAGTGTCACAATCCATAGGAATATATGGATACCGTATGCATAAATTAATTTGACAACAAAGCAAAAGAAACGGTAAATAAAGTAGGAACAATTGTCTCAAATTGAGTGTCTTAGAATATAAAGTTAACAAAATGTTTCCAATTTAGAAATTAAAGTAAACCTACTAAAGGTGACTGACACATGTGAATTGAAATGACAACTAAACAAAAATACATTTATTTATATTAATGACACATAATATACATACATACATATATATATATATATAATTATATATATATATATATAATTCAAATGAAGTATAGTCCTTTAACCATTTCTCTCTTGATCAAACATTATAACTTAGATCCCTCAAAGATCCAAAAATCCCTATTTTTCTTAGTAACCTTGTAAGAGTGACACAAGTCATTTACATAACGAATTACAACATTGAAACACACATAATGGCCTCTTCTATAAAATAGGTGTGTCTTTATGTATTAATTCGATGGGGGGTCCAAACACATGGATACTATGTTTAATAAAAGTGCCCTTTTTATGTAATAAGAAATGCATCAGATCTACAAATCAATCATAGCTCAGAGAAGATAGATCTTACTTACACTTCCATTTGGGGATACACTAGATAATCAGGGTCATGACCAATATGTATCTACTACATCGAATTATTGGATCTCTTACCACAATAATATTACTAGGGAGGGTTATAAAGCCTCTAGTCAAGAAAAATTATGAAATAACCTTAACTAACTCCCATGTTTTCATATTCACTATACTAATAACAAGTAAAGAAAAAATCCAATCTAGTGCTCACCAAATATTGTGACACAAAGTGGGGGTAATAAATAACAAAATTAAACATGAATAAGAGAATCCTAATTAAACTATGTATATGTAAGATCCTAATGAATAGAGAGGAAAAGAAATATTATTCAAAAGCCATTGATTATGCTATTTTTATCTACTAAAGAGAGGAGCAATGTTAGAGATACATACCTAGAAGACCAACCCATCAAGACTCAATCTTTTTCTTGGACATAAATTCTTTGTAAGAGGTTGTTATGGTTTTTAAGGATCACTAATAAAGTCTAAAGCATCCAAGACTTCTCCACAAGACCAGATTTTTCTCTAAGTAGAAACCCTAAGCTAAGACTCCTCAAGTAGAATGGTGAAAGACCAAATTGTAAATAATCACAAATGAATAATAACTCTTGCCTACTCTAAAATAATGGTGAAATGGATGAATTTATATATGTACATCTAACCCTAAACACTTCCAAAAATTTTAGCTGACAAGGTTGGCCTACTATCATAATTGACAAAAACTCACTAGGTCATAGACTAGGTCAGCTAGGGGCTGGCCTAGACCCTTAATAAGTTTTTTCAATAATAATACAAGGTCAAAACAAATAACATAGTTGTGTAAACTATTAAAAAGGGTTTTAGGTTAGGAAAAAGGATAATAAATATGGTAAATGATTGGAGGAGTGTGAAAAATAGGAGGCAAAACTTAGGCAAATGTTCTTAGGAGCTGGTGGATTGGTAATAAGTGTCAATAAGGGACAACAATCCCATGAAAAACTAATGTTCTACCCACCCATTCTCATTTCACCCCTTAGGATGTGCACTTAAATATATTGAGACTCAATGGGTTTATACAAGATAAAAAGTGTTAGTTATTGATAAAAGTTTGAAAATATTATGTGTATACATATGACCCATTCTAAGCTCATCGTGTGTCACTTAGGTGAAACAAGTGATAGTGCTTCAAAAAATAACATAATAACATACAACTCTAAAGCTAATAATAATTTATAGTATTTTAAAGCAAAAATAACTAAAATTTAAATGATTAAAAGGGAAATAACTAAAAACTAAATGTAATGCATACCTTCACTTACCTTTATCGCTAAGATGGTTATTTATTGTGTTTTTAGTTTTGATTATGGAGGGTGCAAAGATTAATTTCAAAAAACCCAAGAATACAAAACTAAATAGCAAAAGTAAACAAATGTAGGAAAGCCAAGATAACTTGATATGTGGATGAGATATACTTTTAAATTTTGCAATCTAGGGTGACATGTGCTATGTTAGACCAAATGACCAAGTCAAAATTTAGAGTAAATTGGGTAATAAAAAAGACAAAGCTATTAAATACTAAAAAACTCAAACAAGTAAACTTTAAGTAAGAAAGGCAAACTCACCAAATCAAACCAAGTATACATGTCAAAAAGATGGTAATCAAACATCAATGTAAAATTAGTAACAATCCTTACTTAAAAAAAAATGGCCATGAAAAAATGGTAAAACAACATTGTTGAATAAGTATTAACAACCCTTAATCATCAATGGAAAAAAAGTTTATAAAAGGAAAAACAACATTGATGAGTGAAAAGTAACAAACAAACCTCACTCAACAAAGGAAAAAGTACATGAAAGTAGAAATAGACTCAAGTGACCACAAAAAAGGGTATTACAACAATAATAAATGGTAAAAGAAATCAAATCAAATATATAAATGTAGATCCATGGTATAAATAAAATAATCCATAATTTCTCAAACATGTTATTTTTCTCCAAGGATAGATAAAATTTCAACAAAGTAGTGCTAGCATGTTTTTAAGATGTGAGGAAGAAGGAAGTATATAAGAAGGAAAAAAGATTTGGAATCACAATTTGCCTATCAAGGTAGGAAATGAAATTGGTGGAAGGGAGAATAAATGAAAATCAAAGGTAGAGGAACTATTTATTGAAGTCAAGACACTCAAATTATGTTTATAAAAATAAGAGGAATTTTGACCTTAAAGATTCTGAAGAACTTATCTTAGCCACACAAGTCTTTGGTCAACAAATTAAGTATATATATAATCTTATCAAGGTTATATTCATGAAAATTAAAATGGACCTACCTTCCCACAATATATTCCCCATTCTTTAGGACCCCTTATAGATCTATCGATCTACTATGAAGATTGGGTACTTGTGTGAGAAAGTATGTAGCACCATAGAGTTTTTTTTTAATTCTCCTATTCCAATCTACTAGCCTACCACACCCCAATGGATCTTGGCTTTAGTGTGAGGCCAACTATGGAGTTTGAGCTTCAATTATAGATAGGAGATGTGTTTGTAATCACATCTTTTGGTGTGATTTGACATTTAAAATATATATGTTGCCTTTTATATATCATTTCATTTTGTTTCAAATGATTTGGATTTTAAATTTCTTGATGTATTTTTTCTATTTCTCCTCCATAAAAATTTGAAAAACCAAACATGGGTGTTAAAGATGACTTTCATTTGAATACTTAGGACTTGGTTGCTAAGAGAGAGAAATTAAAGAGCATAGTGTCTAAGAGTCTCATAAATCTAGGTAAAATAAAAGTGATATCTTGACTTTGACCTTATTTTATCCAATGTGAGTGAAAGGAAATCAAGAGGAATGAAACATGAAACAATTTGAATTTCTTCAATTCATAAAAAAAATGTGACAAAGGGTGAAAAAGGGATACAATGACAATAAAGTGCGATTACTTTCATACTAATGAGGGAAGTGTAGGAAAACATGATAACATAGATTGTTGTTTAAATTTTATCTATCCAAAGGAACAAAAGCTAAAGTTGAGAACAAGAATAAAAAAACTCATAACCATTGCAAAATAAATTATAGATAGGCATGAAAAGATGGTGATTTTATGAGGAAGGCCAAGTCCTATCCATGGTCTTACACTACAACTCATAAAACAAACCAAGGGGGTGCCAAAAAGTGTGTAAAAAAGTTTGAAAAAGAGGATAAAAGTACATCATGAGAAAGACTGGGTCCTATCTATGGTTTTAAAATGCAACTCATGAAAAAAGCTAAACCAAAATACCAAACACAAAGACTAAGGTTTGTAAAAATAAAGAACTGTTGTCAAGGGCGAGACCCATGCAAGTATCTTAAAAAAAGTGTTAGATAGATACCATATAGAAATCATGAAAATAATGGAATGATTACACAAAATACTTCTTGAGGAATTGTGCATTGGTGGGTTCTTTTAAAACATGGCCTTTATTGGTTTGAAGGGGATAGGTACTTGGACCAAGAATATCTTTCACTAAATAGGGGCCCCACTATTTTTGGGAATATTTACCTTGTTTTTCATGAGTTTAGGTTAATTTAAGGACAAAATCACTAACATTAAACATGTGAAATATAACTTATTTGTTATGTTATTTGGCAATACGGACCTTGCATTGGCAATTGTGTTGCAAACTAGAAAGATGGTTCTCATCAAGGAGATAGAGATCATTAAGGAGAGATTCATGTAATTATTCATCAAGTATGATACCATGAATAAATATAAAGAGAGAGGGACATTCAACTTATAATGGAAGGACTGAATCAGAACCATAGACTAGATAGAATAACATTACCCCAGTGGTAGTACTTATACTAGTGCAATAGGCCCAAAGAGAAGGATATAAATGCATGTGTTAATCTGTTTGTGTTTCACAAATTGTCTTTTGGAGAATTTTATTAAGAATTTTTTTGGTGGAATTATCTTGGCCATTACATTGTGGATGATAGGGTGTGGATAATTTGTGATTAATTTTAAATTTAGCACAGAGATGTTTGACATTTTTATTTTTGAAATTACCACCATTGTTTGAAATGATAGTGTGAGGAACACTAAAATAATAGATGATTTGATTAAGGATAAATTTTGAGATTTTGGTATGGTGACATGAAATGGGGGAATATCCTAAACCCACTTGTTGAAATATTATGTGGTTGTGACTATAAATACATGCCCATCTTGAGATTGAGGTAGTTTGCCTATGAGATATAATCCCTACATGGAGAATGGCCAAGGAGATTTTATATTTTTAAGCTCAACTGGAGGTGAATGAATTAAATAATCATGAATCTAGCAAGAAATACACTTTTTATCAAATTTAATGGCATCCTTTTCAAAAGTGGGCCAAAATTATCCCATATATAAGCATTTGTAGGCTATATCATGTCTGATATAGTGGCAACCACAAATTCCCCCATGTGCCTATTCAAGAAGAGGAAGAACCTCATATTTCATAACATAATAGAGAAAGGTAATTTGATCATTGTGATAATATAGGATGTTATATTGAAATACATACTTACAATCTTGTTTGTGAATGCGAGTCTTTTTTCAAGAATCTAGGTTGGGAGGATAAGTTTGATGTTCTATAAATTAAATGATGTTTTTATACCAAAGGCTTTATTGAATGATGATGGATTCAATGTGGTAGATAAGTGAATCTTGTGGTTGAATAAAAAATTAATATTTTCCTATTTGGATAAGAAAAGTGGGATCAATAAAAAATTGGTTTGGATGAAAAAGAGATGTTGAAGAAGTGAGGGAATTAACAATAGACTTTTGATCTCAAGGGATAGGCTCAATGGTAAAAGAAATGAAGTATTTCGAAAGAGTAGTTACAATTTGATGATAATAAATTAGATTATCTCTTTTGTATTGGTAATCACCATTGACTTGGTAGAAAGTGAGATGGGAATCACCTAATTCATATAGGTATTGTATATCTAAATAAAGAGCAGTTCTCATGCCTGAGATTACATATTTGTACTCTAACATATTGTTGGTGACATTAAATGTTAAGAAAAAATCAAAAGGGATGATTTATCTGATAGGGCTTGTAATAATATGACCTATCCCATCCCCTTGAAGTCATTTAGCACCATCAAAATGAAGGGTCCAAGTATCCTCGTGTAAATCAACATTAATTTCAGGAAGCTCTTCGATAACTACTTTTGATTTAGTAATATCAAGGAGAATAATGGTTTCATCGATATTACTTGATTAAAGATTAGAATTGAATTTATGGAAGTGATATTTAAGGGATATGTCTTGGTTGAGACCTTCAATATAAAAAATAGTATCATTGGGAAGACTATTTTAAAGGTGGTTGGTAGAGGGCACATGAGCTATGGCAAGTTGATCAACGATGATCTATCTGTTAAAATATTTTTGAGTAATATTTTAGAGATAAAATTCCATAGAAGGACTATATAATTTCCAATTATATCTCTAGGAAGAAAGTCTTTTGAAAAGAAGTGACAAAGGGGATCATAATGGATGATAACATAAGTGGTTTAATAAAACATATAATGTTGAAGTTTTTTAACTACAAAATATATGGCAAAGAAATCATGTTTGAATTTTGTATAATGTTTCTCATAATTAATGAGGCCTCAAATGTTATAATAAATGGCATACTCTATTCTAGTGCATCTTGTTTGGCAAGCATTTCCCCAAATGATATGGGTGTGGAAGAAGTAAATTAGATTAAAGGTTGATCATTTGAAGGGGGATGAATCATAGGTGGATGAACTAATTATTCTTTCATATTATCAAATTATTTTTGATATATATTTATCCATTATATATCATTACCTTTCTTAAGAAGATAATTGTTTAATTGGATATGGTAGGCCATTTTGGGGATGAATCATCTAATTTACCCAAGTTTACCAAGATAAGTGTGAATGCCCAAAATGGATCAAGTGATGAGCATGTTCATGGTAGTGTTAATATTGGTAGAGTCAACATTGATGCCGAAGCGATAAATTAAAAATCCTAATATTTTTCTAGATGTGACACCTAAAACACATTTTAAGGATTTGGTCTAACTTTGTCTTTGAAAAGATGGTCAAATATGATGGAAAGATCAGAAAGAGGAGTCTTGCAACATTTAGATTTAACAATGAGGACATCCACATAGGTTTATAATTTTTTTTGGATAATTTCATGAAATATATGAGTCATTTCTTGTTGATAAGTAGCTTTAAAAAATTTGAGTCTAATGGGCATTTTAACGTAGAAATAGGTGCCCCACTCTATGGTGAAATTTGTCTTATGTTAGTATTTGAGATCAATGTGAATTTGATTATAGCCTAAGAAGCCATCCATAAAAGATAGCATTTCATAGACAAATATAGTATCTACAATGACATTTATTGAAGGTAGAGGGAAATTATCCTTGGGAAAAGCAAGATTAAGATTATGAAAATTGATGCAGATGTGAATGACGATGGTGACTATTTCCTAAATAGGGACTATGTTAGAAACCCATTTAGAATAGTCCAATAGTTTTATAAACTTAGCATTAAGAAGTTTGATAATTTAATTATGGTATAAGGTGAAAACCTTAGGTGTAAATTTCCATTAATTTTTATGAAAAAGTTTGGCATTAGGATAAGTGAAGATATTGTTCACCACAATGCTAGGGTCAATACCATGCATGTCCTCATAGGACCAGGCAAAGATCTCATGATATCTATCTAAAAATAGACTAAAGTTATCATATTAAATAGATGAAAGTTTATGAGAAATGGTAATTGGTCAAGGGCATGATGGAGTACCATATTCAATGTGGGTATTTTATTCAATAAGCATACCATTTACATTTTGGAAGTGGTATGGTGCATTAGGTAAAGAATAAATTGTATTAGGTTTATGATCAATGCTAGTGATGAATTTAATGAAACAAGGGGCTTTATTTTTGAAATGCCCAAGTTTGTGATGTTTCTAAAGAAGTTGAGGTTCTTGTGCATGTAATAATTCAAGAATATCTTCATTGCTAGGCAAAGTGGGAAGAGGGATATAATACTTAATGTCTACTTTGAGATAAAAAATCTGATTACCATGGCAATCATATTTAGAATGTATTTGATGAATGTTGGTGGCATTAGAATCTAATGTAATCTTGGGAGTAGGAAGAGTAGATTAATTGGATAGGATTGGTATGTTTTTATTTTCTTTGGTAGGGGAAGAATCAAGTATAGAGATGGGATCTATGGGTGGTAGAGAAGGTGCAAGAATTTATAGAGGTTTGAAAGGTAGGATTTGTTCAACTACATAAAGAGTATCAAGAAGTGGAGAATTAACATGAGGTACATGACCTTCAAGATCCATATAAATGGTTTGAACATCTCAGTTAAAAGCATGTATTTGAGATAAAGTGTTTTGATAATGTTTTACATCTAAGTCTCGAGATTGAGCTTGGTCCATGATGTAGTTATCATCGTAGGTTGGAGAAATGGTACATGCTTGAGATTCAAGGGAAGTTTTAGAAGGTGAAATTACAAGGTCATTCAACTTTCATGGAGACATGACTAGAGGATCTTGGAATACTTTTTTCCACTCCATAGTCATTACAGGTAAAGGCATCTTCTAGGTAAGAAGGTTCATGAGCATTACATGAAGGGGAAAATCAGTGATCTCATCAATGAGAGGAATAATATGATCATGAGGTAATAAAGAGGGAGGAAGCAACTCTAAGATATAAGGAGGTAGCTTAGTAGTGTTTTAAGTATGTTGTAAGTCATTAGGTTCATAATCATCTAAATTATTAAGATTGACCTGTAAGTCTAGATTGATGTTGATGAATTCAAGTAAGGGAGTATTATTGATGGTAGGAATAATAAGGATGGGATATAGAGATTTTGGGTTAGGAATTTGAATAATCCAAGGGTTAGGATCAACCTCATTCTTATACCATTGGTTACCATAAGAGGAAATTTACCTCATTCTATGCGTCTAATGGTGATCAAGGAGTATGTTATAAGATAGGGGTAAATCAACGACCATAAGTTTAGTTCAGATAATCTTAAATCTAATTATTAGAGGAAGCTCAATAAAACTAAGAGGCTTTTTATTATTTTTATTAAATCCATGAAAGGTAAGGCATGTTTACTTGAGATGATCCTTATTATAAACAAGTTATTAGATAAGCCACAAATATGTCACATTAATACCAGACCCTTCATGATTTAAAAAATATGAATAAGGGTAGTATTAATGGCTATTTTAATGAATAGTGTTGGATCATTGATGCAAAAAAGTATTTCATGATTAATCTTTTCCTATTAAATACATTCAATAGACAGCTTGAGAAAAGGAAAAATGGATTCAATGGTATGCACGTTGGTAGGTTGAGGCTCAATAGGGGTGGTTTTTCATCTATAGAAGATGGATCTTCAATTTATTATAATTATTGCATAAGGAACTTACAATGATAAGGAGAATTACAAACTAACTCCATAAGTGGAATATTTCAAGGCATGGAGTTAAGTTCTTCAATAAAGTTCCAATGGGATTTAGAGGAAGAATCAGTGCAAGGTTTAGAAGCCAAGTTAGATTTTGAAGGAATGGAAGTTGTTATGGGTTTGGAAGAAGGAGGTGGTTCCTCATGGGCTTTCAAAGCTAAATGAGTGGTTATAGTATCTTTGATGATTTGTTCTTCCAAAGATGGTTTCTCAGGTTTTGTGATAGGATATTTATGAGATTGTTTAAAATGATAATTGACCTTAGCTACATTAACATATTGAGAATTGTCATAATATTGATCATAATCAACACCAAATCACAAACATCCTTGGAAGTTTATTTATTATTAGATACAAAATTTGTTTTGGTTATTAAAAGAAGAAGATTTGGAATCTTGTCATTTTTGAGAAGCAATGTTGTACTCTTGACAATGAAGTTGGATCATGGCTTCATGATGAAATAATCACCAAGCATGTATGAGATAAAAATTTTAATAATTCCTCAACAAGTTTCTTGGGAATGATAAATGTTGATGTGGAACCAACAAAATTGACTAGGATCATAACATTTAAGAGGATTATTATGATAAATAAAGGGTTTAGATGGTGGTAAAAATTGTTTCATTTGTTGTACAATTAGTTGTATATGAGAAGATGGGGGAATGTTAGATTTATAAACTCTTGGTTTAGTTTGAGGAGCATTGTTGGTGATAGAATTAGTATAATTTTGAAAATATCTTATAAGGAATTTGGTATTAGGTATGAATTACTTTATGAGAAAGTCTTGGCATTTGGGTTGGTTAAGAGCTTCATTAAGCATTTGAGGAGCAAAATTTTGGCCATTATATTGAAGTGAAGGATTTAAAGAAGTTATAAAGAGTTTAAATAAATTGTAATCAGTCATGTAATGGTCAACTTTATGGGCTAGATATTTCCATCATTTGATAAAATCATGAGCTGATTCGATAGGAAATTGCTTAGCATTGATGAAATGGCTAAGATAATTTTTGGAAAGATTATTATGTTGAAAATATTTAACTAAAGGATTGACTAAATCCTCAATTTTCCAAATGGAATGTTGGGGCATTTGGTTATACAAATCCAATACATCGCTAGTGAAGGTTTTAACTAGAAGTTTAGATGTGGTGAAAGTATTAATTTGGATCCACTCTTTATAAAGATTTCCAAATATTTTGAGAAAGGATGTAGGGTCTTTAATCCCATCATACTTGGTAGTTGGAGATATATTACCAATATAAATGGACATAATGAAAGGAGCTAAAGGCTCATTTTAGATATTTTGAAGCATTTTGTTATTCATAATAGGTTAAGGAATAACATTTCCTGAGGCATCTCTAAGAGGTGGAGTAATAAAATTTGGATCAGCTTGGGTATTAAGATACAAAGGTTATTTAGCTATATTGATCAAATTAAAGTGTAATTGCATCATTTGAGAGGTTTTATAAGTTTGCATTAAGTTCATTTATTGTATGAATTGTGAAATAAATTGAGTCATATCAATTGGTGGGTTGGTGTTTTTAGGAGAACTCCCTGAATTGGTATTATGAGGAGGGTTATTGGAAGGTGGATTGCTCATAGGATTATTACATAAACTTATGTAAATTACTCAAACATTATGTTAAAAGGCTTGAAGATGAGAATTGTATTGATAGGTACAAAAAGGATCAAATCCACCTACTTCATCTTGAGGTGTGATTTTAACAATGTTATGATCTACAAATGAAGTAGGGGAAGAGGTGCTCCACGAGTGAGGGTTATCTTGGGAGGTAAAGAAAGGGAGAAATGAATATACCATATAGTTTATAAAACAATTAAATTTTTCCAAGAAGATTCTAATATGGGACTTCTTGATGATTTGAGGAAATGAACAAAATGATAAGGAAAGAGAAACAAAGAACTAAGTTGTTTAGATAAGAGAGATAAGCAAAGTAAAGGCAATAATAAGAATATAGAGTTGACTAGGTCAACCTAATACTACAAATTGGAAAAAACATAGTTTGATAAGGACACATGGTCGACTAGGTCAATTGAGTAATGTAACCTAATTAGAAAAAAGGGGTACATAGTCAACCAGGTTGAGTTACTATTGTAGACAAGGAGAAAAATAGTCTATAAGAGACTATGTCAATCAGAATGACAATGTCTTGAAAACAAGGAAATATTTTGCATTATAATTTAAAATAAGAAATGAAATTAACAACACAAGTAATGGGATCAATGAGAATGATCTAATTGGCACACAACACAAAACCTTGCACCAATGCTGGCCAATGCAAGTTACTTTCAATACAACTTACAATGAGAAGAGAGAAAGCAATCAACTAAAAACTAAATGCTAACTAAGTGGTCATCTTGAATGTCATTAGATTATTATAAAGTGTTATTTTAAGTGTGATAGGTAAGTTGGCTAAAATCAAGGAACTAGAAAGAAATCTATGGATGGTTTTAGGATGTTTAAGATGAAAGGGATATATGTTGGCAGTGGTATTGTCTTAGTATTAGGGCCTAACCCCTTACTTCATAATCTTGTAGTGATAAGGGTGTCAGATACTTTACCTATATATACCATTAATCAAATGTTTATACTTGGCCAAAAAACCAATTCAGCTTCCCCCTTGGTGATGAAATCCAAGTAAGTAGGCATTGGGTAAACAAATGTTTAAATTTATTTTTAAATTATGTGATTTGGTATTGTGTACAAAAAGATAAAAATATTGAAACTAAATGATATATTGAAAAACCACCTAATTAGACTATGTGAGATATTCTAAGCATGCAAATAAATAAAAATGAAAGTGTGAATTAATTACTAGCATATATTGTGAAAAAAGAGTAAAATAGTGTAACTAAATGGTATATTTAAAAACCACCTAATTAGAATATGTGATCTACTCTAAGAATACAAACAAAATAAAATAAAAGTGTGAATTAATTACTAGCATATAGTTGTTAATTATTAAATTAATAATAGTATAGAATTCAGTTAGATGACATTGTATACAAACATTTATAGAACAAATTTGATAGGGTTGCTACTATACTGTAGAAGTAAGAGTCCTTAAGAACTAAGCCAACTAGGTCAACTTAGTCTTTTAGATAGAAGATAGAATACAGAACTAGGTCGACTAGGTAGACCTAGTTTACTATAGGATTTCAATATGGAAGACTACAAACTTGTGCAAAATAGAATTATAATAAGTAAATTGAAAGAGAGAGAGAAAGGAACCTTTGTGGGTTGTAAGATGTTGATGATTATGAAATTTCTATTGAAGTGATTTGAATTATGCTTAAAATTTTAGGTCAACCTATTTCTATGATTTCATATTTACTAAAGCCTTTTATGATGATTGAGTTAACCTAGTTGATCTAGTTTGTTGTCTGGATGCTGACTGTAATACTAAGTTGACCTGCATGACTTAGTTTACTATTTAGAATGTTGAATAAGAGACTAAGTCAACCTATTTGACATAGTCTATTGTCTTGAAATGAATAAGAGTATTATGTCAACCTATTTTATTTAGTAATTTGTATATGATGAAGAGATATGCATAAATAATAGATCCATTTTGATGTGACCATATTTTAAACTTGTGCTAGAAGTTAGAAATTATAACAGCTTGGTCAACCTAGTATCATAATATATAAGAATAATACAAATGATACAAATTAAAAAGAATGAAAGAAAACCTAAAATGGTTAGATTCACATTGGATTCACTATAATGTATGTAATAAGAAATGCATCAGATCTACAAATCAATCTTGTCTCAGAAAAGATAGATCCTGCTTACACTTCCAATTGGGCATACCTTAGATAATCGGGGTCATGACTAATATGGATACACTAAACCAAATAATGGGATCTCTTACCATAATAATATTACTAGGGAGGTTTCCAAAGCCTCTAATTAATCAAAACTTATGCATTAACCCTAAATAAGTCCTATTTTTTCATATTCACTATACTAATAACAAGTAAACAAAAAGTCTAATCTAGTACTCACCAGAGCTTATGGCACAAAGTGACGGTAATAAAAAATAAAATTAAACATTCATAAGAGGATACTAATTAAGTTATGTATAGGTAAGACCCTAATACATGGAGAGGAAGAGCAATATTATTCAAAAGCCATTACTCATGCTACTTATATCTACTAAGTAGATGAGCAAAGTTAGAGAAACTTACCTAGAAGATGAACCTGTCAAGACTCAATCTCTCCCTTGGAAAAAGGTGCTTCACATGATATTTTATCATTTATAAGGATTAATAAGAAAGGCCAAACTATCCAATACTTCTCCACAAGATTAGATTCTTCTCCAAGTAAAACCCCTAAGTTAAGACACTTCAAGTAGAATGGTGGAAAATCATATTATAAAGAAGCACAAATGAATAAGAGCTCTTGCCTACTCTCAAATAATGGTGAAATGGATGTGTTTATATAGGTTGATATAACCCTAAACCCTTCCAAAATTTTTAGTTGATAAGGTCGACCCAATCAACTTAGTATCATAATTGATAAAAACTCACTAGGTCACAAACTAGGTCAACCAGGGGCTGACCTAGACACTTAATAAGTTTTGTCAATAAAAATACAAGGTTGACACAGTCGACATGGTAATATAAACTATCAAAAAAGGTTTTAGGTTTTTAAAAGGGCTAATAAATATGGTGTATACACCCTAAATTTGTCAAGTAACCACACATATCATGTCTTCTCATATTCCTTTCATAGAAATAATCTAATTAGAGAATATGAGCTTTGCTCACATTTAGTCATGTCTTTCATTTTAGTCATCTTGGTCTTATTTCAAGCTTGAGTCACCTTTTTACCTATTCCCAGTCATCTTGAGCCTTTAAAATGGTCATTCCACCTCAAAGGGTTAGGTTTTCCAAGCTTATTCCATCCCCCCTAGTCCTTAGCCTATAAGATAGGATCGTTGGGATTAGACTACAATGCTAGAACCCAGGGTGTCCAATTTTTAGTGCTCCTATCCAAGGTCAATTTGAGACTTAATTATTATTTTATTCTTCTAGATGAGTCCCACCCCTTTTCTTTTCTTCATCCCTAAGTTTTACAATATTGGCCAAATGTAAATAAAGCTCCCAAATTTGAAATAATAAGTCTCCTATATAAAGGACTTCACAAATCATTTTATATCTAGTAATTACTACTTTGGCACATTATACATAATAAAATCATTCAATAGTATAGCTCAGCTTCTCTGTATCACACATAGACTTGTATGCTTGATCAAATAAGGGCCTAAGCAAAATCCATTATTTCATCTATCGTGCATGTCGATTAATCATGTTTCTTAAGGGAGAACTACATTTAATCTAAGACCATATCTTGAGGGTTAGTGTAGGCAATGATTAAGACAACATGGGTTCTAGATTGTGCAATCATTCTTCCTCTAATCCAATTTTCCCCTTTTTACTTTTGATGTATTCATTGTTTGCATGTATGTATATGGATATAGGATGTGAGGATTAAAATAGACCTAAAATGAGATATGTTGACTTCCAACCCTCAAAATTTGGTACACAAGCTCACATAAACCTAATGAACAAAACCCAAAAATATTAGATCCTGAGGACAATAGTGCCAACAAGGGACTATAGTGCTAGACACTAGGGTGTATTATTACAATGCCCTATCCAATTAGAAAATAAAAGCCATACTCAGATTTCTAACAGTATATTAGTCTTTCACCTCAATTACCAGCTCTTGAATCATTCATTTCAACCTAATTTAAGATCATTTTATTATTCTTCCTCTTGTAAAATTAATTATTGAAAATCTATATTTTCCCCCACTAAACTAGATTTTTCCTATTATTCCAAACCTTTATTATTTAAGATCTAAACACTAGATTCCCAAAAATAATAAAACATTTTGGTAAACCCAACTTACTTCAAACAAAACTAAAACCTAGCCACATTTAGGGTTTTTCCTTCATATTTTGTGCAAAAATTTAATCTCAAAATTATGATTTTTGTATAAATTTTTGTGCATTTATCCTATTCAAAATTATTTTTAGAATTTAAAATGATTGCATAATTTTCAAAATTTCTAAAACCCTAGATTTCAAAACTATGTCCTCAAACCCTAAGCCTTCTTAGACCCTTGAAAATTTTAGAAAAATATTTTAGAATTTTTACAAATTGATTACTTTGTCAAAAATAATTTCAATATTAGTAGTTTCTTGTCCAAAAAATTTAATTTCAAAATTCTAATTTTTTGCATTAATTTTTGTGCATTTATCCTATTCAAATTTATTTTTAGATTTTAAAATTATTTCATAACTTTCAAAAATTCTAAAGCCCTAGCTCAAATCATTAGATTTACAAACTAGGTCCTCAAACCTCAAGTTTTCCCCCCTTATAATTTTTAGAAAAATAATTTAAATTTTTTGAAAATTATTTGAGTTATCAAATGTAATTTCAAATTTTTGATGATATTAGTTCTTTGTGTATTTATTTTCTTAATAGTACTTTCCAAAATTATCTTTGGTGAAAGAAATAAAATGGCCACAAAGGCAATTCTTCCTTCTCATCCCTAGATAAATTTCTAAAATTTTCTTATAATTATGACAATGATTGAACAAAATTTCAAAATTGCACATTAGCTAAGAATGTAAAAAATGATTTTATTTACAATGAAGATAAATAATATTGTTGTAATGAGGGATATGATGATAGTGAAGCACAAATAGATGCATATTTTTATCTCAAACCCATCTCTTTCATTCCTTATTCTAAAGAAAATAGTTTTGATACATGGGAAAGAATGGGAAAGATACTTCTCACCTCATTCTCCTATGCACAATATACCAAATGAATAAATTAGTCATGCACTTCCAAGTGAACCTCTTATTGGTGATCATATGCTTCCATATGAACCTAATTCTTTTTCTACTTCAGTGTTCAAATTACAACAATATAAATACAATATAATCAAATTACCAATGCATAGTTTAAATGATACATCTCATGATCTGAATTCTACTTTGTCAAAAGAATGTTCAAATGAAAACTCTACTTCTCTTCTCATATTGCACATGCAAATAATTCATGTCTTTCATCAATAGATAACATAGATGCACATGATATTCTAATTTCAAATGATAATTTATTGCATATTATAAAAAAATTAAATTCTTCTCTTACACCTCTCCCTAGCAATGAGTGAAGTGATAATGAATATGATAGTGAGCATGCTAATGAATATGAAAATGAGAGTGATTATGAACAATATCACATATATGATCATGACAATAACTATGCACATAGTGAAGAATAATATGCATCTCATGTTCCTAACTCTTCTCTCACTCCTCTCAAACTAATGCACTTCCAAATGCTATCTCTAATTTTATGAATGATTCTATTTCAAATAACACACATGTTAATGTTAATATCACATATTCTACTCAATTAAAATGTGATTCACTAAAACTTAAAGATACCAATAAATATCTCAAGCATCCCTTCACTACAATAGAACCCAGTTCTCACTCTTCACCTAAAGAGAATGGTAGCCCACATCCCTCTTGTAAGGTCCAAGTTACCATTACTCCCAAGGTTCAAGTGAGCACACCCCCTCTTTATGAAATAATTTCTAAATGTAGCATTCCCATGGTTAAAATTCAAATTCAAATTCAATGATTAAATGAACCACTTCAAGATACTAATGTACTATCCAAGGAAATTATCTCTTTGATGCATGTAATTGGTGAATTACAACACCAAGTACATCTCCTTACCTTAGAAAACAAATCTTAAATGTCATGGATGGAAGCTAATGATTTACATGGTAACATTATTCTGAAGACATTCATAAAAGTTTCATTGCCTAGGCAATTTTAGATACCATCATTACCTCACTTTGATGGAACTAGAGTTCCATCTCATGTAAGTCCATTGATTCTACTCAAGTTATTCTAGTTGACATTAGTGGCGGAAGCACATATGATGACTTAGAGGAGACATTTCTCAGGTACTACATCATAAAAATGGGCCCTTGTGTTACATATAAGAAACTTACCACACTACATCATAATTCTTTAGAGCTAGTTAGTGAGTATATCTTAAGATTCAAGGCTCACATGTTAAGATTGATATACAAACCAACAGATTTAGAGATTCAACATATCTTTATTAAGGGGCTTCATCAACCTCTCCTCTATCATCTATTATATTAGATAGATTATTCTTTCAGACACTTGTGTTATATAGTTCTAGCTTTGGAAAATAAATTGGGATTTATTGAGACAAATTCATTTGATCAAATCACTCTAGATTTCATAATAGCATCTACATCTATAGCTCTTAGCACTCAACATCCACCATGTCCTAAACAAGATAGGAAATCACAACCAAAAAAGCAACTAGTTAAGAACAAAGAGATAATTTCTAGAGCATAACCTACAATATGCACTATAGAGAACAAAAAAAGGCACCACTACAATTTGATTCAGAGTGGGATAACCCATCTATCATATTATTAGCACTAATAGATAGAAGGTTAATCACACTGCCTTCTACTCATCAACAAGATCCACATCTTTTACATATATAACCACATTGGCCCTTTTGTAACTATCATCACATTCATGGACACAAAGATAATGATTATTATGGACTCAAGGATTGCATTACTAAATGTGTTGATAATGGCATTATAACATTCACACAGGGGGTACCAAGATCTCCTCCATCATTGAACCCTAGACCTCATTCCTCCATGACTAAGTAATCCTAGGGCATTCCTTTATAATAAACCTTTATCACTCATCATGAGATAAATGAAGGTTCTAAGATATAATCTCATAGGAGATCTCCTATTACATTACCTTAGAAGGTTTAGAAACTAGTACAATGAGATAACCTACATATAACACTATAGTCTAAGGAATACATAGTGCAGTTCTATATACATATCCAGTAGAGTCATAGGCACTACAACAGAGTACTAATCATGAGAAATATTCACTATAGGAAGATTTTCTATGTCCTATCTCACATAACAATCCACTATGGTTAAGATTAAATGACCGTACACCATAGAGTACTACTCAGGAAATATTCACTGCAGCCATATATTTTGGGTTCTATCTCACATAGAAATCTACTATAATTAATATTAAATGATCCCTCATCATAGGTTTTAAATCCATCTTGATATATTACATAGTCATACACATCAAAATAGAGGCCACAAGGTATAGTATTATAGACAGATGATCCTTCTTCATAGCACATAGTTTTAGCTACACGACCAATAAAGTTACATTTTGCAAAATCTTCATGCATAGCTATAGTTAGTATACAATAGATAGTATAAGATAAAAACCACATTATTACATAGAATATGTATTATGGGTACTTATTTAGTTGGATAATAGGGTTCAGATAGTGATACAACATAGAATACTATAACGTACAGTCATACTAGTTTTAGTTCATAACTTCACTTAACAGGGCAACAATAGAGCCAAAGGTATATCTAATCTTTGTATTCTTGAGCCACTTTTGGGGAAGTGACATGCACATAGTGTTATCTTATATCCCCCTAATAAAAACTAATATTCGTAGTTCCAAATAGCCATCTCTATCCAAACCAACATCCAAATCCAAATCCAGACCTTACCAATATCTTTCTTTTTCCAATTTAAAACCAATTCACTTTACCAAACCAATTTTAAAAATTACAAAAACCAACAATCTTTTTGCTTATATATGATTATGAATCAAACATAACATCACATCAAAACATATCATGAATAATAAAATCACGTATCCCAAGTACCATCTTAACAAAACATATGCAACTTCAAAATGAATGTCAAATCAACCATTTTAAATCAACACATTACAATAATAATATATTCTAGAATCCATAACATGAATATACATGAGTACAAAATTAAAATAGTATCCATATATATGTGTATATATATATATATATATATACATACATACATATATACATACATACATATATACATATACATCATATCAAAATATAATCACTCATGAATAAGCATCATGCCCTCACTCTCAATCTCAATCTCTCCTCAAGTACTAGTCCCATAATATAGTCTAGCACTCAATGGCCCCGTGCCTCCTTAAGCCACTGAATGCCTCTTATGATATCTATCTTGCTCTTATAATTGACCATGCTTCTTTCATATGTCTACATATCATATCCAAAAATTCACGTACTCATCCGTAATCTGATTACTCACTAATCCATAATCAAGTGGAAGCATCTTATGCCTATCCATCTCAGCCCTCAACTCATCTCTCTATCATATTACCCTAGCATATGCAACCATATCTATTACAACCCTATCAAATAAATGAGCATAAACACTAGTCGTAACTTTTACTCTCTCTATCAAACCCTCCTCCACAACATCATCAGGTACATGCCATGTAAGCTCATGAAGTGTATACTTAATAATAGTCTCCCAATACTCATACTCTCCACCACCTACCATAGTAAGTGCTTCATCCTAAGCACCTTAAACTCCATCTACACATAAAAAGACAACACTATGTTAAACATATAATTTCAAAACAAACTTGAATTTGTACACAACTCAAGTATAAACAAAACTTACCTCCCATCATCTAGATTAGAGCAGGATCCTCATACTCGAGGGCATCCCCTCCACCAATAGGGTAAAATGGGGCACATCAATGCCGCACCTACCATGTGGTATACACCTATGTATAACCAACATCATCTACATTAGGAATATCTATAACCACATCCTACACATCTAAAGGTAGCAGTGTTAACTTAGCCTCAACAAGCCTACCATGAGCTCCTACTCTCATTGATGCCCATGCACTCCTCACCCATACCCATACTACTAGGGGCATATCCTATGGAACTCCAAACTATCTAATCATGTACTTATACTAAAAGTGTTCATACACTCCAATCTAGTAGTCATATAACCAAAAATTGACCCTCATATTCCACAACTTCACTCTATCCTCAGACCACCTAAGGAATCCTCTATAGGATCTCCATATGATATCCTAAGTCACCAGTCTATCTAAAGCTCATCTATAGTGATCCATCCTAGGATACATGATAGCTAATGAACTCATCTAATGTTCCCCATATGGTTATGGAGGTGCCCACCTCTTTTTTGGTAATCCCATCAATTACACAACTGCTATGTTCTCATAAGTCCAATAATGAAATAAAGCCACACTCAAACCAGCATTGAGTGCCTCCTAATTAAACCTATAAATGCCTTTATATAAGAGAGCAAGCATAGTCTTACCCCATGAGAACACAGTGCCATATACATCTACACTATGCACAATCCTATGCATCTTATATGAAATCAACACCCTACTCCCATCCATTACAATAAATGAAGCCAACAAAACTATCAACCACTTCTACAAATGTGGAATACTCAACCATATAATAACCACTAAAGTATATCACTATCATTACCTCTATTATATATGACTAAGGCTACATTAGAAAAATATAAGGATGCATAATCAATATCATCCACACCCATGCCATATTGAAAAGTCACATGTCATCCACTAACTAAAAAGTACAAAATATTGTACACATCCTCTCGAGTAATAGTCATCTCTCTAGTAGGAAGCTAGAAGGTATAGGTGTCTATATTCCACCTTTCACATAAGGTAGTAATCAAATTCTTATCCCACTGCATAATGCTTAGGTCACACACATGACCTAGCCCTACCCTATCCATTATAAAACTATCATCAACTAATTAATGTAACAATCTTAGTGTCTCCATCACCTAGCCTCAATTAAACTCCCTCATCCATACCTCACCCTATAAAATACCAAAAAACAACATGTATATCAGCTAACCATGCCAAGTAAAATAATTAGCCTACACAACAATAGATTACAAGTCAAAAAATCCTAGAAAACAACATATACATTAGTTCACCATGACCAATCAATAGCCATACAACAACTAAACTAAGATACAGCCTATAAAATCAAGTCTCTAGGATAATAACACTAAGTATAGGACAACAACACAAGATAGGATCGTTGTAACCTAAACAATAGTGCTAGAGCCTAGATGGTAGCACTAGAATAGGGATAGGAGCATCAAATCTAGTAAAAATTTCCTAAAATGCTTTAAAATAGCTCAAAATCATCAAAAACAAGATTCCAAATAGGCCTAAATTATGCATTTTATTTACTTACCAGTGTAATCTCCCCATCAACCTCAATCTACATTAACAACTACTCAAATGGGGTTGTAGTAGTTTCTCATCTCCTTAGCATATCTCTTACTCTAGAGCTCTTAATATCAAATTAGTCAATGAGGAAATTAATAAAGTGTCAATCCAATTTTCCTATATCAAACAACTTTTCCATTTAAATCAAAATACCATTTTTCCCATAACTTCAACCCTGTAGCTCAATTTTACAAATCATTTTGTTCCACAGAATCATGAAGATAACACCTTCGATATCAAACAAACCTTGATCTCTTACTACATCATTTGCCTACTATAACACACACATATCTATATTTCTCTTATGATCAAATACACAACTTGGTCCTCACTAATCCTGAAGCTTATTCAAACTTTTAATAACTCAGTCTAAATAATTAATCAACCTCTCAAATCAATTTAAAACTATACCAACCTTATTCCTGGCATTATGCCACTAGTCATCACTTTTTTCTCAACTTCCTCTATCACAAATTTCATCCATCTCCCTAAAATGGGGGCATCATTCCTACTAGTCATGTTCATACACTTACCCAACACACCTATCCACTCTCATAGATGGATACACCATGTTTTTTATAGCTCTAATAATTAGAGCATTAAATTTAGCTCAGATCAGTCAAAATATATAGTGATTTAGACTACATGGGTCACTTAGCATGGTTCTTACATGTCCAACAGTCAAAATTATCAGAATCAGCTTAAATTAGTCAGGATATACAATGATTCAGATCACATGGCTCTTTCAACATTACTCAGGACATTCAAAGGGACATACTTTTAGTTTACAAATACACATATTAGTCAAATATATAGTGGTTTAGATTATATGTATTCATAATGACTTTTATATAGATTCAGACCAAATACCAAATTTGGGGGCATTACATTATTACAAGTCTTACACATACAGCTTCATACAACATGACATAGTTAGAGGACTAGATAATAGATTATAGGTATAGTATAGAGCACATTATTTTGATCTCTAATTTTACACATGAGATATGACATGATAGTTCATATCACATGTGGCTATATATATATATATATATATATATATATATATATATATATATATATATATATATATATATATATATTTATAGACTATACAGATGCATCACTCACATACCAAATTTAGGAGTATGGCATAGATTTTCATATTCTTCATCAGCCAGGATTATATAGATTAGAATGGCAAGATATGTCATTCTCTTCTTACACATTTACCAGAGTTTCAAATTACACCAATCTATACCTAGGTTGTTACCAATTTAGACTATACGATCATCTATAGTGATTGGTCTATAGCATTACCCAGACTCATATTACATGAAGTTTTGTGGTACAGAGGGTAGACATTGGTTTTAGACCTCTGAGCACTTCTTAGTTCTAGTTTAGATTATTTAGAGTGGGGGAATGATAGATTTTTCTCTTCATGGCATACATATTCTATAAACACATTTTAGATTACAAGAGTTTATGTGGGATAGAGGGTAGACATTAGTTTTTGGCCTTTGAACATTTCTCATTTCTAGTTAAATTCAGTATAGGGATCAAGCATTACCATCTTTCTCCATGTCACATAGATTTCATATTCAAAATCAGTATAGGGGCATCTATTTCAAGGATTCCTTCTTTCTCCAAGCACTATTTAGATTTAGTACAAGGGGCATCTATTTTAGGGATTCCTTATTTCTCTAGGAGCTATTCAAATTCAATACAGGGGACATCCATTTTAGAGATTTATTCTTTCTCTAGGCACTATTCAAATTCAGTACAAGGGGCGTCTATTTCAGAGATTCTTTCTCCAAGCACTATTTAGTCTTCCATCCACTTCCTTGGCTAATAAGTTAGACCTTTTTCAACACACTTATCTCCATGTAGGTAGGTTTAGGTATGCATCTTCTTTTCTTTCTTTTACTATAATACCTCATTTCATTACATCACTAAATTAAAAGGGGGAAAATATATACACCCTAAATTGGTCAACAAACCACACATATCATGTATTTTCACAGTCCTTTCATAGGAGACTCTAATTAGAGAATATGAGCTTTGTTCACATTTAGTTATGTCTTTCATTTTAGTCATCATGGTCTTGTTTCAGGATTGAATCACCTTTTTACCTATTCCTAGTCATCCCATTCTTTTTAGATGGTCATTCTACCTCAACCAAGTTAAGTTTTCCATGCTTATTCTATCCCCCTGGTCCCTAGCCTATAATACAAAAGTTGCAAGATTGGACTACAGTGCTGGAACCTAGGGTGTCTAGTTTTTAACACTCCTATCTAAGGTCAATTTGAGCTTTAATGGTCAATTTCTTCCACTAGATGAGTCTCACCCCTTTTATTTTCTTCATTCCTAAGTTTTATAATGTCAACCATTTGCAAATAAAGCTCCCAAATTTGAAATAATGAGTCTCCTATATAAAGGACTTCATAAGGCATTTTATATCTAGCACTTACTACTTTGGCACATTAGACATAATAAAATCAGTCAATAGTATAACTCAGCTTCTTTGCATCACACATAGACTTTCATACTTGATCAAGGAAGGTCCTAAGTGAAATTAATTATTTCATCTATCATGCATGTTTATAATGTACATTCCCTAAGGGTGAACTAAATTTGATCTGAGACCCTAACTTGAAGGTTAATGTAGGTAGCAATCAAGACAATAGGGGTTCTAGATCATGTGATCATTATTCTCCTAACCTAGTTTTTCCCCCTTTTTATTTTGATGTATTCAATATTTACATGTGTGTGGATGGATATAGGATTTAAATATTAAAACACACCTACAATGAGTTTTGTTGACTTTTATCCCTCAAAATTTGGTATAATTTTAAGATCAAAATGGACCTACAATAAGTTTTGTTGACTTATATCCCTCAAAATTTGGTACATAAGCTCACACAAACCTGGAAAACAAAACCTAGAAAGATTAGATCCTAAATATAACAACTCCAGGGATGGAATACAATGTTGGTCACTAGGGTGTCCTATTATGGTGCTCCTATCTAATCAAAAAATGAAAGCTAGACTTAGA
This sequence comes from Torreya grandis, assembly GCA_037957365.1. NCBI lineage: Eukaryota > Viridiplantae > Streptophyta > Pinopsida > Cupressales > Taxaceae > Torreya > Torreya grandis. The sequence continues at coordinate 3,591,647 of JARHVA010001296.1, read as the reverse complement.
TTCCTGACAATGTCTCAGTCTTGCACCTCAATTACTAGCTCTTGAATCATTCATTTGAACCCAATTTAAGATAAATTTATTATTATTTGTCTTTTAAATTTACCTATTGAAATTTTATATTTTCCCCCATTAAACTATATTTTTCCTCTTATTCTAGACCCTTATTATTTAGGATCTAAACACTAGATTCCCAAAAATAATAAAATAAATGGTAAATGACTAGAGGAGTGTGTAAAATAGGAGGCAAAGCTTAGATAAATGTTCTTAAGAGTTGGTTGGATTAGTAATAAGTGGAAATAAGGGATAACAATCCTTTAAAGCACTAATGGTCTACCTACCCCTTTCTTGATTCACCCCTTAGGGTGTGATCAGAGAGATTAAAACTTAATGAGTTCCTACAAGATAGAAAGCATCAATAATTGATAAAAGTTTGAAAATATTATCTATACGCCCTTGACTTCAAATTACTTAATTATTTAGTGATTTAAGATATTATGGAAGATGTGGTGCCTTATTTATTGAAAATTAGATATCTCTAGATGAGTAGTAAATTGGCAAGTTGGTACCCATTAAATCACAACATCTATAGTAGGTAATAGAAAAACTAGAGGTAATGCTTTGCATATACCTACTTAAAAATGTATTTCTTAATGGACCATTTTTTGGGGATTGATTGCATATTATAAAATTAAAAGGCATAGATGCATATATTATTAATAGATAACTTGAAATATATCTCAGACTTATGATGTTTGAGACCATATATAACCAAGTCTCAGCTAAGTTTTAGCTCAAGTATAACACTGTGAAAGTAAAGCTTAAATAATGGTTGGTTAAAGGCTAGAGAATAAATCAAAAGGGAGGGATTTCATCTAATTATATTATAAAATTTAAACCAATAATTAGGATATACATGTCTCTCCTAAATTAGTTATATGGTTTTCTAAGCATAACAGATGTGCATGTCGAGTGGGTCCCATTGATTGACATTCTCTTAAATTCTAACAAGATAGTTACCTTGGAAGAAGTTATAAGCATTAGGATGAAGAAACAAATTTTATATCATAATAAAATGATAGTAGATGGTAATTTTTACATGATGTCCTACTTATAGATGTAGTATTAAGCATAGTTCACAAGAACCACATGTAATTATGTCATTCCTAAATAGAGTACCTAGGTAATAGAATATGTGAAGATTACTCTTTCATATTTAAATATAGATTCAAGAGTGATATTCAAAGGATATGTGATGAAATATATACTTAGGTGTATTTTGAAATTTATGGCACCTATATTCCTAGGCTGTCTAAAAACATAACAAGAAGCCTTAACAAATGGGGGGATTACTGGTTTTACCACAACATCACAATTATCAGAATAGATGGCACAAAAGCATCTCCACTACTTTTGTCACACCATGTCATATATATAATTATAGACCATGAAATAACTTACTAAATATAAAACAACATTAATGAGGAGTGAGGCCAAAATCATCTACCTTATTACTTTAAAACCACTATGAGCTTTGGGCAAATTCAATTTGTAATTAGGCCATAACTTATTAGAATTTCATGGAGGAACCATTTAGGTAATGGGATCCTAGGAATAAGATAAGATCACACCTCTAATACCTTAAGGAGAAGAAGGTAAATATTTCATATCGTCACCAAAAATATGATCATGATGATATTTTTATGATTGCATCAAATGACATAGAGGTATGAACGGAGATTAAAAATAAGCCAATGTCTATGATATGGGCTCAAGACCTCCAATATGATCTTGGGGTTATAATAACAAGCATAAATGGAATAGAGCAATCAATGGCCTTGAACCCAATCACAAGATTAAGTAAATCAAGAATAAACTAAATTTACTATAGGGGAACAAATAGATTTAAATGAAGAAGAGTCAAGTAGCCAGAGTGAGTCTGATCCTCAAATAAGGAAAGAAAATTTTAAGGGCCTCCCTAGTCTTTGGCTACCCTCCATATCTTTAGTTTACACTACTCCAATGTTGGGAACAAAAATAACCAAGGATAAGTCCACATTTCTTTCATATGGATAAAATAAGTGTACTTTTGTGATGAAACCTTTGTCACCTCTCAATAAAACCACTCAATATAGTCTCAATGAATGTTTATAAGCTTATTTCTTGTCTAATTAGGCATATCGATTAAGTTCACCTCCATCTATTACCATCATTGAGGAGACCTCCCCTCAAAAACTCCCTACCATGCCAACTCTAACTATCCATCATTCTACCACTATTTTACCAACAACCTTTTATTTACCACCACCTGTAATAATGCTTTCCCCCACTTTATCTCCCTCAGTCATTTCACCCTATCCCTCATATTCCACTCCCCATATATTCACTTACAATAGGAAACTTAAATATCTTCCCACTTCCTCCAAGGAAAATTAATTATAAGAGAGACCATCACTTGATCTTCCCACCATAGAAAAAACCTAGGAAGAAGAAGAAGCAATGAAAGTAGAGGAAGAAGATCTTGAGTAAGTGATATCTTTAGTTGAGTATCCAAATTATGAAGAGGAATAGGATGAAGAAATAATGAAAGGGTTAGAACTAGAAATAAATAAAGAGGCACCCCTAGATGATGAAGAGTAAAACTTAGACAAATCTAAAGCCATGAGTCTGGGAGATCAACAATAAAAAGAAACCCAACTAACACTTTAGATCAGTAAATCATAACATAAGAATAGAGATAAAACATTGATGACATAGTTTAGTCCATTATTTCATATGTTTCTTGTACAAAGGTTATATCTACATATTTACTTCCATTTATTATTGTATCTAGTTATTTTTATTCACCTATTTTTTCTTCCTCTAAGAAAATTAAGACTCCTAAGAAGGTAGTCCATTTTGAGATTCTGGTTACTATTCAATTTTTGACACCAAATGCCACTAATTCTTGAGAAAGAGTAAACTCAAGTAGCATTGTCCATGCCATAGAATTCACCCCTCAAATTATTCATAATGACTATAGAGAGGACCTCAAGTTTAACTTTTTATGTGGTTGAGGTAAGTAAAAGAGTGTGCCAAGATATTTGAATAGATTTCATGCAATCAATGTTGAATCCTGTGAGGTAGTGTGAGAGCTCCAAAGTTCAAAGAAAGGAAAAATATGCATTAACCTATGTATTGAAAAATGTGAATGAGTCAATTCATTGAGATATTCTTCATTAACCTTCCAAAAAGGAAAAGTGGGGTACATATAGGGAAAATTAGGGCAACATGAGGAAGCCCCTAATTTTCCTAATTAACTAATTAAAATTAAATATAATTGGCCTATGGACCCTTTAAACTAACCTAAGGAATCTTAAATAACATACAATAGCCATGCAACCATGTAGACAAAACCTAATGGGAAAAAGCACTACACTAACACCCCCCTTAAGCATAGCTTAGGTGAGATGAGAATTGGGTCCCAACATTAAAATCTTGATGAGGTAACCAAGTACATAGTGATGAACCTCCATAGGAGGATTAAAAAGGTGGATTATCCCTAACCCTAATGAGATCTTGTAGATGAAAAAATTTACTCTTTATGAAGGGCTTGGTCAGAATATCTACAATCTACTCTGATGTTGGATAGTATCGAAGATCAATGACTTGCTCATTGATAAGCTCCCTAATGAAGTGCATGTGAATCTATATGTTATTGGTCCTTTAATGGATAACCAGATTCTTAAAAATTTGGATAGTGATATGGTTATCATAGTAGATGATTTTTGGCTTATGAAACTGGACACCAAACTTAGTGAGAATCCCCTAAAGCTAGATTACTTCTGTGGTGGCATTGACAACCCCTCTGTATTCTACCTCTATGGATGATAAATAATTTGCATGATACTTCTTGATTGAATAACTTATTGGACCCAAACCAAGTGAGAAATTATAGCCTATAGTGGACTTTTAACTCTGAATGTCTCTAACCCAATATGAATCTATGTATCTAATCAAATCAACCTTTGTTCCTACTCCATAGTGTATCCCATAATTGTGAGAACCTTGAATATAGTGAATAATCCACTTTGCTACTTTCCAATGAAAATAATGTGGATCCTACATAAACTGGGAGACTAAACCAACTGCATAGGATATGTCAGGTCTAGTGTGTGTGAGATACATAAGACTACCCATGAGTTGTCAATATAGAGTTGCATCAAGAGTGGTGTAGGGCAATCAGCCTCAAGCTTCACACCAAACAATAAGGGAGTAGGAGTTGGATTACAATCATCCATGTTAAACCTTGTGAGTAGATCAATAGAATACTTTTATTATGATAAGGTTATCCCAGAATCTAACTAAATGATTTCAATCTTGAGAAATTAGTGCAACAATCCCATGTCTATCATTAAAAACCTATCTAAAAGTGCATTTTTCACGACTAAGATGGATGATCAAGAGATCCTTATAACTAGTAAGTCATCCACATAGATAACTAAGATTAAGAGAGAATAATACTACTACAAGATGTAGACATTTAGATCTGAGTGGCATCTGGTGAGCCTGATTGTCAGGAGAAAGGAGTCCATCTTGGTATACCATGCCCTAGGGGTCTATTTGAGTCCATAGATATATTTCCTAAGTTTGTACACTAAGGAGGTATCTTCCACAAAGCCTAGTGGTTTCTCCATATATATCTCTTCTTTGAGGTCACCATGTAGGAAAGCACTCTTTATGTCCATTTAGTGAACATCCCACCAATGTGTGGATATGATGGCTAGAGTAAGTCTTATATATGTCATCTTGGCGACAAGAGTAAATGTCTCAGTGTATTCTATGAAAAGCACTTAAGAAAACCCTTTGTAACTAGATAAGCTTTATACTTATCAATTGACCCATCTGCACCATATTTGGTCCAATAAACCCATTTTTAATGGACCAATTTTCTTCATTTTGGAAGAGGGACCAAGTCCCATGCTTTATTCCTGATTAGGGAACTATACTCTTCTTACATAGCAGAACCCCATTCTAGAATGCTAGATGCCTCATGAAAGGACTGTGGATTTGAGGCAATATCCAAGTAGGCATGTGATGTCCCATGAAATTTTGAATGTGTCCACCTTGTATTTGATATATTTCCAACCCATCCTCTAGTACTTTTAAGTGTCTATCTAGCTTAAATAAGACCAAAATTGTATGATATTAGAGAATCAAGAGGTGAGTGCTCATGATATGCAGTGTGAGTGTGAGATGGAGGAGGATAATCCTCATCACTACTCTCATCACTTGAAATTAAATAATAAGAAGAGTTATCCTCATCATTAATAGAATCTTGAGGTGGATCTACATCACTCTCAAAAGTGAAATCAATGCCCAATGAGACTTTTGAAGAGTTTGGAGTGATAAGATTGTGTTCAAGTGGTCCCTCATGAAACTTGACACTCCTTTTAATGAAAAAATCATGATTTTTAGGATAGAGAAGCCTATATCCCTTAACACGCTCTCCATACCCCATAAAGATGCAAGATTGACTCTGAGGGTCCATTACCTTGCATTTCTTATTAGGAACATGGACCATTTATAGTGATCCAAACACATAAAAGTGATCGACTACAAGATTGTGATCATCCCAAGCTTCAAAGGGAGTGATTCTATTCAATAATTTATGTGGAACTTGGTTATGAATGTAGCATGCATAGTTAATTGCTTTATCCCAATAATAAGGAGAAAGAAACTTGATTGAAGCATGCAGTTTGCCATTTCCTTCAAGGTATGATTTTTGCATTCAGCCACACCAGTATACTAATGACTATATAGAACTATGTGTTGCATCTGAATCCCCTCTAATGTGCAAAATTGCTCAAACCTATTGTTGGAATACTCCTTTCCATTATTAGTCTTTAATATTTTAATGGAACATTCTGATTGTTTCTCCATGAGTGAATTGAAGTCCTTAAAGTAATCAAATACCTTAGACTTATTTTTGAGAAAAAACACCTAGCTATACTTCAAAAAGTCATCAATGAATGTGAGCATGTATCTTGTCTTATTGAATGAAGGTTTTGGAAATGGTCCTGCTAAGTCACTATGGACTATCTGTATCTTTTGTTTATCTCTCCTTACTTTGCCCTTGTCATATTTCTCTTTTTTATGCTTACCAAGAATGCAACCATTGTATATTCCATCTAATAATTTTAATTTAGATAACCCTGAAACCATATCCTAATGACTAATTTGATCCAGGTAATAGTAGTTTAAATGGCCAAACCATTTATGTCATAGTTTGCTTACTTCATCTGCATGAGTAATTAGTGTAGCTAAGGGCTAATCTAGGGCAAAATGTGAGAAGGTATATAGCCTATACTAATGATTGGACTTCCCATAAGCCACTATAGTGTCACTATGTAGCTCCTTGATGACCACTAAATTAGGTGTGAACTCAACTTGCTTCCCTTCACCTATGTGAGTGATTTGATATACTAACAAAAGATTGGTGGATAGTGAAGGAACACACAAAACATCATTGAAGGTCTCATCACTTACTTCAACTAATATTTTACTATTGACTTCTACCAAAGTGTCATCACCCATGAGAATTGAAGGCACAAAACATGGTTCTATTTTTGAAAATAGATCCTCTAAGGAGGCCATGTGATAGGAAGCACTTGAGTCAATAACCTAAGTTAAAGGCTGAGAAGCTACTATAACAAGTTCCTTACCCTTATTTTTACCCTTTTTATTTTTTTAACCTTTAAAAAATCTTGTTCTGATGTGTTTTGAATTGAAGACTCAGGAACACTGATGTTATTCTTCTCAAGCATCTTATTCAAGGTGTCAATCTTCTTTTTCATGCACTAAGATTCATTATGCCCAAGTTTCTTTAAAAATTTACATTTGAGTTTCTCCTTCTTATGTTTCCCACTTGAGGAGGACTCATTTGATGATGCCTTTAACTTGGCATATGATTTATAATTCTTCTTGTGCTCATGATTAGGTTTACACTATTTCTTCTCCTATTTACCACTGCTAGAAGGCTTCTTCTTGTCTTGATTAATAATCAAGGCATGTGATTTTGAAGACTTCAATGCACCCATTTGAACCAACTTATCTTTCTCTCAAGTTATATCAGCAACAATCTCATCAAATGATGTTATTTTCAAATTAGATCCAAGTGCACATTCAGTAGCATGCAATGTAGAGATGAAAACTTAATAGTCATGACCTAGTTTTGTAAGCATAGATAGAATCAACTGGTCATATATTTTTTCAATGCCACATTATTTTAACTATAGTCTTAGTGATTTTAACTTTTTAAAAAAGTCTTATATGGTTTCATAGTCACCTCGGCTCAATGTGATGAGCTCATGATCCCTCATGATGTCCTACACTCCAAAAAGCTTATCTAGGATGGTTGATACTTCATTATGAATTTTTGTATATTAAACATAAAACAAGAAGCAAATGCTACATAATTTGGTTACCCTATCTATTCAACATAATTTGGTTTCCCTATCTATAATAATAAGTTACCCTTTCCAAAATCCATATGAATAGATAGGGGAAATTATTATTCCCTAATGGGTAAAATAAATGAAAAATTTGAGAGATGAGAGACATAATTTGGTTTCTATATAATTACCTATAATCTCTACCTAGTTTCATAAGAAGAGTGGAACCATCCAATGGATAAGGAAGTGGAAGGCTATGAACCTCAATACCAGGAAGGAGATGGAATTTGAACAAAATGAAAATCTATTTCCCTTATAAAAGAAAGATAATAAGGTTTCCAATGACCCTAATGAATACAATTAAGCCTTCTTTTAATTTTTGGACATTATTGTGAAACTATGAAGTATATGAATTATATAAATGAATAAGAATATCAAATACTATGGTAGATGCAATATATTTAGTCTCCTATAGAAATTTTTGAGAGTGCGAAAAGCATAGCCACAAGGATTTATGATATTTTGATTGGCATTTAGGTTTCTAGGGTAGAAGGCCAAATATAGATAAATAAGGTTCTCAATTTATGGCACCAATTTATGGAATTAGAAAAGAGGATAATTTTATTGATTTAATTCTCAAGAACCACTACATTGAACAAATTAAAATTGATGTCTAGTCAGTATGCAGCATAGGCCCTAAACTATGTTATTATTAATAGAGATGTTTCCATTGCATGAAAAAATTAGATGAAGGCCTTGTCATTACATTTTATAAAACATGACAACCAAGATTTGGGTATTTTGAATGACATGAGGGTCACCTATATGATCACTCCTAAAGGTTAATTAGTCAATAATCCAAATTTTAAGAACATTCTTAAATCAATAATAAATATATTTAAAGAGGAAGTGGAGAGTAGAATTTATAAAACTAATGATGAATCTTATAGCTAATAATTTTTGTGAAAGATAGAGTAACTAAGTTAGAAACCTTGAAAACTAAGTTTAGGTTGTTCAGAAGTAGAGCATTTGATATTGAAAACTAAAACCATAAATATTTTAAATCCTTATTTACTTAATTTTCTAATTATTAATAAGGATTTTAATATGGCCTACACTTTATTTCAATAACTTAAGGCTAAGTAAATTATTTCTTGGTCAGTAGCAAGTACACAACTAGTTGTCATTGTTTCTAGGTCAACATAGGGTTACTAATTTTTAGGATTTATAGTTTTGTAAACTCTCATGGGCCAGGTTTTGATCCCATGAGGAATGAAAATGATAAATATAGTTTATCTATCTATTACTCTACAATCTTATTTAGATAGAAGTGCCACATCAACACTATGATAAATATAAATATGTACTTACATGTTTTTTTAAAAGGTGAAACCTTGGTTTGATATATATGTTACATGCATACATTGTATTTATAATTGAAGGATCAATTTTGATTAATCAATGATGTACATGTACACTCTACATAATATTAACATATGATACTATTTTTGAACATGTAAATTTAGAATGTGCTTGAAATATGATTCCTTCCCCATCCCAGACCTATATATGTTTATATTCTCCTTTTTCAAAATGAGGGGAATTTTGGCTATTGAGATCAAAAGTAAATTCTGAGTTCTATTAATTTGTTCTTGATGTGAAAATATTGATTTTTCTCTAATTCTATGGATTGTGTAATAAATGTTTCCATTTTGGTATTTTAGCTTATTGTTTATGCACAAGTTATATTTTTAATACAATTATTCACTTTAAGTTATAGTTGATTTGAATGCCTTTTTCATGGTGATCATAATTCCCCTTTGTAAATGTGCAATAAAAATCTAACAAACATGACAAACTTTGGTAATGGATGTTTAATTTTATTGTTTTTTGGTTCCCTTTGACTCCTTACTATGTTTGATTTTTTTTTCTATAAAAAATTACATCAAATATTGGTCTTTTGATTTATTATCCTACCTTAGTTTAAGTGTTGGTCTTGAAAGGTTTTCATCTTATGTGGTCCACATGCCTCTTTTATACCCTTATTTTCCCTATGTTTTGAGTTTATTTTATAACTCCTACCCATCTTAGTTAAAACCATCATTATTCCACCCATTTCAAGTAGATCTAGGATACCCATAGCTCACACATTAGTGGTAAACAATTTGTATCACTCACTGCTATTCCACCAATAGGTTGTTATAAAACCACATAACCTATGACTCCTACCTTGGAGTTATATATTTAACCTATCCCAAAATTTTAGAGGCTAACTAATAATATTAATAGGGTGTTCATAAATCCCACATTAACAATAAAAATTTAAGATCAAATACAAATAAAAATCCTACAACTTAAGAATTATCAATACTTATATAAAATCAAAATAGTGATTTTCACTTTGAAGTCTTATATTTAAGATAAATGAAGAGAGGGAGAGAAAGATAATTTAACATAGATTTATTTTATTTGACCTTATGCCAAATTCCACTAAATTATATCAAGAGAGAGGAAAGACAGATAAGGAGAAGTGAGAGTTTAAATAGACAAACACAATCGAAGCATTAAATCTAGTTTCTTTATTTTTATTAAGAGAGTGAGGAGTAAGGGAGCTTTGTTGAGCCTAATGTAATATTAAACCTTTCCCACTAAGATTTTATTTAATTTTATTCAAATATAACAAACATAATAGGTCTACCTCTTCTCCATCGCTTGCCTTGCCTCCAAGGCTCTAAGAACATCTCCTTTTTCCCATAAACTCTCCATTTTATTGCTTCTAACTCCAAAATTATTCCTTCTCCACTCCATTTATCCCTCAACAAAAATTTCATCCCCATGAACCCCACAAAATTAACAACCCAAAATAAGACTAGGTGTAGAAATAAAAATAAATTCTAACTTTATTATCCAAAGGATTTTCCACCCAACCTAATAAATGAGAGGGTAATTTCCTTACAAGAGTCACCTCAAGTGTTACAATCCCATAATTACACTTAGTGACCTTAAAATCCATGCGAGATTACTTTTCCATGCCACCTAATGAGTACAAATTCAAAGATTTCTTTACACTAAAAATAAACTTCACATACATTGTCAAAATTTACACTTCATAAGCACATCCATCCACTTTAATATAGGGCCTAACTAAAATATTCTATAGCCTTTGTAGAGAGGCTACCCAAACTTTTCCAATAAAATATATTATAAAATTGTTCATTGTTTATGTGGATTTAATTTTTTGTTGGTTTAGGATTTGATTAGAAAAGTAAAATATTCTAATTGTATTTCAACAAATAAAGCTTTCAAAATAAGGGAGGGATCAACATTAAAATTCCTATGCATCCAAAGGATCAACATGTTAGGAAAACATACATAGACAATAAGGGCACATAGGTTCAAACATATAGGGGTATTACATACCCCCCCTCTTTGAAAACATCATCCTCAATGTGTCAAACCAACACAAGGGGATTAAAAACCACACACTTTTAAAGGTATAATATGTTACAAATAATACAACTTATGCCAACAATAATAAAATACTTTTTTTCAATTTTTTTTTTCTAAATCTGATAAATTCAATTATAGATTATTAATGTCCTTATGCTAGTTAAATTATTCTCAAGGCCTTGTCTTATTAAAATTTTAGAGTTATTAAGATATTTTATTTTTGTGAAATTTGATTTTCTTGTGAATAAAAAATGGTTTTCATGTAAATAGCTAATATAAATTTATTTTTGGTAATTTCCCAAAGTGTCACACTATACTTTCATCTAAAAATAACACAACCAATTGAAATCCAAGGAAATTATATTAATGCATAAATTTGATAAGTAACATGTACAAAAATAATATTATTTTGTTGTGACAATATAGTGATTAAGTTATGCATCATCCCATGGTGAGAGTGAACTTGATAATATTAGAACCATTCCATGGCCAAGATAAACTGATTAAAATTAAGCAACACTAATTTTATGCAATCAAAAATGCATCATATCTATGAATTAACCCTAGATCAAATAAGATAGATCACACCTACACTTTTGATTGGGATACACTTGTTAAGTGGGAGCATGACCAATATGGGGATCCACTAGACCCGATTAGGGGATAACTTGTATCACTTATCACAACATATCATGCTAGGAAGGGTTCCAAATACTACAATCTAACACAATCACACAACAACCCTAATAGAGTCCTAATGTTTAAAACATTTTCTCTATTCTAATAACAAGAAAGCAAAATCTAATCTAGTGTTCACCAAGGCTTGTGGAAAAAAGTGGGGGTTAGAATTAATAAAAAAAATATGTATAGAGAACTTCAATTAAAATAAGTATGAGTAACACCCTAATACACGAAATATGAAAGATAGTATTATTCGATCCAAAACTTATGTTACTTCTATCTACTAAAAGAGAGGAGAACAAAGTTAGAATATACTTATGTAAATGTGAACCCGTTGAGACTCAATCCTGACCTTGGCCAAAGGGGCTTTGCAAGAGGTTGTTATGTTTTTTAAGGATTGCTAAGAAAGGCCAAAGTATCCAAGACTTATCCATAAGACTAGATTCTCCAAAATAAGAAACTTAAGCTAAGTCTCCTCAAGTAGAATGATGGAAGAACAGATTGTGAAGAAGCGTGAGTGAATGATAAATCTTTATTACACATATGAATAATGACCTAAATTATCTTGTATATATAGGTAGATATTTACATAAATCCTTTTGATAACATCAGCTATATAGGGTTGACCCAATCGACCCAATGTGTTTTCAGGGATAAATTACTAGGTATGTACTAGGTTGGCTAAAAGGCTAACAAACGAAGAAAGTAAAGAATTCCCTTAAATTGTATTGGGTTGGCCCAGTCAACCTAGTATAATTGATATTCCAAAAGGAGTTTAAGACAAGAAAGGAGGGATGAAAAGAAGAAAAAAATGGAGGAATACTCAAGGGAGAAGAAATAGCTTAGGTAATGGTTTTTAAAGCTGGTCAAATTGGTAATAATGTGTAAAAATGGCACAATAATATTATGAATAACCAAATGTATACCCACCCCTTTCCTAATACACCCCTTAGGGCATGCACTCAAAGAGATTAACTCTACATGGGTTCCTTCAAGATGTAAAGTTTTAGTATTTGATAAAAGTTGAAAATATTGTGTATACATATGCCTCAATCTAAGATCATCACATGTCACTAATGTGTAATAAGGGATCATGATTTGATAAAATACATAAGGACACACACAATGTTGATGCTAAAAACAATGTAGTATTTTGAAGAAAAAATAACTAAAAATAAATGTTTGAAATAGAAACTAATCTAAAAAGTAAATGACTAAAAAGTAAATAACTAAAAAGTAAATGACTGAAAAGTAAATTTGATGTGTACTTATCATGGTATGGTTGTCTATTATGTTTTTAGTTTTGATTATGTAGGGTATAGAGACTAATTTTGTTAAACCCAAGAATACAAAACTAAAGGGAAAAGATAAACAAATACAAGAAAAGATAAGATAGCTAGTGCTCTGAGGATGGGATATACTTGGGAAATTTGGAAAGCTATGGTGATAGGTGCTATGTTATACCAAATGACCAAGTCAAACAATAAGATTCAATTGAGTAACTAAAAATATAAAGCTACTAAAGACTAAAAAACTTAGACAAGTTATCCTTAAGTAAGAGAGGCAAACTCACCAATTCAAAGTAAGGATACATGTCAACTAAGATGTTAAAACAAACAAATCAATGGTAAAAATAAGAAACAAAAATAAAATGGTAAAAAAACATTGATGAGTGAGTAGTAACAATCCACATCTCACTCAACAATGGAAAAAGGTGTGTAAAAGGAGTGAGAAGTAACAAGCCAACCACACTCAACAATGGAAAAAGGGTAAAAACTTAGGTGTTCATAACAACAAGACAAAAAAATCATGATAAATGGGAAAAAGAAGGTAAAGTAAGTCTAGTAAATTTAATGTGTAGGTGTAAGATAAGAATCCATAGTTACTCAAACATGTTATTTCACTCTAAGGATAGATAAAACTAAAACAATGTAATGCTAGTATGTTTTTAAGAGGTGAAGAAGAAGGAAATAAAGAAGAGGAAAAACATATTTGGAATCATAATTTGTCTATCAAGGGTGGAAAATGAAATGGGTGGAAGGGAGAATCAAAGAAAAACCAAGGTATACGAACTCTTTGTCGAAGTCAAGACACTCAAATTGGGTTTGTAAAAATAAGAGGACTTTCAAACTTAAATACTATGAAGAACTTCTCTTAGCCACACAAGTCTTAGGTAAGAAAATGGTGTATATATATCATCTCATGAAAGCTAAATGCATGAAAAGTAACATGGACCTACATCACCATGACATGTTCCCAATTATTTGGGACCCCTTATAGAGTTGTTGGTCTATTGTGAAGATTGGGTACTTGCATGAGAAAGTAGGTTATACCATAGAATTTTTTGAAATCCCCTATTCCAATCTACTAACTTGTCACACACCAAAGGACTTTGGCTCTATGTGAAGCTGACTATGGACTTTGAGCTTCAATTAGAGATAGGAGATGTGCTTGTAATCATGTCTTTTCATGTGAATTTGACTTTTAAGATTTGTATGTTGCCTTTTAGATATCATTGAATTTTAATTCAAATGATTAGGATTTTAAATTTATTGATGTCTTTTTATAGATTTCTCCTCCATACGTATTTGGAAAACTAAACATGGATGCTAAAGATGACTTTCATTTGAAAACTTGGGACCGGGTTGATAAGAGAGAGAATTTCAAAGAGCATAAGGTTTAAGAGTATCATAGATCAAGGTGAAATAAAAGTGATATCTTGACTTTTACCTTGTTTAATCCAATGTGGAGTGAAAGGAAGGGTAAATGAAGAGGAATGACACATGCAACAATTTTAATTTCTTCAAATTATAAAAAAATGTGACAGGGACAAAAAGAGGGATACAATGATAGTAAAGTGTGGTTCTTTATCATAATAATGAGGGAAATGGATGAAAACATGATAAGATAGATTGTTGTACAAATTTAATCTAACAAAAGAATAAAAATCAAAAGTTGAGAACAAGGATCAAGAACTTGTAACCATTGCAAAATCTAAAGTAAGTCTATGTGAATATAACAATCCCTGTGAGTTTCATGAATTGTTTTTTGAAGAATTTTGTTGAGAATTTTATTGGTGGCATTAGTTTGACCATTACATTATGAATGATAAGGCATGAAAAACTTGTGATTGATTTTGAATTTAGTGCAAATTTTTTTAACATGTTTATTTTTGAAATTACCACCATTATCTGAAATGATGTTATGGGGAATGATAAAGTGGAAAATAATTTGGTTAAGAATGAATTTGGAAATGGTAAGATCGCTAACATTAACAAGGGGCATGTCTTCTACCCACTTAGTAAAATATTTGGTAATGGTGATGATAAAGACATGCCCATCTTGAGAGTGATGAAGTTTACCAATGAGATCGAATCTCCATGTGGAAAATAGCCAAGGAGATTTGATAATTTGAATCTCAAAAGGAGGTGAATGGAAAATATCATTAGAAAACTAACAAGGAGTATACTTTTTAGCATGTTTAATTGCATCCTTTTCAAGATTAGGCTAAAAGTAACCCATACGTAGGAATTTTTGTGTTGTAGCATGTCCACTAAAGTGACTAGTGCAAATGCCCCTATGCACTTGTTTAAGAGGAGGAGGGACCTCATCTTGTATAACACAATGGAGCAAGGTACCTTTAGCATTTTGATAGTAAAGGATGTTGTGTCAAAATATATACTTGAAATCTTGTTTATAAATCTGTGTATTTTTATGAGAGTCAAAATTATGAGGATAAGTTTTATATTCTAAGAATTGAATGATATCTTGATACCAAGGGCTTTGTTGAATGGTAACAGCTTGGATATGACAAATAAGTGACATCAGTGGTTGAGTAGAGTATGGAGATTTTCTTATTTATATAAGAAAAGAAAGATCTAAAAGAACTTGATGTGGATGAAATAGAGATGCTAAAGAGGTAAGAGAATCAACAATAGAATTTTTATCTCAAATAATAGGCTCAATATTGAAAGAGATAAAATCCTTAGCAAGAGTGGTTACAATTTGATGATAGGGAATGAGGTTTTCAATGTTACATTGATAATAACCATGGACTTGATGAAAAATAAGTTGAGAATCACCTAAATCATGAAGTTATTGAATATCTAAATTAAGATAAACTCTCATGCCTAAGATAAGAGCTTTGTACTCGACCATATTGTTGGTGACATCAAAGGTGAAGCAAAAAGATAAAGAAATGATCTTACCAAAAATAATTTTGAGAATGTAACCAACCCAACTCCTTGAAAGCATTTAACACCATCAAAGTGAAGAGTCCAATTATTCTCATGCAAGTTCAAATTAATTTTGGGAAGATCCTTGATAACTACCTTTAGTTTAGTAGTACTGAAGGGAGTGCAAGATTCTTCAAAAATATTGGCTTCAAGATCAATGGAAAGATATGAAAGTAATCTTTAAGAGAGATAGCTTGATTAAGACTTTAAATGTAAAGGATATTATCATTAGGAAGTTCATCTTGAAGGGAAGAAGTGGATGGAATGGGAGCTACAATAAGTTGGTCAACTATGACTTGTCCTTTAATATTTTTTTACATGATGATACGAAGATCAAATTCCATAAGTAAGATCATCCATTTGCCAATTTTGTCTCTAGGAAGAAAGGCTTTGGAGAATAAATGACAAAGGGGGTCAGAATGAATGATGACATAATAATTTTGGTAAAACATATATTGACTAAGCTTTTTAACTGTAAAATAGATGGTGAGGCAATCAAACTCAATTTTGGTATAGCATGTTTCATAATCAATGAAGCCTCAACTAATGTAATAGATAACATACTTTCTTCCCATGTCATCTTTTTAGGAAATCATTGCCCCAACTAAAATAGGTGTGGAAGAAGTTTAAATAACTAAAGGTTTATCATTGGAAGGAGGACAAAGTGTGGGTGGGTGAATCAATGACTCTTTCATATTATTAAAGGCTTTTTGACATGGATATGTCCATTATAAGGCAATACCTTTCTTGAGACTGGAAATGACAGAGTGAATCCAATATTACATTTTAAGGACAAATAATCTAATTTCCCCAAGCTTGCCTAAATAAGTATAAATGTCAAAAATAGAATGAGGAATATGCATGTTAATGATAACACTAATTTTGGCATGATCAATGTTAATGCCACGAAGAAAGATTAATAATCCTAAAAATTTTGCCAGATGTGACACTAAAAACACATTTATAAGAATTAAGTCTAAATTTATATTTAAGAAGATGGTTAAAGATGATAGTGAGATCAAAGAGATGATTTTTATGATGTTTATTTCTAACAATAAGAACATCCACATAGGTTTCAACAATTTTGTGAATGAGATCATGAAAGATGTGAGTCATTGCATGTTGATAAGTGGCTTTAGAATTTTTGAGGCCAAAGGGTATTTTAACATAGTAATAAGTTCCCCACTATGTAATGAAATTTGTCTTATGCTGGTCCTTAGGAGTGATATGAATTTTATGTATCCTGATAATCCATCTATAAGAGATAAAATTTTATGACCAGTCATGGAATCGATGATGGAATCTATTGAAGGTAAATGGAAATTGTCCTTGGGAAAATCAAGATTAATATTGAAAAGTTAAATGAAAATGTGAATTAACATAGTGAATTATTTTTGAATGGGAACAATGTTAGAAGCCCATTCAAAATAATCCACTCGTTTGATAAATTTAGCATCAAGTAATTTGATGATTTCCTTATGACATAAAGTTGAAACTTTAGGTGAAAATTTTTATTGCTTTTTATGCATGGGCTTGACATCAAGATAAGTAATGATATTATGAACCATAATTCTAGGGTCAATGTCAAGCATGTCCTAATAAGACCAAGCAAAATCCTCATGATATTTATCAAAAAATAAGCTAAAGTTAGCATGTTCAATAGGTGAAAGCACTCACAAGAATGTAATTAGTCAAGGACAAGATAGAAGAGATAAGTGAGTAAGGTAACATTGAGTACTGAGCTTGACTTAAGAAAACCAAATAATTAAAACATTTATATAATACCTTTTACATGCATGGTTAATAACA
Organism: Torreya grandis; assembly: GCA_037957365.1. Lineage (NCBI taxonomy): Eukaryota > Viridiplantae > Streptophyta > Pinopsida > Cupressales > Taxaceae > Torreya > Torreya grandis. The sequence continues at coordinate 3,574,042 of JARHVA010001296.1, read as the reverse complement.
CTAACACCTTTGTAGTTATTCCAACAATTGAATCTCATTTAAAGTATTCTAAGACTTAATATTAATAGTGCAATCCATGTATTTACACCCATAATCCCTAATACATAATTAGGGTACAACACCCAAAATAAATTCACTTGTATTGCTATTAATAACCCCAAATACAAACAATATTATTTAAATATTTTCATCTCTTTAAAATGGATTTAAATGACTCAAATAAATTTTGAAATTCTTACACCCTTAGTCACCTAATCCTTCTCTAATCCCCATATAACCTCCCTTAAATCATCATTAACTCCTAAACAGAGTTCTAGAAATCTGTGAATCTAGAACTCTCTCTAACCTAGCCCTCCTCTCTAGAAACCTCTAATTACAGAGGTTTCCAAGGAATTTAATAGTCCTTGGATAATTTTTATCCATTGGATCTCCACATATAACTTTGAATTGAAACCATTGATCTTCCCTCCCAGTGTACCATATTTGATGTTAGTAGTTTCTTAGATAAAAATGGCATTACCATCTTGAAAGTGGTATGGTGCATTAGGTAAGGTTGAAATTGGATTTGTTTAAGAATCAATGCTAGCAATGAAGTTGTTGAAGTAACAAGTTTTAGTCATGAAATTTCTAAGATTATGATGTTGTCAAGGAAGTTGAGGTTCCTGGGCATGAAGTAACTCAATAATATCTTCATCACTAGGTAAGGTAGGAAGAGGACTATAATATTTAACATCTACTTCAAGATCTATAATTTTATTGCCATGGTTATCATACTCAGAATGAATTTGATAGACATTGATTACCTTGGTATCAAGTGTAATTTCAAGAGTAGATTAAATAGATGTAATAGAAGAGATGATAGTGTTGGTGGATTAAATAATGGGACAAGGAACTGATGGAATGATAGAATCTAAATGTGTAGGAAATTTTGGAGGCTCAAAAGGTATAATTTTCTCTACCACCCAAGGAGTATCAATAAAAGGAGGATTGATGGGAAGCACATGAACTTTAAGTTCTAAGGTATGATCCATAAAAATGGTATGTACATCTTGATTAAAATCATGAATTTAGGCTCAAGTTTTTTGGTAATGCTAGACATCCAAGTTTCTCAATTGAGCTTGGGCCATGATATAGTTATTGTCATATGTTGGAGAAATCATAAATGTTTGAGGATTAGGGGTAGTTTCAAAAGGTGAAATACCAATGTTGTTTAATGTACGATAATATATGATGAGAGGATCTTGAAAAAAAATATCCATTCCAAAATCATTATAAGTGATGGCATATTTTGGTAAAGAAGGCTCCTAAGCATTGCATGGAGGGAAAAATTAGTAATCTCATCCATGAGAGGAATGGTATGGTCCCTGGGTAATAGATAAGGAGGAAGCCATTAAAAAATATATGGAGGTAACTTGGTAATATTGCAAGTATCTTACAATTCATTGGGTTCATCATCATTGGAATATGCAAGATTAACATGTAAATCAAGACTCATGTTGATGAACTCAGGTAAAGGAGCATTGTTAATTTTAGGATTCATGGGAATATGATATTGAAGCTTAGGATTAGGAATCTAAATGCTCCATGGATTAGGATTAGTTTCATGCTTGTACCATTTTCAATTATTTAAGAATTTAATACATTGACTACCAGAAGAAGCAATGTCTCGCATTCGATGAGCCCATAAATGACTAAGAATTATATTGTAAGATAAAGTTAGATCAAGGACCATAAGCTTGGTTTGAATGGTTTTAGGTCCTAGTGTTAATGGAATCCAGATACAACCAAGTGGTTTTTTATTAGTCTTGTCAAAACCATAGCAAGTGAGATGGGTTTATTTGAGATGATTCTTGTTATAACCAAGTTGTTGAATAAGCCACAAGGATGTTACATTGATACTAGAGCCTTCATCAATTAAGACTTTGTGGATAAGAGTGGTATTAATGGATAATTTAATAAAGAGTGGAAAATCATCGACATGAAAAACAAATTCATTGTTGATCATGTCATCTTCAAGAAATCAAATTAAAGGTTTGGAACAAAGACACAAGGTTTTAATGGTATTGACATTAGTAGGTTAGGAATCAATAGAAGGTGGTTATTCATCTATGGAGGATGGATATTCAATTTCTTAGATTTGTTGCATAATAAATTTAAGATAATAATATGAAGTAAAAACCAAATCCATACAAGGAATTTTTCAAGGTATGGAGTTAAGCTTTTCAATAAAGTTTCGATGAGATTTAGAAGAACTAGCATGAGGTTTAGAAGGTATATCAGTTTTGGAAGGTATAGATGTGGTTGGAGGATTGAAAGGAGGAATTTGTTCCTCAGGTGCTTCTAAATAAACATTAGAGGTGGTAGTATATTTAATAAGTTATTCATCTAAGATGGTATTTTTATGCTTGGTAATGGGATCTTTATGAGCTAGTTTATGATGATAATTGACCTTGGCAGTGTTGACATATTGAGAGTTGTTATAATATTGTTCATAATAAACATTGATGGCACAAACATCCTTGACATTTTATTGATTATTTGAAGAGTATTTTTGGTTATTAGAATTATAATCTTTAAAAGTTTATCATTTTTGAGAAGCAACAATGTATTATTGATGATGAATATTGATCATAGATTCGTGATTAAATGAATCACCAAGAATATAGGAGACAAAAAAATTATTGAGCCCTCTAAAAGATTCATGAGAATGACAAATATTGGCATGCAACCATACCACTTAGGAGGAACATTGGGATAGATGAAAGGTTTTGAGGGTGGTAAAAATTATTTCATTTGTTGAACTGAAAGAGGTATATGAGAAGGTGAAATAATATCAGTCTTGACAACTCCTTGTTTGGTTTATGTAGAATTAATAGTGATAGTATTAGATGTTTGGAAAGATACCTTAATAAGTTAATGATTATGTTTGAATTACTTCATGAGAAAGTCTTGATGCTTAGCTTAATCAAAATCTTCATTAAGTGTTTGAGGAGCAAAAGTTCAAACCCTATATTAAAGAGTAGGAGTTAAGGCCATGATAAAGAGTTTGAATAAGTTATCATTAGTCATGTTATGGTCATATTTATGAGCTAGAGATTTCCATATTTTATTAAATTCATGAGTTGATTTAGTTGGAGATTTCTTAGCATTGATGAAATGGCTAAGACAATTTTTGGTAAGATCGTTGTGTTGAATTTATTTAACCAAAGGATTAACCAAATCTTCAAGTTGCCAAATAGAATGTTGGGAAAGTTTATTATACCATTCTTATACATCACAAATGAAATTTTTGACTAATATTTTAGTAGTGGTGAAGGTATTAGTTTGGATCCACTCTTTGTAAAGGTTACCAAAGGCTTTAATAAATGAGATGGGATCTTTAGTCCCACATATTTGATATTTGGAGATATGTTACCAATATAAATAGAAATAATGAAAGGAGATAAAGGCTCATTTTGAATGGTTTGAAGAATATTTTTATTCATTATGGTTTGAGGAATAAAATTACTTAAGGCATCCCTAAGAGGTGGAGGAATGAAATTAGGATTAACTTGAGGATGAATAGTTGGAGGTTGATTAGCCATATTGATTAAGTGTTATTGAAGTTTCATCATTTGGTTGGTGTTATAATTTTATATAATGTTCATTTGTTGAATAAATTGGGTTAACAGTTGAATTGTATCATGTGGTGGGTTGGTTTTGGTAGAAACACTCCTCGAATTGGTATTAGGGAAAGGATTAGAAGAAGATGGATTACTAGTGGGATTATTAAGTAAACTTGTATCAATTACTCCCACATTGGTTTGAATTTTTTGAAGATGAGAAGTTTCTTGGCAAGTGGAGAAAGGATCAGATCCATTAACTTCACCTTGAGGTGTTATTTTCACCATGTTATAGTTCATAGATGAAGGAGGAGAAGAGATTCCCCAAGAGTGATGGTTATGTTGGGAGGAAAAGAGAGGAATAAATGAAAATCCAATATAGTACCTAAATGGATTTAGACTTTCCAAGAATATTTTGATAGGAGACTTCATACTAACTGAAGAGAGATTAATAGAATGAAAAATTGGAGAGATGGGAAATTAGGTTGATGAATAGGGAAGGAGAAAATAGTACATGATTGATTACGTCAATCTTGTAAAAAACTAAGGCCTAAAAGTAGTACAAAGTCAATTGGGTCAATCCAATATAGTAAATAAAGGTAAACAAAAGAGGCAAAAGGAGATTCAAACTATATAAGGTTGATTGGGTCAATTCAGTATAGTGTATAAGGGATGAAAAAAACAAAAGGTAAACTAGGTCGATCCATTACAACAAATAAGGGAAATAGAAGGATGATAACAAGTTATGAATTGAAACAAGACAATCTTTGCAGTTAATCTAAGAAAGAAAGAGCTGAAGTGAAACAAATAGTCAAGTGTATTAATGCTAGCCAATCCAATTGAGGCACACAAAATAAAACCTTGTACCAATGCTGGCTAATGTAAGTGTTTGCACACATAATTGATCAAGGAGCAATAAATCAACTTGAAAATTAAAGCTAACTAATTAGTCAACTTGAATGTTTTTTAGATTATTAAGATATGATTTTTAATGTGATTGGAAGTTAGCTATAAGTAAGGTACTAGATAATAATCTAAGGATGGTTTTAGGTAGTTTGGGTTGAAAAGGACTATAGTGATAATGATATAGTCTTGGTATTAGTTCCTACCCCCTCATTTAACACACTATAGTGATAAGGGTGTTAGGTTCTTAGCTATAATATACCATTAACCACACTTTATACTTGACCAAAGCATCAAGTCAGGTTCCCCCTTGGTGATGAAATCCAAGTATGTTAGCCTAAGGTAGACAAATGTTAAAGTGATTGTTTATGTTATGTGATTTGGCTATGTGTTCATAAAATAGAAATAGTTAAACCAGGCAATTAATTAAAAATCCCCTAATTAAACTATGTGAGTTATTTTAAGTATGTAAATAATAACAACATAAATGTGTGAGCTAATTACTAGCAGATATGAGGTTAATTCCAAATTTGAAACAAGGTATAGTGAAAATGCTATATGCAAAAAATATAGAAAAGGGTCGATAGGGTTAAACCTATACTATGGAAGTAAGGTCTGAAAATGAATTGGGCTGATAGTGTTAATCCATTTATTTTAGATAGCACACAAAACATAGAACTGGGTCAACAGTGTTGATCTAGTTGACTATGCAAGGGCAGTTTTAAAGACTACAAAATATGAAAGGAAAGACAATAAAAGAGAGAAATATAGAAGTAAAAAGGAACCTTGGTGGATCAGAGTTGTAATGAAGAATATTTTTGGTTTAGAACCTAGAAGTATGCTTGAAAAACCTATAAATTGGGTCGATAATATCGAACAAGTTGTATAGGAGCTTGCTAAAAAGTTTTAAAACTATAAGGGGTTGACTAGGTCAACCTAGTAGGTAATATAGATGTTTGAAAGGTTGGAAACCAATATTGGGTCAACTGCGTTGATCCAATTGCCTATTCTTAAAAACTTATGCACAGAGAAAAATAGTTACGTCGATAGAATTGATCTAGAATGTCAAAAATATATGATAAAAATGATTATAAAATGAATGAAATAAATGTAGTAAAAGTGAATAAATATTGTAAGGGTTAGTTCACATTGGGTTCACCAGAATGTATACAATTATAAATGCATCATGTCTATGAATTAATCATGGGTCAAATAAGATATATCACACCTACACTTTTGATTGGGATACACTTATTAAGCAGGAGCATGACCAATATGAGGATCTACTAGACCTAATTAGGGGATCACTTGTATTACTTATCACAATCACACAACCACTCTAATAGAGTCATAAGGTTTAAAATGTTCACTCTATTCTAAAAACAAGAAAGCAAAATCTAATCTAGTGCTTACCAAAGTTTGTAGCACAAAGTGGGGGTTAGAAGAAATAAAACAAATATGTATAGGCAACTTCAATTAAAATAAGTATGAGTAACACCCTAATACATGAAATATGAAATATAGTATTATTAAAGCCAAAACTCATGCTAATTATATATACTAAAAGAGAGGAGAACCAATTTAGAATATACTTACCTGAATGTGAACCCATCAAGACTCAATATCTCCCTTGGACAAAGGAGTTTTTCAAGAATTTATTACGGTTTGTAAGAATCACTAAGAAAGGCTATAACATCCAAGACTTATCCACAAGATTAGATTCTCAAAAATAAGAAACCTAAGCTAAGTCTCCTCAAATAGAATGGTAGAAGAGTAGATTGTGAAGAAGCACAAGTGAATAATAACTACTTATTGCACATATGAATAATGACTAAAATGATCTTGTATATATAGGTGGATCTTTCCCCAAATCCTTATAGGAACATCGATTGTATAAGGTCAACCCAATTGACCTAATGTGTTTTTTAGGATGATTTACTAGGTCTGTGCTAGGTCAACTAAAAGGCTAACAAACTAAGAAAGTAAAGAATGCCCCTAAACTGTACTGGGTTGACCCAATCGAACCAATACAATCAAAAATAAAAAAGGATTCTAAGACAAGAAAGGAGGGATGGAAAGAGGAAAATATTGGAGGAATACTCAAAGGAGGAGAAATGGCTTAGGTAATGGTTTTGGAATCTATTTGGATTGGTAATAATATGGCAAAAAGGGAAAATAATCCTACGAAGCATCAAAGGTCTTCCCACCCCTTTCACAATGCACCCATTAGAGCATGCAGAGATATTAAGTCTTGATGGGTTCCTACAAGATGTAAAGTGTTAGTTGTAGACACCTAAATTTGGCCACCGATAACCTCCAACCAAGCTTTTGGCTAATTTCCACTTAAAATGCACAATTTGGCCTAAAAATACTAAACCATGCTAAATGATGTGAAACTAACATATTAAAGAGATAATTTTGGCTAGGTATCCCTAAATGGGGAAATGCAATGTATGGGCTAGCTACTTTTAGTCAAATCATTTCGACTCAAAATGCCAATTTTACACCTGGGTGCTCTGGATTGATCTTTCCTATCAACTCTCTTACACAAGATGCATGCCTTTGTTATTTTTTGTTGGTAACATCCTAAATGGGAGTATGGTTCCAACAAATCTAACATTTCCTTTCAATTCTAATCTATTCAAGATTTGGACCAATAACAAGGCATTTTAATCAATATGGGTAATTTGTGCACAAAGTGCTTAATCATGCCTAAGAGCTAATTAACCCAAATCAAGGCATAATCAATAATTCCATGAAAACTTGTTGAATACTTGTTTTTAGAAATGAATATTGAATATCTACATCATCAGGTGCCCTCATTTCTTGGGAAGACATCCCTAGGCCATAAATGCCACAAATATCATGATTTATGCCCTCTATGCCTCATCAATGCCTTCCATGATGCCATCCATGCCTCTTAATTTCCCATTATTCTAATTTCATGATGAGGATAATTATAAACTTAATTATAAAAATTTAATTAATTCTCAACCACACATCTCAATCTTGATATGGATGGTTCAGGTTGATTCTAAACATTTATAAAAATCTATAAAGAGGAGGCCCCACCAGATGAATTGAAAGACTTGATTATGCAAAGTTATAATGCCAAATTGGTTCCAAAAGCTTCAAAAAACTAGTGTTACCATGCCAAATTGATTCCAAGCCAAGCCAAGCCAAATACAAAGGTGCCAAGGAGATATGGAGGTAGCCTAGCTTCCATTGCTAAAGATTTCATGAGCACAAGCCGAGCAAGCCACCATTACAAAGACATTTGGAGCATCCAAGAAAGGTGAAATAATTCTTGTATATGATTCATTATTTTTATATTATGTTCTTCATTAGCTTTTGTTAACTAAGCTCTCCATAGTGTCTAGGCCTAGAGATATTATGCTATTAGTGTGTTTATTTCATTTTGATTTCATTTGGAACTAACACCATACTAATCATCCTCTCTTGAGTCTAATTCCTAGAGCACATAATGGCATGCCCAGTGGGACTAGATGCATCTCCCAACTGAAGGAGATAATTTTCAACCTTAAACTATTTATTTAAGCTTTTAAAACTCTTGAAAATTGATTTTTTAACTTTGTTTTATGTTTTTGTTTTCCATATTTTTTATAGTCATCGATGTCGACACGTAAAAATGACATCGATTACAAAAGTCAGTTATCAAAACTGACATTAGTTTTATACCTATCTTTAGTCACATTGGTATAACTGATGTTAGTTTTATAACCAACATCATTGATAAAATTTCACCATCATCAATTGTATATAACCAACGTCGATCACTATGTTTTTCAAAAAAACACAGACCCAAGAGATATGTTTTCAAAATTTATTGTTTCAAACGCAAAAGAGCTTCAAAGCTAAAGGACATACTAACAATTTTACTATAGGACCAAGTTTAAAATTTGCTCAAAACATGTTTAAATCACCTTTGCATGCTTAAAAATTGATTAAGAACCTTGTTTTGGTGTTTAACAAAGAATTTTTAGATGTTTTTGGTGAATGTTTTCAATGTTTGCAACTAAGACCAAGGGGTCAAATGAACACCACCAAACATTTCATTTGGGTTTAAAAATTGAACACACTTATTAATTTTTTTAATATTTATTTACTTAGATTTTTTGGAAAAAATAGGAATGTTGCATGTATGCTCTTCCATTTGTCCCCTATAGGGAACCCTTGGAATCAAAAGTGTCATTCCTATTGCAAGTATCCTAGTCCAAGGCTTAGAAAGAAATTTATCTAAATCACTCCCCAAAAACTTGTCAAATTTTTGGTGATCTTGAAAATGACCCTAAAGTCTTTCTATTAGTCTTTTATTTCATGTAAACTTGGCTTGTGAGGGGGACATCATTACCTCCTGCAAGTTATTTAGGGAAGATTTGACCTAGGGTTTGACCTCCTGACATTGACTTCACTTACTCCTTTGGAGTTGCACATGGAATATATATGCATTTAAACATTACACTACACTAAGTGAATAGTAGGATGTAGTGGTTGTAAAAAGGACTAGATCTTTTAACAATTAGCCAATGTCCCGGTCACCCAATTTGTGTGCTTATCTTTTGCATCATTTGACATGAAAGTCATTATACAATTGATTCCCCTAAAATGATCAAAACCTTGCTAGTTTTAGTCAACCCCATCACGCCATACCCTTGTTATGATTTGGGCAATTATACTTCGTATATTTTGGTCATTCTTAAATGGTATTTTTAAGACTAAAACTTGTTTGTTAGTGTATAATCCATGTCAAAACTAATTTGTCTATATATCACTCTTTTGTCTAAAGAGGTATTATGCTAGACATTTTACATCACACTTGTGCCTTGAAAAATTTTAAACTTGTTTGTGTGTGTGTAATTTGAGTTGTAGAGGGTAGTGTTTGTTGTCCCCCAAAAATATCACTCATTTTTGGGACAACATTTGAACTATTTTGGTCCTACAGATGAAAATTGTCTCTTCCCTTTCTAAAATTTGTCTTGGGCATTCAAATTCCTCATTTTTCAAGCTTCTCATAAATCTACGGACTCTGTAGGCTTGAATCTATAGACTCTATAGGAAAAGAAACAAGCTTTCAACACTTAGGCGATTTCAAAGTTGGTTCAATGACTAGGTTCAACCAAAAGAGTTCATCGACGAGCTTCTAAGCAAGGATTGAACCATTGAACCATTGAACCTTGAACCATTTTGGTTCAACAGGTTCAAAGGTTCAAAGGTTCAACATCAAGTTAAATCAAAAGAACAAGTTTCTAAGGCTTAAACCATTGAACCGTTGAACCATTAAACCACTTTGGTTCAAAGTTTCAATTGGTTCAAGGTTCAACAGGTTCAATGTGTTTGGTTCAATGAGGATCAAAAAGACTTAGCCAAATCAAAGAGAATGAACCGATTGAACTGATGAACCATTGAACCACTTTGGTTCAAAGGCTTGGTTCAATTCAGTTGGTTTAAAGCTTGGTTCAAAGGAGTAGTTCAATGCAAAATTTCAAGAGAGCCTCCTGAAGGACAAGTGTCCTTGAGGAGGGCACTTGGTTGACAAAATCACCCTTCAAAAGGGTCATTTTCAAGGAAGCCACAAAGGTAAGTTCTTTCAGCATTTTTTTTAAGGTAGTCAAAAGGCAAAGGCATAATTCCTTCAGACTTTTTGTCTGAAGGAATTCCTTGAGATAAAAAGTCCAAAGGAATTCAGAAAGGCTGCAAATGAAACTCCCACAAAGACCAAGGCAAATGAAATGAAATTTCTAAAGGCCAAAGACAAAGTCAACTAGAATAATTCTTGCAGATTTTTTATCTGTGAGAAAATGTCCACAGAAAAATGTCCATGAGAAAATGTCCATGGGAAAGCTCTGAAGGACTCTAAAGACAAAAGGCCACCGAAGGCCCCTGAAGGGCAGGTACCCTTGTGGGGGAATCTGGGCTGCCAAATTAAAGGACACTTCCCCAAAACCAAAGGGTCAACTTCCCTTTGGGAGGATACAAAATAAGAAATCTAAAGGAAGCAAGTAGCAGGAAAGGCCGAACCAAGAGAAAGCTGAAGAAAGCCCAAGGGGTGACGCGCCTGAAGATGTCAAAGTCAAGAATAGTGAACTAGCAATTGGAAATTCAAACAAAGTGATGTGCCCATGGATGTCAAAGTTATGACAATGAAATAGCTGTTGATCATTGTAGTTTTAAATATATGGACCATAATGCATTCAAAGGCTTTAAGGCCAAGATCAACAGGAAGCGACTAAGGAACAGAGCATCAAATTGAATCCGGGACTTGATTCAATTAACCAAAAAAGGAGGAATGATGAGGAAGGACCAAAAACATTTTCACATTAGATATGTTTCTAGAACTAGCCCACCAGATGGATATTGAAAGATGTAAACTTTCAATAGCATGACTTGTTTCTCTGCATTGAGAAAAGCAAATGGGTAGATGCCCCTAAATTCTATCCTATCTTTTTAACAAAATTCAATGCAACATGATGTGTTACTATTCCCAAGATTATCTTGAAGAGGCTATATAAGGGACTCTCTTGTTAGAATAAAAGGATCTCTCTCTGACAATTAGAAACAAAACTCTGCCCAAATTGAAAGGCATTACTGAGACTTTGAGCTTAGATTGTTGATCATATTTTGTTATTAGAATAAGAAAGCAAGCAATTTTTTAGACTTTGTGATGTGATATCTTTATTGTTTGGGAAACTATTCTTATGTCTTTTTCCTTAATATATTATTTGTTCCTTTAATTCAACAAGTAGAATTAGTGAAAATAGTCAGGAAGGTGTCTTGAAGTCAACTGTGGAGAGACTTTGTGTCCCCAATTGCCTTTAGTGTGTTTTCTTTTTTGTTTCTATGTAAAGGACCTTGGGATGACTTTGTGTCCTCATTTTCCTTCGTATCTCACTCTTGAGAAATTCAAGTGGAGACTTTGTGCTACATCTCAATTTGCTAGTTACTATGTCCTTGGTTACATTTTGCAATTACTACCAAAACTATTTGTGTGGTTTGTTGAATAGTACTTTGAAAGAAGAGGAGCGCTTTCTATCATTTCCCTTGAGATTTTTCCTTTGATTTGCATGCATCATCTCTGAATAAAGAGAGACAAATGGTTTATCCTACCCTTGAGTATTATTTTTTGTTTTTATATATAGCATATCATAGGGAACCTCCCCTTGATGAGAGGAGAGATTAGTCCCCTTTTGATGTCGTAAACCTACACATTTGGATGACCAATCTTCCTACTTTGGATGATCAGACCTATTTTGTTTATAAGTATGCTGATCGACAAAATATTCAACCAATAGTTTTTGGTGACTCCACTGGGGATATAACCCATTATCCATTTATAGCCTTACCATTCACCTCCACACTAACTGGGAAAGAACAAGCAGTTTAAAGCCTCAAGCTTCAAATTGAAACAAGGTCAATTCTTTTCTATTTTTGTTTCACAATCTGGCAGATTCAAGGTATATACAAAGCCAAAGGGCTAAAGGTATTGTTGACCTTGTATTCGAGTTGGTACATCAAAGTAATTTTGATCTATTTCCTTCACCATCTCATCTCCAATGAACCAATAGATTTCCTCCTACTAAAGTTAGATCTCCATTGCCAGATGAAGTATCCACTTCTATTGTTGATAAAGCTTTGCTAATAATTACCCCTCTGAGATTTTTTATTCCTCATTTTCATAGTCATATAATGGTAGTTCAAGGCCCCTGGGGTAATGCTTTTGGTCCTCTCAATCTTACTCCACCTCTGCATGAGCTTCCACATAGTTCAAAGAAGAATTTCCCCAAATTCTATGGTGATGGGAAAGTTCATCCTGATGAACATATTATAGCCTTCAGCATAGCCTATGGTGTAATTGGAGTAGAATTTAAAGATGTAGTAGTTAGGATATTTGTAGAAACATTACAAGGTACTACTACAGATTGGTTTTATCATTTACAGGCTCAGTCAGTAACTGATTGAAATACCCTCAAAAATAAGTTTGAAGCCAAATTCAAACCTGCAAAAGATGCACATGCACTTCTGACTCAACTTACACAGATGAATAAAGAGCCTCATGAACCAATGAGAGACTTCATAGCTAAGTTTGACAAACTGAGGAACAAAATTCTTGTAATTGCTTGACCTACAGATGAGAATCTCAAATGCTTCTTCATTAATTCTCAGTTACCTAAAGTAAGTTTTATTTTGAGACATGCTAGTCAAATAGATTTTGCTATAGCTCAACTTTTGGCCACTAAGGTAGAAGATAATCTCATCTTAGTAGGGAAGATAAGAAGAGATCCAAATAGAAATAGATCCTCATCATCTTCTGAATATTCATCTACAAGCACCACAAATCCAATGGTGCAGAAATTGGCAAATGAGTTGCTTACTCTCAAAAAGAAAATGGCACAAGGAATGTCTTATACTCCTTTATATAGAGATATGCCAAGAAGGACATTCCCAAATTAGTCATATCAGGGCAATGTTGCCAGGAATCAAGGGCAACAAAATCATCTTCCTCCCCCACAAGGGAAACTTGCCCTTGAAGCTCCTCTAACCAAATCAGCAGTTGGATATTTGGAAATAGAACATGCTTTCTCTTTCCAACTTGAGTTTGAGCAAGAAAATGATGATGATCTCTTCACAGAGGATCAAGAAGAATCAGCTAGCGACTCCCACATTGGTTTCCTGAACTACCAAGATAAACCCAAAAACAAAGGAGAAGATATTGATGGATCATATGTAGTGTTTACCAAGTCCAAGAACCAATCATTCCAGCAAGCTAATAAAAATAAGATAGAGGAGAAACCTCAACCAGCAATTACAATTGCTAAGTGTGGAACCACTCTTCCTTTCTAGTCAAAGGATTTGGTGATCACCCAAAATGTAAGTACATCAATTTCACCTTCACCTTCTACTTTAATTTTGCAAACTAGCCCTCCTCCCATCCCTCCTAAAACCCAAAAGGTTGAAATGCTTTCCTCTATTCCTAGCCTAATTCAGCCATTTGACATAATTGATCATGTCAAGAAAACCAAAATACATATGTCTGAATTTGAATATTTGCAATCCAATCCTGATCAATTAGATAAGTTGGTCCAATGTGTCAAGAACCAAACCATCCCTAAAAGTCAAGAGGTTAAGAAAATAATTCTTGATTCCCCAAAGAACTAGACCATTCCAAATAATCTTGTCATTACCCCTCTAATTGCCCCTGGGAAAATAGAACCTTTCTATGTTTCCTTATTGATAAATGGTTATCAGCTCAACAATTGCATCATTGATTCTGGGGCATCTGACAATGTCATGCCTGCTAAAGTAGTTAAGTCTCTAGGCCTCACACTGACCAAGACATTTGGGAGATGTTTCTCCATGAAGAATAAACAAGTACCACTGATGGGGCAAATCAAAGATGCCAAATTTGCATTTACAGCCTTTCCAAACAAAAGAATCAAGATGACTATCTTGGTGGTTGATGTCCCAACATCCTATGGCATTTTACTTAGACAAATTTCTACAAGGACGTGGGAGGAGAACTAAGCATGGACCTATCTGAAGCAAGGATTCCTATCCAAGGTGTAATGAAGAGATTGCTCCCTGAAAAAGAGGCAAAATACGTGGTCACCCAAACATCAACCCCTGCAGCACAAATTATGTTTGAGTCTTCAGGTAGGGGTAATTATTTCTTGACAATAAAGGATGTTCATGTTTCTACAAATGAAAGTCCTATAGTTGAAAATCTAGGAATAGATCCAAACAAGACATCAAAAGAATTGGTAGGGTGTAGTACAAATAAGGAAGGATCTTCCATCTATAATGAAGAGAAATTTGATAGGAGATTGGCTTTTGATGATGCTTGGATCCTAGAATCCAATGGCATAAATTCTTCCACCAATGTTGGAGTTAAGATTGTATTGATATCCCCTCAAAGAGATATTCTTCCTTTATGTAATTTGCAATTTAGCAACACCAAAAACATAGTTGGATGCGAATCTCTATTACTCAGATTGAATATTGCTCAAGATGAAGAAATAAAACTCCTTCACATCAAAGGAGATGCTAAGTTGATAGTTTTTTAGGAGTTTGATGTGGACAATCCAATTATATGCTAGACTAAACTAGAAGGACAACCAATTATGGTAATGGGCCATGCTGCTACAAATCAAAATTAGGCAAAGGAACCCTTCGCCAAGAAAGCAAGGAGTTATGGCTTTCAAATTGAAGACCACATCCTACCATGGGGCAAGAAGAAGAAAGCGCCAAGAGGAAGATGCAAAAAATTAGTTTCCTAATGGAGAGTTCCATTAGCCCATCAACGTTTCTAGGGACAAAATGTCTTCTTACTAGTTTATCAAGATAGAGCACTATTTTCACTACCTCTCAGGAAGCAACATCTGAAACACTTCAACTCTTGAAGTATCATATTATTGCATCTATACATATGTATATCTGTATAGTTTTTAATTCTATTTTGTTTTGTTTATTTTCATTTTTGATGCCTTTCATTTTTGGGTAACATGACTCCGTAGCCCAATTGTACACATGAAGACACTGGAGATTTTGGATTCTACTCCCTTTAATTCTTTTTACAATTGACAGAAGTTCCCCAACTGGAGCCAGCTATTGTCCCCCAAAAATATCACTCATTTTTGGGACAACATTTGAACTATTTTATTCCTACAGACCAAAATTTTCTCTTCCCTTTCTAAAATTTGTCCTGGCATTCAAATTCCTCATTTTTCAAGCTTCTCATAAATCTACGAACTCTACAGGCATGAATCTATAGACTCTGTAGGAAAAGAAACAAGCTTTCAAAAATTAGGTGATTTCAGAGTTGGTTCAATGACCAGGTTCAACAAAAAGGGTTCATCAGTGAGCTTCTAAGCAAGGATGAACCATTGAACCTTGAACCATTTTGGTTCAACAGGTTCAACAAGTTCAAAGGTTCAAAGGTTCAACATTAGGTTCAATTAAAAGAATGAGTTTCTGAGGCTTAAACCATTGAACCGTTGAACCATTGAACCACTTTGATTCAAAGGTTCAATGGGTTCAAGGTTCAATAGGTTCAACGCATTTGGTTTAACGAGGATCAAAAGGACTTAGCCAAATCAAAGAGAATGAACTAATTGAACTGGTGAACCATTGAACCACTTTAGTTCAAAGTCTTGGTTCAATTCAGTCAGTTCAAAGCTTGGTTCAAAGGAGCGGTTCAATGCAAAAGTTCAAGAGAGCCTCTTGAAGGACAAGTGCCCTTGTGGAGGGTACTTGGTCGACAAAATCACCCTTCAGAAGGGTCATTTTCAAGGAAGCCACAAAGGTAAGTTCTTTCAGAATTTTGTTTAAGGTAGTCGAAAGACAAAGGCATAATTCCTTCAAACTTTTTGTCCAAAGGAATTCCTTCAGACAAAAAGTCTAAAGGAATTCGAAAAGGCTACAAATGAAACTCCCACAAAGACCAAGGCAAATGAAACAAAATTTCCAAAGGCCATAGACAAAGTTAGCCAGAATAATTCTTGCAGACTTTTTGTCCACGAGAAAATGTCTACGAGAAAATGTCTGCAGGAAAGCTCCAAAGGACTCTGAAGAAAAAAGGCCACCAAAGGCCCCCAAAGGGTAGGTGCCCTTGTGGGGGACTCTCAGCTGCCAAATTAAAGGACACTTCCCCAAAGTTGAAGGGTTACCTTCCCTTCAGGAGGATGCAAAACAAGAAATTTGAAGGAAGCAAGTAGCAAGAAAGGCCGAACTAAGAGAAAGCTGAAGAAAGCCCAAGGGGTGACATGCCCAAAGACATCAAAGTCAAGAATAGTGAACTAGCAGCTATAAATTCAAACAAAATGACTTGCCCATGGACGTCAAAGTTACGACAATGAAATAGTTGTTGATCCTTGTAGTTTTAAATCTATGGACCCAAATGAATTCAAAGGCTTTAAGGCCAAGATCAGTAGGAAGTGACTAAGGAACATAACGTCAAATTAAATCTAGGACCCAATTTAATCAACCAAAAAAGGAGGAATGACAAGGAAGGACCAAAAAAAATTGCACATCAGATATGTTTCTAGAACTAGACCGCCAGATGGATATTGAAAGATACAAACTTTCAATAGCATGACTTGTTTCTTTGCATTGAGAAAAGCAAATGGGTAGATGCCCCTAAATTCTAGCCTATCTTCTTAACAAAATTCAATGCAACATGATGTGTTACTATTCCCAAGTCTATCTTGAAGAGGCTATATAAGGGACTCTCTTGTTAGAGTAAAAAGATCTCTCTCTGACAATCAGAAACAAAACTCTGCCCAAATTGAAAGGCATTACTGAGACTTTGAGCTCAGATTGTTGATCATATTTTGTTATTAGAATAAGAAAGCAAGCAATTTTTCAGACTTTGTGTTGTGATATCTTTATTGTTTGGGAAACTATTCTTATGTCTTTTTCCTTAATATATTTTTTATTCCTTTAATTCAACAAGTAGAATTAGTGAAAGTAGTTAGGAAGGTGTCCTGAAGTCAACTGTGGAGAGACTTTGTGCCCCCATAATTTCCTTTAGTGTGTTTTCTTTTTTGTTTCTATGTAAAGGACCTTGGGATGACTTTGTGCTCTCATTGTCCTTCATATCTCACTCTTGGGTAATTCAGGTGGAAACTTTGTGCTACATCTCAATTTGTTGGTTACTACATCCTTGGTTACATTTTGCAATTACTACCAAGAATATTCTTGTGGTTTGTTGAATAGTAATTCTGAAAGAAGAGGAGTGCTTTCTATCATTTCCTTTGAGATTTTTCCTTTGATTTACATCCATCATCTTTGAAGAAAGAGAGATGGATGGTTGATCCTACCCTTGAGTATTATTTTCTATATATATATATATATATATATATACATATATATATATATATATATATATAGGGAACCTCCCCTTGATGAGAGGAGAGATTAGTACCCTTTTGATTTGGTAAACCTACACATTTGGATGACCAATCTTCCTACTTTGGATGATCAGACCTATTTTTTTTATCAGTACGTTGATCGAAAAAATATTCAACCAACAATGTTATACTACCCAAATCATGTTAAACCATTTGTGACTTCAAGTCTTTTATAAATATATCATTGATCACATCATTCAAGCATGTTTACACCATTAGGATACTCAAATTGTTTTAGGACTAGTTCACCTTATGCCAGAAACCATTTGTTTCAAACCATGTCATATATAAAATTTGGACCTTTGTCTTGTGACATCATGTTGTCCAATCTTGCCTAGCCTATTTATTCAAATCTTAGTTTTCAATTAGCCTTTTCAAGTTTGGATCTAAACATTGATTGATTTCTATTTAAGCCTCAATTCATGGGGCTAATACACAAATCTTTCTCTTTTGGGTTGCATAACTTTGGTAAATTGATTACCCAAATTTGAAAAATATTGATGGTTTGTTTGTTTAAAGCCTATCCTTATCATTGTTTGTTCCTTTATTTGAGAAAACATAGTATTTCTTCAAATATCCTTTTATCTTATGCCTTATGCCAATTGATCATGTTTATGTTTGATTTCATGTGCTGAGTCTATGTCAAATTTGTTTCCAAACTTGTTAGATTAAATTAAATCACATCAACCTTTGTTTAAAGTCGATCTTTTGATTCCATTTGACCAAGAGTCCTAGTGCACGCCTATTTTTTTGAGCCTAGCTTTTGAATATGTGTTTCGACAAAATACCTAGCAATGCAACGTTTCCCTTTCCTAGTTTAGACCTTGTTTGGAACACTTTGACCTAGACCTTTAACATGCTAGTTTTTATTCAGACACTTGACCTTTTATGCATATAACATTTGACATTAGACTATTTTATGCCAATTTTTAACACAAATCATTTTGGAGATATAGTTCCACTTTCAAACCACATTAGAGATACAACTCCACCTTTTGACCAAGTTAGATTAAGCTTGAACCATTTGTCCTTTGGACATATTTTGTTAGAGTTTGTAGAACTCTAAGCCTTTTTGTTTCAAAGATTTCATCATTTATGAGGATATGTCTAGCTAAACTTATGGTAGAGTCACTTACAATCCAACTTATGATATAATGGCCACACAAAATGACTTTTATGGATTTTGTCAAGACCCCAGTGATGTTAATATGGTTTGTGAGATAGATTTTTATCCGCCTCATATTAATCATTCATGGGAACAAAGTCATGAAATAACTTATGATCCAACTTGAGACCTTGATTGGTATGAAGAGGCTTGTGAAGAGGACTTTGAAGACTGAACTATATATAATGTTGTTTAGGATATGAATCCATGCCCTCTTTACAATAATTAGTACATAGAACATAGTCAAGAAGTAGTTTATGATCCAACTCATGACTAGGATGATATGGTTTATGAGGAAGAATTAGATGCTTTTGCCTATGTAAGCAATCAAGTTTCACAATGTCCTTTTGTTATCCAATCATCAGCTACCCCTAATCCTCCTTTGGATTATATGAGCTATCAAACTCCACATTATCCAAGGAATACTAGTACCATTCCTAAACCTATTCTTTTGGCTTGTGCAAGCAACTAAGCTCCACAATGCCCTATCATTACCATCTCAGGACTTTATCCTTTAGCTTATGTGAGAAATCATGCTCCCTAATGCCCTACCACTAACTAACCATAAGAAATTCCTCATCTAGTACCAATCCCAACTAAACCTCAACCCATCAAATTATTTGAAGAGCAAGCTATGTTCAAAAATTGGTATTTTCCAACTCATTGAAAACCAAGGCCAAGAGAACCAATCAATCCAAGATGTTTCTATTGAATAAAACATTTGTGATAAGTCAACCTATGATCAATTGCCTATTGATCCTATACCAGTTATCAAGGAGTCTCACACTGATGAACTAGTCTTTGTTGAGTCACTTCTTAATGATTATAAATACCTTTGGGAAAATCATTACCTCAACCATGTGCTTATTTTTCAAGAGCCTCCTATTGACAAGCCAATCTCTGAGAAGTTATATCTTGACCTTTTTCCCATCCTAAAAGAGTCTCACTTTGACAAACCAATATTTGTGGAGGCCTTCATGCCGCTATAGGTTGTTACTTATCTAATACCAAGCATTCAATAAGACATAATTGTAATAATGTACCCATCAGATGAAGAATCAAAATTAGATTTAGGTTTTATTCTTGAACTGACATCAAATTTAGCATCAAAATCAAAATCCACCTTAGTCTCAAAATCAGATTTAGAGTCCCTTGAGTTCGAATTAGATTCAGAAGAAGAATATGTTTATGGCTATTACAACATTGGTTACACATGCCTTGCAGATCAATTTGAATACATTTGTGATCCTTCTATAGTTTTTGAGTATGAGTACTTCAGCTTAAATGCAAGCTCTCCTAGTATATTTTATGAATATTTTGTAGCCTCTCCCCATTCCATTACCATTCCATAATTCATTACCATCAACCAAGATAGCTATGTTATTGACATTCCATCTCCCACAAGGGCTGATTGGGTCTGACAGAATCATACTTTGTTGAACTACATCCATGGTGACATATTAATTGAAGAAGAGTAAGGAGGCCAAGACCACATTCATATAGTAGAAGAACACTCTCTTAGTGAAACTATTTTAGAGGCACTAAGGGACAAGCAAAGTTAGAACTCAGCATCTTCTAGTGAAACTTTTTTCAAAGCACTAGAAGACAATCAAAGTCAAAAGTCAACATTCCTTAGTGAAACCTTCTTAAAGGTGATATGGGATAATCAATACAAATTCATTAGTTAAAACCTCATTCAGGAACCAATAGCTGAGCATAAAAGTTCTTCAGTGCTTGATGAAGACAAAATCAAATATCAAATCAAAATAGCTTCTGATCTACATCGTAATCAGATGGTAGCTATTCTTAAGATCAAATAATAGAAAAATCTAGAAGTCCTATTGAGAGAACAAGTCTTGGGCCCTACCACAACCAAAATTATGTCAAATATGGCATCAACAACATTATGTGTGATTGAAAGTATTGATCTTCATTTGTTTCCCCGCCATTCCACATTCCATTATTATCTTCCATTCCATTTCAAAATCAAACCTACCATACATTATTTGTACCTATTTACCATCCATGGCCACACTTTCCTTTGTAGAGGCTATAAGGATACCTTGTCTTGATTCTTGAAGGAATTTGAATCAATGACCAACAAAGATCACAAAATCATTCTCATAACCAAATTTGTTAGGTTGTGGAGCTAAAAGCTTCACTGATGCAGACACGGAGGAGGTTGCAGGAGAGTTGCTGAGTGTCAGAGACACTGGCGTCAGTCAGGCCAACCGACGTCGGCAGAATAGGGCAGTAGAGCAACTGACGTCAGTCAGAGATTGGTCGGCATCGGTGACCCCTAGGTGGACAGGGACCGGCATCAGTCACCTGTGTGGTTCGACTGCGAGTATATTACGGGTAGTCAGTTGACGAACCAAGAGTTTGCATGCTTAGTGTTAATTATAGACTAAGAGCTGCAGATCTAATTATTGTACTGAGTGTCTAATTATTGTTTGGATGAGTTCTATATATTAGACTCATGGTTGTATTGTAAACTTGTGCTAGGGAGTAAGAGAGCATAATTATAAGCTCCTTCGGTGTGTGAGGTAGAGCAATGGTGCGTTCCTCCTAGTGCCACAGTACCAAGCGTGTTGGTGCTGGATTGGAGAGCCAGCTGGGTTCTTTAGGAGTGTATGATCTTAGTCATCAGGTGAGCATGGCTTATAGGAGATCTACATGGTAAGTAAGATCATTGATCTGTAGGTGTGTGTGTGTGCAAGGTCGAGGTTCACAGGTGTGCAGAACCATTTATTGATCTGTAGGTTGGAGATTAGATAGGATAGCAACACAATAGGGAGTAGGATCAGGTAGGATCTACTTGGAGTACGGTGTGTACTCATTGGTATGTACGTGGAGTACATGGAGAGCTAAGAGGAAGGCATGGCAGATCCTTTCGTAAGTATGGTCTGTTGAACAGCAGGTTGTTGCAGGTTCATGGGAGATCTACTTGAAGTACCTTGAGTACTTGTGGAGTGCGTGGAGCACTTGTGGAGTGCGTGGAGCACTTGTGGTGTGCATGGAGCACTGGAGGTGAACACCAACTCTGTGTTTGAGTTGGGTGTTGGGACCTGAGAGAGAGAGCTTTGTGAAGAAGAATTACTGTACACTTGAGGTGTGGGAATCCTTTGTAAGGTGGAAGAGTGTGGCGGCTCTTTATTGTAATCTTTTCTGTAAAGTGTTAATACAAGTTGTGTATTGTCTCTCATATGCTGTGTTATTCTAAATTCTAGTTACTTGTTGATTCTAGTTATTTTCGCATATTAAGTTGCTTGGTATTTGGTAATCAATTGTATGCTTTCGGTGTTTCGTATCTTGACAAGTGGTATCAGAGCATGTTTGTTGTTCTAGGTGCTTGACAAGTGGTATCAGAGCTAAGGTTGTAGGAAGCAGGGTTGTGTTTGGTTACAGGTCACTCTTAGGGGTTTCTGATTGAGTGGGAGTAGAGCAACGGCAGATCAAAGTAAGCTAAGGATGGAGGAGTTGAAAAGCACAGATGGTCACTCACGGTCTGATGGAAAGAAAGAGCAGGGAAAAGAATATTGTTGGTTGGTAGCAGATCAGCATGAAGAAACTGAAGAAGTAGATGTTACAGGTGTTGTTGCACAGGATGCTCTGGGAGGTTTCTTGGATAAAGTTGAATCTTGGATAAAAGATTCAGTTGCCTCTTTCCATGTAGCCCCAGGTAGAGGAGCTGGTGAGCCTTGCCAAATAATTGGCAAAGGGGAAGTGAAGCTGAAATTGCAGGCGGCCAACACACGGGTGTTGATGAAGGTCATGCAGGTCCTAGGTTTGGATATATGGCTAATTTCTTCAGAAAGATTGGGTGATGAGAGATGCACAAGAACTCTCACAACGGTAGCACTTGAATTAGCTAGTGGTAAGAAAATAGGTACTCTTTATCTACTTGTTTATATTACTGATTCTTCTTCTGTTGTGGAGACATGGCTTTGTAGTCTTGGTCACATGAGCAGGAAGGAGATGCATGTTCTTAAGCGAAAGATGGATATATTTGACAGGCTTAAGAACTGGAAAGCCTTGGTGTTTATGGAGGAGATGGCGGATAGAAATCAGTGGATGGGTTGGATACTTCTGAGAAAGGGCAGTTTGGACATGGGGATTGATTCAAAAGAGCTCGCGGGTAAAAAGTCATCACTCACAGGCAAACACAGATACCGATGTCAGTTAGGAGGAACCGGCGTCAAACAGACAGGTGCCGATGTCGGTCATGTGCAGACTGAAGCCGGTAGTGTCAGGCAGGGTAAGATCAATGTCAATCAGGAGGACCATCATCGATGGTAGGTAAGACCGATGTCGGTCATGAGGATCGACGTTGGCAGTAGGAAGACACCGATGATGGCAGGTTGGTAGTCAGGGACAGACGCATGGGAATCGATGTCGATCGGATGCAGACTGTGGGGTGACCGAGGTCGGTCACTGTAATGAATTTTGGGTGGACAGCATGTTGTCAAGTAGTCTCAAGCACCCATACGGAGGATTGAAGACGTAAGTAGGCCCTCAAATTTGTGTTCCTCTTCTTTATACTTGTTACTGATTGTAGAGTAGGAAGGATCCAGGAAACAGGTGGGAGCATGGCAGGTATATGATGCAGAACCAAACGAAAGATTTGGTAGGTTTACCAGCTGGATGAAAGCACAGAGACGAATGGATACCTTAGTAGAAGAATAGAGAGAACGGATACGTGAGACGAAAGACCAGGGCATATGGTCTTAAGGTAGCTACAGGATAGTGGTATAGGTTTTGACAGGGGGATGACAGAGCATGACTCTAGTCAGTGTCAGGGTAACTACTGTGGTTTGACTTACCAGGAGGATGATGGTCATGACATCATTCTGTTGCTGTATGTGGATAGTATGCTAGCTAGCAGGGGTATACATACAGGGTTTTGCTGAGCTAAGGGTAAGATTAGTTCAGTGACATGTCAGGAGGAGTTTGGAGCAGCAGAATTCTTTGACATGGGAGGCATGGAGATCACGGGGTGATTTTGTCTCCAGTGGGAGCTGATGTGAAATAGGTGTTGGCGAGGTTCAGGATGGAGAGCCAGAGCACACTAAGGGCTGGACAGGTACAGTGTCCAAAATCACATGAGGTCTGGTATAGACCTAAGTTTTCCCATGCAGTGGGAGATGTCAGAGAGTTAGGAGCCAATTCGAGGAAGTGAGTTCTCAGGGATTTGAGAGGGACCAGCAGCAGGGATTCATGCTATGCAGGGTCAGGACTTCACTACATGGGTTTGTAGGTTCGGATGTGGCAGGGTACTCAGATGACAGGAGGTACACCACGGGATGTGTGGTGGGTTGTCTTCAGGATTGAGCTTGAAGAGGGATACAAACCAGGAAACATACTAGACGGGATACAGGTATATGTATAGTGTAGCTGTTTATCTCCAAGTGGGAGATTGTTAGGTTGTGGAGCTAAAAGCTTCACTGATGCAGACACGGAGGAGGTTGCAGGAAAGTTGCTAAGTGTCAGAGACACTGGTGTCGGTTAGGCCAACTGATGTCGGTAGAATAGGGCAGTAGAGCAACCGATGTCAGTCAGAGATCGGCCGGTGTCGGTGACCCCCAGGCAGATAGGGACCGGCGTCGGTCACCTATGTGGTTCGACTGCGAGTATATTACAGGCAGTCAGTTGACGAACCAAGAGTTTGCATGCTTAGTGCTAATTATAGACTAAGAGCTACGGATCTAATTATTGTACTGAGTGTCTAATTATTGTTTGGATGAGTTCTATATATTAGACTCATGGTTGTATTATAAACTTGTGCTAGGGAGTAAGAGAGCATAATTATAAGCTCCTTTGGTGTGTGAGGTAGAGCAATGGTGCGTTCCTCCTAGTGCCACAGTACCAGGCGTGTTGGTGCTGGATTGGAGAGCCAGCTGGGTTCTTCAGGAGTGTATGATCTTAGTCATCAGGTGAGCATGGCTTATAGGAGATCTACATGGTAAGTAAGATCGTTGATCTGCAGGTGTGTGTGTGTGTGTGCAAGGTCGAGGTTCACAGGTGTGCAGAACCATTTATTGATCTGTAGGTTGGAGATCAGATAGGATAGCAACACAACAAGGAGCAGGATCAGGCAGGATCTACTTGGAGTATGGTGTGTACTCATTGGTATGTACGTGGAGTACATGGAGAGCTAAGAGGAAGGCATGGCAGATCCTTCTGTAAGTATGGTCTGTTGAACAGCAGGTTGTTGCAGGTTCATGGGAGATCTACTTGAAGTACCTTGAGTACTTGTGGAGTGCGTGGATCACTTGTGGAGTGTGTGGAGCACTTGTGGTGTGCGTGGAGCACTGGAGGTGAACACCAACTCTGTGTTTGAGTTGGGTGTTGGGACCTGAGAGAGAGAGCTTTGTGAAGAAGAATTACTGTACACTTGAGGTGTGGGAATCCTCTGTAAGGTGGAAGAGTGTGGCAGCTCTTTATTGTAATCTTTTCTGTAAAGTGTTAATACAAGTTGTGTATTGTCTCTCATATGCTGTGTTATTCTGAATTCTAGTTACTTGTTGATTCTGGTTATTTCCGCATATTAATTTGCTTGGTATTTGGTAATCAATTGTATGCTTTCAGTGTTTCGCATCCTGACAAGTGGTATCAGAGCATGTTTGTTGTTCTAGGTGCCTGACCATACATTACCATACATTATTTGTACCTATTTACCATCCATGGCCACACTTTCCTTTGTAGAGGCTATAAGGATACCTTGTCTTGATTCTTGAAGGAATTTGAATCAATGACCATCAAAGATCACAAAAGCATTCTCATAACCAAATCTGCAAGCCATTTTTGATAGAGTAGCTATTCAAATGAGGTGTGGGCTAGTAATTAACATGATTGAGTATGTTATTTGTATAATTTGATGATTAGGATGTGAATCTCCCAATCAACAGGAACAACATAATAAGAAACCACACCTAGGCCAAAAAACATGTACCATACCATTTCACATTGCCATTATTACATATGCCTATTTGCCATTATTGTAGATTCTTGGTATTTACCCCACCATTTGGGGGAAACCCTCTTACCATTTATCCAATCTCTCTAGACCATCATTATTTGTATAAATACCATGCCATCCTATCATTCCATTCCTATCTAGACCAAAGCTTGTTTTTAGTTGTCCTATCTAATCCTATTTTGATCTTGGTTACTTTGGTTCTTCTTTCACTTTTTGTGAGGGGATTCTGATCAAGTTTCAATAATCAATCCAATCCATGTTTATAATGATAGTATATGAAATTAGTGTGATAGATGATCTGGCAAGATATCTTTCATCCTATCAATTTTGTTTATGTGAGCCTGATAATAACCACCTATGGGCAAATCAGTGTTTCACCAATCTTGCTACTAATTATAACTACCTATGGGCAAATTAGTATCATTGACCTATGCCATTGTATCTTAGTTATAAATACCTATGGGAAAACTAGGGGAAACACTTATTTACCATACATTATCACATTACCTTGCCATTACTATTCTCATTTGACTAGCCATTTTCTAGATGTGAGAACTTTTTAGGACCTAGTTGGTTTTTTCTCGCCTTTTGTGTAGATGGAATTACTATGACTTGAGGTCATTTTAGGACTATGTGGGTTATTTTCAATTCATGTTGAGGTCACCTCAGTCCCCCTTTCTATATACTCTCACCATTTTGCAAGTAGGAATCTTGTCATTCTCTAACAAGTTAAGATACCTCAAAATTCCAAAAACATTCATAACATTTCAAAAAAATCCAAAAATATTTGTCCTGTCTAAGCCTAGTTAGTTATCCTCGATCCACCTTACTAGGACATTGTAATTGTTAGGATGCTTTCTTTTTATTTTGTTTTCAATATTTCTATTTGTTTATTTCAAGTTGTTTGTATGTTTATTCGCTTGTTTTTTTATTTATTCCCTTGCTTATTTGTTTACTTTCATCACTGTTGCCTTGACTTAGTATATATGTGTTCATTGGGTGATTTATTGAGAAAATTATTCTTGAGTCCATCCATATTCATCCATTAACATTGTCATCATGGTTTTTATCATTGGTGCATTATTTTTTGGTGTTTATTGGATCAGGAGTCAGTCCTTATGCATATTTTGGGGTATCTTCATGGTGTTCTATCATGATGCCTACCATCATATGCTATAGCAAAAATTAGATTTAGGAAGGCCTATAATCAATGGAGCTATAAAAGTTTCTCCTTCATAACTTGGCAAATCCTCCCATCCCATCCATGATCAAATCAACCCATTGACCATTCTAGTTGTATCATTGTTAATAAGGATGCACATCTCCTCATTGGTAGGTACAACTAAATTATTTCCACTAATAAATCTTATTCCTCTATCCATATCTTTCATCGATTTTCACCCAATCATCTTTAATCTGTATTATAGGTTATATCCTTGAGTTATGCTTGTTAATCATCCCTAACTAGGGCACCATCATTTTTAGCCAATCTAGGTCCTCTTAGTGATTATAAACACCTATGGGCAAATCATTATTTTGACTTTTAATCTTGATTATAACCACCTTTGGGAAAATCAACATTTTTTTTACATCAATGAGTGTAAGCATTTTCTCATTTGGATTAATCTCAACCATGGGTTAATTCCACCTTTCTTCTTATTTCTTTTCAAGGGACCATTCATCAACAAATGTGATGACTACTCCCTCAAGGGGCCATCATCATAGGCTTCCCAAAAACTATTTAGAGATTTATTCTTTAACCATCATTTTGTTTTTGGCATACAAGGCATTTCTCATTATTTGAGAAGACATTTTTTTGCCTATGGTTTTTAATGCCTTCCAAAATAGGGGCAAACTGTAGACACCTAAATCTAGCCATCGATAACCTCCAACCATGCTTTTGGCAAATTTCCACTTAAAATGCACAATTTGGTCTAAAAACACTAAAACATGCTAAATGATGTGAAACTGACATATTCAAGTGCCAATTTTGGCTAGGGTATCCTTAAATTAGGCAATGCAATTTATGGGCTAGCTAGCTTTGATCAGATCATTTTGAGTCAAAATGCCAATTTTTCACTTGGGTGCTCTAGGTTGATCTTTCCTATCAGATATCTTATACAAGATGCATGAATTTGTTATTTTTTATTGGTAACATCCTAAAATGGTAGTATAATTCCAATGCATCTGACATTACCTTCCAATTCTAATCCAGTCAAATTTTGGACCAATAACAAGGTGTTCTGATCAATCTTGGTAATTTATGCACAAAGTTCTTAATCATGCCTAAGAGCTAATTAACCCAAATCAAGGCCTAATCAATAATTCTATGGAAACTTGTTGATACTTGTTTTTAGAAATGAATATTGAATATCTACATCATCAGGTGCCCTCATTTCTTGGGAAGACATCTGTAGGCCATAAATGTCATGAATATCAAGATTCATGCTCTCCATGCCTCATCAATGCTTTCCATGATGCTCTCCATGCCTCTTAATTTCCCATTCTTCTAATTTCATGATGAGGGTAATAATAAACTTAATTTTAAAAATTGAATTAATCCTTAACCACACACTCAATCTTGAGATGGACAGTTTAGGTTGATTCTAGACATTTACAAAAATATATAAATAGGAGGCCTCACCACATGAATTGATATACTTGATTATGCAAATTTATAATGCCAAATTGGTGCCAAAATCTTCAATCAACTAGTGTTACCATGCCAAATTGATTCCAAGCCAAGCTAAGCCATAAGCCAAAGGTGCTAAGGAGAGATGGAGGTAGCCAAGCTTCCATTGCCAAGGACTTCATGAGCATAAGCTGAGCAAGCCACCACTACAAAGGCATTTGGAGCATTTAAGGAATATGAATGAATTCTTGTGTTTTATTCCTTACCTTTTATTTTTGTTTGTCATTTTTTTTTTAACTAAGCTCTCCCTAGTGTCTAAGCGTAGACATGTCATGCTATTAATGTGTTTATTTAACTTTGATTTCATATTAAAAATAGCACTATACTAACCATCCTCTCTTGAGTCAAATTCCTAGATTCACATTAGTATCTGATAAAAATTTAAAAATATTGTGTATACAGTAACTAATATTAATATCTATTATCTATCAAAAACCAACTGAAATCACAAAATCTTAATGTCAAAACCTCTAAAAGAGCATGAATACAAGTATTAATATTTTGTAATATCATACAAAAAAAATTATGTGTCATCCCATGATGAACATACAAGGAGAAAAATAAGTGCCAAATCATGGTAGAACCATATAGAATAGTACTGAGCATTGCTGAATAATAACTTTAGCTATCATCTAAATAGATACATAGCAATGTTAAAATAAGTAGGCAATCATTGTGCTCTATAAATAAGATTATTATACCTCTCAATAAATAATGAATCAAAATCCATAGCCAAGTCAATTATAAGTTATCATAACCTCCTTATACCTCCTAAAAAAATAATGAAGTAAATACTATAGCCAATTCAAGTATAAGATCACATAACCTCCTTAGACCTCCTAAGAATAATTCTACTGAGACCTTCCAAAAATAGGATAACAAGTGATTTAGTTAAATCTTGTATAAAACCACCATGTATGGTGGGCAGAAGGATGGATCAGGACTTGAACTCGCATGTTGGCTCATCACACCCTCTATCTATATTCCAAGTTACTTCTTCTCCCCCACAAATGCAACATGCATATAATATTCACATTATGCCATTCACAAAACCAACTTTCAAATAGCAAAGTAAAAGGCTCACCATAAAATAACACAATAATGAAATCAAATGCTAAATGGCCATAAAGAGACATTTCAATAGAGATAATAAATATCAACAAGTCATCAAAATTACATAATAAAGTGAAATCTAAGTGGTCACAATAGAAAAACTAAAATTCCAATCAAAATAATTCAAAACCAATGAAATATCTTTGTAAAATAAATTTTATACTAAAGAGAAAAAAAGGTGCTAGTTTTGAAAAACAATTTAAAATGACAACCAAATCAAAGTAAATATGGGAAAAATAATCTTGAACAAAGTTCACATTATATCACTATGTGGCTAATAAAGCCACCCAAGAGGAGAAAGAATAAAATAAGCCTCAATTACCTCCCAAAGATAAGAGTAAATCATCACTCTCCATATGTCTCCCAAAGGTTTACAAGGCTACATCAAGTATAAATCATGAAGGTTATTCTTTGGCAACCATTAAGTGGTCAATCAAGGAACATATCACTCATAAAGTGATTGTTGACTAATCTAACCACTATTCAAATTATGTGAACCCAATATATAGTTCAAATTTGTCATATGATCTCCTAGGTTGAATGCTACACCCTTAACCTTTGGCATGTCTAGGGATATGTGTGGTTGACTTGTGGCTTACATACCTCTTTTATATTCTTATTACATTTCTCTATGTTCTTAGTTAGGTCAGCCTGTGGAATAACCATGGATAAGTAGACTATATATAAGAGGTAGTAGTTAGTGTTTGATCATCTTGTTAAGTATTCTTCTCTATGTGTATTGTTGTGGAGGTTTCCCCCTTGAAGTGGTTTTGTTATATTATCTAGTATTCTGATCTACTGTCAACTATTGCTATGTGATCTCTCATATTTGATTATTCTATGTGACATATAATTATTTTGTGCAAAAATCTAAGTAATTTTATTACAAGTGATATTATAGATTCAATTTGGGTAAGTTCTTGTGGTGTTTTTTTTGGTTTTGATGAGGCATAACTTCTGAGTGAGGAAGGAGCAAAAAACATAACTTGTAATACAAGAAGAATTAATTTTTTTTGTCAATGCAATATTATTAAAAATGCTTTTTGGAAAAAAAAAAATTAAAAAAAGTCTAGAAAGAAAAAATCTCACTTTACACAATTGCAGTTGTTGGATTCATCTTGGTGAGATGATCACAATGATATATTCTATCGGTACACTTTTTTGGTGCCAAAATTTTTTACCCTAGTGCACAAAGGTAGTCATTGAATTCATCTTTATGAGGTGATCATAATGGTACCATATCTTGGTACATGTTTTTGAGGACAAAAACCCTTCTAGGGTTTGTATATGGCCGATCTTTCTACATGAGTAAGAAAGGGGGGGCAAGCAAATCCTAAGACTCCTTCTGTTGGTGACATGGAATCTAGAAATTATAATCCATTGATTTCTTAAATTTAGGTTAAAATAAAGGGCTTGGTATGGCATTATGACTTTATTGTAGTTAAAATTGATGTTTTAGGGATGCATGGATAGATTAATGGGGTTCATAATTAATTAAATCAGATCACTACTCAATTGGCTTCCCTTCTATCTCAATTATATTCAAACAACCCTCTACTTTATCATTCAGGCAATCCTCCCCTCAACACTAAAAAATCCAATTTTGGTGTGAAACTGATGTTGTCAAAAGTGGACATGCGTAAGTTTGATGGTAAGGATCCTCTTACTTAGATTACCTAAATTGAGAATTTATTTGATCTGTATCAAACTCTTAGTTCTCAAAAGGTGATAGTGGCATCTCTGTATCTGGAACTTGAGTAGTTCATTTGGTATCATTGATTATGGGCTCAAAATAAAACTAATGGTGCTCCTATTACATGGTCTATTTTCACTAATGAGTTTTTGGCTCATTATCAAAATAATGTCCATGAGAACTACTTTAGCCAATTAGACAATCTATGGTAAATATGAATTATGAAGGATTATATTCATCAATTCCAAAATATATCCTTACGATTAGAAGACATCATTGAGAAAAATTTAAATGATCTATTTTTGGGTAACCTCAAAGATAGGATCCAATTGGAGGTTTAGATACTTAACCTAGCATCTGTATTAAAAGTTATTCCAAGGGCACACATGGTAGAGGAAAAAGAGATAGTCAAACAAAATAACTTCACTACTGGTCATGATCACACCTTTTTATCACCATCATATCCTCAACCTACTAGATTAACACCTCAATAAATTGAGGAGAAGTGATCCAAAGGGTTGTGTTATAGTTGTGATAGAAAATGGATAAAAGACCATCATTATGTTGAAAATAAGTTATTTTACATCGAAGGTGCCAATGAGGATGACGATGATGAGGAGGCAACTAGTGAGGATGAAGAATGTCCTAAGGAGGAATCTAAAGACTCTCAACCTACTATTTCTTGTCATGCTATTTTAGGTATTAGTACTCCACAAACTCTTAAGGAGGTGGATTTCCTAAAAAAATAGGTCACTGTATTGACTGATTCTACGAGCACACACAACTTCATCAACAATAAGCTAGATACTCACGTGAACTATTTCATTTATCCCACTCCAAAATTTCAAGTCATGATTATAGATGGTGGTACTATCAGATACTCAAGAAAACTACATAGTATTAAGCTAGCCATGAGAGATTACTTGTTGGATTCTCCTATGTTTGCTATTCCCATGGGGGGAGCTGACATTATTCTAAGATTATAGTGGCTCACCACTTTGGGTACTATTGAGATGAATTTCAAAGAGTTATTCATGCACTTTCATTCTTAAGGAAGGATATTTGAGCTAAGGGGATTAAGGGCTAAATCTCCACAACTAGTTATCTCCCATCAAATGACAAAGATTCTTTGAAAGGGTGTTGAATGATTTTTAGATTGATTATTTTCCATGGAATTTTAACCAACTCAACCATCTACACCTCTTGATCTGAAACAAGTGATTGATTCCCATTCAATTATTTTTGGTGACATGTAGAAAGGACTTCCACCTAGCTTCACACATTATTATGTTATCAAACTTATTCTTGGTAGTACACTACTTAACATCAGGCCATACAGGTATCCTTATGTCTAAAAAATTAAAATTGAAAAGATGGTACAAGAAATATTGGATGCAATAATCATTCACCATATCTAAAGTGAATATTATTCAACAGTTGTCATGGTGAGAAAGAAAGATGACACTCGGAGGATGTGCCTTGACTATAGAGAACTCAACAAGTACACTATCAAAGATGAGTTGCCTATTCCTATCATTGATGATTTTCTAGATGAATTAAATGGTGCTCTTTATTTTACCAAGTTAGATCTACATTATAGGTATCATCAAATATGGATCCATGATGAAGACATACCTAAAACTACTTTCAAGACTCATGAAGGCCATTATGAGTTTTTGGTTATACATTTTGGGCTAAAAAATACACCATCCACCTTTTCAGATTTTGATGAATACCATTTTTAGGCCGTTTTTAAGAAAATTTGTTCTATTATCTTTTGATGATATCCTCATTTACAGTAAAATTGGGAAGACCATTTGCACCATGTGAAACAAGTGCTCTTAATTTTGTAACAACATCAGTTATATTCCAAACCTTCCAAATGAATTTTTGGAGCTTGTGAGGTTGAGTATTTGGGTCATCCAGTTTCACATGTAGGAGTGAAAGTGGATCCTAAAAAAATTCAAGCAACTGCGGACTAGCCAATTCCTAAGACACTCAAGAAACTAAGGGCATTTTTAGGGCTAACTGGGTACTATCACAAGTTTGTAAAAATTTATGATAGCATTGTAGCCCCACTCACCTCTTGGTTAAATAAAGACTATTTTCAATGGACTGATATAGCTACCAAGGCATTTTAATAATTAAAATTGGTTATGTGCACCACTCCAGTGTTGGCCACTCTTGATTTTTCCAAGACTTTTGTGGTTGAATGTGATGCATCTAGGTATGGTATGGGTGTTGTACTCATGCAAGAAGGTATACCAATTGCATTTGAAAGTCATCAATTGAAGGGTAAAAATCATCACAAGCCCATTTATGAAAAATAAATGATGGCCATTTTGCATGTAGTCAAACAATGGAGGTCTTATTTGATGGGTCATCACTTTTAGGTAAAGACTGATCATGATAGTCTCAAATATTTTTTTAAACAATGGTTTTCATCTGAGGAACAATAAAAATGGGTAACTAAGATATTCAACTATGATTTTGAGATAGTTTATAAGAAATTCAAGGATAATGTAGTAGCAGATGCACTATCTAAGAAGGATGAATTGATTAAGGCATTGCTATGTGTTATGACCATTTCATAGGTAGATTGGCTAGAATAAGCATGATCAGAATGGGACAATGATAGTACTACCTATGATTTGATTTAGAATCTTTAGCAAGGTTTGGTTGGATTTGAAAAATTAACATGGAAGGGTGATGTATTATGGTATAAAGATAGATTATACCTATGTAAAAATTCTCTTATTAAACAAAAATTCCTTCAGGGACTTCATGCAACCCAATTGGGGGTCATTCAAGATTTTTGAAAACCTATCATAGAATCAAGTAGGATTTTTTTTGCGAAGGACTCAAGGGGGATGTCCAAAAATATGTGGTTGAATGTATGATATGTCAACAAAATAAAGGAGAAACCATCAAAACCCTAGGTCTTTGGTAGCCTTTATCCATTCTTAACCAACATTGGAAAGAGGTGTTTATGGATTTCATTAAAATACTAGATAATATAACAAAGCCAAATTCAAATAGGTTAACCAATTTCCATAAACACCTTTATCTCTCATCGCTCTCTTAGAAAAGTCAAATAGGTTAACCAATTTCCATTTGGTATGGACAGGAGGAGGTGAGTTAGAGAAAGTGATCTTGGTGGGTGATATTAGCCTCTATGCACTAAAAATTTATGGTCATGGTTCTAATTTTGATGGTCAATTCTTCATGAACCATTGTTAAGAGTGTTGGTGACTAAGTTATCTTCACATACCCAATAGCTTCAATTATCTTCCCTATTTGCATTGATATGATAAAACTAAGTATTGTACATGATATTCAAGGGTATTACCATCCTTATCACAAAGTTTTTATTTAGGTTTGCATTTATGAATATCAAGGAATAAGTAGGATTATCTAATTTGTCTAGTAGAATACTCCATTGAAGTCTGTAGACATTATTTTCACAATTGTAAAGCTTGTATTCCTATTTTGGTCTTAAGAACAAAGGTAATTAATTGGTGTCCAACATCTCATTGCATGGTGATCATATTTTAATTAAAAATTTTACTCTTAATAAGGTCATGGTTAGAAGAACACAGTTAAAACACACACACATATTTAGATTCCCTTGTGACTATCACTTATAGTCAAGTGGAAATAAGCCTTGATCAGTCATGTTGATGAAGAAATAAGGTTTCATTATTTTGATGAGACTCTCAAGGTGTAAATATTACAACTGATCTATCCAAAAGGTTTATTTATTAATGGTGAGAACCAATTAAACATAACATAGTCATATATCTGATTACACTTACAGGTAGTCTCTAAAATGCCCTAAGTTCATTTCAAAAGAGGTAGATGAGTGTTGATATGAAGGTGTTTGAGCTCAATGGAGACCTTTAATCAGGTCTAAGAATATATATAAGATCAACGTGATAATGGTAAATCCATTATATTGAAAATATACCTAAGTCCTTGTTCCTAGTTTGAAAAGTTGTAATTGAAAAGTTTTACCTTCACTTCTCTAAATGAGGGTTTTTCCCATACTCAGTGTCATCTTGTGATGAAGAATTTGAGGTTTGTGTAGTCTAAATGTCTTCCTTCCTATATCCCAAGCCTAAGGTTAATGTATTTAAAAAATAAAAGTGGTTTCTTGATCAATAAAGAATGATATTTGAATGGTTTCTAACTTAGACAAGTTCTAACCTAAAATACTCTATAAACACTATTTAAGATGAGTAAAAGCAACACAATTGTAGTGACCTATAGTGCAATGATGGTATAGGGGTAAGATCACGACCTACAAGTAGAGATGAATACTTCCAAGTGTGTAATGATATTAATTACTTTAATATAGATCAAGTGTATAAGGTATAGTGTTCAAATATCTACCAGCATCTACAAGAATCCTCTATATTCTTTAATGAAACAATCATATTCTATCTACAAACTAGTTCATTCTAGTGAAAGGTGAAAGCTAGGAGTTAATTAATGGTGGATGATGGATTAAACATGATTGATACCAATATCATAGTGGTAATTTCAATATAATATGTTATTATAGAAAGGAATTAAAGCAAGGATAAGTCTTAACTTGTCACTTAGTCTGAGGTTTCTAGACCCTAAAGATAGTGCAAACTTGAAAGCCAATCTTAAGGGTTTATGATCTTGAAAGATCTATAAAGGTGACTAATCCCTAAAACTTAGTATATAACATAATCAATACCTAATATAACCTCCCATAGCCTTAGTTTGGCTAGGTGGATAGGGTAGATGCCCTTTGTTTTGTCTTAGATAGAGGGCACTCCAGGAGTAATATAAGTCTGTAGGATTGGTACATGAAGATTGAAAAGGTGAAGGACAGAGATTTGGTTGTTTTTTAGACATCATCTATGGTTTTTTAAGTTGAAA
Source organism: Torreya grandis (assembly GCA_037957365.1). NCBI lineage: Eukaryota > Viridiplantae > Streptophyta > Pinopsida > Cupressales > Taxaceae > Torreya > Torreya grandis. Next base: position 3,538,061 of record JARHVA010001296.1, on the reverse strand, counting down.
AAAGATGGATATGACCTTAAAATTATCATGAATATTTAGTGTTGGTCATATGGATAAAAGTATAGTCTAGGCCTATTAGGCCTAAACCCTCATGGACTCAAAATTGATCCAAATGACTACATGATCCTTGAAAATAATTTCATGATCTTCAAGGGAGAGTTTAGGATGGATTTAAACCATTTATTTATAGGGAATTATATAAAGTGGTCATTTTTGGCCTAAACTCACTTCAAGGGTGTTCATAATACAATCAAAAGCTCGAGAGGCCAATTTCAATTGCTCATATTTGTACGAACACATTACATGAGACCTCAAGTAGTTAAGGGTAGTTGAAGAGGGTCATGGAAAAAATATTTTTGAAATTGGTTTAGAGATTGAATGTCTCTATTTTATAAACTATCACTAAGAACCAAAACCCCTAAAACCCTCATAAAACCCTATCAAGAACCCGATGGAGAAAATATCATTGGAGATGAACCTAGGAAGGGTCAAATGGCCATGAAACTAATCTAGTATTATATATCACTCTCCTAGGCTCCATGATATCAATTTGTTTTATAATATCACTTGTTTAGACATGCCCAATTCTTTGTCTTTTACAAGAATTGAGATGTTTTATAGGTAAAAAGGAGAATGTGCAAGTGAAAATCATCATGAGATGTCTTTATAGACTTGTCCTAACTCATAAAAATCATCTCTCACCACATACAAGCAAAGAAACTCCTTTGTTACACTATTGGATAATGAAAATGAGAAGTGACTACCTAGTTGGAAGGTGAGAGGTCTAATATTGGATATTTTAAGGTCTAAATCATGGAGTAAAAGATAAAGGGACTTTGAAAAAAATTCCTAACACCTCTTCCATGGATTTTATTGAGCAACTACCAGTCACTTTGATGACAAATGTGAAGATTGAAGCCAAGAGGGATAGTAAGTGATTGCAGACAGTGAATACAAGTGTTAATATGGATGATATCAGTTAAAGGGCATAAATTAAGGTTACAAATATTATTTAAAACCTATCATGATAGATAAAATGTGTAAAATACTTCATGGTTCAGTTCCAAGTAGTCAAGTGATGCTTCATCATGAGGGAAGTTTTAAGAAGGCTAATTGAGGTCTCTACACCAATTTTAAGATAAGAATGAAATTATGATGGAAAATTATCTATGATAACTTCATAACCTCTTTTTCACAATTAATTATCTTGAAATGTAATTATTTCTTATAGTTTGAAACTTTTCCTTGTGACCTTTCCACTTCCCTTGTTCTCTCTCCTCTCATATGCTCTATAAATTCAATCCTTTTTGGCTTTGTAAAAAATTCCACACCTAGTATGGTGAAGCCCAATTGGTTTGAATATTGTATTTGACATTGAAATAAAGATTCCTATATGGTTTTGAGTTCACAATATTATTATCTAAGTGTGTGAAGTGGTGCATAGTGTAATGTCAAGTGATAAGTATCTATCCTTGCCTTCTCTTTATTCTTCAATGTTTGATACAAGTATTTATCCCTCTAATAGGTCATATGAAGTATATCTAGTGTATTTTTATATCTTCAATTGTAAGGAGTAACATTATTGTCTAGAATCTGACCTCATGTTCAATCACCTTGAGAAGTATAATTCATATCACCTCCATGTTTGAAATACTTATGTTAGATCAATTTAAGATGTTGAGACTAGTATTGTAAGTCAGGTTTCATAGTGAAAGTGTATGATAGTCTAGTGGAGATATATCTAGTGTATCACCACATTAGCATAGGTTAATTTTTATGTTCCCTCTATCCCTTTTCATCTAAGTAAGCAAAGTAGTGTAGGTGATAATCTATCAAAGTCTAATCTAGGGAGTTAGCCCTTTAACCTAGAGGTTTGCCTCTATTATAGGCAATCGATAGGACTAGAGGTAATCCAATGTTTCACTCAATATAGAGAAGGATTGAAGAACATCTCTAGGATTCAATATTGAGTGACAATAGTGACCATTATATGTGAATATCCTATGGTTCCTAAGGCACTCATGGTGCACACACCATAAATATTTAGGAGGATAGCTTGTGTAAAAATAAAAAGTGAGTTTTTAGTCTATGAAAAGCTCTACTTTTTAACCCATACCTAGTGTTTGAGTAGTTTTTATGATTTTTTTAATGTGATCTAATCAACCACTAAAAACAAAGTATAAGCAAGGTTTTTTAGATTACCTGGAGATATGAATGGTTGGTTGCACACCGTTGACCAAGATTGATTGTGAGAATTCTTCTTTGGCTGGGGAGGAATGCCCTAAAATACACCACACCTAAACAAAAAATGGGATTAAAAGAGAGATGAGTGGGTTGCCTAGTTATAAACTAGTCTTGAGAAGTGGCACACTTTCTTAGATGGATGTCAGCCCACTATTTTCAATTAAAAAGGATAATAAAGATAAAAGATAAAAGATAAATATTATAAGATATAAATGATGTAAAATATAATTTCATAAAGATAAATGATTATGGATTATTCAAGATAATAGATAAAATTTACAAGATAATAGATGCAGGTATAAACAACACCAACATACAACTTAATAAGGATTAGATAAATGTAGACTATCTATGATTAAGAGATAAGATAAATGGATTATTCAAGGACAAGATGTATAAATACTTTTCTAAATTTTAGTAATTGATATCAACAGATTAAGAGAGATATTTAGAAAACAACATACAATTTTAATAGATGTTGAAGATATAAAATAGAATATTTAAAGGGTATTTTTATAGTTTGATAGGGATCGATGATCATCCTAGAGGATCAACATTGATTATATAGGATCAACATCAATTTAAATGAATTGATGTTGATTCTATGTAAAAGTGTTGAGCTATAAATAGACTATAATGACAACCTATATTATTATTAAAAACAAAAAAAATGAAATGTAAAAAAGACACAAACAAACATAGAAGACAACAAATTTAAAATATAAATAAATTTAAAGTGTAGTACTAACCTTTAATGCCTGAAAATGAACTTAGATAAGATGAGAGAGAAAATCCTTCAAAAACCTTTGATAATCTCTCCAACAAAAGTTCCACAAGATAGCAGGTTGTTGATAAAGTCCATATGTAAGTTTCAATGAAATTCCAACAGCATTTTAGGTTTTAAAATTGCAGTCACATTCCCTTCTGATCCATGGAGGTCTGTTGTATATAAATGGATCAACATTGATCCTAATCAATCAGCATTGATCATGGAGGATCGACATATATTTACCAAAAATAGGTGAAGTTTAATGAAAATCCATTCCAATGGGTTGGCATGGAGTAAAAGTGGGTTAAAATGACTTTTGAGGTTATTCGGTTTGTTTTAACCATGGAATAAGTTTGTTAAGAGGTTTATTATGTTTAGATTTTATTTGATGTTTAGGACTTTGATTATTTATAAGGTTTTTGGGTGGTTAGGGATGGTAAATAATAATTAATAAGATTAATTACCATGGGTAAAAAGGAGGTATATACATGAAATAAACATCAAAGTATAAGTTGACATTTAATTATGGACATTTAGTTTCTTATACTTTAAGTTGTATTTTATGTATATACTTTTAGGATGTTTGAGAGTGGTTTGGGCCCTCCAAGATTTAAGATGCAAAATATAGTTTTTTGGAGGTTTCTACCACATTTCAGAATTAGCTTATTTTAGGATTTTAGTCTATGGTAAAAATTTATAGCATCTACATTTAATTATGAAAGTAATAGCCTAAAAGATGGTAGAATAGGGCAAGGGTGCCAAATTCTACTATCTACACCTAGTTCAAACCAATATGAACATAATTCCACTACACCCTCAAACTTCATAATTGTATCACTAATCAATATTAAAGCAATGATGCATGGTTACAAACCACACACATTATTACATAAAAATAATTTCATGTATACATTATATGTTTTCATGGGTGCAAGTTACTTTACACATAATGTTTTTGCACAAGAAACATCACCACTATATTTATATTCACAAAATTAAAATTTAGATTAATAACACAATTATTGTATTTACACCACAACATACACATCACAATTATACAACAATGTTTTTTAGATATATATGATCCATTATTTATGAGATTTGTTACATATAAAATGATGTGAGGGTTTACACAATACGTTATAATTATGCATGTACATAAATAATTACAAAATTTAAATGTACACATGTTTAGTTTGAGATAAAATTTTTACATTGGTTCACATCTACAACACAATATGATAGAAAATTTTTGCTATAGATACATAAGGATCTAGGTAACCTCATTGGTCTTACTGATGTATCTATGTAATCATATATGACTTTGTAAAAAACTATATGCCACTACTAATATCAAAAAGGAACAATAAGTAGTCATTCCACACTTACAACCCAATGCTACAATAATTTCTCATGGTGATATGAATGTATATGTATCTGACTGCTTAAGAGTCATAACTACTATAATAATTTATATGTATAAGCCTCATGAATCATTTTAATCAAACTAGAAGTACACAATCTAATTTTTGTTTATTTTACAAGATAACTAACCAACCAAATATTATTAGAGGTTCTTATAAAAACTTTTAAAACATGGTAATAGAGGGATAACATGTGAAATAAGTGACAAAATTAAATATTAAGAGGTAACTCAAAAAACATATATTCATTAACAAGTGGAACATATGTATATATCAGAACACAAACTCATTAGGCATAAAACAATCAACAAAACTATATAATTAACAAATTTAAGTAAAAAAAGTATTCATTGCACATAGAACAATGACAAAGGTTACATAGGAAAACCATTTTAGAATGGTATATTAATATCTATCACATCAAAAACATTTAAAAATAAAATTGAGTGCTATATATAAATTTTTACAAAACACTATTGGTCTTATTCCATCCTTTGTCTACATCCATAGAAAATATTTTTTACATTCTGAAGCCAACTGCTATGCTTACAAGGGCAAATTACAGACAAAAATATATACAATAGATAAAATATTTTGATTTATACACATGTACAAAATTTATACTCTATGATTTTGGTATCCCTATTCTATTTCCAATACTTACCTAGACTTAAACAATTGTCTCATCCCAAGATAAAGTCATGACAAAAATATCCTGAACTAGAGCTAGAGAATGTTGATGGTGTTGAAGAACTAAACTAGAAACAAGAGATATGGTTATCAGTCTAGGTTTCATTTACCAATTTTCACCCTTTTCTCACTAATTATCCACCCTTTCAAATTTTTATCTAAGTAGTGTATTAGCCTACCTCCCTTGTAGGTTTTCAATAAACTAGATTAACCAAGTAGCCACCCTTTATGGGTTTTCAACCAACCTAGCCTTGATTCTAATATTTAAGACCATCCTATTAGAATGTACAAAAAATTATGAAAAATAAAAAATTAAATTATGCACAATACTTACTAAGCAGGTGGTGACATTATTTGGGTTGGCTACGTAGTTGATTGATATTATGTGGAATTTATTCAAGGTCTAAAAGAATCATTTATACTACAAAATCAAATAGTGAAGGTTGTGTAGACTATTGGATTGTTAGCTATAAAATTATGGTATTTTTATTCTTTTGGAGCACATCTTTAAGTTATTATGGAGGGATGAATTGAGGTTCAATAATAATTTAGGAAATGGAGTTCTCCAAATGTGATAAGTCTTACTTATACATTATCCAACTAGTGAGGACTTTTGGCACCATAGTGATAAATGTGTGTAGTAGTAATTTTACCACCATTATATTTTAAATATCCTCATATTTTTTAATAGTGATGAGTGTTCTAGAATTTACCACTTTAACTTGGAGGTCCTAATACATCTCTTCCAACTGATCTACATGCCTCTATGTTTGAATACCAACAAGTGAACTATGTAGAATCTCATTTTTGAAGTTTTAATATTTTGCATGAAATAATCTCTTAAATAAAGTAATTATCTGAGTACATTATCCATTGATGCAGGGGTAGTTATATGATATTCCATTTTATCTTTGGTTTTGTCCACTCTATTGAATTCTAGCTTAGATTCAGATAAATAATTGGTGAGTTGCTACTTTAAATTCATCATTCCTTGAGAAATGTGTTTTTCTTGGAGCATATTCATATCCAATACTTGGTCTTATTCATCCAAAATATCAAATATTTCTTATCTTTCATTTAATTTTCAACCCTTGAATTCAAAGTTATTATAATTTATGTGCAACAATATGGTCTTTTATTAGTTGGGACAAAAAAGTTGTGAACTACTTTTCTTCGGACATGATTTGATCACACAAGACTTAGGTGACCAATGTAGGACAAGTGTTGTCAATAATTTGGTGCACACAGGTGAAATAGAGATGCAAATATACATTTTCCTCCTAAATATACAAGATTGACTACTCTAAGGCCAAATCTTTTTACATGATTAATTCTTGAAATGCAATTGTACCTTCATTTTGATTAGCTAATAAAAGATGGGAAACGTCCTAAAAGAAATTATGAATTATTGTATCTAGATACATAGAAGAATTCATAGCCACTACATGTACCTTATTAATTTAGGTCAATGGAAGATAAAAGGTTGTGCACTGAGTGAATGATGTAGGGACATCCCATAGACATTGCCTAGTTAATTGAGGTCTTAGCTAAGAGGCCTCCTCATTTCACCACCTTGAGTATCTTTTGAAATTTGAGGTGTGTGTAATGTATCATAGGTATAATTTTTTTAAACTACCATGGTGGTTTTTTTTGCATGTTGTGTTGTATTTAGGTATTTTATTTCACACTCTACTTCTTCTTTGGTTTTAACTTCTACCTTAGCCTTAAATTTGGATTCTTCCATAGCCTTATATTTTAATATTTCCTTATATTTAACTTTGGCATCTAATTCAGCCTTGGTCTTGGCCTCATCCTCTACCTTGAATTTGGCATCCACTTCAAATATTTGTATTTAATTTCTACTTTTTCTTAAGTGTGAAAAGAAGAGACTAGTTAAGAAGGGTGTGTAGAAGAATACATGTTGAATGCACATGTGTTAAATCCAAAATTTGTGAGAACTCCTATTTGTCTAGGGAATAATAACCTACAATAATAAAATACTACCACAAAACATGGTGGTTAGATAAGTAGTTAGGTGGATTGCCTAGTGTGAGCTAGATCTTACAAGCAAAAGCTTTCTAGGAGCCTATTAATCCACCTTCTTTGAAACACTTAAGTGGAAATGATAAAATAAATATATTTGTTTTAAATGAATTTAAAACTTAAATATAAAATATAAAATTATATCTAATCAACTGATAGACTTATATGATTTACTAAGTTTAACTAAAATGAAGCAATTAGTTTGATTATACTAATGCTAAAAATTGGTTAAGGCAAGGTTGTTATTTTGGGTTTGGTAATTTGATAAGGGTTAAAAAAAATGGTTTGGTTGGGGTTTATTGAGATAATAAAATGAGAGGGATGTATGTTTGGAAAGATAAAACAATAAGTAACTAGGGTATCAAAGGGATGAGGGGGAAAAGAGGGTGAAGGAGGCAACAATGTAAAGAGGGCAAAGGAGGTAAATGGAATTACAATGGCAAAGGTGGTAAAGGAGGTCAATAGATTAAGATGGAAAGTGGATGTAGGGGTATAGGTCAAGGTAATTAAAAGAAGGATTTAAGTAATTAACTAAAATAAATAAAACCAAATAAAGTTACCTTAAAGCTTGTTGATGTGGTTGATGTTGTTGATGATGTGATGAAGGAATCACATGGAAATTTTAGTAGAGCTTCATTGCTTTGAATTATTTTTCTCTAAGATGTGGATGACCTTTAAAATTATGACCTTCTTCAAAGACCTGCAACAAGATGTTAATAACCAAATACTAACTTTCCACTTAACCTTGGGTGGAAAGGTGGGGTATTTATAGCATTTGTTGTGAAGAATCATGCCAAAAGAGGAATAGTAGAATTATGGTGCCATTTTTCATGTGATGCATTAATGAGTCAAAATATGAGGTTGGTGGGATTCTTACCTTGATCATGGGTCTCCCATTTGGGTTGGTGTGTCTCCCACCTTGCACATGAATCCAATTTTGAATGGAAATCATGCACATGGGTTTAAATCAGGCCAAATACTTTTCACCACCGTTTCTTATCTTCATCCAAACACTTAAAGAGATGGCACACAAAAATTAGGGTGGTGGGATTTGCACCTTGATCATGGGTCTCCCATTTGGGTTAAAAAGTCAAAATAGGTGCCCTTTGTCTTTTTCAAAGCATAAAAGAGGTATGTATCTCATTTTGAAGGCCACTTTCATGTGTGAAGGAAAAATACATGTTGAATGATGGCCCATTAAGGGTAAATTCACCATATTTCAAGGGGGGGCCTTGTGATGCTTAAATGAGGTCATTAATCACATTAGGAAAGGGTCTTAGGTGGTGTATGATGTCCCACATCAAGCCACCACACTTATAAGCCATGCCACTTACCATACCACCTCCCAAGTCATATGTCATGTCACTTACCATTCTATATTCCATGTCACTTACCATGTCAATTGATATGTCATCATGAATAGTGATAATGGGTCCCACAGTGAATAGCGATAGTGAATAGTACTTTCAAATAGTAATTTTTGAATACTACTATATGAATAGGATAATAGTGATTTTGTTAGGTTAAGAGGGCTTAGTTATGGGTTAACAAGTTTTAGGGGGTCTTTAGGGTGTCCTGAGGCATTTAGTCATTGACAACCGTAAGTATGTAATTTTTTAGTGTCTATATTTTGCCCATTTTTGTTATGTAACTTTGATTTAACAAGCCACAAAACAAAAATGAATCACTTGGTCAAAGGTCAAATTGCCTAGAGTATGGGAGGATATGTTCCCCCTCAAACCAAGAGTTGATGAGGAAAAGCCAAATCAGGTGCGGGTTTGATAAGCAGTTGGTAGGGAGGCACTAGGTGTTGCCACAAGGTAGTTGGGCATGTAAAATGCTAATGGGTGCACAAAATGTGACTAAGCACGATACTCAAGATTTCACAAAGACTAAAGATACTAAGTTTGATGATAATAAGGTTAGGTTCTAAGATAAATGATAAGGTAATCATTCCCCAATGTTGTCATAGCTAATTGTCATGTCCCCTTTTTCATGGACATTGACAGATTTGATGATTAGCCTATTATGCGACCTTCGTAGGCTAATAGGATGGATAGAGGGTCATGATGGAGCTTGGCTTGACTTTGATTCACAAAATTTCTACATTTGGTTTTCATTTAGGTTATTTCAGACACATTGGGCCTGAGCTCCTATTATTTAGGGACATTTGACATGCAGTGGAGCACCTTTATTTTGGTATGGTCATGTGCGGAATCACTCCCTGATTCACTAGCTTTGATCGGTTCGAGGATCCGACATGTATTGAGGGAGATATTAATATTTGATTGATTTAATCAAATATTAATTATTTAGCCTATTTTTAATTAGAAACCCTAATTCTAATTTAAGAAACCCTAATTAGGGCAAGCATATCTTTTTGAGGGTATAAGGGTTTCTCATGGAGGCCATTATTGATTAGCCATTGATTATTGATATTGATTTTGAGAATTTCTTCTGTGAAGACTGAGCCTAGGGTTCCAGGATTCCATTTGCATTGGAGAACATTCCCTCTTCAGTGTGTGCAATTAAGAGGCTGTGGAATATCAGCTAATCTATTGCCGAATTGAGAGATAGCTTCATCTAGAAGTTATCACAGAATTTACAGGGTTGAGAGATAACTTCACACAGAAGTTATTACAGATATTCTAGGTATTTATTACTTCATGTTTTGGATTCAATAAATTATACATCTAGAGATCTTCTGTGCTAGAAACATATATTTTTAGATCAGGGGTTGAAAATAGGGAAGTTGTGCTTAATTGGCAGCCGTACAAAGTCCGTACAGGTCTATATAGATCCGCTCAGGAACCGACCTCGGTAGATAGAGAGCTTCCAGTGACTGACATCAGTCGACTGGAGACCGACGTCGGCAGATAAGGACCTGTAGTGACCGACGTCGGTAGTATATCGACCAATGCTGGCAACTGTGTGTTCGACACAACAGGCCGAGACCTTCCAGAATTCAATTTGCACTTCCAAATATGCAAAGCCAGGGTTTTCAAGATTGTATTTCATATTTATATGCATAAGAGAGGACTGCAATTGTAATAGTTTAGAAGGACAAGTGATAAGATCTGTAATTTGCTATTAAGAGACTATATTATTGTTATCATTCTAAATTTATTCAACAAAAATTATATCTTTGTTCAGAATTTTTGTGTTGCTATATTTCTTGTTTGGAGGGGATATCACAGTGGTATCAGAGCCAAATTCCTGCCACCCTGTTGGGCACATCAGACCTAATGTCTTGCCATCTTGTTGGGTAGTTTGGGTATCAGTATGGCTTTAACATGTGTCAAAGATTTGGAAGAAAGAATGCACAATGCAAAGAAGAAGTTAGATAATTATTTCCAGCAAGCAGATGACATTCTAAAAACTTTGGAGGAGTTATAAATTTATTTAAGCAAGGTTGAGCAGTCAAATTCTTATGAGATGCAAACAACGTTATCTCCAGTGTTTGATTCTTTGGTGAAGCCCCGATTATTGAGACATCATGATGAGGTGGTCAGACTTGCAACTCTCTCTTGTATTAGTGAAATCATGAGGATAATAGCTGGCTTTAATTTTTATGATGATCAGATTATGAGAGAGGTACTTCATGCCATGGTGAAGAGCTTTGAAAAGTTGGATGACATTAGAGACCCTCATTTCTCAAAGAGGGCGAGATTACTTGAAACATCTTGCGAATGCCACCAATAAAACCTACTAACATCATAATGTTTTTAAATCCATGCTCTGATACCACTGTGGGGCACATCAGACCTAATGTCTTGCCATCCTGTTGGGTAGTTTGGGTATCAGTATGGCTTTAACAGGTGTCAAAGATTTGGAAGAAAGAATGCACAATGCAAAGAAGAAGTTAGATAATTCTTTCCAGCAAGCAGATGACATTCTAAAAACTTTGGAGGAGTTAGAAATTTATTTAAGCAAGGTTGAGCAGTCAAATTCTTATGAAATGCAAACATCGTTATCTCTAGCATTTGATTCTTTGGTGAAGCCCCAATTATTGAGACATCATGATGAGGTGGTAAGACTTGCAACTCTCTCTTGTATTAGTGAAATCATGAGGATAATAGCTGGCTTTAATTTTTATGATGATCGGATTATGAGAGAGGTACTTCATGCCATGGTGAAGAGCTTCGAAAAGTTGGATGACATTAGAGACCCTCATTTCTCAAAGAGGGCGAGATTACTTGAAACATTTGCAAGGTATGGATTTGAAAACATTATGATGTTAGTAGGTTTTATTGGTGGCATTCGCAAGATGTTTAAAATATTTTGGAATATTTTAGATGAGTTTCATTCCAGTGATGTATTAGCATCAATGCACTCTATCATGTTCACAATCTTGTTTGAGGAGGAGGATAAAATCTCTAAACTTTTGGCAGAAGATTTATGGTATGTCTGGACAAAAGAGAAAAATGTCTCACCTAGAGCCAGTATGTGGTTAAAGAGTTTAATTGATAGGCCTAAGGATCGTAGTACTTTCCCTATGACATGCAGAAGTTTGGATGATGAGTTTGCTGATCAAATACAGGGAGACATTAACACATCTTCAGGTAATGATTTATCTACATTATCTTCACAGGTAGGAGTAGTTGGGGATGTTGTGGACGAGCTTTGTCTTAAGGTGAGTTTAGCTCAGGTGTTAGTCAGTGAGGATGAGCCTGATGCTTGCATTCAGAGTGTGGAGGTATACTCAGAGGTTAGTACATTGAGTATTGGTGATGAGTATGTTTTTGTAGCTGCTGATGAGGAGCATGTTGTTGAGGCTGACACACATATTCAGGATTTGGGAGTACCTGGTTCTGATGAGTTTGAGATACCAGTGGAGTCGAGTCTCTAGATTTATTCTTCTCACACAGATGATAGTGTGGTACAGTTGGTTGTGACACCTTTACAAAGGGATCAGTTATGGGATGGATTGGCACCATCTTTTGTAGATGGGATTGACAGTTTGTCAGTACATGACTTAGAGCAGGAGTTGATCAAATATGCTGACCACAGTAGAGGTACAGTGTGTGTATTTTCCATACTTGGCATAGTTCCATTTGGGAGTTGTTGCAGAGTTGGAGCATGCCTTCCGCATAGCATGGTGGAAGGTGTATATGATATTTGTGATCTTAGAGGTTGCTTGAGTTGCATTCACCAATTTGATTATGGGTTCCTCTTTGTTCTACTTCTACTGATGTTGCAGGTACTTGCATTGATTAACAGCAGTGCAGGGCATAACTACATTTGGGATCCAGGTGGATTGAGTGGTTCATTGTTCCGAGATTGCTTGGGGACAAGCAATTTTTGGAGGGGCAGATTGTCATGTCCCCTTTTTCATGGACATTGACAGATTTGATGATTAGCCTATTATGCGACCTTCGTAGGCTAATAGGATGGATAGAGGGTCATGATGGAGCTTGGCTTGACTTTGATTCACAAAATTTCTACATTTGGTTTTCATTCAAGTTATTTCAGACACATTGGGCCTAAGCTCCTATTATTTAGGGACATTTGACATGCAGCGGAGCACCTTTATTTTGGTATGGTCATGTGTGGAATCACTCCCTGATTCACTAGCTTCGATCGGTTTGAGGATCTGACATGTATTGAGGGAGATATTAATATTTGATTGATTTAATCAAATATTAATTATTTAGCCTATTTTTAATTAGAAACCCTAATTCTAATTTAAGAAACCCTAATTAGGGCAAGCATATCTTTTTGAGGGTATAAGGGTTTCTCATGGAGGCCATTATTGATTAGCCATTGATTATTGATATTGATTTTGAGAATTTCTTTTGTGAAGACTGAGCCTAGGGTTCCAGGATTCCATTTGCATTAGAGAACGTTCCCTCTTTAGTGTGTGTAATTAAGAGGCTGTGGAATATTAGTTGATCTATTGCTGAATTGAGAGATAGCTTCATCCAGAAGTTATCACAAAATTTACAGGGTTGAGAGATAACTTCACACAGAAGTTATTATAAATATTCCAGGTATTTATTACTTCATGTTTTGGATTCAATAAATTATACATCTATAGATCTTCTATGCTAGAAACATATATTTTTAGATCAGGGGTTGAAAACAGGGAAGTTGTGCTTAATTGGCGGCCATACGAAGTCCGTACAGGTCCGCTCAGGAACCGACCTCGACAGACAGAGAGCTTCCAGTGACTGACATCAGTCGACTGGAGACCGACGTCGGCAGATAAGGACCTAAAGTGACCGACGTCGGCAGTATATCGACCGATGCCAGTGACTGTGTGTTCGACACAGCAGGTTGAGACCTTCCAGAATTCAATTTTCACTTCTAGATTTGCAAAGCCAAGGTTTTCAAGACTGTATTTCATATTTATATGAATAAGAGAGGACTGCAATTGTAATAGTTTAGAAGGACAAGTGATAAGATCTGTAATTTGCTATTAAGAGACTATATTATTGTTATCATTCTGAATTTATTCAACAAAAATTATATCTTTGTTCAGAATTTTTGTGTTGCTATATTTCCTGTTTGGAGGGGATATCACACTAATCAGGTTAGTCTTATCAAATCTCTTAGATAGGGTTGGTTTCTACTTAGGTATCTAGTATAGGGAGTGCTCCTGAGAAAAACACAAATAGTCTAGTTGTGCATGAGGTGGTGAAAATTCAAATGTTCAACATGGCAAAATTGGTCTATATAGTCAAAAATACCAAGGCAAGGTCTTCACAAATTATGTGATATGTTGGGTTAAAAGGGGCCAATGTCGAGGTGGACATGGGTAAGTGTGCTGGTTGGTTAGAATGGGGTGGCTGAGTGGACTCCATATGCACTAGGCAAGTGGACACTTCTTACATAGTTCCTTGGACATAATGTCCAAAATGAACTTCAGGCCTAACATAGTTTTACTGAGGTGGGGAATGTTGGTTAGCTTGGTTACCCTAATTTGATGATCATTGATGAGGCCAAGATATGCCCGTTAAATGTATAATAAATGACCTCATCTTACTCTCTCTTTCTATTAAGTTTGATTGCATTTTGTGACTTTTATTTTGATCTGATATTGGTTAGGATGTAATTATCCATCTTTTGTTGATTGTGATTCTAACATTTAAAAAGCTCTATAATTCCTAACAAGTGTTTTGGAAAATTCAAGTTTTGTAATAAAACTGGTCATCATTAGGTTGAAGAACAAATATGAAGTGGATTGCATGTTTTTGAAAGCATTAGAATAAATATAGCTTAGTTTCAGAACCCCACCATGCTATTTCAAGTTGTCACATTTTTAGACTTAGTTCCAAAACTCTATATTTAGCTCCAGAATTATCTGAATTAGTTCCAGTACTCCTACAGATAAGCTCCAAAACTTTCACGGTTAAACATGGAATTGATAAAGATCTATTCTAAATGGACAGCGATTTGTCAAATCAATGATCCCATTAATCAGGAGTACAATTCCAATTTACATACTTGCAGATCCAAGACATTTATCACATAGCTAGACAACCAACCACGTCTTAATTCACCATGTATTCTGGGCACGATTCAGTTCCATCATATCCATGAAATAGTTACAGCCATCAATGTACCACAAGAAGAAGAATATATATACAGACCTAGGAATTTAGGAATGGTGTGAGAAAAATAATTAAAGAATATAGGGATAAGGATAGAATAGTATATTTTTGTAATACAGAACATTTTATTAATGAAATAGCCATTTCTATTTTGAGAGAGAATTAAGTTATTCAGTCTTGTTTCTAGGTGGAGCAAGGGCCCACTCCTCCAAGAACTAGGATCTTCATATTTGGTCAGTATTTATACTTTCAATTTAAAAATGCATAGCTCTGTTAAATTTATAAATGCTTCCAACTCCTTAAAGTTAATTTTTTTGTAGATTTTCCCCTATGGGTGTTCTAGATTAAATTTTCATTTCTTTGCAATCATTTTCCAAGCATTCTGCAAAAGTGTGTTTATTTCCAGCAATCTATATCATTCTGCAAAAGTGTGTTTATTTCTAGCAATCTATTTCATTTTACAAAAGTGTGTTTATTTTCAGCAATCTATTTCATTCTGCAAAAGTGTGTTTATTTCCAGCAATCTAATTCAATTCTACAACGTGTGTTTACTTCCAGTAGATTTTCATAGTTTGATTCCAATAAGGTTTAACCAAGAAGTCCTTAAGTCATTAAAAATCCCCCAAAACAAAAGAAAAATACAAATACCTTAAATTAATTACTAAATTGATAAGATTCTTCTTGTTGCATATATCTTTAGACACAACCCTGGTTAAATATGAAATCAACAAAAAATTGATTAAATGAAGGGCATAATGACACCCATCAATCATGCAGTTAGGTTTGGGAGAAGGATGTTGGGGAAAGGGAATCTTTAAAGGGTGGAAAAGATGGATATCAAATAGGTTTCTGAGTGGTTTGGTATAAATGGTGGATGATATTACCTAGGATTGAATTAGATGATTGATTCAAATATGAAAAAGGAATATGTAGCCATGGGTAATCAAGCAAGAAATTTATGCCACCATTTTAAAGAAAAGAAAAGGGAGAAATATGCTTTATCAGGCTTTAGAAAATTTGGCATTACTCAAATTATTATGGTGACACGATGGTTTCTTTTATCACCATCAAAATAAGCTGACATTTTTCACACTCCACAACAATGTTGTTAATAGGATATTGAAGGGTATTATTAATGATTCAGGGAAGCAAAGTAGTAGAGTGGGCAAATGAGAAGTGGTAAAGATTTGAAACCTTGACCTTTGAGCCTATAGGGCTATAAAATAAGTAAAAGTTGAGCTTTGAGGAAATTCAAAGAAAGACTATGAGGGGTTTTAGAATATGGATCAAGGAGAATTATAATAATATTAATTTAATGAGGGAGTAAAAGGAAACTTAATGGTATAAATGGAAAACTAAAAGGGAAAATATAAGAATAATAGACAAAGATAGACAAATTGGGGAGTTGAAAAGGAAGGTGGGAGATATAGGTCTAAAAGAGACCAAAGAGGGAAATAGTTTTATGAAAGAGGGGACTCCTATAATATGTTACTGGGTATAATATGATTAAAGAGGAGGGATATTATAGTGCATAGGAGGATCTAAGCCAGGTAGGAAGAATCAAGGGAAATTATTGGTTGGGAGGTGTTGATCATTTTCTTCATGACCAGTTTGTGTTTTCCCTTTGGATATTTTCATTTCTCCCTCACTCATTTTCTATGTTCGATCACTTATTTTGTTGCTTGTCTTTTCCCTTCGACCTCTCCTAGTTTGGGTTCTTCTCCCTTGTTCTTTGTTTTTTCCCTTTGCCTTGTTTGCCTTAGCCTTTCTTGTTTTTTTAACCCCGAAGTGCCCTTCAGAAAAAGTTATGAAGGTCCAATTCCCTTCTAAGTACCCTTCAAAAAAAAATTTGAAGGGCCTTTCTTGCCCTCACCCCAAGTGTCCCTTCAGATTTTTTTTTAAGGGCACTTTTTGTCCAAGTGACCCTTCAAAAAAGTTCTAAAGGGCACTTTTTCATCTAAGTCTCCCTTCATAACTTTTTTGAATGGAACTTTCCTTATCCTTTCCTCCAAAGTGACCCTTCAAAAAAAGTTCTGAAGGGCACTTATCCTTTCCTCCAAAGTGACCCTTTGGAAAAGTTTCAAAGGGAATTTTTTTCCCAAGTGTCTATTTAGATTTTTTTTCAAGGGCAATTTTGCCCATTTTCTCCAAGGTTAACCTTCAGTATTTTTATCAAAGGGCCCTTTGTCTTTGGAAATTCCCTTCAAAAATTTACAAAGGGCCATTTTCTTTGGAAATTCCCTTCAAAAAATTTTGAAGGGACCTTGTGCCTTTACTTGGGTGTCCTTCAAAACTTTTCTGAAGAACACTTTCCCAAGTGTCCTTCGAGAAAAGTTCTCGAAGGAAACTAGCCATTGCCTAGAAGCCAAAATTCCCAAAAGAATTCTTTCAGATAAAAAATTGCCTTAAAAAATAAGCCTGAGCCAAATGGATTCCCAAGACGTGCCATAGAATGTCAATTTTGATAAAACCAACTAGTTATTGGGGTTTAAAGACATGACATGCTATAATACATCAAATTTAGGGTGGCCACTAGCCATTAGGGTTCAAATTGGTGAAATTCCATAGGAAGTCAAATTTAGGGTTACCAAATAGTCATTGGGGTTCAAATTGGTGATGTATCATAGGACATCAAATTTAATGTAAGGAACTAGTTGTTGGGGTGCAACTTGGTGATATGTAATAGGATGTCAAGTTAATGCCCAAAGACTTCAAGCAAGAAGTAAAACCATTGCAAAACTTGAATGAATCTATAGTGTAAATTAGGATTTGTTAAAGGCTTGACTTATAACTTTTATAAGTAAGAAGCCTTAAAGAACCCAAAGGAGCAAGAAAAGAGTAGGACTCAAAAAACTTGAAAGGATCTTAATCTAAGCAAAATCATATTTTCAAAAGAGCTTTGTTTATAAAATTTTAAAAGTAGAAGTAATTATAAAACCTGAAAGAGAAAGGATAGTGCATATCAGGTTTCCCAACATGCTTGACTTATAGGTTTTATAAGTAAAACCATTCAAAAAACCTGAATGGGTCTAGAGTGTAAAACATGAATGCTTTCAGGAAGAATCTAAGGTTTGTAATAGCGATCTGAGCCATTTATTATGGAGGGTCATCTCACCATTGGTTTTGCAATTATCCTTGTCATTTCAAGATGGTGAATCAAAGAGAAGGACAAACTTCAACTGAATGAGATAACATTTGGAATCAATTTCACCAAGATGGTGACGACAAACCATTTTGGAGGCTTCTATTTTGGTGCCCAAGAGATCTCTTTTATCTCTCTCTTTTGCTATTAATAGGACCCTTGGGCTCTTGTTTTATCATCCATAGATAGTATGGTGAAGCCCTATTGGTTTTTTTTGCCATTTTCTTGCCTTTGAGAAAAGAAGCATAAGTTTGTTTTCTTTCTAAGTTCTAGGCATGCAAGAGGCACATAGTGACAAGTGATGTTTTATCCTTTTATTCTCTATCCTTCATGATTTTAATCAAATATTTGATCCAAAAGGTCATGTGGAGTGCACTCTATATGTATGAGATTTTACACATGTGTAACCCTTTTCTAGACTATACAGGTTATTTTTCTAGTTATTTACATTGTGTGATCTCATTCATTTTGTCTCTACATTGAAATACTTATGTTGGAATCTTCTAGATCTTGATGTATAGACTATATTATGATGTATTGTGCATAAGTATAGGGCATACATGTGGATACTAATTCTTGGTGTATCACCATTTTAGACTAAGTTTTTCATTTATGTAAACTTCCAACTCTTTTCACTCATAAAAATTAGTTCAGTAGTTTTATTACACAAAAAATCTAATATAGGGAGCTAGCCCCTTTCAACCTAAAAGTTTATTTCCACTTATAAGCACACCTACAGGCCTAGAAATGTCCCAACATTGCCCAAATCTAGAGGAGGCCTGAACAACCCTCTTCTAAGGTCTAAGATTTGGAGACAATAGTTCTGACACGCATGATGGGACAAGTATTATTTCTAAGTCAAGGTGAATTCTGGTCTTGACAGGCCTAAAGTAGTATAAATACCCCTAACCTAGCATTTGGAGACTCTAAAATGGTGTGAATCCCTAGTTCTAGACCAAGTTTTATACATTATCTTACATGGTCCTCACAAGGTCCTTAATATTTTCTGACCAAGCCCCTTTAGCTGAAGCTATTCCTAAAGAACAACACCCTGAACCACTCCTAACCCTATTAAATCATTGGCAAGGAGATTTTGGGGAAGAAGAGGAAAAGGTTAAATAAGTTTAAGTAGAGGAAGAAGTTTAAGAAGAGGAAGAAATAGAGGATCAAAGGGGAAGAATAGAAATGGAGGAAAGTGTAGAGATAGATAGACGTCAACCTTTCCCTAATTTTAATACCCAAAACCCAATAGAGCTTTTTTTATATGACCCCATCCCTCAAAATTCTACCAAAAATCTTCTTATTTTCAATGGGCAGGGTCCTATTACCCCATCTGAACATATTAGAGACATCTCTAATTTCTATAATTTCCATAATACTACTAGGGCAAACATAGTCATTAGGCTAATTACTATGTCTTTAAAAGGTAAATCACTTGACTAGTATAGAACATTGGAGGGGGGATACATTAAAATTTGGGATGGCTTTGGAGACCTATTGGTGGCAAGATTCAAAAATAAGAGTGACCACGCTTCCCTAATACATTAGCTAAATGTAATAAGAAGAGGTCCAAATGAATCTGTTTCTCTACATTTTTGTGCTAATTACATTCAAAAGAAAAGAAGAAACTAAAGGTTGAAGGTTTGGGGTTTGTACATACCCAAATTTAAGTTACGCAACATTATCTAGACATTGTAGGAGCTCCTCTTTGGCTATGGAGGAAGACACCTATAGATAAGAATAAGATTCTAAACAAAGAAAATATTAGAATTAGATAAAGTGGACTACCAAGCTACACACTTGGTCCTGGAAGCGTAAAGCTCCATGAGGGATGGCAGTCCACTATTTGAGACAAAGAGATTGTATAAAATGAAATGATAAAGACTTATAAAAATGAAAAGGTAGAATGATGTGTACCTATCTCCTATAATCTATGAGTCTCAGTAGGCTGGTCAAAGGGTTTTGTCTGGTTTAGGGACTGTTTGAGTAGGTTCTGGTCTACACAGTCACTGACATTGGTTATGCTACTGATGTCAGTATTAGAAGGTGCCAACATTGGTTATAATGCTAATGTCGGTAGGGGCAATTAGGCTTTAGATGAGTTTCAGGTCATTTTTGTGATTGACAAGAGAGTCTCGGAGTTGGAGGGTTTGCGTAGAGTTACAGGAAGGAGGATAGAGTCTGAGGAAGGACAAAAGGTAATAGGTTGATGTGAGAGTTGGCTAAATCCAAGAGAAGGCTTTTCAACCTTTCCACAGAGAAATCCAGGTTTCTTTTACAATATCCAAAAATAGTAAATAAAAACTAATTACTAAGTTATTCTAGAATTGTGAAATAGAAACTAGAGGAATACTTAGCTTTTTGGGTGAAGACCGAAGGGTGTCAGGATGCTTGTTCCTATTGCGGCTAATGTTGAAGATCTTGTACAATATTTCCAACCCAATGTGTGGAGTGATTTTTGCAGAGTTTTTGTAGCCTGAAGAGTGATAATAGAATTCTGATGCTTCATCTAAAAGTGTACGTGTCAATATGCAAAGAGTTAGGGGGAACTCAAGGTTAGAAGTTAGTTTAAGTAATCGACATCAGTGATTCTGTTGGTGTCGATCAATAGTTGACCGACGTCAGTGGCTAAAGAATGGGTAAAAATGCTATTTTTAGCCTTTTGCCCGTTTCTCCACCCACCAAGTGCATTTGCCATTGGAAAATGGTCAAAAGATGGGTATATTAGGCATGAGGGTAAGTTAGAAGGTTGGAATAGGTCTTAGGTAGTTATGGTTTAAAGGACTTAGTCATGGGGTGAGTCATTGGGTAAGAAATAGTCTTAGGCAAGGTGTCTAGACGAGGTGGCTAGGTGAGGTGTCGAGGTGAGGGGATGATTAATTTAAAATAGATAATTTATTTTAAATTAATAGAGTGTGAGTTAGGAGATGTTGGACTAAGGGGGGTGGACACAATATTGGTGTCTACATTTGCCCCTTTTTGTCTTGTGGTTTGGCTTGATGAACTACAAGACAAAAACAAGAGTAAGTTGCCTCAGTTATGGGATGAGGTATTCCCCCTCAAAGTGGGATTCGAGGGAAGGTGAGCTGAGATCGAGTGCTGATTTGATAGGCAGTAGATGGATAAGGTGAGTTTTGAGTGTGAACGTTGTAATAGTCAAGATTGTGCGTATACCACTTCACATGATAGGTAGGTAAAATTATCGTGGTCAAGGACGAGGAGTGCCAAAATCAAAGTAACTGGTCCCCAGCTTTTAGTCGTAGCTGATTGGGTTAAATGATCAAAGTTGTAGCTCTAATGGTCATCGTGTTCCAAGTATCCTAGGCTTAGGAAGTACTCTTGGAAAACACAAAAATGTCACAAATATTAGGGATCAACTAGAGTGTAATCCAGCAATAGGTGTGTGGGTCGTGGACAATTTTACTAACTATTCGTGAGGTAGCATATGCAATCAAAACAACCAAGGCATAGTTGTCTCAAAAGTGGTCATGGTCAAAGGAGATAGTCACAATCTCCAAGGTGTGTTGTCAAGTCTGGATGAGATATAAGTGTTCTTAATTTGTTTGTGGTTGGGTAGGGAGATGTACATTATCTCCAATGTGCCCCAGGAGGAGGCTAAAATGACTTCTAGTGTTAGAGCTAGTTGTTGTGGGCATGATTTTGGGCATTGTGAAGAAGACTAACGTTTTAAGGCTATCGACGTCGATTATAAAATTGATGTCAGTCTTAATAAGCTGTCGATGTCAGTGGAAATTGGTTGATGTCGGTGCCCTAGGGCACAAATTTTTCGATGTCGGTGGCCTGCCAAACTCGACAAAACTAGATTGGCGGCCCACCAAAAGTCATTTTTGACTTTTGCAAAAGTGAGAAAGTGAGCTTTGAGACAATTTAGTGATTGAGACTTTGAGTTGACCATGGCAGCAGTGTGAGGTGTAGGATTGCTATTGGTTGGGAAAGTGAGGGAGGTTGAGTGTGATTGGAGGTTGTAGAGGCATTTGGGGGCCACCAGGTGTTCATGGAAGAGATGAGACAAATAGAGATGGTGGAGGGCAGAGGAAGCCCCAAAGGAGGACCACCACCACTGGCACCAATTATACCACTATGGTGGTAGTGATGGGATGAGGTAGGGTGGTTGAATTTGAGTTTTGCATTGGTTTTTTAATTTAATTTAGTTTTTGAATTTTTTGTGTTATTAGCTTTAGATCGAGGGGTAGGGGTAATTAAAAGGGTGGGTAGTCTAGGTAGGTCAGTTTAAGAAGTTTTTAGGAGAGTTTGGGGGTGATTTGGGGTAAAAATGGGGAAGCCCTAATTTTTAGGGCTCACCCCATTCGGCCCTAGGGCTAAACTAGTCACTGATGCTGGTGGGTCCACCGTCGTCAGCCAACCAGTGACCAACATTAGTTACTTAGCTATCAATGTCAGTTAGATAAGTGACAACATCGGTTAGATAAGTGCCATCATCGGCACACTAACCAATGTCAGTGGCTATTAGGTCTTAAAAAGTTTTAAAAAATGATAAGTCGGAAAGCTAAAGTCATGCTGAGGGCTTCCCAAGTGTAGTGATAGGCATATGGGTTTATTTAATGGGTCCATTAGGTAGATGAATGGGTGAATGGCTGAGCTAACCTCAAGAGACCCCATGTCAACTAAGTGCTACCTACATAGCCCTAGTTTTTAAGGGCCTCAGGCCAATGTAGTTCTCCCAAAAGGGAAGAAGAGTCATAAAAGTTGGTGAGTCATTTGTTAATGTTATTGCAGTTTTGGTTGGTAGATGTAGGCAAGGCAGACACTGATGTTGTAGGATCATCTCCCTACATTGTTGACATAGATGCATCGAGATATTACTAGTGAGGAGTGGACCCACATCACTGCAGTGGGATTAGGCAAGTTTCGGCACTACTACCGAGTAGCGAGAGATGTCAGCTTGATGGTGGTGCTTATTGAGTAGTAGGATCACTCCACCAACACCTTCCACTTGCCCACTGGAGAGTTGATGGTCATGGTACAGGATGTGTATCAAATTTTGTGGCTGCTGATACACGAAGCAGAGTTATATGCGTACTCAAGAGAGGTGCATGACATCCAGATGGTGATGTTGTTTGGTGAGCACGTTGCTGAGGTGAGTTACCACTCAGCCAGTTTTGCATACAAGCCATTGTATGATGTAGATGAGGATGTGCATCGTTTAGCCATCCTGATGATGATTGGCATTACTATCTATGTGCTTCCTGATGTAGAGGGAGGGAGGTTCTTGAATTCCATGACCAAGGTTTTGGTAGATATGCTAGAGGGTCAGACAGTATTCGCGTGGGCTCCCATCTTTTTGGCCTAGTTATACAAAGAGCTTTGGGGTATCAGTTGGTGGCAGTGGTACAGTTTGTGTGTAGGCCACCTTCTGCATTATTGGGCTTACAAGTATATCATGGTCATATGACCTCTTGGCCTCCCAGTGGCTATTTAGGTTGGATTTAGAGTTAGATTTAGGTGATGGAGGGAGGTTATGGCATAGACATGGGTGGACGAGATCATCAGGGACATTGACTATTATAGAGGGGTATTGGATGCCCTAATTCCTACAGGTATCATTTGGTGACCATACCTGGTGTACCCAACATTTAGAGACTAGGCGGAGCAGCTGGTAGGGGTGCAGAGCCTGAGATGGGTTAGGGGCAGGTGAGCTGGCAAGCTCGAGAGGGTACCATCAGAGAGAGTACAGTGCTAGTATGGGTTGTTATAGGATGTGCCTCCCACCTTCCCTCGATATAGATGAGATGATATTAAGGCATCGCTCCCACTACCAGAGGAGACAGAGGGACCCAACTTTGAGGAGATACCTGTAGGTCTTGGGGTAGTTGATCCAGGGTGTACAAATGCCTACTTGGATTAGTGGGTAGGATAATATGTAGGGGTGCAAAGGGGACCACCACATGATCTATAGGTAGTTACCAAAGAGAGGGACACTGCAATACAGGAGAGAGATGCTACTATTCAAGAGAGGGATGTAGCACGAGGATAGGTGACCATTTTGTAGGGATAGGTCACGGGTTTATAGGAACAAGTCATAGTTTTGACAGCCTAGGTGGCTGCCTTGACAGGGCAGGTTACTATTTTACAGGGGCAGTTAGCCACAGCCCAGGCACAAGTTTTGGCAAGTCAGGGTCCTATTCAGTCACCACCACAATAGTCAGCTCATGAGCTAGCACAGTTAGCATCAAAGCAGCCACCTCAGCCATAGCCATAAATCTCTTTACAGGGCATGGCCTCAGGGTTGATGGGTCCACTATAGACTCTACCTGTCTCTAAGTACAACACTGTACTAGATGAGATCGCTTATTATGAGGGTGTCATCAGATGGTATCCTCAGATATAGTGATATTCGGAGATGTTGGCTGAGCAGAGATCAGTGTCTTGGGCTACTACCTTAGGTTCATAGAGATGATGACAATCAAAGAGTGGCGATGATTCAGTGTCATCATGACCACCACCACCACTACAACCTTGAGGCATTTTGTATATACCAGCCTGCGAGCCATTGATGCGAGATGTATTTATATTTTGAGAGAGAGAGATAAATGTTGTATTTTTGTAAAACATTGATGTATACATATATATATTATGAGATTTTTGAGATATTGAAGTGTTGTGGATGTGTTTTGGATGTGTTTTGTTATGTATATTTAGCATTTCTCATATGTTGTAATGATACATGCTTAATGTGATGATGTTATGATGGTGTTAATGATTATGTTTAATGTGATGATGTTTATGATGATGTGAATGATTATGTTACAACTTTTTCCATATTGTGTAATGGTGTATGCTGTAACATTTGTTAGTGGTTTTTTCATTCTTAACAATTTTTCCATATTAGTAATGGATGTATGCTAAAAATGAAATGATTTTATTTATGCTTCAGCACTTTTCATATTTGTGATGATATATGCTTAACATAAATTGTGTTTGGTTGTTAGTTTCCATGTGTATTGTTTTCCATAGAAACTAATGTAAATGGGCATGTGACGAAGTCAAGTAAGAAGTGAAAGGTGCGTTTCTCTTTCATTGACAAGGACCATAATGATTGCATAGGTAGGGGTTTTTTGGAAACAAAAGCCCCGTTCATGCATTACGTCATTGACCATTGGTTGTGTTAGAGAAGTAGTTGAATCACTTTGACATTGAGTGAGCTCTAAATCCCTTGAGTATGTTGGGGTAATAGATGTGATTAGGTGATATGTTAAGATAACATAACCCTTGTTTAGCAGGGATAACTTTGCCCCTTTTATAGGTGACCCTAAAAATGACTATAGGCAAGTCCATGACTTTATAGCTTGTAGACTGATCAATACGGGGAGTCTATTTGGGGATGTTGTTTTGCTTTGTGGTCATGTGAAGTTGATTTATGCAAGAAGCTTTTGAGAGGGTGTTGTTTGTAGAAAAATTTGGGCATAGCCATCCTTCAAGGGAATGGTCTATAATTTATTTTGTATGCTTGGAGGTTTATTGAATAGTTGTCCTTCAAGGGAGCAGTCTATTAATTACAGAAATGATGTAGCTGTCCTTCGAGGGAGCAATCTACATTTATAGTTTATATGGCCTTTGTATGTTTAGTTAGGCATCCCAATTTTATGTTTTGTTTTTTTGACAGAATTTTTAGTCATGGATAAGCCTATAGAGGTTTTGGAGTCTCCTTTTTATTAAGACAAAGCATTAATACAACAAGGGTTAACTAATGTTTATGGGAAAAAGGGGGTTGAAAGGAATAGGAATGAGGATGATGAGAGTTGCTCAAGGGATGAGCTCAAGTTAAATATCAAGTGAGTGATTACTTGATTAATAGTATAATGATCATAGATGTAAGGCATTAAGAGGCTCAGGTTCTGGCAGGCCTTCGCGAGAAGATAGATGATAACTCCCTGATACATACTTATGTGTTATGATATAAGGTCCGAGCCAATTAGGAGCAAACTTGCCTCATTTGCTTCTTTCCATATTGGTCACATGTTGATTTTCTTTGAGGACGAGATCTCTGATGTTGAAATCTCACTCTCTCAGATTTTTGTTATAGGCATGTTTTATGTGATTTTGATAGATATGAAGATGGTTGAGGGTAGCAAGACGACGTTCATCAAGTAACTCAAGTTGAGCTAATTAGTCTTGACAAAAGTCATCATTAGAAAGTATGTCATGTAAGGAGATTTGAAGAGAACGTATCTACACTTCAAGAGGCAGAACTGCCTCAATTCCATACATTAGAGAGAAAGGTGTAGCACCCGTAGGAGTTTGAATGCTAGTGCGGTAGGCCCACAAAGCGAAGGGAATGTGGATGTGCCAATCCCTACCAGTGTCATTGACCACCTTCATGAGGATTTTGGTTAAGATTTTGTTAGAAGCCTCTGCCTACCCATTTGCTTGTGGATAATAAGGCAAGGAGAAGCTGAGTTTGATACCAAAAGAGTCACAAAGTTTTTGGATAGTTTTATTTTTGAAGGACTTGCCATTATTGGTGATGATTTTGTGAGGTACACCAAAATGATAGATGATATGTTGGTTGATGAAGTTGATGATTTTGTCAGCTTTAGTGGAGATGAGGGGAACAACTTCCACCCATTTATTGAAGTATTCGGTTGCGGTGATAATGGACTGATGTTAGAGAGATGAATGAGGGTTAATCTCACTGATTAGATCTAAGTCCCATTGTGAAAAGAGCCAGAAATCCTTAGCAACTTAGAGAGCATGGCTAGGGACGTGAAGTAAGTTAGCGTGTTGTTGGCATTTGATAAAACACTGAACATAGTCACTGCAGTCTTGGTGAAGAGTAGGCCAATAATAGCCCAGGTGAAGGATGCGCTTTGCAACCGAGTTACCACTGAAATGCCCTCCACAAATCCCATCATGGACTTGTTTGATGGCGTGAGATGTTTTAGTGGAGGTTAGACATCGAAGAAGGAGGCCATCAAAACCTCTTTTGTAAAGAAGATCCCCTAGCATGGTATATCAAGCAATACTCTTGATAAAATCCCACCATGTGTTGCTAGAGAGGTCAGGAGGAATAATAGAGTAAGTTAAGTAGTCCACAAGTTGTTTATACCAAACATCCTATGGACTAGAGTTGATAGTGCTGACAAAGTTGATGTTAGTGGAGATGTATGAAGGTAACGCCAACTGGTGTACCGTAACATAGATTCTCAAGGAGGTAGATGATGATGGGATTTGTGAGGCTAAAGAGGCCATAGTGTCTACAAACTTATTTGTAGAATGAGGAATAGTTTGCAAGAGATAATGGTCGAAGGACTCTAGCAATGTGTCCACATGGTGTTTATACCAGTGCAAAACTTTGTTTTTGTAAAGGTATGAACCATTAATCTAATTAACAACTAGTTGTGAGTCGCCAAAGATGTTGATTGTCTTGATGCCTAAGGAAAGGGTAGTTTGGAGTCCCAAAAGTAAGGCTTCATATTTAGCCATATTATTGGTACATTCAAAGTCAAGTTTAAAAGAGAGAGGCACGGGCTCACCCTCGTGAGGGATGGGAATGACCTCCGCACCCCCACCGAGTTGACATTTGGATCCGTTAAAGAACATTGTCATTTGATAGAAGATGTCATTAGTGGAAAGTGTGGTGATAGATTCGTTAGGGAATTCATAATGAGAAGGTTGGTTGTCAGGTAGAGGGGCATCAGCTAGTTGATCAGCGATTGTTTGCCCCTTTATAGACTTTTGTTAGATAAATTCCAAATCAAACTTAGTCAGAAGCATGAGCCAATGAGCCATATGCTAGTTTTGGTATGGCTTGGAATGCATGTACTTTAGAGGGTCAGTGTGAGTGATGACGTAGGTTTTGTGATTGAGGAGATAATGATGGATTTTGGAGACGGCAAAGACTAATGCCAGGCAAAGTTTTTTGGTATGAGTATACCGAGTTTCGTAATCAATGAGCGTTCATCTTATGTAATAAACCGCTTGCTCACAATTTTGTTCATCTTGATACGCAATCATGGCACCTAATGAATGATTTGTTGCTGAGATGTAGAGATAGAAGGGTTGATCATCTTTAGGTGGAATAAGGATGGGGGGAGAGACAAGATAGCATTTAAGAGCCTCAAAAGCCTCTTGGCAATCCTTATCCCAATTAAAGGAGATGTCCTTCTTGAGGAGGTGATGGAATGGTTGACATCGGTCGAATAGCTATGAGATGAAGTGATGAATAAATTGGAGCTTCCCTTGTAGGCTACAAATTTGATTTAGATTGGTAGGTGGTGGCATCTCAAGTATAGCTCAAATTTTAGTGGGATCAACCTTAATGCCATGAAGAGAAATGATGAAGCCTAAAAGTTTCCCTGAGAGAACCCCAAAGACACATTTCTTGGGGTTTAGTCAAATGTTGTATTGGAGGAGGTGAGTAAATATGATTTTAAGAATAGTTAAATGGTCATGACGGAGTTTGGATTTCCCAAGCAAGTCATCCACATAATCCTCCATGATTTTGTGAAGGAGATCATGAAAAATATAGGTCATGGCACGTTGATATGTGGCACCTGCATTTTTAAGGCCAAAAGGCATGACCCTATAGCAAAAAGTCCCCCATGGAGTATTGAAGGTGGTCTTATGTTGATCTTCTGGTGCAATCAAGTTTTGATTATATCCTAAAAACCCATCTATGAGTGATAGCATCTCATGACCGGCTGTAAGATTAACAAGTTGGTCAATGTTAGGTAAAGGAAAGTCATCCTTTAGACAAGTTAGGTTGAGATCCTGATAATCGGTACAAATTCAGATCCCCCCAGTTGCCTTTGTGACAAGGATGATGTTTGACACCCATTGCGGGTAATCAATGGGTTGGATGAAAGAGACAGAGAGAAGATGTTGAAGCTCCTCTTTGACAAGGAGTGCAATGCGAGGATGCATTTTGTGAAGCTTTTGCCTAATAGGCTTAGTCTCAGGATTTGTGACGATGTTATGAATGAAAATGTTAGGGTTGATATTAGGCATATCACTATAAGACTAAGCAAAAGCTTTGCTATGATCTGCAAGGAATTTGGTATAGTTTATTTGTTCCTGGGCATCCAAAGATTGACCAATCTTTAAGATGTGAAGAACGTTAGAAGATGGTATGTTAATGTCAATGGTTGATTCATTTAACATAACCTATGTTTTTGAAGGAAGTGATCGTTGAATGAAAGAATCATCCGCACCCATGTAAGTGAGTATGGCATCATCATATATGCATTGGACGGTGTTGATGGTAGAAGATTCATCATCTATCATGTCTGGATAAACAAGAGGGAGAGATCTTGATTCCCCATCTATGTGATAGGTCAGGGGTTCCAAGTGAATGGCATTTATGCAAAAACAATACTAAGAGGAATTGAGACTATCGACTTCGTAGGTGAGGATTGAGGAACAGACGAAGCCATAGGAGATTATTCTATAATAGTTTCATGGCAATGGTTTTTAGAGACTTCTGTAGGCTCTTCGAATCCTAGGCCATGCCATTTTTTGGCATTTTTTATTGCCTCATCATTTAGAGGCTCAACAAGTTGGTGGGAACCTTGTTCATAGCACCCAAACCCAAATCCCTTCCATGCACACCTATAAAGATAGGTGTGAGTGAAGCTAGGATTGCCAAGAAAAGAGAAATCAGATGTGAATAGTTTGGGTGATGAAAGAGGATTCCCATCAGTAGGGGCTCGATCTAGCCCTCCATAGATGAGATTTGTTTGAAGAGTAGGAGGACCATATGGAATGACCATTCCAATGCGATGGTCATAATTTGGGTTGTGATGTAGTTGTCCATACTCCTGAGGAGTTTGGAACATGTCCAAGGTAAGCAAACGATACTCCCCAAGTGAAAGCCGCTGGAAGGTATCTTCCATAGGATCCTTTGTAGTCACTTGAGGGGGAGGAGTGGGTGTAACTAATGTTTGCGAACTTGTTGATGCTTCTACAGGTAGAGGCAGTGTTTGGGTCGATAAGTTGTGTTACATGTTTTTAAGGGAGAAGGGTCAGCAGGAATGATGTGAACTTGACCCTCATGTTCAAATTTGACACAATGATGTAGTGTAGAAGGGACACAAGTCATGGCACGAATCTAAGGTCATCCCAACAACATGTTGTATTGGAATTCCCCCTCAATGATGTATAAGAGTTTTGGGATTGTTCGTGGACCAACACGAATGTGCAAAATGATGGTGCCAATGGTAGTGGCAGTGGAATCATTAAAAGATCAAAGAATTGCATCAGTTTTTGACATGAAATTCTTTGAGAGGGCTAATTGGTCATAGGCATGGGTGGAGATGATATTGATACTGGCACTCCCATCAATCATAACCCACTTAACGTGAGTTCGATCAATGTAATTTGTGATGAAAAGGGCAACATCTTGATCTTCTAAGTTAGAGGTAGGAATTTTAGAATCACTAAAGGTAATGGAGGTGACAGTGGGTAATGATTGGATTAAGGCAACTAATGGTTGAGGATCTTCGGGTTGGACCTCCACCACCTGTAAAGCTTTGATTAAAGCTTGGTGATGGTTTGGAAAGATTTGAATGAGGTCATATAAGGACATCTTTACTAGAGTTTGGTGAAATTGTTTCACCATTGAGTCATGAATAACCTCTGAAGATGTTTGTTGGGATGTGCCCAAGATTGAAATCTTGGGTTTCAGTGGTTGAGAAGGTTTTATAAATGGGTAGGTCCAAGGAATAGAAACTTTCTCTTTTCCTTTATCTTTTAATGTTTGTGACCTGGTGGCCACATTAATGGTGTTAATCTCAAATAAAGGGGTGGAAAGAGGTAAAGGGACCATAGTTTGATGATGAGATTCTGATGAAGGTGAGGAGATTTGAGATATATGGGAAGGTGTCGGAGGTTTGACAAAAGAATCTTCAACAAGAAGGTTATCTTTTTCCATGTATTGGTGAATGACAACTTTAAGGGCACAACAATTTTCAGTGTCATGTCCAGGTGTGTGATGATATAGACAAATTTAGGTGTCATCGAACCATAAAGGCTTTGATCCAAGAGGTTGAAATGGTTTAATAGGTGGAAGAGTGATGCTAGAGGATTGTAACAATCATCATAACAACAAAGCATAAGAACCCGCTAATGGATCTACGCTTGTTGTAGTAGATGTTGACAATTTCTATTTTGTAGGAGTGGTTAAGGGAGTTTTCTGTACCACCTTTTTAGTTGGTGGTGTGGCCACTTGTGTAGATGGGGCTTTCTTGGTAAGAGGTACCGAGTTTTTCAGAGGAGGTATATTTTTTATGGGTAAAGGTAGTAGGGGAGGCAATTTGTTATTGTTAGATGTTGGATTAGGAAGAACTCCTATTAAGGTAGAAGGGTGTGGGCCCAAAATTGAGGGCAATGATGATGGTGGGGGAGGAGTTCTCCAATGCGGTTTAGTAGCCTTCTTTAATACGGTGTGAGGACCACTAGTTTGGGGGGCGAGGTTCAAGTCTACTTTCACCTGTGGGTGAGTGACGTTAGGTACATGGCGAACACCAAGAGATTTAACTTGTTTTGGCATGGTGGTCACTTGTGAAGGTTGAGGTTCAGATGTGGACATTTGAGCTTTTGCGGTTTTAGAAGTAGAAGCTTGATCTTCGTCAGTGACTTTAGGATGATTTGTTGCAAAAGGGTTGACAGTACGAGATGAAGTGGGATGTGTAAGATAAGGAGCTTTAAGTCATTCCCATAATGCCTCATGCTCTAAGTTCCTCGAATGGAGAAATCCTAAATTCTCAGCCAATCGAGAGAACGGTTTAGAAGATGTTACACGAGGCTTTATGATTGGTTTTTTAGAAGATATGGGTGGTTGAGAGATTGGAAATGTGTTAGATGCAGCGATTTTAGGCCAAAGGCGTGAGAGAACCATTACTAGATCGTCTTCGGTCAAAGTAGGTGAAGAGACAAGTTCTTCTCTTGGTGGAGAAGGAATTGGAGAATGTAACTCCTTGAGAGGATAGAGTGCAAGGATGATCATGCCTTCTACTTGTGGTCAAAGAGCAGGAAAAGTATGATCTTCCATAGGTAATAGAAAGGATGAGGGTAGGACTAGTGGCATTGGTATCGTCAATGCGTCCTCCAATATAAGAGAGTTCGATGGAGGACTAATAGGAGAAGAAGGTTCTTCTACCTGTGGAGGAGAAATAGGTTGGTTATCCTCTTCAGACTATGGAAGAGGTTGGTTAGGTATAAAAGGAGAAACCATGTCAACCGTGCATATATTACGCTCTTGGGAGTCATCGGCCATGGTCTAGATGTTGTTTTGACTAGGGGGATGGTTAGGGAATAGTTGTCTAAAGATGTCTATGTTTTAGTTAGCTGACGCGTTTGGGTTATCCAAGACAAGATCTCCCTTGTTTAACATATCTTGAATAATGTTATTGAGGGTTTTGCAATTGTCTGTGTCATGACCTTTGACATGATGATAGTTATAGAAGTCATTCTCCCTATACCATGCTGGGATGGCTTGCGAGGGATCAAATTGAGGTGGTGGTCGAATTTGAGGGAGGTTAAGGATTCCCTATTTGACTCATTTATCCAACATGGAAGTGTATGATTCTCCTATTGGAGTATATTGACGCTGTACGTATCATTGTTGAAATTGTCATTAATGCTTTATGATGTAGAGGGTTTACTTTAATTAGTTATGGTAGAAGAAGATGATCTAAGTACCATAGCATTTGTCATTCCCTTGGATTTGGAATTAGAAGAAGAAGATTTGGATGAAGGGTCATTTGATTTTGTATTAGTATTTTTACTACGTAGTTGACTTTATCTTCTTCGACAGCGCGGAGTTCAAGCTTCCTAGCCATGGTGAAATCTTCATCAAATGTGTGGAATGTTTGGACCCGCAAAGTAGATGAGATGTGTTTAGCACATGCTCATGAAAAGAGCTTAATGAGCTCAGGTTGAGGTAAAGAAAAGGAGAGTTGGTTGATTAATCCTCTCCAACGAGCAACAAAATCAGCTATTGATTCATTGTCGAATTGTCTAATAGAATATAGGTCCATGATGGAGACCTTTTTAGTGATGTTGATTGAAAAGTGGTTAAGGAATATTTGAGCTAGTTGAGTGAAGGTAAAAAGAGAGTGACTGGTAATAGAACTATACCAATCAAGAGCAGCACCAGAAAGTGACATGGGAAATATGTGTAGTAGTAATGCATCATCATGTGCTATAAGGTAGCAAGCATGTCTAAACACTCGTAAATGTTGTTGTGGGTCTTTCTTACTCTGAAAATGAGTAAATTTTAGAAGTTCCCATTGGCTTGGATAATTAGGACCAAAGGATGAATAGGCTCATTATAGATTTGTTCATATGAGAGAATGCTCCTTGAACCCGAAATAGATGTCTCAAAATTAGACATCTTATCCATCAACATCTTCATGAGATCGGTTGATGGATTGGTAGGTGGGACACCCCCTAGGTTGTAAGGTACCTAGAAGACATTGGGAGGGGCATATGATGTGGTAGGTTGCATTTGTATAGGTGCAACATATGGATAATTTGTCATGGGGATTGATGTTGAGATCAAGGGAGGTTGTGCCATGAAGCTGGAAGGCACAATTTGACTAGGTGCCACCAAAGGTGGTTGGATGGTGGCAACACTAGTTAGAGGATAGGTAGTCACTCTTGTATTTATAGGTGCAAGAGTGGGTGGGATGGAAACAAGCAAGTTTTGAAAAGGTGTTGAACTTGTTTGCATTATTTTTGGTTGAGGGGGTACGGAAACCCTGATGGATGTAGGTCCAGAAATAGAAGGAGAGGCCAACTCTTAAAAATTGGCCATGGTTTGGTTATTAGTTGAGGCAATATCCTGAGTGACCATGGGTTGAGTAACAGATGTTGTTGATATATTTGCCATTTCAACTAAGGAAGTTGGCATCCCAAGAATAGGATTACCTAAAGGATCTTGCGTTTGGCTTCTCGCGAGATAGTGTTAGAGAGCCTTGACATTGAGGTCAAGGAATCTCTTGAAGTCTTGATCCCTTGCGGGAATAATAGGTGGGTGATTTGAGGTAGGGGTACGCTCAATATCTGAAGGATACTCCATTAGAGGACTTGTTATGAAGGGTGAGGGTGGAAGTGGTTGTTTCCTTACGTGGTCAACAAGATTTTTAGCTTGACTACGTGTAAAAACCATTCAAAGCAAAATATGTTCAGATTCTAAAAACTGTGTATTTCAGTCTCAGAATTTTGGAATGTGTGTTTGACAGCC
This sequence comes from Torreya grandis, assembly GCA_037957365.1. Lineage (NCBI taxonomy): Eukaryota > Viridiplantae > Streptophyta > Pinopsida > Cupressales > Taxaceae > Torreya > Torreya grandis. The sequence goes on along the minus strand of JARHVA010001296.1, from coordinate 3,503,971 downwards.
AAAAAGTCAAGTTTTAAACTTGTTGTTTTGAAAGAAAATATTTTTGACAGTGATCGACGTCAGTTAAATAACCGATGTCAGTTATGGAGAGTTGCTGAGGTTGGTGGTATAACTGATGTCAGTGAGGGTGAGTTGCCGACGTCGGTGGAAACGCTGATGTCGGTGTCTGTGTATTTCCAAAAACAAAAAAAAATGATATTTTTGAAAGAAAGAGAAATTTTGAGTTATTTTGGGATCTCATAATGCGACCTCACCAGTTTAAAAAATTAGATATAGATAGAAAAATAGATGATGGCAAGCAACTTCTAAACGTTAAATTCCTAAGAATAAATTTTAGAGTCGTGGTGGCTTATGCCTTAGAAGAATATATTTGAGAATTGGGCTTTTAGAATGGGTCCTAAAGAAGAAATCTATAGATGGTTTTGGGTTATGTTTTGGTGCTCAAAAATTTGTATTAGGTTCCATACGTGGCGTGGTGCTAGGGGCCTGCTCCCTTCACTTCAGGATCCTAGAGCTGAGCTGGGTCGCTTAGCCAATATATACTTTGCCTATAGTTTATACTCTGCCAGAGAACAGAGTGGGTCCTCCCCTTGGTATTGAAGTCCAAGTAGGATCGCCAAGAAGGGTAAGGTATCTACTAGGTGATGAAATCCTAGATGGGCCTTGTCTCAAGTATGTTAAAATGTTTAATTTGATGTGCTTGTGATCTAGTTGTGTAACATATGTGGACTACACTTTATTCATAATGCATTTTTAATTACTAAGAGTGAGGGCTAAATATGCATTCAAGAAGAAATGAAATGCAATAGTGTTTTTAACCCAAATTGAAATGTTTTGTTCAGATGCAAACAAGTGAGGAAAAGGTTAAGAGCATGAATTTTCACTACTCTAAGATGCAAGGAAAAAGTGAGAAGAAGAAAAAGAAAGAAGTTCTTTTTAACTTGTGCTTATGATTTCTTTTCAAAATAAAAAGATAGAAGGAGAGGAAGTAAGAAGAGAAAATTTTCCCTAATGCAACTATATGAAAGTTTGATTTTTAAAGGAAATGAATCCAAAGAAAATTCCAGGGTCCCACCAGGCGTGCTAGAATATTTCTCTACGTTTTTATGCTAATTACATTCAGAAGAAAAGAAGAAACTAAAGGTTAAAGGTTTGGGGTTTGTACGTACCTAGATTTAAGTTGTGCACCATTATCCAGACATTGTAGGAGCTCCTCTTTGGCTATGGAGGAAGACACCTGTAGATAAGAATAAGATTCTAAAAAAATAAAATATTAGAATTAGATAAAGTGGATTGCCAAGCTACGCACTTAGTCCCAAAAATGTAAAGCTTCGTGAGGGATGACAGTACACTATTTGAGACAAAGAGATTGTATAAAATGAAATGATAAAGACTTACAAAAATGAAAAGGCAGAATGCTATGTACCTATCTCCTATAATCTGTGAGTCTCAGTAGGCTGGTCAAAAGGTTTTGTCTGGTTTAGGGACTGTTTGAGTAGGTTCTGGTCTACACAGTCACTGACATCAGTTATGCTGCCGATGTCGGTATTAGAAGGTGTCGACGTCGGTTATAATTCTGATGTCGGTAGGGGCAATTAGGCTTTAGATGAGTTTCAGGTTGTTTCTATGATTGACAGGAGAGTTTGGGAGTTGGAGGGTTTACGTAGAGTTACGAGAAGGAGGATAGAGTCTGAGGAAGGACAAAAGGTAATAGGTTGATGTGAGAGTTGGGTAAAGTCAGGGGAAGGATTTTTAGCCTTTCCACAGAGAAAATTGGGTTTATTTTACAATATCTAGAAACAGTAAATAGAAACTAATTACTAAGGTATTCTAGAATTGTGAAATAGAAACCAGAGGAATACTTAGCTTTTTGGGTGAAGACCGAAGGGTGTCAGGATGCTTGTTCATGTTGTGGTTGATGTCAAAGATCTCGTACAATATTTCCAATCCAATGTGTGGAGTGATTTCTATAGAGTTTTTGTAGCCTAAAGAGCGATAATAGAATTCTGATGCTTCATCTCAAAGCGTGCGTGTCAATATGCAAAGAGTCAGGGGGGAACTCAAGGTTAGAAGTTAGTTTAAGTAACCGACATCAGTGATTCTGCCAGCGTCAGTTGATAGTTGACCAACGTCAGTGGCTGAAGAATGGGTAAAAAGGCTATTTTTAGCCTTTTACCCATTTCTCCACCCGCCAAGTGCATTTTCCATTGGAGAATGGTCAAAATATGGGTATATTAGGTATGAGGGTTAGTTAGAAGGTTGGAATAGGTCTTAGGTAGTTATGGTTTAAAGGACTTAGTCATGGGGTGAGTCATAGGGTAAGAAATAGTCTTAGGCGAGGTGTCTAGGTGAGGTGGCTAGGTGAGGTGTCGAGGTGAGGGGATGATTAATTTAAAATAGATAATTTATTTTAAATTAATAGAGTGTGAGTTAGGAGATGTTGGACCAAGAGGGGGTGGACACAATATTACTGTCTACAGAATCCATAGGAGATTTCAATGAGAGATTTTAACGAACATGGTATAGGCTGCCACCAATCATGAGACCTCTTCCTAGCTTTGTGTTCCCAACATACCTCAAATGGATTGTTACTAATGTTACTATTATGTTGTAGTCAATGGGGGGATTCACTCTTCCAAGTGTATATGAGCTAGCAATTAAGGCTGAGAATAGCTTAATTCAGGGTGGAAGACTTCCTCCAAAAGTTTCCATGCCTTTGTTTTTCCACAATTCAGGTGAATCTCCAAGCATGTCACAAGTTCCCAATACCAACGTGAAGCCAAGAGCCTTTCCTAATAAGGTGGATAATGTTGTGGACAAGGATGAAGAAATTAGATCATTGAGAGCTCAGCTCAAGGAAGCTCAATATTAGACAAATGCTCCTCCTAATGCACAATACTATCCCCAACAAGGATATATAGCTCCATCCCAATACAATTATCAAAGGAGAGGAAAAAATAAACAAGGTTACAGCAAGAATCCCAATGCTTATAGTCCAAATTCTACTCCTCTCATAAAGGTTGTTGTTCTAGTTCATGCAAATCTAGTGCAAGGAGAAGATCATGTGGACCAATGGGGGTAGCCTCAAGGTTAGTTTACACATGATGATGTAGGAACCAGCTATGCTTTGAATACACAAGACGAAGCTACTCATTACATGATAGTAGAAGAATCATGTTGCAGTCAAAGGGATAGTCATGGAGAAGGCAGCAGCCCAAGTGTGGGAATGATGAATTTTCAAGTAAAAGATGATTTTGTGTTGACTCAAAGAATGTCAATTACAATCAATACAAGGGCTAAGAGGAGAGCATTTGGAGAAGGCAAAGAGCCATGAATAGATCCAATTGATGCCTCTCCAAAGTCATAAAGTGCCAATCAAAGTGTTGTACCTTCTACAAGCCATGTTCCTCAACAAAATTAGAATGTAAATGTGGATGCCAAGATTACAACACAGTAGGCTACAGCTCCTTTATTACCAAAAAAAATTCAAGAGAAAGTGAATGCTCCATCTCTAAATATTATGAACTCATTAAATAATACTAAGACAAGCATATCCCTTTGGGAGGTTCTACATATACCTGGTCAAAAAGAGCTTTTGCAAGAGTAGTTAGCAAGCATGCGTGTGGCTCCTCAATATTCAAAGTATCATAGTGTAGCTCTCACAAATTCTCCAAATCATCTTTTGGAGCCTTCTAATAAAGCTAAAAATACTCCACCCTTATACCTCACACTCATTTTTGGAGATACGTTGGTCCACAACTATATTGTGGATAGTGGAGCAAACTCTATTATTATGCCTAAAGTAGTGGTTGATAAGCTAGATTTTTTCTATGAGCCACTTAGTAAAGGCATGTTACAGCTGGATGGAACTCCAACCAAGATGGTAGGATTAGTCAAAGGTCTGAAAGTGTTTTTACATGGCTTTCCAAGCTTCCCTATCATGAAAAATATTATGGTGGTGGACCTTGTAGCACACTTTGTTATATGCTTATCTAGGGACTTTACAGCCAAGATAAGAGGATACCTTTCTATTGATTGGTCCTTTGTAGCTTTTAATACAGGGTATGTAACCAAGGTAACCATAAAGACTCAGCCCTTTTCAAGGTTCCACCTTGAGCCATACTTAGAGACAATGATAAATCAAAATTGTCTAATCAGCAAAGAGGAATAAATAGTCCTGAATAGTGAAACATCTTCTCCTCTTGAAGGTATTTCTAACCTCTATCTTGAAAATTACATCATTGAAACACATGTCCTTGATCCCTACACTTTCATTGAGGAAAATGATTTGGGAGTTTACTTCATGCATGAGGAGAACGTCTCAATTCCTTCACTCACCAATGAAGATCATGAGCTTGATGGCATGTGGGAAATGTTATTTGATGGTTCAAGGAGCAAATTAGGTGAAGGATATTTTATCATGTTGGTTTCCCCATCAAATAATTGTTACTATTATTCTTATAGGTTTCAATTTAGCTACACTTGCAATGTGGCAGAATGTGAATGCTTAGTTCATGGTCTCTAATGGGCAAAGAAGAGAGAAATCAAGATTTTGAAAGTCTATGGAGATAGTGAGTTGGTCATTCATCATGTCAAAAGTCAAACTACAAACAATAAACCCTTTATCAAGTTATACAAGCATAGGGTATGGGATATACTTGATATTTTGATGCCTTCAACATCTAGCCCATACCAAGAGACTTGAACAAGCATGTTGATAGATTGGCTAAAATAGGAGCATGTTTTGAATCAACTACTAATGTTGAACAAGAGAAGTATCAATCTCATATCAAGATCATTATGAGACCTTCCATTCTAGATAATGAAGTGTCATGGCAAGTTTTTGAAAGTGATAAACACATTGCACACTTCTTGCAAAATGAGGCAGGCTTCTCTTCAAGAAATCAAAGGAAGTTACATGATCATTATGAAGAGAAAATTATACAACTGAAGAAAAATAAAATACCCAAGGGGATGATTAACTTGGAGAGTGTCTTCAATGAATATTATCAAAATAAAAACCAAATAATGAGCATGTCAACAAAAGAAGATAACTATGAGAGAGTTCCAATTTTCAAGGATAAACTTTTGAAGATTGGCAAGGTTTGTTCTCATCTGGAAAGGCAAGATTTTATTTCATTATACAAAGAGTTTCGTGACATATTTTCCTGAGAATACAAGGACTTGAAATTATTTTACCCAATTCTATCTCATCACACCATTGAGTTAGAATATGGAGCTAAACTGGTAAGACAAAAGCAAAAGCCTATCAACCCCAATGCAGAAGAAATCATGAAGAAAGAGCTGACTAAATTGATTGAGTATAGGATTATCTTTCCTATCAAGCACTTAAATTGGGTAGTTAAACTTGTGCCAATTTGAAATAAGAATGGATAAATTAGACTTTGTGTGGATTTTCATGATCTAAACAAAGTGTCTCTCAAGGATCATTATCTACTCCCTTCCATGAAATAAATTCTGCAAGTTGTTTTAGGTTCTCAAAATTTTTCACTACTTGATGGTTATTCTGGTTATAATAAAATATTGGTAAATGAAGAGGATAAACTCAAGATATCCTTCACTACTAAGTGGGGGACCTTTTCCTACAAGAATATGCCATTTATTTTATCTAATGCTAGATCTACATTTCAAAGGGAAATGGACATGGATTTCAAAGGTTTGATCAATAAGTTTTTGCTTATTTACCTTGATGATATAACCATTTTTTTTAAGGATGATTATAATCATATGGGACATCTAAGATAAGTGTTTTAGAAGTGTAGAGAGTATGGAATATCCATCAATCTAAGGAAGTGCATCTTCATTGTCCATGAAAGTAAGATTTTGGGTCATGTTATTTTAAAACAAGGCTTATCTGTTGACCCAAAAAGGATTGAAGATATTATAGTCTTGTCTTTGCCTCAACACAAGAAATGGATACAAAGTTTCTTAGAAAAAATAAAATTTTTAAGGAGATTTTTCCCAAATTTTGCAACTGTGGTAAAGCCTATCACAGTCATGCTAAAAAAGAACCAAGTTTTTACTTACACAAAGGAAGGTAAAGGTAGCTTTGAAGCAATCAAATAAGCAATTTTAGCATCTCCCACTCTCTTAAATATAATTTTTTATAAATATTCCATTCTTTATACTTTTTCTAACCTTAACACAATCTCATCTATGCTTATGCAAAATAATGATGAAGTTGTTGAATAGCCAATTATTTTCTTTAGCCAAGGCTTAGAAGACTAAAAAGTGAGATATTTTTTTGTTGAGAATCAATATTTGACCATCATTATAGGATTGAAAAGGTTCAAGTATATGGTTTCCAATAAAAATATCCATGTCATGGTCTCCCATCTTAACACCAAGGAGTTTTTCTTGAGCAAGGATATTAATGAGAAGAGAGCTAGATGGATCATGAAAGTGATGGAATATGACATTGACATCAAGGTAACCATCTTGGTAAGAGGAAGAGGTTTATGTGAGCACTTATCATCTAAAGTTCAAGAGCCAAAAGTGAAAGCCTTGTTAAATCAAGTTTAAGACCAGCCAACTGATCAAATGCAAAATCAAATTTGGACTCAAGACATCATTGGTTTTCTTCAAAATGGTGAGTGTCCCAATGACTTGAAAAAATCTCAAAGAAGGTATTTTAGGCTACAAGCTATTCCTTATTATCTTTTGGATGACATTCTCTTTAAGAAGGATGTGAGAAATGTTTTGCTAAGATGCATTAACAATGATCAATTTGATATGCTACTAGAATAGTTCCATAATGATGCAGATGGTGGTCACTTCTCTCTTAAAACAATAACTACAAAAATAATGAGAGCTAGTTACTATTAGCCTAGCATTTTTAAGGTCTATTATCATTGGGCTAAGGCTTGTCCTCAATGTGCTTTCTTTGTTGGAAAATAAAAGCTTGTTTCTCTTCCATTAAATCCTATCCAAGTGGACCAACCTTTCATGTAATGGGGCCTTGACTTCATTGGTATGATCAACCCTCTATCAAGTGTTAGACACAAATGGATATTGACTACTATAGACTACTTCACAAGATGGGTAGAAGTTGTTGCTTTGAAGGAAGCAAATAAAAATGCCATCTTGGAGTTCTATGACATCATTGTAATAATGTTTGGAGCTACTCATGTCATCATCTCAGATAATTCACTTTCTTTCATAAGTGCTACAACTTTTGATTTGGCACTAAAGAGTGGAGTTCATTTGAGTACCTCATCCAAATACTACCCTCAAGGTAATGGATTGGCTGAGTCTACCAATAAGAACCTCATCAAGATCATCAAGAGGACATTAGAAAATAATCAAAGAACATGGCATAACAAGCTGAAGACAACCTTATGGGTAGATATAATCACTCCCAAGAAGTCAATTGGTAATTCTCTATTTTTACTTATTTATGGGAGAGAAGCTAGGCTATCCATATCATAAGAGCTCCCTGCCTTGGAACTTGCACAATAGCTAGAATTACTTTAAAACACTCCCACGGAGGTCAGATTGATATAACTAATGTAGATGTAGGAGGCAAGAGATTATGCACACAAAGATTTGGAACACCATTAAATTTTCATGAAGAAATCCTTTAACAAAAGGGCAAGGGCAAGAGTGTTCCAAAAAGGCTACTTGGTCTTGAAATGGGATGAAGATAAAGTAAAACTAGGCAAACATATTAAGTTTGATACTTTGCGGAGTGGTCCTTACATCATTATTAAGTGCAAGTAAAGAAAATCCTTTCAGTTGTCCAAAATTGATGGAGAAGAGTTGCCTATTCCAGTGAATAAAATCCATTTGAAGCCTTGATTTTGACCCTTACTAGCCATGTCTTTGTATATACCTTGTTTTAGTGTGTTTCCTTTGTTGTGTTATTTTCCCTAAGTGCTTTAGAGCACAAATGTTTCCATTTCAAGTGTTTTATTTCCTTTTTATTGGTTGTGCATGTTTATATTCAGCTTGTGTGTTCAGCCATGGCTTATTTTTTCAACTCTTATTTGCCTTGTGTGACTCCATGCCTAATGGAAGGATTTAGGTGACTGGTCTTATTACATAGCGGTCATGTCTCCCCTAGAAATCACCAGAATGTGGACCATTTTTTGCATGACTAGTTTTTGTTTTCCCTTTGGCTCTTTTCATTTCTCCCTAGCTCATTTTCTATGTTTGGTCACTTTCTTTATTACTTATCTTTTCCCTTCAACCTCTCTGAGTTCGGGCTCTTCTCTCTTGTTCTTTATTTTTTTCATTTGTCTTGTTTGTCTTAGCCTTTCTTGTTTGTTTTGCCTCAAAGTGCCCTTTGAAAAAAGTTTTGAAGGGCCACTTCCCTTCTAAATGTCCTTCAAAACTTTTTTGAAGGGCCTTTATTGCCTTGCCTTCCCCCCAAATTTCCATTTGGATTTTTTCTAAAGGGCACATTTTATCCCAGTGACCCTTAGAAAAATCTTTGAAGGGCACTTTTTCATTTAAGTGTCCCTTAAAAACTTTTCTAAAGGACATTTTCCTTGTCCTTTCCTCCAAAGTGACCCTTCAAAAAACGTTATGAAGGGCACTTGTCCTTTCTTCCAAAGTGACTCTTCATAAAAGTCTTGAAGGGCACTTTTTGCCCAAGTGTCCCTTCATATTTTTTTCATAGGGTACTTTTACCCATTTTATCCAAGGTTACCCTTCGATATTTTTCCTGAAGGGCCCTTTATCTTTGGAAATTCCCTTCAAAAAAGTTTTGAAGGGACCTTATGCCTTTACCTAGGTGTCCTTCAGAACTTTTCTAAAGGACACTTTCCCAAGTGTCCTTTGGGAAAAGTTCCTGAAGGAAACTAGTCATTGCCTAGAAGCCAAATTTCCCAAAGGAATTCCTTCAAATAAATTGTCTGAAGGAATTACTTTGGGAAAATTGCCTAAAAAAATAAGCCCGACCCAAATGGATTCCCATGATGTGTTTCATAATGTCAATTTTGATATAGCCAACTAGTCATTGGGGTTTAAAGACATGATGTGCCACAGGACATAAAATTTAGGGTGGCCAACTAGTCATTGGGGTTCAAATTGGTGATGTGTTATAGGACATCAAATTCAAGGTGGAAAACTAGCTACAGGGGTTCAAATTGGTGATGTGTCATAGGATGTTTAAATTTAATGTAAGGAACTAGCCATTGGGGTGAAATTTGGTGATGTGTCGTAGGATGTTAAGTTCATGCCCAAAGTCTTCAAGCAGGAAGTAAAACAACTAGGAAATGACTCTGTAGTGAAAAATAGGATTTGTCAAAGGCTTGACTTATAAATTTTATAAGAAATGAGCCTTAAAGAACCCGAAGGAGCAAGCAAGGAGTAGAAGGACTTAAAAAACTTGAAAGGGTCTTAAGCAAAGCAAAATTGGGTTTTCAAAAGAGATTTGCTTATAATTTTTTTTTAGAAGCAATTAAAAAACTTGAAAGAGAAAGGATAGTGTAAATTGGGTTTCCCAACATGCTTGACTTATAGGTTTTATAAGTAAAACCATTCAGAAAACATGAATGGGTTTGTAGTGAAAAATGTGAAATATTTCAAGAAGAATCTAATGTTCACAGTAATGATCCAAGCCATTTATTATGGAGGGTCATCTCACCATTGGTTTTATAGTGATCCTGGTCATTTCAAGAGGGAAAATCAATAAGAAGGACAAACTCCAACTAAATGAGAGAATAGCTAGAATGAATTTCACCAGGATGACAATGGCAAACTATTTTGGAGGCTTATGTTTTGGTACCCAAGAGCTCTCTCTTGTCTCCCTCTTTTATTATAAATAGGACCCTTGGGATCTTGTTTTATCATCCATAGATAGTATGGTGAAGCCCTGCTAGAATTTTTTTTCATTCTGTTTCCTTTGAGGAAAGAAGCTAAGTCTATTTTCTTTCTAAGTTTTGGGCATTTTCTTGGGCATGCAAGAGACATAGAGTGACATCAGGTGATATTTTATCTTTTTATTTTCTATCTTTCATGCTTTTAAGAAAATATTTTATCCAAAAAGTCATGTAGAGTGCACTCTAGATGTATGATAATTTGCATATGTGTAACCCTTTTTTGGACCATACAGGTTGTCTTTCCATTTATTTACCTTGTGTGATCTCATTCATTTTATCTCTACATTGAAATACTTATGTTGGACTCTTCTAGAGCTTGAGGTATAGACTATATTATTATGTAGTATGCATATGTATAGGGCATACATGTGGATACTAATTCTTGGTGTATCACCATTTTAGACTAGGATTTTCATTTATACAAACTTCTGACTCTTTTCACTCATACAAAATAGTTCAGTAGTTTTATTGCATAAAAAATTTAATATAGGGAGCTAGCCCCTTTCAACCTAGAGGTTAATTTCCACTTATAGGCACATCCACATGCCTAATAATGTCCCAATGTTTCCCAAATCTGGAGGAGGCCTGAATAGCCCTCTCCTAGGGTGCAAGATTTGGATACAATAAGAGGTAGGTCACATGAGAGGGTACTGATAACATCCACATGTGGGCACCCCAAATATTATTTTTGAAGGTGGTATTAGTTTTGATTATAACATCTTTGAAGGTCAGAGTAAAAAGGGTTTGAAATGTTCAAGACTAGAGGGGGTGGGGAAGGAATCTTTATCCCAATGGCTTAGCAGTGCTCAAGCTCTCTTGTTGGTCGTATGAGCCTGTGGGCCTAGCCAATTGTGTTATAGAGCCATAGGATCAGTATATATATCATAGTAAACCAAATTTTAATGGAATAAATTCAAGGTTGTAACACACTATACATTTTAATCATATAAGAGAAAAATGGGTAGAGGGTTTAAAAGGGAAAAAGGTGATTGGTAGGGTGAAGGGAGTAGATGGAGAGGGACAAAAAAGAGGATCCATGATTAACATGCAAATTCATTATAGGAAGAAATCAATGCACCTAAAGGAATGAACCTGACCAAATTATGTGCATTAAAGTAAAGGTGTGGAAGACATGAGGAAGCAGACAAGGAGATGTACGTAAAACTAGTACAACTAGTGATCACACTCTGAGGAGCTAGAGGTTGAATGCAAGAAAATAAGGGAGATCCAAAAGGGATGAGGTGAAGGTGGAATAGGAGATGGATGAATAGATAGGTAGAGAAAACAATGAGGTTATAGATAAAGATGAAGATGGATAAGGATGGAAGGAGCTAGGTATAGACATATAGGAGGAAAAAAATAAGGTCGAGAAGAACAAGGAATGTCATCAAGGGAGACAAAAAAATGAAATGAAATGGAGAAAAGATAATAAAAATAAAAGGGAGAAAATGGGGGGTGAGGGATGCACTAAATAATGATTGATTGGAGAATTTAAAAGGATGGGGAGAGAAGTGTAACAATCATGAAGGGTAAGGGGAGGATGAAAAATATGGGAGGCCATGAAAGGTCTAAAAATAAGTCTAAAAAAATACCGAGAAGAAAATAGTTTTTTGATGAAAATTAAAAACAAGGAAATACATGGAAGAAAAGGAAATAGGAGGAAAAAGGAGTGAAATGAGGACACAAAAAGGATGATAGGAGAGTGAAGAAGCAGGTGGCATCTTGACCAAGAAAGCATGGATTCTTATAAGCAAGGAGAGGAAAAATGAAGCAAAGTAGATGGTGTTTTTGGGATTGAAAATGGGAAAGGGGTTAATAAAAATAAGGGGAAGTGAAGGATGGGTGGATAAGAAGCTGAAGAGATAAGTATGCATCAATTAGCTTACTAGAAGAGATTGACGAGCCAAAAAGTTATAAGGTGGTCAAGAAAAAGGGGAATACAATGAAAGGGCATGAAATGAAAATAAAAGATGAAGATCAGGGATGATAAGTAGGAAAAATAATAATTGAAGTATGGATATAAAGCATAGACACTCACAGAGATGTAAAAGATAAGTGAGTACCGAGATGGAAAGAGGAAAAGGGGAATGTGAAAGTCAAAAGGTAAGAATTAATAAGAAGAAAAAGGCAATTATGAAAAGCTTCTCAAAGGATAAATACCCAGGTAGAAAATAGTTGTGGAGGAAAAAAAGGAAGACAAAAAGGATGAAAGAATGAAAATAAAGCAAAAAAGAAGAATGTAAAATTGGAAAGGTGGGAAGAGTGGAAAAATAGCAAAAAATGGTGGTACATGTCAATAAAAAGTGTAGGAACAAAAGAAATATAAAGTTTGTAAGATACACAATATGATGTGTAATTGGTAAAGAAAAGAGAGTGATAAATAGGGCACACAAATAACCAGGGGCAAGGGGAGATGATGAGGATGGTGAAGGAAGACAAAGGGGATAAAGGGAAAGAATGGTAATAAGTGGGGAGAGGGACCAAAAACATGAAAAGTGGGTGAGGGGGTGAGTTATGAAGCATGTGCAAGGAAATATGATGGGGATATTAGTGAGGTAGAGTAGGTGGTGGATTTATGGGAGATAATAGGGACCAATGAGGAAGGCTTTCAACCCTTGTGTTAAAAGAGATTAATAAGCTGGAAAAGTGGTTAAAATAGATTGACAAGCTGAAAGAAGGGAGGTGGTGAGGAGATAGGTAAAGAAGTGGAGGAAGAGATTTTAGGTGAGAATGGAAAACAAAATAAAGGATGCAAATGAGCTGACCTCAGTAACTGAGCACTGCTTATATAGTCCTAAAATACCTTAGGCTAATGTAGTTCTCCCAAAAATTAGGGAAAAATAAAGAAGTATTAGGTATGTTTAAATACAAGGATGTTAGGAAAAATACAAAGCTTCCTTGATATATAGTACCCTAAGCATGAGGGAATTATTAGCAATGGAAACTAATGAGAAGAAAAAGGGGAGGGTAATTAGTTATTAGTGGTCAAGCTACCCCTAGAAATGAAGCAGAGCCTACATAGTCTATGGACATCAGGCCAATGTAGTTCAACAAGGGTTATGTGAAATGTTTTCAAATTAGCTCCCCCAATTCGATGAACCACATGGGTTGGTTTGGGTTGATAGAGAAGGTTTTTGTAAAATAGAGGTTCCAGGTTTTGGTGAAGGTGATGGTGAAGGTGTATGGTGTAGATTAGTGAATAGTTACCATAATAATCTCACATTTAGTAGGATGAGAGACACATATGGGTAAGGTAGGATATATAGGAAGGGAACACAATGCTGAGCACCAAAAATGACATTTAATGGAGTTAATCCATAAAATAGGTGCTTTCATGAAGAGGTTACACTTTCTAAAATTGTTCGAGGGTAGAAGTCTAGAGATAGCATCTATCACTACGAGCTGAGTTTTAAGAGGTGGGCTTCTATCAAGATCTGCATAGTCATTTAGCCAAGGTTCATCACCACTATGAACCAAGTTTTAAGGGTAGTAGCAAAGTGATGACCTATAAAGAACTTATTTGATGGCTAAGTAGATTCTATGAGTAAAAAAGTTGGTAACATGGTGAGCGATAGAGGATGGACCTTTCTTGACCCAAGAGTTGCATGGGTAGGCAAGAAAAGTGGTGGCTATGTCTATATCTTGTATCTTAGTTTCTTGGAACTAATGACTTGGGGTTTTACTTAGAAGAGGCTTTGGTAGAAGGGAACTATGTGGTCCAAGATATTGGTTATACATTTGGATCAGACGAGGGAGTTTCTACAATGGCAAGTATTTAGGAGTTACCACCACCAAAAACAGTGGTAGTTTTGAAGGCATGATCACTATAATGGCCCAAGGTTGAAAGCCAATTTATGTCAACTAGGATAAATGTGAAAATGACATAAATTACCAACATGACCACAAGGATATCAAGATGATAAAGTAAGGAAATACATTATATGTAAATTGGATGAAAAGGGCAACAAAAATATATCATGATGGTGCATAATGGCTTTATCGAGATGACCAATAAGATCGAGGGTGACATGTCTATATGAAAAGGTAAGTAGACATGACTATTTCAAGTGGGAAGAATATTCAAGGGAATCAATGACATCATATGACCTTCCCAATTGGTGGAATAGAGAATCATGTCAGTGAGGAATAATGGTCAAGTATTCTATTTAAAGAACAATGATAAGGATAAATATCTATCATTAAGTTATTTGGTTTTGTAGGTCATAGAGAGTGCAAATAACTACACAAGGTTGAAGATGGCAAATAATGGGAATGATGGTGGAGATAATCAACAACCCCCATGACCTAAAATAATCAATATGGTGAATGTGTAGATTTATTGGATATTACATGTAATGGTGATAATGGAAGTACTACTAGGTCAACAACAAGAGGAAAGTCACCCATGACCTGAGCTTGAGCCTAAACTCTTACCTTTATAGCAATGAAGAAGGCAATAATTTCACTATGTAAGATGCAGGGCTAGAGAACATGAACACCGACCTGTCTATGGAGGGAACCTTCACTATCCAAGGGGATGTGTACTGAGGCAACAACTAGTGGTACTTATATAAGGAAAACATATAGAAAAAAGGGATGTCATAGCTATGATAGGTGAGTAGGGTGTAAGACCTAGAGTGGAATATGATTCTCATCCTGTGGGGATGAATGTGAAAGAGGAGAATAGATTATAACCTTTAGCAACTACTGAGATAGGGAATGTTACAGATGTTAGTTCAGGGAGCAATCAAATAGAAGGATGGTTGAACACAAATCTAGAGTCACCAAACATTTATCCTAGTAATTAAGTAGAAAAATAATGTATGTAAGAGCCTCAAGTGAAGTGTGGATAGTCTTATAACTATGTGTGTGTCATGTGTCTCCTCTCACCCTAAATAAAATATTGCATAGTTTGTTGTAGACATGTACAAAATGTGTTGGATGTCATTGGTTGAATGTCATCATGTTTAAGGTTATGTGGATACTTATGAATGTTATGGTTATATTTATGATTGGTATGGTTATGGTTGTTGTAATGTCACTTAATGTAAAAATAATGATTATTGTAGTTGCAACACTAGATGGTAAAAGTCGTGGTGAAAACATCATCCAAGCACATTAAGCTAAGAATAGGGAATGATGCTTTGTTTTTGACAAAGATTGAAAATAGACACAAAGTGGGATTAGCTTAATGAATATAAGCCCTTCAAATGATATGTATGAGTGGTTTTGAGTTGATAAAAAAAGTTTTCTTGATCATAAGATGTCAAGTAAGATCTAAATCCCTTGATTTATAGATAGTCAAAAGGGAAGATGGGTGATAGGTGGTATGGTAATGGGTGATATGTATGATAACCTCATGTGAATTAGTTTTCCCCTTCTATAGGTGATCTAAGAATGGTAATACATAAGTCCATGTCATATGTTAGATCCATACTGATCAATGTGGGAAGTCTACATGTGAAATTTGATTATGGATTCCAACTTATTATGTTGCTTGAGAGTTGATTGTAGCTTTAGATTTTGTTTTGATAGTGGGTCTTTTATTTTATTGCTGTATATGAGAATCTGATCAATGCGAGAAGCTTCTAATAAATTACTTTGATTTTGACAAAGTTAACTTATCCATCCTTCAAGGGAGTGGTCTAAGCTTATTGGATTTGTTTAATTTTCTTGATAGCTGTCCTTCAAAGGAGTATTCTACCTTACATTTGGCAATTTTTTTTTTTTTTTTGGGTAGCTATCCTTCAAAGAATAGACAACAATGCTTAAGATATTAACCCAAGTAGTATTTTGGTATCTAAATTGTTTCTAGATGCAATTTCTTTATCCATGGACATGTCTAATTGGGTTAGAGGTTTACCTTTATGAGGGAAATATTTTAGCACAAGAAGGTTAATGATATGAAAATGTATGGTTTTTGAGAGACAATGACCATGGGATTCCATCTTGTTAGAGATGAAAAGTATCCATGAGAACCATGCTATGGGTAGAGCCATGGTACCCACATTTAATATTAGGCTATGAATATGACAGTTAATCACATGGTTATATGTCATAATCAATTGTCCTCAAAAGGAGAGGAGAAAGATGGGTGAAGGTTAAAATATCATAATCAAGGGATGAGCTTAAGTTAGATAAAAGCAGTGAGCTTGATCTTTCTTTAATAAATGAATGGATGTAGATGCAAAGCATTGAGGGGATTAGGTTCTAATTTGTCTTTGAAAGAGGACAAATGATAAGCTCCTGATCCATACTTATAGGTAATAATGTAGGGTCTAAAAAATTGAAAGCAAACCTGCCTCATTTACTTTTCTCCATGTTGGTCACGTGTTGGTTATCCTTTAGGATGAGGTTTGTAATATTGAATTCTTATTATTTAAGGTGATTTTTATAAGTTCATTTGATATTCTCTTGATATATATGGAGGTGGGTGAGGGCTGATAAATGAAACTCATCAAGTAGCTCAAGTTGAGCTAAATAGTGCTAACAAAAATCTTCCTAAAAAATAAGCTCTTGCAAAGATATGCAAAGAGATGGGATTTGGAATTCAAGAGGCAAGACTGCCTCTACTTCAAAGACTAGAGAGAAAGGGGTAGCACCCATAGAGGTTTGAATGCTAGTGCAATAGGCCCATAAAGTGAATGGGATGTGTAAGTGTCAATCCCAACCTGAAGCACTGACAACTTTGATTAGTATTTTGGTGAGGGTTTTTTTGGAGGCTTCTTCTTATCCATTTGCTTATGGATGGTAAGGCAAGGAAAAACTTAAAGTGATTCCAAATGCATCACATAAGCCTTAAAATTTCTTATTTTTTAAGGATTTGCCATTATTAATGATGATATTATGAGGAACATTGAAGCAGCAGGTAATATGATGGTTTATAAAGTTGATAATCTTTTTCTGATTTGGTCAAGATAAGAGGAATAACTTCCACCCATTTAGTGAAATATTCAGTGGTTGTGATGATGGAGCTATGACGCTATGAATAATGGGGGTTAATTTCCCCAATAAGATCAAACCCCCATTAAGAGAAAGGCCAAAAGTCCTTAGATACCTAGAGGCTATTGGTTGGTACGTGATGTAAATTAGCATTATGTTGACATTTAACATACTTTTTTACATAATTAAAACAATCTTGGTTGAGGGTGGGCCAATAGTAGCCAAGGTAAAAGATACATTTAGCGATCGCTAGATCACTAAAGTATCCCCCACAAATCCCATCATGTGTTTCATTGATGGCATGAGAAGCTTCATGGTTATGAAGGAAATGAAGGAGACCATCAAAACCACATTTGTAAAGGATTTTCCCTAGTATGGTGTAATGAGAGGTACTCTAAATAAAGGCTCTTCAAGCATTCCTAGATAGGTTGGGAGGAATGATGCCTAGGTTGAGGTATTTAGAGTTTGGTCATATGAAATATCAGATGAAGATTCTTCCACACTAAAAATGGTAAGGAGGTCAGATTGGTTAGAAGAGGGAGTAGTAAAATGATGAATGGTGATAAGGATTTTGGAATTGGAAGATTGAGAAGGGATTTGAGAAGCAAGGAAATCTATTGTATCTACAAATCTATTGGTAGATCGAGGAACAGATTGGACCAGGTAATGTCTGAATGATGCTAAGATGTTTTCAACTAAAATTTTATATTTTTGCAAGACATCATTATTATATTGATAAGGTATGTTGACCTAGTTAACCATAAGCTGGGAATCACCAAAGACATGGATTTTCTTAATTCCAAAGGCTAGATTAGTTTGGAGACCTATCACTAGGGCTTCATACTCAACCATATTATTGGTACATTCAAAGTCAAGTTTGAAGGAGAGAGGAAGGGATTTACCATCAAAAAGAATGAGAATAAATCCAACACCCCCTCCTTTTTGGCACTTTGAGCCATCAAAGAACATGGTAATTTTATAGGTTATGCCATCTTATTGAAAAAGAGTTATGATAAACTCATTTGGAAAGGCAAGAGGAGGTGGTTGGTTCCTTGGTAAAAGAGCTTTGGCCAATTGGTCAACAATGACATTCCCTTTAATTGACTTTTGCTAAAGTAATTCAAGGTCAAATTTAGCTAAAAGCATGAGCCACTTAGTCATACACTGATTTTGGTATGGTTTATAATGCGTGTACTTGAGTGGGTTAGTATTAGTGATGAAATAGGTTTTATGGTTAAAAAGGTAGTGGTTGAATTTTTTGGCCATGAAGGTCAATGCTAAGTATAGTTTTTAAATATATGTATATCAAGTCTCATATTCTAAAAGTGTGTGGCTAATGTAGTATACAACTTTCTCTTTGTGTTGTTCATCTTGGTGAGCCAATATTGCCCCTAAGGAATGGTCAGTGGCAGATATATATAGGTAAAATGGGTGGTCATCCATAGGAGGGGTGAGGATAGGTGGTGACAAAAGGTACTATTTAAGTGCAAAGAGTCCTTTTGACAATGACTATTCCATTTAAAAGAGACATCCTTTTTTAGAAGGTGATGGAAAGGTTGGTACCAGTCTAAAAGATGAGAAATGAAATGGTGAATAGATTGAAGTTTTACCTATAGGCTACAAATTTGTGCAAGGTTGGTTGGAGGAGGCATGTCCAAAATTTCTCTAACTTTATCAGGGTCTACTTCAATTTCATGAAGAGAGAGGATAAAGCCAAGAAGATTTCATGAAAGGACCTCAAAAATGTATTTCTTGGGATTAAGGTGAACATGATAATAGATGAGGCATTCAAATATGATCATAAGAATATTCAAGTGATCTTTTTGGAGTTTGGATTTCCTGAGAAGGTCATCCACATAGTCTTCTACAATCTTATGGATGATAACATTGAAGATATAAGTCATGGCACATTGGTAGGTTGTACCAACATTCTTTAACCCAAAAGGCATGACCCTATAGAAAAACATTCTCCAAGGGGTGGTAAAGGAATTTTTATGATAATATTCAAGAGTAATAAAGATCTGATTATAAATTGAAAACCCATCCATGAGAGATAACATATTGTGTCTAGTTTTAAGATCAACAAGCTAGTCAATGCTAGGTAAAAGGAATTCATCCTTGGGATAGGTAAGGTTAAGGTCATGAAATTACACAAAAATGCGTACACCCCCAATGACTTTGGTGATAGGTATGATATTCAAGACCCATTTTGGGTAGTCAATGGGTTGAATAAAGTTTATAGATATGAGATATTGAAGTTCTTCTTTAATGATAAGGGTTATGCGAGGATGCATGCATTGAATTTTTTTTATCAAGATTGGTAGCATGATGAGTGGATATGTTATGGGTAGAAATGGTGGGGTCAATCTTGGGCATATCACTATAAGACCAAATGAATTCTATGTTATGGTCTTGGAGGAAAGAGGAGAAGTCCCTAAGTTCCTTAGCATTCAGTGATTGGTCCAATTTGAAAATGTAGGGGTTTTATAGAGTGCCCATGTTTATATCCATGGTGGATTCATTTAACATGGTCGAGGCCTTAAGAGAAATGGATTTATGGATATAATAATCCCCCATACTAAGGTAGGTAAAAATGGAATCATATTCTTGATGTTAGATGGTGTTAATGGTAGTAGAATCATTTTCTACCATTTTAGGGTGCATGAGTGGAATGAATTTGGTCTGGCCACCCTTTTCATAGATGAGAGGGCCAAAACTAATGGTATTGACTAGAAAAAAAAGCTAAGGGGAATGATGTCAATATCTTCAGGTGGGGAAAGTGGTTCGGTTGGTGAGGATGGGATATCTTCCTCCATGATGGAAATAGGTTTGAGTGAATTGGTGAGTTCTTCAGGTGGTTCATACCCAAGGCAAAATGACTCATGAGGTTACAAAATTTTGATATAGGGTAACTCATGAGGCCCTTATTCATAGTGACCAAGGTCAAAAACTTTCCAAGCACATATATAAAGATACAACTTAGCAAACTCTAGTTTGATAAGATAGGATAAGTTAGAGGTAAATGGTTGCATGGATGAAGTAGTGGTAGGGGATAGAAGTGGTTGATCAATTTCCCCATAAATAAAATTTGTTTGATGGTTAGGGAGACCAAAAGGGATCATGGTTCCAATGTTATGGTCATAGGATGGGTCATGTCTAAGATTCCCATATTCTTGGGGAGTAGATAAGGCATCTAGGGCTAAGAGTATATATTCATCAAGGGAAAGACATTGGAATGTGGTTGTCATGGGGTTCTCTACAAGAATCTAGGAACAAGGGATAGTTGAGCTAGTAGAAGCTTCATCAAAATTTTGTGTGGAAGTGTCATAGGTTTTGGTTGATGGGGTTTTGTTGTTAGAAGATGGCTGTAAGGTGGATGAAGGAGGAAGAAGGATGTCATTAGGCTGATATGTCATATTTCAAGATGTGAAAAGACTAAGGTCAACCTAGGTAGTCACAACTTTCCCTTTGTACTCAAATTTGGCACATCGATGTAAGGTGGAAGGGACATAACTCATGGCATGAATCCAAGGGCACCCAAGTAAAACATTGTATTGAAATTCTCCTTCTACAACATAAAAATGTTAGAGAATGGTATGGGGCCCTACATATATATGAAGGATAATTGTTTCCAAGGTAGTAGTCATGGTATCATTGAAAGAACAAAAGACCATTGTGCTTTTAGGCATGATGTTCATGGGTAAGTGCAGTTGGTCATAGGCATGGGAGGAGATAATATTGATGTTGACTCCTCCATCAATCATCACCATTTTGATGTAGGTTTGATTAATTTATGTCATAATGAAGAGGGGGGATCAATATCCTTCAGATGAATAGAAGGTATTTCTAAATATTTGAAGGTGACAAAGTTGGAAGTTCAAAGGACACCAACAAAGGTGGCTAGATATTGAGGGTCATTGGGTTGGACCTCGATGGATTAAAAGGCTTATATGAGTGCTTGTTGGTGATGGGGAAAGGTAGAGACTAACTCATATAAGCTCTTTTTTATTGTATTTTGGTGAAGATACTTGAGGATATCTTTTCGAATGGATATTGCTTATAGGTCAGGGTATTGAGGGTTAGATGGGGAGGCACCTAAGATAGACACCTTGGGTTTGTTTGAAGATATATATGCTTGGGTATTATTTTCTTGGCATTTTGGGGAGGGGCAATTCAAAGGAATGGAAGCCTTAGCCTTCTTTCTATCTTTCTATTAGGCCCAAGATCATGTAAACATGTGAATAGTATGGATAAGGGGGTTTTCTAGATTGGAAGGTTGCTTTGGTTCCTCCTCTTGAGTTTTATGATGAGACTGAAGATTGGATGGGTTGAGTTGGTGGTTGGATTAGCAATGGGGATGAAGTAGTTTTGTTTGATAATAGATCATCATATCTATATAGGCTATGAATAAGTGTTTAGATAGCTTTGTATTTTTCTGTGTCATGTCCTGGTACCCTATGGTATGCACATATCAAGTTATCATTGAACCAAGAGGGTTTGGTACATGAAATTTCAAAGGGTTTTATGGGTGGTAAGATCAAGGAAAAAGTCTTAATAACCTCTAGAGAATGGTTCAGTAAGATTCGGCTAAAGGTGGTAAAGGTTTAGTAGTTTTTGTTTTGGGTGTTGAAGTAGAAGGTTGTGTGGATGTAGGTTTGGTGGTAGGTCTCTTATAAGCTCATTTTTTTTGGATTTTGGTGAAGATACTTGAGGATATCTTTTTGAATGGATATTTCTTATAGGTTAGGGTATGGAGGGTCAGATGGGGAGGCACCTAAGATAGACACCTTGGGTTTGTTTGAAGATATATATGGTTGGGTATTATTTTCTTGGCATTTTGGGGAGGGGTAATTCAAAGGAATGGAAGCCTTCGCCTTCTTTTTATCTTTTTATTAGGCCCAAGATCAGGTAACCATGTGAATAGTATGGATAAGGGGGTTTTATAGATTGGGAGGTTGCTTTGGTTCCTCCTCTTTAGTTTTATGATGAGACTGAAGATTGGATGGGTTGAGTTGGTGGTTGGATTAGGAATGGGGATGAAGTAGTTTTGTCTGATAATAGATCATCATATTTATATAGGCTATGAATAAGTGCTTAGATAGCTTTGTAGTTTTTTGTGGCATTTCCTGGTACCCTATGGTATGCACATATCAAGTTATCATTGAACCAAGAGGGTTTGGTACATGAAATTTCAAAGGGTTTTATGGGTGGTAATATCAAGGAAAAATATTTAATAACCTCTAGAGAATCGTTCAGTAAGATTCGGCTAAAGGTGGTAAAGGTTTAGTAGTTTTTGTTTTGGGTGTTGAAGTAGAAGGTTGTGTGGATGTAGGTTTGGTGGTAGGTCTCTTATAAGCTCATTTTTATTAGATTTTGGTGAAGATACTTGAGGATATCTTTTTGAATGGATATTGCTTATAGGTTAGGGTATGGAGGGTTAGATGGGGAGGCACCTAAGATAGACACCTTGGGTTTGTTTGAAGATATATATGCTTGGGTATTATTTTCTTGGCATTTTGGGGAGGGGTAATTCAAAGGAATGGAGGCCTTAGCCTTCTTTTTATCTTTCTATTAGGCCCAAGATCAAGTAACCATGTGAATAGTATGGATAAGGGAGGTTTATAGATTGGGAGGTTGCTTTGGTTCCTCCTATTTAGTTTTATGATGAGACTGAAGACTGGATGGGTTGAGTTGGTGGTTGGATTAGTAATGGGGATGAAGTAGTTTTGTCTGATAATAGATCATCATATTTATATAGGCTATGAATAAGTGCTTAGATAGCTTTGTAGTTTTTTGTGTCATGTCTTGGTACCCTATGGTATGCACATATCAAGTTATCATTGAACCAAGAGGGTTTGGTACATGAAATTTCAAAGGGTTTTATGGGTGGTGAGATCAAGGAAAAAGTTTTAATAACCTTTAGAGAATGGTTTAGTAAGATTCAGCTAAAGGTGGTAAAGGTTTAGTAGTTTTTGTTTTGGGTGTTGAAATAGAAGGTTGTGTGGATGTAGGTTTGGTGGTAGGTCTCTTATAAGCTC
Source organism: Torreya grandis (assembly GCA_037957365.1). Taxonomy (NCBI): domain Eukaryota; kingdom Viridiplantae; phylum Streptophyta; class Pinopsida; order Cupressales; family Taxaceae; genus Torreya; species Torreya grandis. Next base: position 3,481,146 of record JARHVA010001296.1, on the reverse strand, counting down.
ATTTTTATTGGATTTTGGTGAAGATACTTGAGGATATCTTTTCGAATGGATATTGCTTATAGGTTAGGGTATGGAGGGTTAGATGGGGAAGCACCTAAGATAGACACCTTGGGTTTGTTTGAAGATATATATGGTTGGGTATTATTTTATTAGCATTTTGGGGAGGGGTAATTCAAAGGAATGGAAGCCTTAGCCTTATTTTTATCTTTTTATTAGGCCCAAGATCAGGTAACCATGTGAATAGTATGGATAAGGGGGTTTTCTAGATTGGGAGGTTGCTTTGGTTCCTCCTCTTTAGTTTTATGATGAGACTGAAGATTGGATGGGTTGAGTTGGTGGTTGGATTAGGAATGGGGATGAAGTAGTTTTGTCTGATAATAGATCATCATATTTATATAGGCTATGAATAAGTGCTTAGATAGCTTTGTAGTTTTCTGTGTCATGTCCTAGTATCCTATGGTATGCACATATCAAGTTATCATTGAACCAAGAGGGTTTGGTACATGAAATTTCAAAGGTTTTTATGGGTGGTAAGATCAAGGAAAATGTTTTAATAACCTCTAGAGAATGGTTTAGTAAGATTTGGCTAAAGGTGGTAAAGGTTTAGTAGTTTTTGTTTTGGGTGTTGAAGTAGAAGGTTGTGTGGATGTAGGTTTGGTGGTAGGTCTCTTATAAGCTCGATTTTATTGGATTTTGGTGAAGATAATTGAGGATATCTTTTCGAATGGATATTGCTTATAGGTTATGGTATGGAAGGTTAGATGGGGAGGCACCTAAGATAGACACCTTGGGTTTGTTTGAAGATATATATGGTTAGGTATTATTTTCTTGGCATTTTGGGGAAGGGTAATTTAAAGGAAAGGAAGCCTTAGCCTTATTTTTATCTTTCTATTAGGCCCAAGATCAGGTAATCATGTGAATAGTATGGATAAGGGGGTCTTCTAGATTGGGAGGTTGCTTTAGTTCCTCCTCTTTAGTTTTATGATGAGACTGAAGATTGGATGGGTTGAGTTGGTGGTTGGATTAGCAATGGGGATGAAGTAGTTTTGTTTGATAATAGATCATCATAGTTATATAGGCTATGAATAAGTGCTTAGATAGCTTTGTAGTTTTCTATGTCATGTCCTCGTACCCTATGGTATGCACATATCAAGTTATCATTGAACCAAGAGGGTTTGGTACATGAAATTTAAAAGGGTTTTATGGGTGGTAAGATCAAGGAAAAAGTTTTAATAACCTCTAGAGAATGGTTCAGTAAGATTTGGCTAAAGGTGGTAAAGGTTTAGTAGTTTTTGTTTTGGGTGTTGAAGTAGAAGGTTGTGTGGATGTAGGTTTGGTGGTAGGTCTCTTGGGTAAAGTGGTATTCTTAGTTGATGGTTTTACTTTAGGAAAGATGGTTGATGATCTATAAGCTGAGGGAAAAATAGGTAACTTAAGAATTGTTGGTGTAGTGAGGAAAGGTGCCGTAGAAAGCAAGTATGAAGGTGTGACCAATAAAGGTGGTGGGTTTTTGGTAAAAATGATGGACTTCATGTTCAAGGTAGAGGGATGAGAACCCAAAATACAAGGCAAGGTTGAGGGAGGTAAAATTTAGGTTTTTGGGCCTTTTGGTGGTTTTACTTCTTTGGTTATTTTAGTTGTTGGTTTTGGAGGGTATTTGGTCACTTTAGTTGTCTTGGTGGGTTTAGGTGTTTGAGGGTCAATTAAATTGGAGGAGGTTTTGGTTGGTTGGGTAGAGGTTTTAGTTGGTTTATAAGGGCTAGGTTGGTCTACCAAAGAAGGGGTTAGAAGTTCTAGTTTGGTTCCTTTACCTTTGTCTTGACCTCTAACAGAAGGTTCTAAAATTAGAGGTTGGGTGGATAAAGTCATCTTCTCTTATGAGATAGCTTTCAAAGAGGGGTGGATAGTTCTAAGATATGGGAGGCATGTCTGGTATCCTTAAATAGAGGCATGGGTATGATGGTTTCCTTATTTTGGGTGTTCAAAGGAATAGAAGGCATTTTTTTCTTCTATTAGGGGAATGGGGAAAGATGCAATTAAGATAATGTTTTCTTAAACAATGAGTTCATCAGTAACCATATTAATAGTATGTGCCTCATGAGATGGGTTTGGTTTATTTTCATGGTAAGGGGTAGAAAGAGCATGATTAGGAAAATACTTGCAAAATATGTCAAGGGCTTAGTTCGGTGGTGTATTATGATTATCCAATGTACGATCCGCCTTGTCAATAAGGGATTAGATAAGGTATTTGAAGGTTTTGTACCTATTGATGTTATGTATTATGACTTGGTGAAAGTTGCAATGGTCATTCTCATTATACCACCTTGGTATGGGGTGAGAAGCATCAAATTGTTAGGATGGTTTAACTGGTGGAAGTTGGATGATATTGACTTTTAATAACTTTTAAAAAATAGAAGGATAGGGATCCCCAAGTAGAGTTAATTACTTATGATTATTCCAAGTTGGTTCCTTTGGTTTCAGTTTGAATAATCAGAGGAGCCAAAATTTTGGTTCCTTGGGTTCTGTTGGTTGGTAGATGGTGATGGTGCAGCTTTAAGGACAATGGCATTGGCAGTTGCTTTGTTTTTAGTGTTGGGATTGGTTTGGAAGAAAATGACTCATTGGGTTTGTAATTTGAGTTCTTGCTCTTCAACTTTAACCTCCCTTCATTAATGGTTATATTCTCTATTTTAAGAGCTAGGTTAAAAGCTTCATCAAAGGTTTGAAAGATTTGGACACATAATGTGGATGAAATATGTTTTACACATGCCTGGGTGAATAGATCTATAAGTTCAAGTTGAGGAAATGAAAAGGAAATTTGGTTGATTAGGCTCTTCTAATGAGCCAAAAAATCAGCAATAGATTCATATTCAAATTTTTGAATGGAGTAGAGGTTGGTAATGGAAACTTTCTTGGATATATTGATCAAAAAGAGATCCAAGAAGTTTTGGGCTAATTGGGTGAAAGAAAGGATGGATTGTTTTAGTATGGCACTATACCAATCCAATGTTGGTTTGGATAATGACATAGGAAAGGTATAAAGGAAGAGAGCATCATCATGGAAAATCAAGTATCATGAATACCTAAATACCCTTAAATATTATTGGGGGTCTTCCTTACTATTAAACTTAGCAAATTTTGAAAATTCTCACTAGGTCAGATAAGGTCTGATGGGGATAGAGGGGTGAATAGGTTCATTGCAAATTTGATAATAGGATAAGAGATTATGGGCTCTAGAGATGGATGACTCAAGGGTAGTCATCTTGTTCATGATGAAATTCATGACTACTTGAGGTTGTTGGGATGCGTAGTTATATGGTATGTTTTGTTGAGGTTGGGAAATGTGTGTATAACTAGTAGATGGTTGAGATGACTCTACATAATGGTATACAATCCTTGGGGGTTGGTTGGAAGATATATATTGGTATGTGGTTTGGTAGAGGTGGGTGGTTGGATAGAGGGCATATGACCTTGTGCGTTATGAAGATAGATAAAGGTTATGTGTTGGGTTGGTGTGGTGGTTGGGTCAGTGGGGGTGGTGACTCTTGTGTTGATTGGTGATAACATGGAGGGTATGGAAATCAAAAGGATTTGAAGTGGAGTATAATTTTATGGATTGGAGGTAACTAGAGGAAGATGGGTAGCACTAGAAGAAGGCATTCCTATTGTGAGGGAGTGATTAGTAAGAGGTATAAAGGTAATGGTAGTTTGGGTTGATGGGTTGGTTTTGAGGGATTTCTTGGTTAATGATAACATCTAGGAAAGTAAAGGTTGATTAGTTCTCATGGTAGTAGAGGTAATCCCTATGAGGTGGAAAGGCATGCCATAAGGTAGATCTATGTTTGGGGTTGAAATCGAGATTTGGTAAGACATGTTTTTTAGGTAGTGTTGTAAGGTTGCATGATTGTTGTTTAGGAAAGTGAAAAAATCCTCATCTCCTTGGAATACTCGAGTAGAACTATTAGAAGAGTGAGGGGAGTCTATAGGTTTAGAAATGTGTTCCATGGATGAAGAGGTGGAAGTTGGTGATGGTTTATTTGGTGGTTGGTTTTGTTCCTTGAGGTCTTTTTGTTGTTGGTGAGTGAGAACCATACAAGAAGATAAGAAAAGGATAATAGATTCTCACACCTCAAACAAAGAGAAACAAATAGACTCAAGGAAAATAATGTATTCACTAAGAGTGCATTAAATCCTAGGAATATTTTTAATCACTCTTTTGTCTTATGCCTTAGAAAAATGTGAAGAGGAAATTGGCTTCAATAGGTCCTAAACAAGGTAGTCTATGTTTGATTTTGGGTTATGTTTAGGCACTCAATATAATTGTGTATTGGTTTGAGTACATAGTTTGGTATTTGGGGTTTGCTCCTCTCACATCATAATCTTGTAGCTAGTGTAGGTGTTTAGCCAATATATACCAATTTTCAGAGTGTATACTCAGCTAGATAACTAAGTTGGCTATCCCCTCAGTGATTAAATTCAAGTAAGATAACTGGGAAAGGATAAGGTGATCCACTAGGTGATGAAATCCTACTTGGGCCTTGTCTCAAGTGTGTTTTTATGTTTTTTTATGTAATTAATTTGGTTTGTGTAACATCTATGAACTATGATTAATTCATAATGCTTTTAATTAAACTAGGTGAGCTAAAATCAAGCGAGTAGTCAATGGATGCACTCAATTTTAAACAAAAGTTTTTTTTTTTTTAATAATTTGAATGAAGATAAGAATAGCTAAAATTCACCTAAATGCAACATGAAAATGCAATCCTAATCCTAGGATGAATTTTCTTTTATTTCTTTTTAGAAATGCAATAAAATTTAATTTTCTAAAAAATGCAACTAAATTTTTGTTTTCCTTTTTTTTGTAAAGAAATAAGCTTAATTTTGTAAGAATTAAACTAAATGAATTTAAATAATGCAATTATAAATTTCCTAAAACATCTAAAAACCCAATAAAACTCAAGGGTCCCACCGGGCATGCCAAAATATTTCTATTTAATTTTTGCTCTTCTTAAGTGTGAAAAGAATAAACTAGTTAAGAAGGGTGTGTAGAAGAATACCTGTTGAATGCACATGTGTTGAATATATACTTTTTGAGAAATCCTCTTTGGCTAGGGAAGAATTACCTAAAATAATAAATCACTACCACAAAACTTTTTGGTTAGACATGTAGTTGGGTGGATTGCCTAGCGTGAGTTTGATCCTAGAAGTGAAAGCTTTCTAAGAGCATGTAAATCCACCTTTTTTGAAAAACTTAAGTGGAAATGATAAAATAAATATATTTGTTTTAAATTATTTTAAAAATTAAATAAAATATAGAAAATGATATCTAATTAACTGAGAAACTTAAATGCTTTGCTAAGTTTAACTGAAATGAAGCAACTAGTTTGATTATACTAATGCTAAAAATTGGTTAAGGCAAGGTTGAGGTTTCAGGGTTGGTAATTTGATAAGGGTTAAAAAGATGGTTCTGTTGGGGTTGATTTAGATAATAAAATGAGAGGGATGGATGGTTGTAAATATAAAACAAGTAACTAGGGTAGCAAAGGGATGAGGGGGCAAAGACGGTGAAGGAGGCAAAGGTGTAAAGAGAGCAAAGGAGGTAAATGGAATTACAATGGCAAAGTTGGTAAAGGAGGTCAATGGATTAATATGGAAAATGGATTAATGGGTATAATTCAAGGTAATGAAAGGAATAATTTAAGTAAATAACTGAAATAAATAAAACCAAGTAAGGTTACCTTGAAGTTTGTTGATGTGGTTGATGTTGTTGATGATGTGATGAAGGAATCCCATGGTAATTTCGGTAGAGTTTCGTTGCTTTAAATTATTTTTCTCCAAGATGTGGATGACCTCCAAAATAATGACCTCCTTTAAATACCTGAAACAAGATGTTAATAACCAAATACTAACTTTCCACTTAACCTTGGGTGAAGGAGAGGGGGGGGGGTATTTATAGCATTTATTGTGAAGAATCATGCCAAAAGAGGAATAGTATAAGTATGAAACTATTTTACATGTGGTGCATGAATGATTCAAAATATGAGGTTGGTGGGATTCCCACCTTGATCATGGGTCTCCCATTTGGGTTGGTGTGTCTCCCACATTGCACATGAATCCAATTTTGAATGGGAATCATGCACATGGATTTAAATGAGGCCAAAGAATTTTCACCACATTTTCTTGTCTTCATCCAAGCACTTAAATATATGGCACAAAAAATGTGTCACCATTTTTGATGTGGGTGCATGAGTTAGTCAAAAATCAGGGTGGTGGGATTTGCACCTTGATCATGGGTCTCTCATTTGGGTTAAAAAGTCAAAAATGGGTGCCCTTTATATTTTTCAAAGCACAAAAGAGGTAGGTATCTCATTTTGAAGTCCACTTTCATGAGTGAAGGAAAAACACATGTTGAATGATTTCCCTTTAAGGGTAAATTCACCATATTTCAAGGGGGGACCCTTGTGATGCTTAAATGAGGTCATTAAGCATATTAGGAAAGGGTCCTAGGTGGGTTAGATGTCCCACATCAAGCCACCTCACTTATAAGCCATGTCACTTACCATTTCACCTCCCAAGTCACATGCCATGTCACTTAACGTGTCACATGCCATGTCACTTACCATGTCATCATGAATAATGATAGTGGATCATATAGTGATAGTGATAGTGAATAGTACTTTCAAATAGTAATTTTGAATAGTACCATATAAATAGGAAAATAGTTATTTGGTTAGGTTAAGAGGGGTTGGTTAAGGGTTAAGAAGGTTTAGGGGTATTTAGCGGGTCCTGAGGCATTTAGTCATTGAAAAATATAAGTGTGCAAATTTCTAGTGTTTACATCAACTTTAGGATTTTTATTTTACTTCCTTTTCCTTAGCCTATCACTTAGCTTTCTCATCTTGGGTGCAGATATCTTCTTTTCCATTTTGTTCCTATCGATCCTTTACAAGTTGTTCTACTTCACTTTAATTTTTGTGCATAGCTTGTGCTTATTAATTTTTCATTGTTATTGATTCTATTTATTTCTCCTTTTCCTTCACTTCTTTGGCTCTTTTATTTTGAGCCTCTTCTTTATCCACTTTTTACTTATGTTCCTCCTTTATGGCCTATTTATTTCATTGATCCTCATCCTTAGTAGCCTTGCACTTTTATTACTCCTTTTTCTTCCTTTTTTATTCCTTTCATGCCTTATTCTTAGCCTCTTATGATTTTCTTGGTCTTCATGTTACTTTGTAGTTTGTTCTTAGGATATGACTTCTATGTGTTCAACTTAAGGATTTTACTATGTCAATCCAATCTACCAAGGCTCTTCTATAATCATTGGTGCATTGAGTGTTACACATGATTATGAATCTTTAAAGGATGAATATTCAAAAATAGTTCCTATTTGTGAAACAACCTTCATATTAGAAGGTGGAGGAGGAGTGAGGGTATTCTTTGGTCTCTTCACAATTCAGACCCAAGACAATTATTTGGATTAATGCACTTATTACATTCCATCCTCTTCCACTATATCTATAAAATACACCATCATATATTTGATTTATGGGGATTATTTGGTTGTAGCATGTGTCCTTGGTCTACACAATAAGGTTAGCAGTGGAATGTATTGTACTATATAATCTACTTCCTACATAGTGAAATATTTTATAGCTAGGTCTCCCTGAAAAGGTCTTTAAATTGTTGGCACACTTATTATTCTACTATAGTATCTAAAATAGTATAAGGAGGTTGGGTAATATCAACCCAAAAATATTATCTCACTTGTTTTTGTACCTAGTAGATGCACAATACCTTTCAAAAGAAAACAAAATTTCCTCTTACTCATACACATCATTATTGATGTTTGTAATCATGGACTATATAAAGTGATGTTCCTCAACTCCTATATCTTCTAGGTCACACTTATCAATTATCTTTAGAATTTTCTTATTATCTATCCATGAATTTGTATGGTATGTCTTCTTCCTAGGTGCTGGTGGTAAGGCTCATCATGCTAGTGCTTTCTTCTTACCCTTGTCAGATTATGATGGAGTCACTTATGTTTATGATGGTATATGTGGTTGAGAATGTGCATCCATAGGCATGGGTTGTTATGCACTTAGAGATATAGAATGCATAGGCTAAACTAATGTAGTAGCTACAGAGTTTTAGCATATATCTTCCACTTGATAATCTAGCGTAGTGACGTAAAAGGTAAATGAGATTGTGGTTACTTTGGGTAACTCATGAATTTTGATATGAATTCCATTATGCAACTTTTTGACTAAAACATACTTCCCTAGATATTGAATAACATCTTGAGGTACCCTAGGGTGTGAAATGATCATGGTTTGTATCCCCAACCATCATGCATTGAATCTCCCCAATGTTTCTTAATATTTACCAATCTTGGTCCATGAAATGTTTGAAAACATAGTCATAAGCTAAAAATATACATCTAGGTTCATTGGTACTTATGGTGACTTAAACTATGTAAAAATATATGAACAAGACTGAAAATGGATACTGAAATACCTGTGAAGTGCCACCAAGAACCTTCTCAATGTTCATTATTATAATTAAGGCCAAAACCCAAGCCAATTAAATTCCTCATATATTCTTAGCATGTGATACATAATATCCACAATGACTTTAGTTGCCTGTTTAGAAATTTTGGTGGTCTCCCAAAAAAAAATTGGTGATGCATTCAGAGAGAATGCATAGTGAATTATCTTCCATATAATTAATGGGAATTCCCTTCCCTTTCTAGTATATTTTACCTTAATGCATGATTGGATGGGAAGAACCCTAGATTTATAAGACAAAAGCAAATTACCTCAAGTTGGGAGTCTTGTTTCTCTTGACATTATTTTGGGGTTGATTATATGGTGACATCCTATGAAGTGTGAATAACACCCTCATTGTATCTACTCAACAAGGTAATCATTAACTCATCCAATTGTTTAAAGGTAGGCAACTTGATCATTCACTTTGCATCAGAACTTGACACATGGTGTTGAAGAATCAAGGATCCTATTTGTGCTTCTTTCAGATGTTCATAGGTAAAAAGAGTGGATTTTATAGCAATAATGAATTAAAAAAGGACTTAGATCATGGTATATGGTTTGCCTAAGTCTGAGGCCAATAGCCATTTCTTCCTTATGTACATTAGTGATTGAAATAAATAATTCTACCTGATCCATGTTTGTTATTGTGGACTATATTAAAAAAATATTCAATTGATCTAGTGTTTGTGATAAATATGTGCACAATTAGATGATTTAGATGCAGATCGTAGAATTATCTTATTTTTAGGAGTGTATATTATTGTTGATTTCTTCACTCCCTTTGTTATATAGTGTTTTTCATCCAAATCCATCTAGCTGATTGGTTTACATGTGTTAATATTATTGCACATGATTTACCTCCATAATTAATGTCAATAAGATATTATTTTATATGATGGTTACCATTCCATGTATTAAAACATTGATCCCTTCGATGGTAGGTATTTTCAACATGCACTATCTCTTCATCTACCCACTTTCCTTTATTTTACATCCTATTGTCCTATCATATGGTCCGATTTGTAGAAATTGAAATCTTTAAAGTACGTCATCATTAAGAGTTTGAATGAATGTTGACCATCCTTTCTTTGTACCCTAATTGTCATCACCTCATTCCCACACTTAATTGATGACTCTCACTCATCTTTTGCTAGTTGCCTTCTCTTTGATATAAATTTGTACCTAGATTAAACTATACAACTTTAACTTAACAAGCTTTATTATAATGTGCTAAGATACAAAAATTTCATTGTAAAAACACACACAAACCTAAAATAAAAATAAAAAATAAAAAAACATTAATAAAAAATCTTAACTACATGGTGCTACTCAACACCATCTCTCTTTTATTATGGTGAATGAAAGAGATTATTGATGGTAAGTTTTAGTCCTACAACCATTTACACATCCTAGAAAAATGGTTCCCTAGAGATATTTTAGGAGAATTTTTCCCTATTATAATACAACACGAATTCTATAAGGTCCCTTCTATATAATGCATAGATTTACTAATAATGATTTAAATCTACTATCATTTAATAATGTTTTTTGTTATGGAAAAAATTCTTTAGATTATAGGTTGCAATCATGTCACACTTTCTGACTGATCTTGTTTTTATTATATCCATTATGGTCTCTTATTATTTTACTCTATTTTTCTTAGATCCATCAACCATGTCTATAGAGAATCCTAATCCCCAAGTATCATGACCATAGTAATGTTCAAGTTAGGAACTATATATTCCATAGGCATGACTACCTCAAGTTTGTAGACTAACTAAAAATGAGTAAATCTTGTCACACACTTATAATTTGTTCTATATGTCTAGAGAATCAAAGGAATTATATACTCATAATTCTCCTATGAAATTCCCACCTATGATTCCTTGATGTGCTTCTTCAAATAGTTGAGGTTGCTCATGTTCTAAAATCACTTTGGGTAGTACCTAATATTTTCCCATTTTATACAACTAATAATTGATAATGAAATAAGGAATGGTTCATGTAATAAGTTGATTTTTATCTCACTCAACATAACACAGAAAAAAAATTCCCTATTCTATAAAGTTAGATATATCCTCCATATTCTTAAGGATCATAGTGATTCTAAAGAGATGTGCATCTAGTGATTCATCTTGTAACTCTTTAGGTTCTTCCCCATTTTGTATCTTACTCAAATGGTCAAGTTGCACATTCTCTCTTCAAAGCTTAACATTGATCTTGAACTGAAACTCCTAGAATAATAATAACCATATATAAATTATTCCACCTATCATATGTTGTTAAATTAAGTATTACAAAGCCTAATGATTAGTAAATAACTCAAAGGGTGTTGAAAGAAGATAATGTCTAAACTTATGCATTGTGAACACCATTGATATAAATTACTATTTTGTCACAGTATAATTTTTCTCTACACATGACAATTTTCTACTTGCTAAATGTATAAGATGTTCAAATCTACCATATCTCAGCTATGCTAATATAAATCATACCACAATACCATCAACATATACATGCACATGAAATGGTTTAATCCAATAAGTAAATACCAATATAGGTGTTATAACTAACCTTTGTTTTAGCTCAAAAATACTACTTGACATTTAGGTTTCCATTCAAACTTCATATCTTTACACAATAATTTCTTCAAAGACATAAAGATAGTTGTCTAGCCTTTGATAAATTTCTTGTAGTACCTAGTATGACCCAAAAATGTGTATACCTCTATAGAATGGTTTCATGGTGGCATACTTATTATAATTATGACTTTGGATTTATCCACCAAAATTCCCTCAATACATACTATGTAGCCTAATATAACCCTAAAAGGTGTGAAAAAAAAGCATTTTAAAGTTTATTGCAATGCACAAAGCTTTACAATGTTCTAACATGAGCTAGATTTTTGACAAATGGTATTTGAAAAAAGAAAATATATTCCGGTCATCTAAGTAAATTTATAAATAAAACATGAATGAAGTCCTTAAAATCAGTCACCATAACCCTAGAAAATAGAATTAGAGAATTATTTAGACCAAATGGCATTACCTTAAATACATAAAAGAACACCTATTATGTTACAAACATTATTTTAGCTTGATCTTATACTATGATGGGAATATGGTGGTAGCCACTAAATCCATATATGAAAGAGTATACTATCGGAGTTGTTGCCAGAATCCAGATAACACAAGTGCAATGAAGACGTGATCACACAAGATGAACAAGTGCACACCACATAGATGATAAAGCAATTTAAAAATAATATAATAAGATAAATTGCACAAGACAAAATGGATAAAACCAAAATCTAATTAGCATGGATTGGCCAAAATGAGGACTACAAATAGGAGAGTACGAAAGTAACTCCTCCACAAAAGGTGGACAAGACACACCAAGAATAGTCAGTAACTCCTCCATGAAAGGTGGTGACAAGGTGATAAGAATAGAGAAGTAACTCCCATCAAGGGAGTTACTTATGACATTCTTATGACACCTATGACACATCTATGACACACACCTCCACATAAGCTAGCCTATCCCACAAATGTAGGAAAACTCCATGTATGCACAAGAAATACAATTTCCCTAATTAATAAATAGGGAAAAATAAAAACCTACACTAATACCCCCCATAAGCGCAGCTTAGGTGGGAAGTGTGGAAATATAAAATGGGTCCCGAAAACTAGGCTTGATGAGGTACCCATATAAAAATGCAATCTCTCATAAGATAGAGAAAAAGAGAAATCTCGTAGGAAAAACTCCCCCCCAAAAGAGAGACATAAAAGAAAAGAAGAGGCTAGAAGGCCCCCCTGAAGATGATGCTACTGTAGATGTAGACCGCACCCCAAGAAGAGCTCGTAGATGAATGAACTTGCTCTCAATGAAAGGTTTGGTGAAGATGTCTGCAACCTACTCTAAAGACTGGCAAAATATCAAGTCAATGACCTGACTATGAATAAGCTCTCGAATGAAATGCATGTGAATCTCTATGTGCTTGATCCGTTGGTGCTGAACTGGATTCTTGCAAATCTGTATGGTACTCTAATTATCAAAATAAATGATGGTGGGCTGCCTGATAGGAATGCCAAACTCAGAAAGAATCCCCTAAAGCCAAATAGCCTCAGTAGCTACATTAACAGGTCCCCTGTACTCTGCCTCTGTGGATGATATAGCAATAACATTTTGCTTCTTGCTAGACCACCTGATAGGACCTAAACCTAGAGAGAAACTATAACTAGAAGTGGACTTACAAGTCTATGAATTTCTAGCCCAATCTAAATCTGTATATCCAACCAAGTCAACCTCTGTGCCAAATTTGTAGTGAATCCCATATCTATGCGAACCCTGTATGTAATGCAAGATCCTCTTAGGTACTTTCTAATGTAGCTCATGGGATTCTTGCATGAATCTAGAGACAAGTCCCACTATATATGAAATGTTGAGCCTGGTGTGAGTCAAGTAGATGAGACTACCAAAAAGTTTTTGATACCGAGTGGCATCAGCCAATGGTGAAGAACAATCAATCTCAAGCTTGAATCCTAATAGAAAGGGAGTTGGAGATGGCTTACAATCAGCCATGTGAAATTGAGCCAATAAATCAAGAGCATACTTAGGCTATGTAAGTGAAATCCTTGAATCTGACTGTGAGATCTCGATGCCAAGGAAGTAGTGCAACAAACCCAAGTCTGTCATGGCAAATTTGTCTTGAAGATATGCCTTCACCACTATAATAGCTGATGAAGAACTCCTGGTGATCAAAATGTCATCAACATATAGAACCAAAATCAAGAGCGAATCATCCTGTCGCAAGAAGTAGACATTGGGATCAGAATGGCACCTAGTGAAACCTGCTGTGAGAAGGAAGGAATCCATCTTGGCATACCAAGCTTGAGGGGCCTGTTTGAGGCCATAGATAGATTTCCTAAGTCTGCATACTAAGGAAGAATCTTGAACAAATCCTAGCGGCTGCTCCATGTAGATCTCCTCTTAAAGGTCTCCGTGAAGAAAGGCACTCTTCACATCCATCTGATGCACATCCCAACCATGTGCTACAGTAATAGCCAAGGTGAGTCAGATAGAAGTCATCTTTGCAATGGGTGTAAAGGTCTTTGAGTAGTCAATGCCTGCCACTTGTGAGAAACCCTTGGTGACCAATCGCACCTTGCACTTATCGACTGACCCATCTGCTACAAACTTGGTCTGATATATCCACCTACATCAAACCATCTTTCTTCCCTTAGGAAGTGATGTCAAGTCCCAAGTGTGATTTTTAATTAAGGAAGAATATTCTTCCTCCATAGCACTATCCCACTCAGGTACCCCGATGCCTCTTGAAAAGTCTGTGGATCTGAAACTAAAGCAAAGAAGGCATGTGGATCTCTCTAAAAATCCCCCCTAGTACCTCTGTCATCTACAGGATCTCCTGCCCAAGTGCCAACACTCTCAAGTGTCTGTCTGGCCCAAAGTGGTCTAGAAGTGGGTGAGTCAGGTGCTAACTCCTCATCCTCTGACTAACTAGAGGTGGATGAATCTACATCACTATCCTCACTGTCTGAACTCGAAGAAGAAGAAGATGACTCTAGATCAAGAACCTGCTATGGATGATCTAAATTTGATGAGGAATCATCATGAAGAAGTAGATCTAATGAGGGAGAAGAAGTGTCAAGTGTTGAGTCTCTAGGACTCTCCTAAAAATGGACACTTATCTCGATGAATAACTCATGAGTGACTGGATCTAGAAGGTGATATCCCTTAATACCATCCAGATATCCTACAAAGATGCAAGGCTTGGACTGACGTTCCATAGCTTTGCATTTCTTCTTTGGAATGTGGGCCATGGCTAGGGATCCAAAAAATCTAAGGTGCTCAACATCAGGTTTCCTTTTATGCCAAGCTTCAAAGGGTGTTATCCCTTTCAAAGCTTTGTGAGGAACCCTGTTCTGAATGTAGCAAGCACAATTGATGGCTTCAGCCCATTACTATGGTGCTAGGGATTTGGAGTGAATTATATAGCTACCCATCTCTTTCAAGAACCTATTCTTGCATTCTGCAACCCCATTCTGTGAAGGACTATAGGTGACTGTGCATTGCAAATCAATCCCCTCTGTGGTGCAAAATTGCTCAAACCAGATGCTGACATACTCCCCTCCATTATCAGTTTGAATAACCTTGATGGATTTCTCACTCTATTTCTCAATAAGAGCCTTGAAGTCTAGAAAATTTTCAAACACTTCAGACTTTTGTTTGAGAAAATATATCCAAGTGTACCTAGAGAAATCATCAATGAAAGTGAGGATGTACTTGGCCCTTGTGAAAGATGGTTTGGGAAAGGGTCCCGATACATCACTGTGGACTAACTCCAAAGGTTGTGAAGCCCTCTAAGCTTTGCCTTTGTCAAATTTTGCTTTGAGATGCTTCCCAAGGGAGCACCCCTCGCAAAGTCCTTTTGAAAATTGGACACGAGGCAAGCCAATGACCATGTCATTTTTGCAAAGTTGCTCAAGATAGCAGTAGTTAAGGTGGCCAAACCACTCATGCCATAATTTGCTAACTCTATCTAAATGAGTCAGAAATGTTGTAGGAGAAGAATCTGATGCAAAATGTGAAAAAGTGTATAACCTAGCTTGGTGATTTTCCCTTCCCACTACCACTGTAGTATCACTATGCAACTCCCTGATAGACACTGAATCTGGTGAAAACTCAACTCTTATGCCCCAACCAATGTGAGTGATTTGGTACACTAATAGGAGATTGGTTGAAAGAGAAGGAACACTTAGAACATTGTTGAATGTTCCTCCTTCCATTTCAACTGACCCTCTTCCTACAATGGAAACTAATGTGTCATCACCCAAACTAATTGAAGTCATGATACAAGGCTCTAAAGATGAAAACTGAACTAGTGAAGAGCCCATGTGGTGAGAAGCACCTGAGTCGATGACCCATGAAGATGTGGAAGCTATTGTAGCTACAAGGGCCTTGCCCTTTTCTTTCTCCTTACCCTTGCCCTTTGCCTTAGTAAAATCTTGGGTAGATGAATTTTGCTTGATGGACTCTGGAACACCTATGTTGTTCTTCTCTAGAATATGAGTTAGGTGATCTATTTGTTTTTTCATGCATTTGTGTTCATCATGCCCTATCTTTTTACAATAGGCACACTTAACCTTTTCCTTCTTAGGTTTAGCATTGGAGGATGAAGTCTCAGTGTTGTTTTTGGCAGGATTAGTGTTTTCTTTCTTCTTCTCCTGGTCCTTGTTTTTTTTCTTCTTCTCCTTTGTTGAAGTCTTATCCTTACCATTTTCAGCTATCAAAGCTTGGGGTTGAGTAGATTTCATTGTGCCCATCTAAATTAGCTTATCTTGCTCTCTAGTCAAGTCGGCAATGAATGAATCTAAAGAAGGCATTTTCCATGCAGTGCCAAGGGCACTTTTAGTGGCATGGAAAGTGGAGACAAAAATTGAATAACTTGGACCTAACTTTGTGAGAATAGAAAGTATAAGTTGATCATCTTTCTTCTCTATCCTGCATTCTTTCAATTTCAATCTAAGGGCCTTAAACTTAGTGAAGAAGTCCTGTAGGGTGTCAAAGTTGTTAGGACTTAGACTTATGAGTTCATTTTCGAGCTCATGACCTCTCATTTTATCAAGCTTCTCAAATAAATTTTCTAAGGTATCCCGTATGTCATTAGGAGTTTGAGATTCTAAGTCGAAGAGAAGTTCTGGAGACACAGACAAGCTCAGTAACCCAAAGGCTTCATCACTACAGTTGTACCACTTAATCTTTTCAACATCTGTGTTGGGTTTTACTTCTGTACCCATTGTGATCCTATACAACCCTTTGCTTCTAAGAATGATTGACATTTTAACTTTCCATTCATAATAGTTGAAGGGTGTTAGGGGTTTAAGTTGAAAATAATCCATTTTTAGCTAAAATTAGGTGAAGTTGTGTTAATTGCAAGTTGTGAATGTATGTAGAAAGGAGAATGAAAGTGAAGTTTGCAAGTTGTGAAAATCAATCACACCCCCCCCAAATATTCAAGTACACACTCAAAAGATGTCAGACTCAGTTGAAAATGCGTCTTAGAGCAATCAGTGCAACACTAAATCAAATAGGACGTCGGACTCAGTGAAAAATGCATTTTGAGAGACCTAAATTTTTGGCACTTTATAAACTAGTGCATTTTTGAAAAATAACAAGTCTACACTATGGAGAATTGAATTACAAGCACTTTTGCAAAAAATGGCACCCAAAACTGAGCTACTGTTTGTAAGATTTCAAAGTTACAATGTTCTCGTAAACTAGTGTTTTTGCAAAAAAAACACTAAAACATTTTTAAAATACCTGTATTGGGGAGAGAAAGTGGCCTTCCAACCACTCATTGGATTTGGCATGGAATGAAGAATTTAAATGAGGTTTGTGTGAGGGGAAATTGGCCTCCTACCAACCTGGGCCTCACCCTTCATCTTCGTAGATCGAAGATACAAGTTTTAATTGAAAATCCCCATAATACAAAACTATCTAAAATCCTTAATATTCAGTCAAATTGACTGATTTTTGTTTTATCAAGTCAATTTTACACTAAAAAAATAAATCAAAGACAGTTTGGATAGATGCCACGTGTCCAAAGGATGCCAAATAGGATGCCAAGTAGGGAGGAGCGTCCAAAAATGCACTGTCTAGAATTTTGACTTAGAAAAAACAAAAAAACTAAATGCAGCCTATTGAAACCATATGGCCTGATGTGTGGCAGAACTTAAGCTAAAAAAAATAGGTGCATAGGCTAGAAGTATAACAGCAGACACAATAGGAAGTGGTGTCCCAAAAAGAAGGGCGCAAATCTGAATTTTTTTGCAAAAAACAACAAAAAAAGAAAACAGACCTACTAAACAGATGCCGTAGGGCCAGATGATGTGGATGGAACTGATTGTAACTTGCTGGAAAGGAGGTTGGTGTAGAAGTGAAGCCAAAAGCTGGGTGCTTTGCTAGAAGACTGTTGTTGGAGGGTGCTAGAAAGACCGAAACGTGGCAACAGAAGTGGTGTTGAAGCTGATGTTGGTGAAGGACATAAGCTTGGTGCCTGGACTAGAAGAGTGCTACTGACCAGAAGAGCTTTGAGCTGCTCCTCCCTCTGCTCCCTGAAGTGAAGACAACCAAAAAACACCCAAAGGCCAAGGATTTCCAAGGAAATGATATTGACAGATTTTTTTTTATTTTAGACTAAATCTAGAATAAAAAAAGAACTCCACTTCTCTTGATTCCAAAATAAGCTAAAAGCATAATCACACACAAGATTACTGGGAAAGCTCTGATACCATATCAAAATTGTTGCCAGAATCCAGATAACGCGAGTGCACTGAAGACGTGATCACACAAGATGAACAAGTGCACACCACATAGATGCTAAATTAATTTTAAAATAATACAATAAGATAAATTGCACAAGACAAAATGGAGAAAACCAAAATTTGATTAGCATGGAATAGCCAAAATGAGGACTACAAATAGGAGAGTACAAAAGTAACTCCTCCCCAAAAGGTGGACAATACACACCAAGAATAGTCAGTAACTCCTCCATGAAAGGTGGTGACAAGGTGCTAAGAATAGAGAAGTAACTCCCATCAAGGGAGTTACTTATGACATTCTTATGACACCTATGACACATCTATGACACACACCTCCACATAAGCTAGCCTATCACACAAATGTAGGAAAACTCCATGTATGCACAAGAAATACAATTTCCCTAATTAATAAATAGGGAAAAATAAAAACCTACACTAATATATACTTCATGACCTATGACCAATTCTAGAATCTCATTGATGAAAGTTATCATAAAAAGGTCATAGATGTAGGAATCATTTAATGCATGTCCACATACCCTAATCTTTTCAATTGTTTTAGGATACATAACCATGGGATTAATTTAGTCCTAATTTTCAACCAGATAAATGATACCTACTTCCTGCATGTGATCTAGCTTAACCTTAAGTTTTAAATTCATATTGGGATTATGTGTGTGTGTGTGTGTGTGTGTGTGTGTGTGTGTGTGTGTGTGTGTGTGTGTGTGTGTGTGTGTGTGTAAACACTTTTTAATAAACCATTCACACTCTTTGAGTTCAATGTACATCTCCCCCAATGATGGATATACCCCTCTCAACTCTATGAATTTAGTAGGAAAAACATCCTGATAGTCCCTTAGTATCTGCAAACCTTATAAAATTTCATTATACATCTAATAATCTACCAAAGTTGTAAGCTATGGAAAAACCTTGGTTCCAATATTTTCAACAAATTTCTTAAATGTATCTTGATATCTATTATTAGACTCTCTTGGAATACATTATTATAGAGTTATTTATCCTTCATATTTAGGAATATTAAAATTTTAGAGTTTTTTTTCCTGATGTATTCTACTATTTGATCTTTTTATGGTTTAGCTTCTCATTCTGGTTCAAAAATAAATTCAATTCCAAATCCTAATCACTATCACTAGACTCTATTAACTCATATTGAATCATATTCAAGTTTGTAAAATAAATTGTTTATTCTTTTTAATAACCTTTTAATAATGTATAGATGCATTAAAATCATTAGTTACTTCTTAATATTATGGTGAATTTATCATAATACTTAAGTATTCTACTCACTCATGACATAGAAACATTTTCATTTTTTGTAAAGCATTATGCACTACAGAATGTTCGTCTTCAAAAAAAATGTTTAGATGAAAGTTCGTTGAACCTGTGCCCAATGTTTTATTTGTCACCTATGATTTTGATGCATATACCAAGGATTTGAAAGTATTGCCAAAATGTATATTAAATATGCAATTAGTACTTAGGCTCAACATGTTTTGAAAACCATGTATCGATGCACTAGTGGATATGTAACTCTAGACACTATCTTTATTGAAAGAATGACCAATATATTGTAACATTACTTGGTAGATGAAATCATGCTCATAAAAATTCACACATTTTATCCCATGGTAACTAATTTTTTACATGAACTACCCACCATGTCACAATAGTTCTATTTAATGAATAATCTAGTGGACTAACCCTCTAATACATATTATAAACATGTTTCTCCAATTGAGATATAAATTAGTTGTCTTTTGTTGCAAAATATTGTGGTAGTTGATGTTCCATGACAAACACCATTTGTAGAGGATGCACCTCATGATATCCCTAGACCCAATTTAGCATGTGTTTATCTAATTAACTACTTATTGACGATTTTACTTTCCAAGGTGAGATACCTTCTGGAGTAGGCTCTATGTAATACATAGTTGTTGATCCTATATTATAAAAAAAATATACCTCAGACATAGTTAGAGATCACACAAATGGAAAATTTGCTATAATTAGCCCGTACACAAGTGCTTCCACTAGTTGTGACTGTATTTGATGTTATAACTACATATTTAAGAACTTATATTCAATATCTCAAAGAGTGTTATGTTTGTTATCTACATTTACTTAAATCAATTATTATATCCATAGACATAATGTGACTTTAGTTCTTTAAGAATGACATATGTCTTATGTTCATATTTATTCAAAGGTATGACAATTATCTTATCTCCTTGGTGTGCTTCCAATTTATTTTGCATTATATTAATAATCATTTTCCTATCATAATCTCATTTATTACCAATCAAATTAAGATAATTTGTCTCATCTATATTAATGTCAATTAAATCAAATATCCTCATAGGATCAAGTCAACAACTTTGGTTTTCACATCTTTAAGCTGACTAATTGGTTCTACTCTCCTATAATCTATGAGATTGAGATTAATTGGAATATAGATCAATGATGGTCAACCAATATCCTCCCATGTAGTTTTTTGTATAATGTTGTGTTTGCTTATAAAATTGAATACAATATTAGGTACCTCATACCATGTGAACTCAATGTCCATTTGAGAGTCAACATCCCAAAGTTTTTTAGTTTTTATATACCAAATGAATCTGTTAGTATGTTGTTTTCCTCATTATGTACATTTTATAAAATTATGTAGAATATTTTTAATGTTTTATGAGACATATTCATTATGTATAATGTTTAAAAGTTTCAATATATTTATCAATAAGTCACTACTACTTTCTATCTCATTATACGAATAATCTTCCCATTCATTTGGGCATCAATAACTACAATATCAACTTATGACACATTCTATTATTATGGGTTCTATATAAAATATATTACTTGATGCATCGATCTGTTTTCCTTTGAAGGATGAGGGTACTTGTTCTATTTAACCTTCATGATTATTAGATCTAGTAAAATTTCTAAAGGAGGCAAGCCTTGATTTATGTGTTGTTTCCTTGTAACTACCTATATGAATGAATTTTTCTTAGGGTGTGAATTTATCATAATTACATTTTACAAAACTTTTTCTTTCCTATGCTTCTCCAAACCTAGATAATATTCTATATTTTTTCATATTTCAATTCTATAGCAAACACAACATATTTATATTTGAGTATTAGTAGGGAAATTTCATGTAAAATGATTATATTCACCACACAAATAACATTGAATTAGCTAGAAACATTATCAGTTATCATTGTTGTGACATCCTTACATCCACCTCAATACCCTCCTCTATTTCCTCCTTTATTTTGTTAAAATTCCCAACCTGAATATGTTGTCCAATGAATCTTCCTTGTTATGTTTGTTGTGTATCATATCCACCAAACTATCACTGAGGAGATGAAGGAGCTTAATTTGATTATTGAGACTAAGGAATCATATTGTTCCATGAGGACTAACAATGATAATGTTGATATTTTAGTGTCCATCCATCCAAACCATAAGGTTGATATTGAAGTGACAAATGCATCCACCTTAGACCCCCTTATGTCACACTATTAATTTCCACTGTTGGGAATAGAATTCTTAGCATCACATTAGGTCATTGATGTGTTGTGATTTTAAATATATTCTTGGTGATATCTTCCATTAATTCCTATAAAGCTTGATAACTCTTCTCATCATGATTGGTTGATTTGCAAAAATTATAGTACAAACTTTAGGGCTTTTGAATGTATTTTTGTAATATATGACACTTTGATGTTACATGTCCTAATACTCTACATATATCACAAAACTCTATTTTGAATTTAAGATAATCATGCCTATGATGACCTTCTCAACCATACTCTATACACCACAAGCCTAGTTTAGGTTTGTCATTTCCATGAATCTCATCGAATCTCTTGATAAAAATAATTTATTTTCACCTCAACTTTAGAGACAACTATTGGATCATCTCCATATTCCTTAATTTGTTCAACTTGCAGGGCAACTACTTATCATTAGCCTTAGTAAAAAATTGTGACTATGTAATGGAAAATTGAATCTTTATGTGTAGTGTTTCCACAAACTAGGTAGCTTTATCTTTATCTTCTATAATGAAATTAACTTTGTTCATTACATCTAAAAATCTATGATCATGTTCCTATACTGATTCTCTACTTCACTATCAAATATCCTTAAGATCTTGGATGGTATAACTTGAACACTTCTTCATTTTAAACTCTATAATAAACTAGCCCTTAACTTATTATAGACTCAAGTTATTAAAATCCCTTTTATAAATTAATTCTAGAACTCAAGCTGATAAAGCTCAACTGAGATCACACTTTTTCACATTCTCAGTGGTCACTCCCTTAACCTGCCACTTCATATCACATGTTAAAAAATATTGTTTAGGGTCTATAGACTTATCATATTAAATCAAATAAATAAACATTCATATATTCAACGCCATACTTGGTGAACTTACAATTGTCATTATTGGCTTCTACACACTAGTAATTTCTTCTAAAGGATAATGTGCACTAGTTTTCATAGATGTTTTATAATTAGGGTGGAAGATGTATCCAACCTATTATAACCTCTTATTTTATATTGATTTCTTATCCTATGCAATAATTTTACCAAATTTATCTATAAATGATTGAAACTAGTTTCTAAGCGTCCCATCCTCTACACTTTATTTTCTCTTTTTTTGAAGATAAAATGGAATTAGGGTAAGTGTAATCATAACATGAATGATCTATCTATTCAATTTATTTTATTTATGACCTTGAACCTATGATAATCCTACACTTTTGTGTAGTATAAAAATACCCTTCCTAGTAAAATTGATCTACCACTATACTTTATCTATTGAACTACTAATTTACTTTCTTATTCTTCCTCATTTTGTTACATCTCCTCTATATTCCAACATTTGTCTTCCTCTCTCTTCATCCCTTTTATTCCATGATCTATAGTTTTTGAAATTTGTGTATCCTCTCTTTGGACTAACCTCTTTTATTCATCCTATTTATTACTCATACTCCTCTCTATACTGATATTCTAGTTATCTTGTTTATTCCACCTTCTTTATTTTCATAGCTCTCTTTCCAATAAAATAATTTTATTCTTGCTCTAATTCTTTGAGTCTTCCATATTCTAGTTTTAGGTTCAATTTCTTTTACTTAATTCTTCATCATTAAATCTTACACTGCACACACTACCATAACACTTGAGGTGACTACTCTTAATTATCATGGATATGCACCTTGGCCTTTTCCACAACCAATTTCTTGATCAAAGTAGGTATTCATGGTTAGAACTTTCCTTATATTCCTTGAACAAACATGTCTTGCATAGCTTCAAAATCCAAATATATTTGTACAAATGTTTTTATAATGTAACCATTGATGGTATTCTTGGTCTAATGGTATACTACCCAGGTTTAGTTAGTATCTAAAGTTCATAGATTTTATAACTTTTATTTTTTATAAACTATTAATTTTAGCCTTCTTGGTTGAAACTAATAGTATTGTAATTTGGATAACCATGCAAATAATAATCTAATAAACTCACACCAAATGATTTTATAAATTTCTCTCTGTATATGCTCATGAATAACATTTTTTATAATATTCCTAATTTTTATTGCTTATTATTCTACAAAATTTTGGATGCATTCAACTATTAGAGGTACAATCACTGAGACAGGGAGGGAGGGGGGTTGAATCAATGAGCTAAGATAATCCAACTTCAATTCCAAACATTTCAAACTCTTAATTAATTAATACATACATTCATGAAGCATACAAATCATTCATAGTAATGAACAGGAGAGATATTGTAAGATCAAGAACATAACACATGACATATGTGGGAAACCCTTTTGGGGAAGAAAACCCACTAGAACCTACAATTGGACTATTGTACTATAATAATAAGAACAAATTTAGACCATCTACAAATGATCAAGGAACTATCATCCCTTATTTTAGTGAGACTAAAATCCCACAAGGAGCTACTACACCTATCTAGCCGAGATATCATAAAAACTAGATATTTTATCAAGTTTCACCTTGTAAGGAGGATGCAACCCCCTAGATGATGAGCTACTATAACAACACCTTTGAAAAACTCCACCTTTAAACTAATACCTTCAACACCTGATGATGGAACTTCGATTATCACTCTTCACCTTCACAACAATAACTTTGTCACCACATTAAAAACATGACCAAATGGTCATGCACATAATCCACACTTTGATATGCCTCTCAGATCAACCACCAAGATCACACAAATACCATCTATCCTTCTCTCACCCATAATATGTAGTAGCACTATTTGGACATCAGAAATTTGACCTATAGTTCATACTCATAGTTTTAAATATACTCTATTCAATAACCCATCCACTAAATACACTCTCTCCTCTACTTTCTTTCACTTCTCAATTCTTTTCTTCAAAACTCACTCTCCACACACAAGCCTCTTCAACAAGCCTAGAAACCAACTCTTTTGGTTTCAATATATATATATATATATATATATATATATATATATATATATATATATATATATATATATATATATATATATATATATATATATATATATATATATATATATATATATATATATATATATATATATATTTCATGAATAAAAACTTCATGGTCATATATTAGACTTGAATTAACATTTAAGGTATCTAAAATATGAAGACACGGCTCACTACCATCTTCATAAGTAAACCATAGCATATATGGGTCATCCTTAAGTAGCTACACCTTTCAAAAAGACCCTTGTAGATTTTTTAGATCTCATGGAGACCTATTCACCCATTTAGAACATCATTGAACAAAAAAAGAACATAGTGCAAATTTAAAATACATATGACCACTCATTATGTCCCCTTGGACATCCTTAAATTATCACAATCATCTTTTCTCAACTTTATGTATTCTCAAACAACTCAGACACGAACCTACTACATACGAACATCATGAATAAATATATAGTCAAATTATTAAGCAATGTTCACACTAAATATTAATTGGTCAAACCTCCAAATATGATATAGAGCATCCTCATAGAGTCTACAACACTCCCAAAAATCCAAGTCATCATGAGACATCTAAATATCAATAACACAAACTCAAATATCCTTCTCATGTTCTTAACAAACCAACGTCGAACACATAGTCAAATTTGAAACACCATAAATTTGACTATAGGGACACTTATACTTTTAAATTAGTTATTTGGATGAAAAATAAAGTCATCTTCATATTTTAATTTTATATAAATAGTAAATTTTATTTTTATCAAAAGATATATCCAAAATATAGAGCACTAGTTTTCCCTATGTTAAAATTCAAACATTTGAATTCCAATGGCAACAATTAAACATCGAGCACATTGCCTCATATTTTTTGTTCTTATAAACTTAGAATGAACATTCTCTATTGATTTATCTCAAAATTAAAATTAAATTTAACTCCATTAAACATCAAACATGTTGACCACATTAACTTCCACTCTCCCATCAATCTCAATATGTACAATCACCTACTCACTATTGATCTCTTATCCTTTACCTTTGATCAGGTGTTAAACATAACATCTAGCCATATCACTAATTCCTAAAATATTGGAGAAAATAAACTCTATTGATCTTCTTAATATATTCTCAAACTTTACCTTGTGAAAAATTGATTATGGGGACCTCTACAATATGCTTGGAAGGCTAACTTTGCTCCTTAATAACTTCTTATATGATTTGATGTATGATCTCAAATTTGGACCATATGATCTCCTCACATAGTATAATATTTTAGTATAATAATATTCTCTTATAACCTTTGTGTTTATGAGATATAATTCCATAAATCTGCTCACTCAATTTTTTTATCACAGAGCCAACTATGTCAAAATACTGCGTGGAGGGCCAACTTTGCACATGCATATATTTTCATGCACTTCATCACATGATATTAAATTTAGCCAAAAATAACTAATCTCAAATTTTAATTAACCCATATAATCATTTTATCTTTACACCTCTATGCATGTGAATGTTGACCTCATCAACATGCTTACTTAGATCTTTCTAGCCACATGCTAATTTGGCTATGAGAAAACAAAGAATTTTGTCTAAAAAGTCAACTTTACACACTCATATCTTTGACCGTACTTCATCTCATGACTTTAAATATAGTTCATAATAACTAGGGACTTATTTGATCACAACCATATGACCAACTCCCTCTAACTCATCCACATGTGGTAATTATGGTGTCATCAATCTACTTAGATTTTCTACCATTGGACCAAAATGTCTAGATGAACACAATGAAGAACCAAATGAATACCACTCATGAACACAAGTAATAAAATCATATAAAACATATTATGTGACCTATTTCACATTTTCAAATCACCATAATCACCCCTAAACATCTGTAACCATGCCAAAATAGAATATTAACCAAGCCAACCTCAAACACACTAGGACAAACACATTGCACACTTTGTCATTATTACTTAGACTATCAATGCACTTCATCCACTCACCTAGATACCTCCATGACATCACCAAGACATAATTGATAATACTCCAAAAATCTCCCCCTTTTTCATTGATGTCAACACCCATCATAAAACAATATACATCTCACCTTCCTTCTCTCTCCTCAAGCACTCTCACAATAGAAACTTTCTCTCCCTTTGACACAATGACAAAGTGACCACCAAATGATATTGAAGACCTAAAAATAATACCAAAAGGATTAGACCATATTATAAAGATAGTAAAAACTACCCCTTACCTTGATTCTACCTCTTCTTGCCTTGATAACTTCTTCTTTCAAAGTGACCACCAACTAATATTGAAGACCTAAAAATAATACCAAAAGGATTAGACCATATTATAAAGATAGTAAAAACTCCCCCTTACCTTGAGCCTACCTCTTCTTGCCTTTATAAATTCTTCTTTCTCCATACTAACACTCTCTTCAATCAAGCATTACAACTAATGAAGAAAGAACACAAAAAAATATTTAAATCTAATGGAACTCACCAAGAAACATCTGATTAGGACTCCCTCTAATATTTTTGATCCATTTCACCTCTTAAGAATCTTTAGATCTCCATATATTATGAAGAATTACCAAATAGGCTTACTAGCCTTCTATCTCAAACTACCATAACGACCACAAATAGAAATTCATGCCACTCACCAAATAGGAAACATGTTACAAACCAACCTGAGAACATTCCTTGAAACACACAAACCTTTCTCTTTTGTATAAACTAAATAAAAACATGCTTCTTCTCACTAGGTGTCTAGTCTCCTTGTAGCCCTACTTGGAAATAATAGAGCCCACAAATTTTAGTAGACACACATTCCAAACCTAAAGATTCATATATGTAACACTCTCATATATCTTATCAATCACACCAATTTTCAACAAGTAGATCATCTTCTGAAATATACTTTCTTCACAAACCAATTATCCAAATAGGGCTCCATCTTGACAATTACATGAACAATTTGAAAACCAAAAACCTTCAGATCTCTATGAATATTTATTTGATAACCCATTTGTCTCATTCAAGCTATTAATAAGTCTCAGACCTCAAATCATAAGGCAAACCACTTTTATAGCATAGCCCAAAACCCTAAAATCTCAAAATAAACAAGGTTAACATAATATATTATGGTCAATGCACACTCATAAAACTTCTTACACACCTAGAGACAACCATCACACATTCTAGACCAAGATTTGAGATTCCACACCATTGGGAATCCATATAACATATAACCCATTTTTATGCCTACTTGCCCTTAAGCCAAAACTAAGAAAATTGAGAGTACTCAAAAATCTACAATTTCACTTCAACATACCTTCATACCACAATACCACCATATATAGCTATCAACATCATGACATCACTCTGACATCATAAAATCAACACTTTCTTCTCAACTAAAATGAGTCTCTTAAGAATCATAGATAGAGACATCCTCTACACCACAAGCCTCTAAAATAAAAACTCCACATATTTCTTTTACTCCTTGGTCATCTGATACTTATAATTCTTCTTCTTCTTCTTTGAATTAAGAGAAATAAATTTCTCATCCATTACAACATTATCATCTATGATTGGAATGATAATATATGGAGATAATATAGATTCATGACATACTAGATGTTGACAACTAATTTTACTAGTAAGAAACTTACTCAATAATTGCAGGATGTTCACTTGGATCCATACATTCCTTAGAACTAGTCTCGACTAGTACCTTGGTTTTTCTTTGAGATTGATTGATTTATTCTCAACATGAGTAGATAATGATATCCTTTGGCACTCTTCAAATTTTGTATCATTCTCCATCATATAAAATAGATTACTTGAACTTGTAGTCTCATCATGACCCATACTTACCACATTTTCTCTCCTTGAGTTAACTTGCCTTCTACCTTGCACTCTAGGATCCTAATTAAACCTATTCTAACTTGTATAAATTTCTTGTAAAATATAGTAATGTGACCTCTCTATTAATAGTTATGGTAAACCATTCATTTTGTAACAAGCTCTTTCTACCTTTCCTGATTAAAATAAAATCTTACAATATGTCCAATCTTTGGCAATTGAAACAAACTACTTCTTTTGAAGAAGACTCATATTGCCTTTCTTTAAATGGACAATGTTTTATAAAGTATCCTACAACATGAAAATTTAGGCACTCAACCTTGTTCAAACCTATTGAATGATGACCCCCATCATAGTTTTAAGCAAATTCATTTCTAATATGTCTCTTACATTTTCTATCTCTATGCCTAAACCGATTATAAATATATTATTAACCATTGAAATTTATATACCTCATGGCATTTGGTTGTCTGATCTGATTTGCCTTCATTATACCAACACCTTCATTCCTTTTCTAAATATTTATTTTCAAAGGCTGGTCCACATTGTTCATATTAAACTTCATGTCTACTTGAGGAGCAACTTTGAGCTCTTCATTAAAATCCAATCCAGATCTGTCATTAGCTGATTTTTGACTCTTTAGAAGATCATCCAAATCATTAAAACTTCTATCAAACTTGACAAATTATTTCACATTGCTTTCATACTTCTCTAACTCATATTTTAAAGACACAATCTCATAATCATACCTTCAACATTCATCTTCTTTAGATCTTAGACTTGTAGACATAGATTCCAACTTAGAATTAAGAAACATGACAATACCTTCATTCTCTATAGAGTCTTCAACCAATATTGCCTCAAATTAACTAAATTTCTCTTCATAATACTTGAGTATAAATTTTATCTTCTTGTTAATCTTATTCTGTATCTTCATTTCTTTAAGAGAATTCATCAATTCAGTCTTATAGCCCACCTCATCTCAATTATTATCTGAATCAATCCAAGTAGACTCATTTTGATATGATCAACTTCCTTCTTTAGCCATGAACAAAGATTCATCTTCAATAGAACCATCATCTTCATGATCATACTCTGAGTCAATGTCTTCACTCTCATCTGATGAGCTACAATCTTATTTTGTGTAGAGATTCTTCTTATCTTTGAACGACTTCTTCCTATTGTTATACTTTTTAAATCCTTTCTTTTTGTGAATCTTCTTGTATTCATCTTGGCCTTCACCATGCTCTTCATCATCATTCTTCTCATAATTATGAGGATACTTATGAGCAAAATTTCCTATCTCTCCACAATTAAAAAATTTGAAGGGTAGTTTACAATTATACTTTCTTGAGCCTATTTTCAATTTTCTTGTAAACAAAGTAATTAGTTCATCCTCATCAATATCAGAAAATTCATCTTCCTTGAGTTTCTTACCTTGAAACTTATTCTTTGGCTTCATTTATATCTTAAATGTTTCTTCTTTATTTGGTGGTATATCATCATTTATTCTCATCTCATAGGTAGTAAGGGTGCCATGCAATTCACCCATCTTAAACTGAGTAAGATCATGAATTTATTCTATAATAGACACTTTTGGATCAAAATTTATGGATAGAGACCTTAATACCTTTTAATCTATAGTACCCTCTTCAAGGTTCTCTCTAATACATTTGATGATGTTCATAATATCATCAACTCTCTATAAAAAAGATGCCATACAGTCTTATTCCTTCATCTTGAGACTCTAAAATTGTCTTTGATGAATCTTCAGTTTATCTAACTTAACCTTTGAATATCCTTCAAAAATAGTCTTCAATTTATCCCATATTTCCTTTGTAGATGTGAAATGCATTACTCTGGTGACCTCAGTCTCTATAAGACCACAAGTGGTGGCATTCATTTGCTTATAATTGTTCTCAAAAAGATTCTTGTTTGTAACACTAGATGGAGGAATAACGGGAACAACATAACCATCCAAGATATATTTCCATACATCAAACCCCAGGGACATAATGTATGTCCTCATCCTAACACTCCAAAATGAATAATTGGATCCATTGAACATTGGTGCATCCTTACTAAGGAAAACACCTTAGACATTTTGACTATCCATTGTAACTTTGATCACCTTCAAGATATCAATATTTTACCAAAGGACCTACTGTGATACTAATTATTAGAGGTACAATCACTAAAAGTGGGGTGAATCAATGAGCCCAGATAATATAATTTCAATTCCAAACCTTTCAAACCTTCAATTAATCAATATATACATTCATGAAGAATACACATCATTCATATCAATGAAAAAGAGAGAAAATGCAATATCAAGCACATAACACATGCCATATGTGGGAAACCCTCTTGGGAGATAAAACCCACTAGAACTTATAAATGGACTAATGTCCTATAATAATAAAAACTAATTTAGACCAAAAATGATCAAAGAACTACCATCCCTTATTT
Organism: Torreya grandis; assembly: GCA_037957365.1. NCBI lineage: Eukaryota > Viridiplantae > Streptophyta > Pinopsida > Cupressales > Taxaceae > Torreya > Torreya grandis. Next base: position 3,450,368 of record JARHVA010001296.1, on the reverse strand, counting down.
TAGTGAGACTACAATCCCATAAAGATATACTACACCTATCTATCTGAGCTTCCAAAACAACTAGATATTTTAGCAAGTTTCACCTTGCAAGGAGGTTGCAAACCCCTATATATTGAGCTACCAAAACAACACCTTTGAATAACTCCACCTTTGAACTGATGTCTTCAACACCTAATGAAGGAAATATGATTATCACTCTTCACCTTCATAACAAAAACTTAGTCACCACATTAACAACATGACCATATGGTCATACACATAGTACACACTCTTATCTACCTCTCATATCAACCACAAAGCTCACACAAACACCATCTAGCCATTGCTCATCCATAATCTATAGTATCACTATTTGGACATCATAAATATGACCTATAAGTCATAAACATAGTCCTAAATATACTCTAATCAATAACTCATCCACTAAACACAATATCTCTCTTCTACTTCACTTCTCAACTCTTCACTTCAACACTCACTCTCCACACACACAAGCCTCTTCAACAAGCCTAGAAACCAACTCCTTTGGCTTTAGTATATATAGATATTTAATGAATAAAAACTTCATGGTCAGCCATTAGACTTGACTTAAACCTTAAAGCATAGAAAATATAAATACACAACTCAATACAATCTTCATAAGTCAGCCATAACATCTATCGGTCACCCTTAAGCAACTACACCTTTCAAAAAGGCCCTTGTAGCTCTTATAGTTCTCATGGAGACCTATTCACCCATTTAGCACATCATCAAGCAAAAAAAGAGCACATGACCACTTTCAAATACATAGGTCCAGTCCTTATGTCCCATTTGACATCCTCAAATGATCTCAATCATCTCTTATCACATCTACATATGCTCAAAGAACTTAGACAATGACTTGGTACACATGAACATCATGAATGAACACATAGTCTACTTATTAAGAAATGTTCCTACTAAATATCAATTGGTCAAACCTCCAAAGACCATATAAATAATTATCATGGAGTCTAAAATACTCCCAAAAATCTAAGTCATCATGAGACATTAAAATAACAACACAAGCTCAAACATCCTTACCAGTTCTTAATAGATGAATGTTGAACACAGTAAAATTTTAATCACCATAAATTTGATTATAAAAACACTCAAACATTAAAATTAGGTTTTTTATATGTGCCACGGAGTCCTATTCATATTTTCTTTTTATATCAATAATAAATTTGATCTTTATCAAAGGATATAGTCAAAATATAGAGGACTGGGTTTCCTTATGTTAAAATTCAAATATTTGAATTCCAATGGTGACAGTTAAACATCAAGCACATGGCCTCATATCATTATTTATTATAAACTTGGAATAAACATGATTCATTAATCTCTATTGAAATGACACTAAACTTTAACTTTGTTAAACATTGAACATGTTGACCATTTTGACTTTCACGCTCCTATCAATCTCAATATGTACGATCATTCACTCACCATTGATCTCTTATCCTTTGCCTTTGCTCAAGCATTAAAATTGATCAAATATATCCATCTCAATACTTCTTGACATATTGGATAAAATTTTATCCATTTATATTCTTTAGAGATGCTCAAACTTTACCTTGTGCAAAATTGACTAAGCATGGGGACCTCTGCAATATGCCTAAAAGGCCAACTTTATTCCTTAATAAATTATTCTATGCTTCGATGCATGATCTAAAATTTGGACCATATGATCTCCTCACATATTAGAATCCATTAATATAAAAATATGCTCCTATAACCTTTGCATGTGTGAGATATAATACCATAAGTTTTCTCACTCAAATTTTTTTGTCATAGAGCCAACTATGTCAAAATACTACCTAGAAGGCTAACTTTGCACACACATATCTTTTGACACAGTTCATTGCATGATCTAAAATCTAGAAAAAAATAATTAGGCTCAAATTTGAATAAACCCATATGATCATTTTATCCTCACACCTCCATGTGTGTAAATGTTTACCTCATCAACATGCTTACTCGGCTCTTTCTAGCCACATGCAAATTTGGCTAAGTATGGGAACATAGTGAATTTTGTCTAAGAAGACAACTTTGTACCCTTATATATTTGAATGAAATTAATTTCATGACTTGGAATCTATATCATAACAACTAGGTATTAATGTGATCAAAACTATATGACCAACTCCCCCTAACTCATCCACATGTGGCAATTATGATGTCATCAATTTGCCTACTTAGATTTTTTGCCACTAGACCAAAATGTATAGATGAACACAATGAAGAAATGAATGAATACCACTCATACATGTAAGTAATAAAATCATATAAAACATATTTATGACTTATTTCACATCCTAAAATCACCATACTCATCCTTGAACATCTCAAACCATGCCAAAATAGAAGATCAACCAAACTAACCTCAAACACACTAGGACAAGCACATTGCACTCTTTGACATTGTTACTTAGACTATCAATGCATTTCATCCACTCACCTGGACACCTCCATGACATCACCAATACATCATTAAAAATACTACAACATCAACTAGACATCTCTCAGAATCTCTTTTCCCTGATAGCCATATAAAAATGTTTCAACAAAAAAGGTTCCATGATCATCACACCATTATTAGAAAACGTTCCTAGAAAATCCTCTAGATCATACTAATATAGGGATAACATGTGCAATAAGTTTTAAAATTAAACAACAAGAGGTAATTCAGATGGAATATATTCATTAACAAGTAGAACACATGTATATATCTAAGAAAAATAAACTCATTAGCCACAAAACAATCAGTAAAACTATATGATTATTAGATTTAAGTAACATAGTATTCACTACATAGAATAATGATCAAAGACACATAGGAAAACCATTTCAAAATAATATATTAATAGTTTTCACATTGAAACCATCACAAAATACTATTTATGACTACATATAAAGTTGTATAAAGTATTTTCACTTCCTATTCCATCCTTTGTCTACATCCATAAGAAAGACTCTTCACATTTGAAATCCTATTATTATGCTTACAAGGATCAAGTACATATAAAAAACTATAGAAGAGGAAAAAAAATGTGATTTAAACATGTCCAATAGCTATAATCTATGATTTTGGTATCCCTATTCTTTCTTAATACCAACTGATATTCCCAAAGTTTCTAGTGCTAAACCCAAGCTTTGATACCAAAATGTATTAGCCAATTTTTTGTCCGAAAACACATGTTTTTTTTTGTTAATTAAATTCATTGATGTTTACCTATTAAATGTAGTTGCTTAGTGTTTAAATTGTTATGTAATTTTAAAAACATTATTAAAGGAGTGTGACACACATAATTATAAAGATAATTAGGTAATTAATTTAACTCTACTATTTCCCACCACAAAAATTCCCTAGGAAGTGGAATTCAAACATAATAAGATGAGGTCATGACCTAAGGAGGTTTCATAATTTATTTACTCAAGTAAGAGGGACAAACCCCAATAATAAGGTACCAAGAATAGATGGCCAAGTATAATTACAATTTATTGATTTAAAGGATCATAATTTTATTCACACATAAATTTATCAACACACTCAATAAAAATGAATCAAGCTATAACAAAAATCAATTAACACAAGGTTACCTCTTTAAGATTCATAAAGGGAGAGTCTTGTCTACCACTATACACTTCTACTCTCAATTTATGCAAAGTAAGGAAAAAAACTAAATTTAAAATAAAAGGGTTGACAATAACCAAACAATGATCAATCTCAAACTTTATTTAATATTATATACAATTAATCCCAATAATAACGTATAATCCTGACATGAAGGAAGAAAACAAGCACCCATAACCTAACCTAAGTGCCTAGACATGATACCCCCATCACAACTTTGGAAGCTCATATATTCACTCCATCAAATTAGGTCTGATGTGGTTCTCCTTACACTTATGATGGCCTCCTCCACTAAACATCATCACCAATAAAGGGTTGGTGATATAAGTTAACAAGGAAATTAATACACCACACAAGTGAGCTATTAAGCTATCATCATCTATTTAAAAATAATGGAACATCAAAAGGTCATAAATCATAACCTATAACATCAAAATATATGTGTGATTACCCAACACTCCCACATGATGAAACAATTAGAGTCAAGCATGACAAGGAATTTAAATTATCTTATTTTAAGAAGGTCAATGCCTTGGTAATATCTGACTTACACTTCTTAGAGAAGCTCTATCTCTTAAACAAGTATCTAAAGTGACCAAATACATTATAACTACAAATGATTTCACTTTCAAAATAATCAATGAGGTCATTACCCCATAATAACTAACATATAATCATACCACACAACTAGATGTTAGTAGATACATCTATGTAAATAAGAATGTTGTATAATTCATTTTAAATTAGATGATCTATAGTTAGTTGTCATTCTATACAATATGGAGCATCCTAAAAGTTAGTAATCTAAGCATGCTCTCCAAGAACACCATCTAGTTAATTGATAATACCCACACAAAGGGGAATTTTAAGGGTTAGTTCACTAAGCTCATAGCCACTCCTTGAGCTACCTACATATATATGATGATATCAATACATAAAAAATTAGGGCTAACTATAATTAAACTATTCATAAATGAGTGTTATATTTAACATGAAGGTACTTGGCCATCACTTGAATAGTCATACGACTAAGCTTAATATAGTTACCCCTTTATAAGTAATATTGTAACCATTAATTATCCCCAATGCATCTTAGGAACTATAAATAATTACAAGGACATAAAAACATATGGGAACTATGTGCATAATAAAATATAATCTCAAGTATGAATAACAAGGCTGCACTACGAAGCAATTTCAAGTAGGCTCCATCTTAGGTATACCCAATGACAACTAAATCCATATATAAACACAAGTAATTATGAGATGAATTTTTAAATAAGGTAACACACATATAAAATAGTGTAGGGTAATCACAACCTAAATTATAAACATTAAAGGCCCTAAAACAACCATTGTGACATAATATCCTACCAAATGAGACAAAACACACTAATTTTCACATTAATAATTAGTACAAAAGTACTTCTATTTTAAATCTGATATAAGAGGATTTATTTTTTCATGGAAATTGATTATCTAAGCTATAAATATTATTTTTATTGTGAGAAAGACAATGTATTAATCTACCATTCCATAGTGACTTTAACTACTTAGAAAAAATGCCTCAAATTTCTAAAATAAATTGGTTACATAATCAATTTATAAAAATAGTAAATATAATAATTAAATTTGTTTAATTATTTTAATGATAATTTAAATCTATTATAATTTGCTTAGAACTCCCAGATTTAAAAAAAAACTATTCCTAAGTATTTTAAGTCTGTCAATTGCAAATTAATTTTAGGACTAGAAACATGAGTAAGTTATATTTTCACAAAGTGCCTCCAAAAATGGTTTCAAATAAACATTACTAAATAATTTTTAAAATATATTTAATAATTGCTTTGAATTCTACCACCTAAAGAAATCATATTCAAACCTTAGTTTTACTAAATTAGTAATTTGGAAATCTATTTTCCTTTAATTTCAAAAGAAGTTTAACTATGTTAGGGGAGCACTATAGAAACTTTATTGATTTAATTTTTTAATTAATTTTGTTAGAAATTGAGTCTTAACAAAATTTGAGCAATATATCTAAATATGAAAAATAATACTAAATCTAACTCAAAATTTACAAAGAACTTTAATAGGAGATAATGTAAAGATCAATCATAAATATTAATGGATTTTTACCATCACCTTGCTCCTCTTTAGCATCCTTCCAAGAATTTACAACTGATTATCCAATGCTACTTGGATTGATTATGGATTGCTTGACAATAGCTTCAAGATGGACAATTTAATGTCTTCTTTGGATGCTTAGATTCTATAATGGATGTAAGAGGGTATGTGATTTGGTATATAGATGCAAGGATGGCTTACAAGCTTTTTATAATTATATATCAATAGATGAGAGTGATGAAGGAAACATAGGATTTTATTCATTCCTTGTCCCAATTCTTGAGGATACCCCTTACATTTAAATAGGTGTGCAATTTTCCCTCCCAAATTTCAAATTTGAAAAGGGAGAAAGTTATATAGGTTGGAAACCTATATACTCTAGCTAAGGTGAGAGGGAATGGGGGATGAGGGGTGGGTAGTGGAGGGGGCGATGATATGTGATTAGAAAGTGGGTGAATAAAGCATTAAAATATTAGGAATTATGTAAAAAGTGGGGTAAATTAGGAATTAAAATATTAGGAAATGTGAATATGTGAAGAGTGAGGTATTTCATGTAGTTAGGATTAATTAATTAATTGACTTAATGGCATGAATATGTGATGTTAATACAATATATAGGGATTAAGTGTTGATATTAGACAAAATTAGGCATAATTTAATGAGTTAATATGGCGAGTGGAATTAAATGCATACATTTTATCCCTTTTTGAAAGGACATTATGACTATAAATAGTAACAGTATTTCAAAGAAGAAATACAGTCACAAATGGTTGTTATAAAATTAGTGGCCATACGATGCCCCTCTAAAGGACAGGTGGATAAGAATGAGATAGATGGCCACTAGAAAGGAATAAATGTAGGCATGACATATGAATAGATAAGGGAATGTTAGATGATGAAGAAGATTAAATTGACATGAGTAGTGAGCTACACATTAAAAATTACCCTAACAAACACTCATGCATAAGGGTAAAATATGATGATGTCATGGTTATTGACATGTGCCAGGAGGAATCGACTATAACCAAATAGTGATAATATAAGAGGTTATAATATTTCAACATATTGCAAGCAAGGATGCATGCAAGAAAGAGATATAATCTTGAATGTGATGAATGGGATGCAAGATATTTGATGTATCCTAGTCAAGAATGCATTACAAGGATATTTATAAGATATAATAATAAATACATTGAGTTGTTGACATATCTCAAGTAAGGATGCATGATGGGAGAGCATCGTGCCAAAATAAGACAATAATGTGATAATTTTAATGATAGGCGTAGCTCATTGTGTGTGTAAAATGAGAATAAAAATTAGTGGATAGAGGAAAAATAATGTTATTTAATAACCAAGGAATGAAAGTGAAGGATTGTTCAATGTGGTTGAGATGTCCTTAGGCACCATGAGTGACCAAGCATTGCCTACATAGTCTCAATAGACCTCAGGCCAATGTAGTATTGGAATCACAATCACTAAGATTGTGGGGGGGTGTGAATTATTGATGCAATTAAATCAACTTAAATTCAAATTCTTAAAAATCTTAACCATTCAACATAAACATTCATGAAGCATATAAATCATTCATTATAATGAACAAAGAAATAATGTAATATCATAAGCACATAACACATGAATTATGTGGGAAACCCTCATGGGGAAGAAAACCCACTTGAAAAAAGATTTGGAATAATTTCCTATAAATATATTTATTCAATTTATATCAACACTAAATGATCAAAGAGCACCCACCCCTCAATTTAGTCAAGCACCCACTTGACCTTTATCTAGTACCAACTAGACAAGGAGGCTACAACCCCCCAGATGATCAAGCACCAACTCAATCACCTCAAAATTTATCTCCACATCTAATCTCATGTCTTACACTCCTAATGATGGTATTATATTTTTTTAACACCTAAAAACCTACCTTTCTACCTCATACAATTGATGGTGGTTCATACAAACACAAATTGGCCTCTTACATAGGCATACAACTCTTTCTCTTCTACACTCCTCATACACATGATCATGACCTTGATGTCATTGTTATTTCACACTCTGATATTATTAGATGTAAATATAGTCTTGAAACATCATAAATATTATTCATACACAACCTATTCATTACTCTTTTTATATGTAATCAATGCACTTCTTCACTCTAGGTCATCTAGACAAAATAGGCCTAATTATGCCTTGGATCAATACACAAACTTACTGATTACCTTCAACATCACTATCTAATATTCATGACATGTTATTATTATTATTATTATTATTATTATTATTATTATTATTATTATTATTATTATTATTATTATTATTATTATTCCCTCATACACTTATACAAACCCTCATACCATTCACTTCTCTCTCCAATTGTCTAACTAGCCCAATTAGGCCAACTAAGAAAAATAGGCCCAATAGCCTTGAAATAAATCTTCTTACATGCTCATGACCTACAAAAAATAATGGTATACCCTTGTAACATATTCAAAATTATTTTATGATGGTTTTTATAGCCTCTTTCCCTTCTAAAAATTCATATATAATTCATCTCACACACCAAATTATCCAACTAAATTAATGAGACAAAAATGGCCTTTTACATATGCATTATTTTTTCTCCAATCAGTCTTGGTTGGACACAACACTTTAATTAACCCTTAAGGATTCTCTCCTAATTGGATAAATGTAAAAAAAAAATTATGACACGTTACATACAATACATATCCATCTAATAGGTTGGCCATGATTCAAATGTCACTAACCCCTTTACCAGGCTTAAGAAAATAGCCCTCCATTAGGCATAAGTTACATAAGACCTTTTTACAATGAAATAGACCTGAACAAACATAAGAGAAATTTTAGATACATAAAAATTTATTATATACCTTATCCATTTATTTAAATCCTTATACCACTATTTTAACTTTTGAAGACACCAATAGGCCTCAAGCCTTTATTATGTCTCATGGAGACCTATTCCAATTACCCTTGTTTACTCAATGAACAACAAATGAACCAAGATGGTCCATAAATATCTTACCAATAACTCAATATTTACAAATACATTTAATAAAACATTTAAAATCTCTTACCATGCTCAATAGTATTTAAATCATTCACTCATACTCTGAAACCTCCATTAGATCTGAAAGACCTATTAGGCTTAACTAGCCCAAAAACATTATCTTCACAAAAGAGGCTCAAAATAATTGAATATAAACTTTCAAGTAAAATCCACATATGGATTGAAATATAAATTCCTCAATAACATCATCCAATACATAATACACCTTAATTAATCATCCAAAGGCTCATAAACACCACTGCAAGAAACCTACTCAAACTTACAATAATTACAGTCAACAAAATTAAACTTTGACCTTCAATAACTTCACTTTTATGGATAGTAAAAGATCCAAATAGCTCTGAGTATTATATATATGGAGTATAATTAATTTTTTATTTTTATAACAACAATATTTTATCAATACTCTATCTTATATAATAATGTTTTTGCACCCTAGGTTATTCATTAAAAACACAGTCAATAATAGTTAACTCTCACATGCAAAAAATCCTTATACACCCATTAAAACCTCCTAATAATTTTTTTTATATATCAATTGAAGTAATATACCACTTTTATTTTTACAATTTATAAAAATTTATAAAAACAATACTACTGACTATTTTTCCTTTATTCACTTGATATTGCAAATTTGGATAAGTATGGAAAATAGTGAAATTTGATTGGGAGACCAACTTTGCACCATAAATTTTGTTATAAATATTTTCATGAATTTAAATATGGACCATAGAAAATATAAAAAAATATTAACAAACCTAACAACTTTTTTTAACACCTTCACACGTGTGAATGTTGACTTCATCGATATGCTTGCTCAAAAAGTTTTGCCAAGATGACTAGGAAATGACTAGGATCACCTAGAACTTCACAAGACTATTCCAATCAATTAATTTCACTTTCATAAGTGCCACAATAAATATTTAACCCTCATATTACCCCTAAAACATGGTCAATCACCTCAAATTCTTTCACACATGATATGCATTCTCAAATCCACTTGGAACCTATCACTTTGTCATTAATGCATTAGGTACTAAGATTACCTTGACATCAATGACAATCAATGCATCTCAAGACCATGATAAAAAATATCCATCTTTGTAATTTATGGAAAACACCTTCCCTAATTGTCTCTCCCAAAGTGAACAACTTCTTCATTCTAAACATTCTCCCCCTTTGACATTACTGACAAAGGGTCTCTTCCTCAATATGCTATCTTGATCCTTGGACCTGTCAAACTGTTCATAGAGATATAAATCTCTCCCTAACATCATGATAATCTCATATAAACTATTATAAAACCATACTCAACCATACAAGCTCCTTGGAATTGAAACATCTCACAAATGTTCACCCTCACTCTATGCATACTTTGAATTTTATCAATTGAAGAGAACATACCTCTATCTAAATTTCTCCTTGATTATTAGCATATATAAAACATGACCAAACTTCAAATACTCCTCATAAAACATGAGATATCCCCCTAAATCCATATTCCACCTAATAAAAACCAAATTATTTCAAACTTACACAGTCAAACTATTTTATAAGATCACACCTTGAATGGAACCATCTTCATCCACACATACGTTACCACAACTATCCAACATACTTTTATGAGACAACCAAATAAAATGTTAATATTATTGGGTCCAAATTAACTCTTTAAATGGTTTAAAAACCTTCTCATATGAATCAAACAACCAAAACTGATCTGAATAATAATAAAGTGCTCAACAAATCTTATCATATGAAAAGCAATGAAACTTACTTGAATCCATGCTTATAATAGCTCTTCAAAAAACCAACATGAACAAACTAACTCATTAGGTCATCTATGGATGAAATATGATTGTATTAATTCTTTCCTTCTACTACAATCTGAAATTACCTTCCCAATCTTGGCCCTTCAAGGACCTCTCTCTTTCACAAGAAAATATATTCTTTTCTTACGTCACTTCAAAGATGTACATTGTAAATAAAGATACATAACTTGAAATTCTCATACCTTTACATTAATGGAATGCCTCTTATCATACCATGACATTATTTAAAATTTTCATATCATTATTTTACATCTTCTCACCAATTTTGGTAACCTAACTAATTTTACAATCCAGGATACACTGTGTCAAGGGTTTCTAGTGATACAACCCTTATGCCAACCAAGGACACTCAAAGTAATATCTTCTTTCATAAATAATTTCAGACCTTCAAATATATTATAATAGATTTTAATAGGTGATATACATATTTTAAAATCTTGGAACCAAATGAAAGAATTCATACTCAACTATATGCATATAAAGACAAAGAACATACCTTGACCCATTGACTAGTCTCTCACTTATCAATCTTGCAACAATATTCCATGATGCTTCAAATGATTGAGTAATTCCTCTATAAATCCTAATATAGACACCTCACCTACCAAGGAACTTAAAACACCTAAAACTTATTACATTCCAAAGTCTCCATACTCTCACTAGTTTGTTTGTCTTTCCTAAGCCTCCTCATAGGCTTGATTGGCTCATCCATATTCTCTTTGACTCCATTGTCGACATACCCTGATAAATAATATTCTTTTCTTGAATTTATATCTACTATAGTAAAAAAAATAATCTTTACTGATATTCTCATCAACCAATTTATCCTTGGTCTCAATCTAATCTCTCTTAATATTTGTAGGTCTCCATCTCCATGTATGACCTCTTCCTTGCACACTAGGAGCTCCACACACCTTGCTTTGTCTTGAGAACTCATTCAACCTATTTTTAAAATATTTTTCAAGATGAAAAAATCTATTACATTTTAAAAAAATAATATCATTCATACCTTCTTCTTGATGATGGCTATTATCTCATTTTGACAAGTTACTTCTCCTTTTGCAATCTCTTACAATGTAACCAAATTGATTACAAGCATAACAATGTTTATGAGATGAATTGAAAAACCTCATGGAATTGGGATTATTTGGTGGTCTTATCACCTTTTTTTTAATTATATCATAATTATTGACTTGATTCAATTCCTCATGCTCAACCTTGATTATTTTAACCACTAGCTTTTCATGCTCAACTTTCAAGGAGCCTAGCTCAGTTTTTAATTAATCACACTTGGCCTCATTTGACCTCAAACTTGAATTTTCAGCCTCTAAATGATTCTTAAGATCATGAATAGTCATATTATCTTCTTTTATTTTTTCCATCATTATCTAAAACTTGGTTTTAAGATGACTCACCTTTCTTTCACATTTCAAAAGGGACTTAACCTGCTCTCTAAGTTTTTTGATGATCTTTTCATATTCATCTTCCTTGGAGTTAGAGTTACTACACCTTATCTCAAAATAAATAATCTTATCTTTAATACATTTTACCATCAATATCAATTCATAATTCTCTTTCCTTAGTTGCTTATACATTTTTTGCTTCAAGGACCACCTTCTAGCTATCAAGCTTTCCTGAAGGACTTGCTCTGATACCAATTATTGGAAGTGCAATCACTGGGGGGTGAATCGGTGATGAAATCAAATAAATTCCAATTTCAATTTAAATTATTAAAAATCTTAACCATTCAACATAAACATTCATGAAGCACATAAACCATTCATTGCAATGAACAAAGAAACAATACAAGATCAAAAGCACATAACACATGAATTATGTGGGAAACCCTCATAGGGGAGAAAACCCACTTGAAAAAATATTTAGAATACTATCATATAAATATATTTATTCAATTTATATTATCACCAAATTATTAATTATCACTTACCCCTTAATTTAGTCAAGCACCCACTTGACCTTTAGCTAGCACAAACTAGGCAAGGAGGTTACAACCCACTAGATGGTCAAGCACTAACTCAATCACCTCAAAACTGATTTCCATCTCTGATATGATGTTTTACACACTTGATTATGGTATTATATTTTTATAAAACCCAAAAAACTTCCTTTATACCTCATATAATTGATGGTAGTTCATACAAACACAAATTTTCCCCTTACATAGGCATACAACAACTCTTTCTCTTTTACACTCCTCATACACGTGCTCATGACTTTGAGGCCATTCATTCTTCAAAATATAATATTATTATATGTAATTAAAGTATTTAAACATAATAAATATTAGTCATGCACAACCTATGCATTACTCTTTCAACATATAATCAATGCACTTCTTCACTCTAGGTCATCTAGACAAACTAGGCCTAATTATGCCTTGAATCAATACATAAACTTACTAATTACCTTCAATACCATTGTATGATTATTATTATTATTATTATTATTATTATTATTATTATTATTATTATTATTATTATTATTATTATTATTATTCCATCACACACTTATTAAAACCTTCATACCATTTGCTTCTCTCTCTAATTGTCTAACTAGCCCAATTAGGCTAACTAAGCAAAATAGGCCTAATAGCCTTGAAACAAATATTCTTACTTGCTCATGACCTACAAAAAAATAATGTTAAAACCTTTTCACACATTTAAAATTAAATTTTTATTGGTTTTATATCCTCTTACCCTTCTGAAAAATCATATATAATTAATTTCACACACCAAATTATCCAACTAAATTAATGGGAACAAAATGGCCTTCTACATATGCATTATTCTTTTTCCAATCAATATTGATCATCCACAACACATTCCTTAACCCTTAAGTCTTATCTCCCACTTGCATAGACATAAAAATATATATTAGGACATGTTACATACAATACATATCCATTCAATAGGTCTTCCATGATTCAAATAGCACTAACCCCCTTATTAGGCTTAAGCAAATAGACCTCCATTAGGCACAAGTTACATTAAGACCTTTCTACAATGAAATAAACCTCACCAAACATAAGATCAATTTTATATACATTAAAATATGTCTTGTATACCTTATCCATGTATTTTAATCCTTATACCAATCTTTTACCTTTTGAAGACACCAATAGGCCTCAAGCCTTTATTAGGTCTCATGGAGACCTATTCTAATTACCCTTGTTTACTCAATGAACAACAAATGAACCAAGATGGTCCAAGTATGTATTACCAATTAATCAATATTTATAAATACATTTAATACAACCTATAATATATATTACCATGATCAATATTCCTCAAATTATTCACTCATACTCTAAAACCTCCATTAGGTATTAAAGACCTATTTATCTTAACCAACCCAAAACATTGTCTTCACAAAAGAGGATAAAACTAACTAAATATAAAATTTAAAGGTATAATAAAAATATGGATGGAAATATAAATACATTAGGAAAATTATCCAATACATAATACACCTTCAATAATCCTTGAAAGTCTCATAAATGCCATTATAAGAAGCCTACTCAAACTTATAATAATTATAACTAACAAAAGTCAACTTTGACCTATAATAAATTCACCTGTACAGACATTAAAAAATCCAAATAAATTATAGTATTCTATATATTGAGTATACTTAATTTTTTATTTTTATACCAACAATATTTGATCAATAATTTTTCTTCTACAACCAATTATTTGCACCCTAGTTTATTCACAAAAAAATAGAGTAAAAAACAGTCAAATCTCACATGAAATAAATGCAATTGTATGACCAATCAAACCTCCTAATAATTTTTTATGGATATACCATGAATTAATATACCACTTTTTTTTCACCACCATAAAATTCATCCATTATAAAAAGGTATAAACAAAAAAATACTAACTAGTTTTCCTTTGCTCACTTGATATTATAAATTTGGCTATGGAAAACAGTGAAATCTACTTGGGAGACTAGCTTTGCACCACCAAAAAAAATTATATAAAATTTTTCATGACCTAAAATTTTGACCATATAAACAAGGAAAAAATATTAACAAACCCATGGGACCACTTTCTTTTGAAACCTTCACATATATGAATGGTGATGTCATCAATTTGATTACTCAAAATGTTCTACCAAGATGACTAAGAGATGATTAGGATCACCTAGACATTCACAAGACTATTCCAATGGATTTATTTCACTTCCATAAGTGCCCCCAATCACTATTTACACCTCATATAACCCCTATAATATGGTCAATCACCTCAAATGCTTGTGCACATTATATGCACTTTCAAATCCATTTAGAACCTATCACTTTGTCATTAATGCATTATGTAATAAGATTACCTTGACATCAATAACAATCAATGCATATCAACACCATGATAAATATGTATTTATACCTAAATGGGAAAGTATGATGGGAGGAAAAAATACACGAGGATGAAATTGATAGGTTAAATTTGAAGAAGAGTTATGGAGTGGTAATATGGATGAGTTATGACATGATTGATATCAATGATGCCCCTGACAAAGACATATGCATAAAAAGTTCAAAGGATGGTGTCACAATTGTTGGCACATATAATGGGGAATCAACCATAACTAAAGAGTGATAATAGAGCTTTGATACTTTGACATATCCTAATCAAGGACACATGCATAAGAGAACTATAGGTCTTTAATTGAGGATAGACATGCATTATTCTATCTAAAATAGGTTAGTGATGAATTATGGGGGTCATGATGATACCATGATGATGGTAAAATAGACCTAAAGTAGATTGGGTGATCTATGTGCTAATAGAGTATGAATAATAGTAAAGGTCAATGGATTGTTATGAGTGGAATTATTTACACATAATATTTTTTAAATTTATCAATTACTAATGCTTTCTATCTTGAAAAAACCTATTGAGTCTCAATTTCTCTAAGTGCATGCCTTAAGGGGTGCATCAGGAAAGAGGTGGGTATATTATTGATGCTTGACAAGATTGTTATCCCTTTTTTGCACATGTTATCTACATAATTGTCTCCTAAAAACCACCCCCTAAGATTTTCCTCCTATTTTACACCCTCTTTTAGTCATTTACCATCTTCATTATCCCTTTCCCTAGACTAAACCCCTTTTTAGTAGTTTACATGACTATGTCAGCCACACCAACCTTGTATTTTTATTTATAAAATCATACTAAGAACTAAGTTGGCCATGGCTAACATATTCCATTATCTAGTTAGTTTTTTGTCAATTTCAATACTAGGTCGATTGGGTCGAACTTGTCAGCCTAAAATTCTAGAAGGTTTAGGTTTATATCTGCTTATATAAGCACATTCATTTTTTAATTTATAAGACAAGATAAGAATAATTAAGATATATTGTGCATATGATTACCCATCATTTGACTTGAGGAGTAATTTTAGGGTTTCATACTTTATTTAGAGATACATATCTTATCTTGTAGATAAGTCTTTTTGATGAATTTATAGGTTATGTATCCTAGATTTGATTTATCTTTGTCATCCTTACATACCACAACAACCTCTTGTGAATTACCTTGGCCAAGGGAGAGATTAAGGCTCAGTGGGTTCATCTTCAAAGGTAAGTATTACTAACTTTGTTCCTCTTTTGTAAGATTAGATATGCATTTTCACTTCTCTTTCATGCATTAGTATTTCATATACATTGACATTAGTATATGTATTTTATGCATGTTTACTTTTAATTTTTATTAACCCCACTTTGTGCTACAAACTTTGGTGAAAACTAGATTAGATTTTGTTTTTATTGTTATTAGTTTAGTGAATATGAAAATGTAGGACTTAGGGTTTTGCATGGTTTTTCTTGACTAGAGGCTTTATAACCCTCCCTAGTGATATTATTATTGTAAGAGATCCCTTTTCTAGGTCTAGAAGATCCATATTGGTCATGACCCTAATAATGTAATGTATCCCCAATCAGAAGTGTAAATAGAATTTATCTTCTTCAAGCTTGGATTGATTTATAGATCTTATTTATTTACCATTGCATACATTATGGTGAACCTAACATGAATCTAACACTTGAAGGTTTTCTTCAATGCTTTCATTTCTACCATTATATTATTTTTTCATATTTATAATACTATGTTGGCTGGGTTGATATATTTTTAATTTTTGTGCATAGTTTGAACACACAATCATATCAAAATGCATTTGTTCTTTCTATGTACGTCATCATTAGATAAAAGTCAATATATTAGACATGTCTACATAGTATCCTTCTTTAGTCCCAAATAATAAACTATGTCGAATTGGTCAACTTAGTATTTTAATTAGCATCTAAATAATAAATTAAGTCAAATAAGTCAACTTAGTCTTCCATTCACCATCCAAAAAAACAAAATAAGTCATGCAAATTGACTTAGTAATCTTATATTTCCTCAACAAGTAGGCTTTTATATAAATAGGTTGAACCAATTGAATTAGTTTGTAGAACTTGAATGTAACATTCAAGGCACTTCAATAGATAATTTGTAATCCTAATCATCCTCCAACCCACCAAGGTTGTTCTAATTCTCTCTCTATAAATTCAGTACTTTATTACCATTTCATTTTGTGCAATTTTGGAATCTTTAAAATTGTAATCCTAATTCAAACTAAGTCAACTTGGTCGAGTTAGTTTTGTAGTCTGTATTTTATCTAAAAGACTAAGTCAAACTGGTGAACTTTATTCTTAAAGAATCTTTCTTCCACAGAATAGTAGTGACTTGGTCAACTCTATTATGTACTATTTTCATACAATGTCATTTGAACTGACTCTTTAACATTCTTAATTTGGGAGTTAACAACTATTTGAAATTTATTGATTCACACTTTCACTTTCAACTATTTACATGCTTAGATTAGTTCACATAGTCTAATTAGTTCATTTTTCAAATTGCTATTTAGTTGCACTATTTGTTTTTTTACACACACTACCAAATCACATAATAATCAAAATGAATTTAACATTTATCTTCCTAAGGCTTACCTAATTTGATTTTATCACCAAGGGGGAAGTTGACTTGGCTTTTCGGTGAAGTATAAACACATAGTTAAAGGTGTAGATTGGAAAATCACCCGACACCCTTATCACTACAAGATTATGAAGTGAAGGGGTAGGCCCCAATACCAAGCCAATAAAATTGCTAATATAGATCCTTTTCAGCCTAAGCATCGTAAACCATCCATAGATTACTTTTTAGTTCCCTATTTTAGCCAACTTCCCTATCACACTCAGAATAACACTTTATAATAATCTAACAATACATAAGATGACCACTTATTTAACATTTAATTTTCATTTGATTACTTATTCTCTTATCATTATGTGTTGTATTATAAAAAATTGCATAGACTAGCATCAGTGCAAGGTTTTGTACTATGTGCCCCAATTAGATCATTCCTATTGATCCAATTTTGTGTGTGTTTTATTTCATTTCTTACTTCAAATTATATTGTTAAAAACTTTCCCTATTTTATCACACTATCATTCTATTTGACACAGTATCTTACAAACTATCTTTTTCCCTACCTACATTACTAAGTCAACCCGGTCGACCTTGTACTCTTTTTTATCAATCAGGTTGTAATACTAAGTTGACTTGATCAACCCTGTATTCTTTTTTGTCAGTCAAGTTATAGTACTAAGTTTACCTAGTCAACCATGTATCTTTATCAGACTCTATTTTCCTTGTTTATAGTATTGAGTTAACCTTGTCAACTCTATATCCCTTTCTGCCAATCAACTTTTAGTACATAGTCAACTCAGTCAACCCTATATCCTTATTAGCTTACTCACATACCTTGTTTAGAGTACTAAGTCAACTTGGCTGACCTTGTACTCTTATCTATCTCTTGGATTTCAGAACATAGTAGACTTGGTTGACTTTGTATCCTTCTTATCTCTTTGTTTTTGCATCATCTTTGTCTTCCCTAAACTTTCACCTTCATCATGAACTTCCTAATTTATGAAAAAATCTAAGTTGAATTTAATATATATGATGAGTTTTACCAACTCCAATAGGTTATCTCATAAGTAGCTTGTGGCTCCTAACATAGATGAAAGTAATGTGCATGTAGCCACTCACACTACAAACTATGGGACCCCTCCTCATTCCTCTTCACTTTGTAATCATCTCCTCTCATTTGAAGATCAACCTAAATTATAGTATACCCCAGAAATTCTCTTCATTAATGAATGTTCTCAACATCAAGGAAAATATCCTTCTACTATTTACCATCTCATGATAAATGGTGAAGTTGAGGAGCCCCATTCACCTTCTCCCACATTCTCACATAGATATGGGGATACTATATTATTTTATTCTCATCCCCTTACCTCTATTTTGACCCCTTCTCATGACATGACATATTCCTCTTTGATTTTCTCCACCTCCATTCCTAGTATATCTATTAACATGGCAGGTTCTATATCTAGTGGGTCTCTTCCAAGACCCTCTCTTCTCAATTATTTCACTAGTGATTTATTTTTTACCCATGTTAATCATGACTTTAGTGTCTCTTATTATCATCCCTATACTAGTACATCTTTCACCACATAATAAAAATCATGCTACTAGTGCCTCACTTACCAACAATTCTTCTCAAGCTACTACTAACACCCATAGTGGTACCCAAGCCACTACTACCAATTCTAATACTTCACACAATGCCAATTTAATACCACTCAAACCCATCAACTTATATTAAAAAATCTTAATTAAATGCATGATTTACAAGATAAAAATGCAAATCAAATGATGCAAATACAAAATCATCTTATCTATCTTCTAGACCACCCTCAATAAGTTCTATGGGGAATGCATAACCACAATGCTCCCTCACCTCCTCTTTAAGATTCCCATGGTAATATCATCCCTCAACCTCCCCTTGTTAATAAAAAAATCAATCACCTTCAAAATTATCCTCTTACACCTCAAAATGCTAATATCAATATAAGAGGCATCACCCCTACCATTACTTACAATGGGTCAATTGATCTTACTCTCCACTTAAAAACATTTAGAAATCTATATAAAGACTGGTTCAAGTTAATACTTTTACTATTATTAATCTATTAGAAAAGACTCTCATCGATGATTATTTAGATTGGTACAACTAAATAAAATCTCATTTTATCACTAGTTTGGAAGATTTAGCCAATGATCTAGTCCAAGAGTTCTAAATTAGTGATCTTCTTGAAAATACTTTGGCCCATTTTATCAATTGTAAGAAACTTGAGACCAAAAATTCACAAGATTTCTTCAAATGATAAAAGACCTTGTATAAAAAATGTGAGCATAATATGGTATATGATAACCTATTTCATTTGTTTACCATTGCTCTTTTTCCTAAGTTATAATATTAGGTCCAGACTCTCTCACCACGTACTTTAGAAAAAGTCATTGACCAAGCCAAGAATCAAGATTTCCTCATGCATCAATTTGAGACATTCCAACCTTCTATGGGTACTCACATTTTAATCAATAATAGGACTCATCATGCTACAAATGATGGTGTCACTGATTCCTATGATACCATTCATACTATTCAAGATATTGTTCCCAACTAGGCTCTGAAACAAGCTTCTCCTCCTAACCACATCATTAATCATCATTTATCTTCAATAAATAACATCAATGTTCATAAAAATTTATCCTTAGTAGAATTTAAAAAAATTCTATCAAGGCCTCTTCTATGAGAACTTGATCCTACTCATCCCATGTATCTTGGTATGACCCCAATAAATTTTGTTGGCTTCATGTTAGTTGGGGTCATTCTCATGAAACTTGTAGACAGCTTCATAATTTTTCTATATATTTCCTTCTCGATCCCAATTTTGACCATGACTCTATCATTCATAAAAATCAACAAGCCTATGACATTACCTTCAAATCCTATCAAACACAAACTAAATCTCAAGATTTGAACCAGGATAATGCTCATTTAAACATCTATAAATATCCTCTTCCAAATCACCAAGATAACCCAAACAAGCCTACCCTTTTTACCAATAATGTTGATAGTCTTCTTGACCCAAATATTTAACAAAATATGATCATTATGACTAATATGTGAAGGGAAGATGCTTTCATTGATCCTCATCTCATCCACATTCCTCAATTGTCTCGCATATTTCATGTTAATCAAGATTCTTCCCCAACTCACTTAGCAAAGTTGGGTCAAGATGACCTTATATGTTTTGATGAACTAAGTCCAACACCTCCATTATATAACACTTTTCATACTATTTCTACTACCAATATAACCTCTTTACCCATCACCAATAATACTCAAACTTATATCAACACTTTTTCTAATCTATCTCAAACCAAACCTACATCAACCACCCCATCTTATCAAGACAATAAAAAAAATTGTCCTAAAATTACACCTTATACATCTTATCAACATAAATTCACATGCACTTTAGCTCCTCCTTTAGAGACCTCCTTCAACATTATCCACCTCTTTCCAAGAATCTTCTTATAGGTTATGATTAATGGGATCCTGTCACAAAACTTACTAATCTCCCATCTCAAATCCCATATCTTAAACTTATGAAAACCTATTTGCATCATCCTAATCATCTTATGAAGCTTTTATTCAAAATGAACATTCCTCATCTTCCCCTAGCAGGACATGAAGCCACCTTATCTAGATTAAAAGACAACATTTTATAATAGTGTGAAGAGATGTCCATACACATTGATGAAATAGTGAACACTTATCTTTCCCTTAGATTCCCCATTTCTTCTATGATCCCCAATGATATTATACTTTATGTAGATGATCCTTCTCTCTTTATCATTGTCTAAATTAGTGATATCTAATTCAAGCATGTCTTGATTAACAAAGGTTAAATAACTTGTGTTGACTCTCTTAATTTTATCAAAACCCTTAGATATTCTGAATGTAATCTTAAGTCTACATATAACACATGTCAAAGCTATGACCAAAGGCAAATACCTCCTTTAGACTGTATGTGGCTCCCTATCACTGTACCACCTATCACCATTCATGTGAAGGTGATGATATTCAAATTTCATGTATCCTATAACATTTTGCTTAGTGTACCATGGACTCATCACATGAGAGCAGTTACCTCTTTTTCTTGCATATGTATCAAATTTCCTCACAATGGAGTAATCTATAGGATTTAAGGTAACACTAACCCTTAAAATTCTAAAAAATTCTAAGACTGTGGCATATTCAAGATTACCACCCTTGAACCCTTACCAATCATTCCATTTTATGAATCTCAATGGTTTAACTTTTCTGTTAATTCTACCCAAGGTTATAATAGTTGTAGAGATGGAATCCAAAGTTAGTTAGATCAAGCATTAGTCAAGAAAACTCAAGAAATACATATATAACATTACCAAATAAGCCAACTCCTTCAATAGGGTTCACAAATGCAAAAATTAGAGCTATTGAAATAAGGTATATATTAAAAAACCTTCCCAAGAGCACCCCTCTAAATGCAACTCAAAACATGATTTTCCCCTTAATTTGGTGTTTAGGTCTTTGTCAATGATGCATGGATTTTCTTCTCCATCATATCAAGTGTACGAATGAAACTAGGATCATGATATTTAATCAATGTTATGCCTATAGTAAAGTTATACTATTGTAAATTAAGCATAATAACACTACACAAAAGTTACTTGTGGAGAGAATTATGCATAATAAGTTACACCAAAAAATCTTAAAAGTGGTGGTCTTGGCCCTCCTTTTATAGATTTTTGGAATTGATCAGAATCAACCATAAACATCTATCTTAAGATAAATATGTATGGCCATAAATTAATTCAATTTTTGAGAATTAATCCATAAATACACACAGAAATCTAGAAGGAAGGGCCATTAAAGAGGCATGGGAGGCCTTAAACTTGATATTTATTGTATTTATGGTTTATAGAAGCCACTCCATATATGATATCACCTAATGATGTAGATATTAGAAATCAATTTACAATTAAGAAATCTTCAATAACTTCCATGCGTTTTCCACTTAAGCTCTTAATTTGGATTAATTTACCTAAGTGAGATCAATCAATTTTTTTGTAATTCTTTAGAAATTGGTTGCTCACTTATTCAAACCAGTCAAAATGTCATATTACTAGATTGTAATTTGATTATAGTATAATTAGAGGAAGATGTTAGTTGTATACAGACCAATATCTCATTTAGGACATTATCGATATGAAATAACACATGAGTTAATAATCATTTTGGCTCAAAATAATTTTAGAAAAGTTAATAATCACAAAAAATACATTGCCCTATTTAGGGATACATTATCCTAAGTCGACACTTGTATATGATAATATCAAACCATTTAGTGCATTTAAGTTATTTTGGTCTAAATTGTGCATTTGAGTGTATTTCAAGTAAGATTGACATTTTCAACACAATGGTACTAGGAATTGGATGCTTATATTTTCCCCCTATTTGAGAAATCATCATGAGACATTCGATCAAAGTAACATCTTTTCAAAGAAAAGAGTTATCAAGAATAATTCAAAAATAAATGACCCATGATCCCCTTTGAGAGGACATACAATGATAAAAGAGAAGGATGGACTCTCAAAAAGAGAGAAAGACCAAAATTAACCCATGGATGAGATTAAATCCAAATGAGCTAATGCTTATATATGTTGATTCTCAATGATCAAAATATAATTATAATATAATGGGACCTAAGGATAAGAGGAAGTGGGAAGGATACAATCCAAAAATATAAGCGATACACTTTAAACACAACCACAAGAGGGTACAAGTTTTGTACTTAGGGAAAGATCAATCCCTAGACAAGCTGCATACTTTAAAATATGTCAGAATGAGGTTAAAAGCTATAGATCTTAGAATCAGGAAAAAAGAGTGTTTCTCCAGAGAAAAGAAATAATAATGTGCCCTAGTAGAGCGGATATGATCAATTGATAGAACAATTATGTCCTAATAGGGTTGATTTTGATCACTAATAATTAATTTTGCCCTAGTAGGGCTGATTTGATTCGGTGGATGGTTGAAATATTATTTCCCAAGGGGGAAAATTGGTATCCATAACTCAAAGATATAACATAATGCATAGATTAAAAAAGAATGGGAACAAACATAGATATGAGGGTCTATTAACTAAATTATCCATAAAAAACTAGGCATACAAGGATGTACAAAGTGATGAAAGAGATAAATATAAGAATGAAGGTGGCTTAGTTGACCTGAGATATGTAATGTATCAAAATGCTACCTATATAGTATAGATGGACATTAAACCAATGTAGTTCACCTAGAAGCAAGAGAAAATAGAATGAGGAATGAAGAAGAGAAGTAAAATGGACCACTATTTTATTAAACTCATAGTATATGCCAAGAGATGCATGTCTTGCATAGAGTCAGGTGCATAAACCATTGGTGTTTAATTTCATTGGTGTTCTTGAGATCTGATCATTGGATGATCTGGAAGATTTTCACTCTTCATATGGTTCAGGATAATTAATTAATATCTTATGTAATGGTATTTTTTATTCTACCATGGGATATATATTTAATTAATTAATATCCTATTTAATAATTTTTTTATTTTACCATGGGATATATTTATTTAATTAGATATCCTATTTAATGGTTTTTAATCTACTATTAGATATTTTATTTATCTAAGTCCCAAAAAATATACTATTCCCACTCCCATGTGGATAGTTATTTAAAATAACCATGGAATATATTTTTAAATATTTATCCCATAAATCAAGAATCCTACCACTCTTATATTATCAAAAAGATATAAAAATATTTTAAAGAATTGATGTGGTAGTTTAATCATGGGTTATTTAAGATAAACATGGTTGCATGTTTTATTTTAAATCCAAGTCTTCATTCCACCAAAGAAATGTGGCATTGACTTCTTGGAGGCTTGTTAAAGAAAGTCATGATAATATTTTAATTATTTAAACTCATAAGTTAAACTCCACTTTATTTCCCCCACTTGCAAAGAATCATACGGTTGGTGGAAAGATATTTGGTTCTTGATTTATTTTAGTGGAGAGACTATGTTTTTTTTATTTGGTGGATATTTACATGCATATTAATATTTTCTTAAAAGATTATCTCAAGTTTTTAACTCCAAGATTATTCAAATACAATTTGGTATTTGATTTGGATAATTTTATTTTCATGGTAATCTTGTGGTAAAAACTACGTGGTATATATGGCATGGAAATAGTGGATTATATTGAATTGTCCACTAGGCCAATAATCTTGGCATCAAAATAGAGCAAGAGATATGTGTTGGAATATGGCAAGCCTATTTTGGCTTCTATATATCACAAAAATCATTTGGCCCCAAAATGGGGAAAACTCATTATTATGAAAAAATAATTATTATTTTTAACGAATATGTGAAGGTGGAGGAAATACCAAAAAGCCATGCTATCAAAATAGAAAACCCCATTTTAGGGAAATTATTGGTGCCTCTGAAGGGAAATTTGTTAATGTCCATCCAATGCCAAATAGAATTGAGAAATATATAACTATAGGTTATTTTATAGAGGTAGAAAAGATATTTCTCAGAGAAGCGGTGGAATTTTGGACAGAGGGATTTTTCACATAGAGATATATATGGATTATAGAGGTAGTAAGAACATCAGGGAAATTAAAGGTTTATTTTTATTGTTGCACAGATAGATTATATGATAAGGAAGAATTATATTATACTTAGGTTTTGTAATAATTCTCGAAGAGTTTTTAATAGATCATAACACTCATAAAGTGGACCTAGGAACATAGCTATTTGGTGAACCTCATAAACAAATATTCTGTATCATTTTTAAATTTTTTCTCTGTGATCTAAAATTATTTCAATTTCTTTAATTCAATTATAGAGTGTTTATAGAGTAATTTTTGGATATACTTGAAGGGAAATAGGAAATTAATATTCAGTTTTAATCCAAGAAGACTATAAAGTTTTTATAAACTTGGATTATTTAGAGAAGATATTAAAAAATTATTTGAATTTGTTATCTGAATAATAAAATTAGATGAGTTTATAGAATAACTCATAATCAAAATTATTTAGATTAATATTTCGATTAAAAAGTCAATTTTTATTAAATAAATTTTGGAAATTGACATATTTTAGAAAATCCATTTCTTATTTCATTTAATCAGGAAAATGAGAATTTTGTAACCAATTCTATTTTAATTATAGAATTGAGAGTTTTCAGTATACATTTAAAAAACTTGTGATTTACTTATAGGGATAAATCTAGTTTTTGGATTAGTTTGGTATCAAAGTAGTTAGAATGCAAGGATTAGCTTTTAATTGTGTGGAAATTTGATTTCATTTTTAGTTTTGGTTGGATTATTTGTAGATTATTGTTTATTTCATTTCTAGTGTTGGAAGTACAGGTTTTTAAAAATAGGAAACCATTGGAAAGTTATCCAAACAAGAGAAACTTGATGAGATCAAAGCATTTAACATGTAGATTTAGGAAGAAAACTCTTTCCTGAGAGTAAAGTTTTACTCCTTCGAAGATGAGATTAAAAGGTTGAAAAAATGTTACAAGCCAAGGATGAGCTCTTATCAAATTTGAAAAATGATGATGGCATGAAGGAGAAAAATAATTCCATTATGTATATAGGACTTTCCTCTCCCACAAGTGCATAAATAGATTCATTAAGCACTATAAGTGAATGTGAGTCACCAGTTACTTTTCCTTTCCATCATGAATCTGATAAAAAGGATTTTTGTAAGTTTGAACAACATAATAGAGGTATAGGTTTAAAATTACTTGTTAAAATGGAATTTAATGGAAAATATCGTGGAAAATATGGTCAAGGCATTACTAACCCCATTTGGATAGAGGATAAGTCTCATCATACATGTTTGGGATACAAATCTGGTATTCAAAATGAAATAGGTGAATGATTTGAGAAAGAAGAAGCAAAAGGTGATATAGAGAAGTGTAAACTATATTGGATGGAAGGTAAAACATATTCTTTTTGTCACACTTTCAATAATGTTTATTCTGATTCTACCAAACAATGTAAATATTCTAACGTTCCTTTTGATTATAATATACAAAATTTGTGGTATGTTTATCCATGAAATTTTTGTTGATTGTCTAATCACTGTGTAGCCAAATGTTAGAAACATAAATCTTTATTAGGAAATATTTTGAAAGACTACTCTCGTAGATAGTGTTCTGAGAATGGAAGTAAGAGTATGTTTTCCAAAAGAGTGAACAAACTTTTTACTACTCATTATAATAGGAAAGGACATAAGGTTAATAGGTGTTGATAACTTCATCCCAAACAACATTAGGGAGTTGTTAAAAAGAAAATCATTGTTAAACTAACAGTTTTAGATATAACCCATGTAGAAACTTAGGTAAAATCTAAGGATAATCTGGTAAATCTATTTGGAAATCAATTCTTTAGTTTTATGTTTGCATAGTTGTGATAGTTTATTAGCATGCAAATGTTCAAAGTAGTTTTTGAATTCCAGTAAAAGGAATATATTTTGAATAATTTTGGAGCTACCAGCTGTGAGGAAATTTGAGTGACAGGTTTATCATACTTGAATTATTTTCTCATGTTTATGGTTTTACTAAGCTCTGTTTATTATCCTAAATAATTTTTTGAGTTCCTAATGCATTGGTAAAGGAATTAACTCATATTTAAACTTGGATATATTTTCAAATAAGTTCAAATTTTGAATTTGGTTTATTGGAGTAACTTGTAAAGAAAAGCCAAGGGACAAATTTATCATACTTAGATTATTTTTTTCACATTTGGGTTCTAGAAAAATTTCATATTTAAACCTTGATGGTAGTATATGCAGATTATATGGGGCATGACGAGTATGAATTTGCATTTCAATATATATATTGAGCAGGTAGTTTACTGCTATCTATAATTTGGTATTGGGTAGATATTTCTTTCATTGGCATTTTAAGGATTCAGTTTGATGTTTTAATCATTACCATGATATTTTGCAATGATATTTTATAGAATAATTATTTGTAGCTTTAGAGAGTGATTTGACCTTTTGGGGACCAAAAGGGTCTTATTGGGGAGGTTTGATCTAGAAGATTTTCACTCTTCATATGGTTCGAGATAATTAATTAATATTTTATTTCATGGAATTTTTATTTTACCATGGGATATATATTTAATTATTTAATATCTTATTTAATGGTTTTTTAAAATTTTATCATGGGATATATTTATTTAATTAAATATCTTAATTAATAGTTTTTAATCTATCATTGGATATTTTATTTATCCAAGTCCCAAAAAATATACTATTCCCACTCCCATGTAGATAGTTATTTAAAATAGCCATGGGATATATTTTTAAATATTTATCCCATAAATCAATAATTCTATCACTCTTATATTATCAAAAAGACATAAAGATTATTTTAAAGATTTGATGTAATAGTTTAATCATAGGTTATTTAAGATAAGCATGGTTGCATATTTTCTTTTAAATCCAAGTGTTTATTCCTCCAAAGAAATGTGGCATTGACTTCTTGGAGGCTTGTTAAATAAATTCATGGGAATATTTTAATTCTTTAATCTCATAATTTGAACTCCACTTTATTTCTCCCACTTTCAAAGAATCATACGGTTGGCGGAAAGATATTTGGTTCTTGATTTATTTTAGTGGGGAGATTGTTTTTTTTTAATTTGGTGGATATTTACATGCATATTAATCTTTTTTTTAAATATTATCCCAAGTATTTAACTTCAAAATTATTCAAAGACAACATGGTATTTGATTTGGACAAGTTTATTTGCATGGTAATCTTGTGGTAAAAGATACCTGCTATATATGGCATGGAAATAGTGGGTTCTATTGAATTGTCCACTAGGCCAATAGTCTTGGCATCAAAATAGAGCAGTAGATATGTGTTGGAAGATGGTGAGCCTATTTTGGTTTGTATTTATCATAAAAATACATCTAGCCCAAAAATGAGAAAAACTCATTATTACGAGAAAATAATAATTATTTTCAATCAATGTGTGAAGGTAGAGGAAATACCAAAAAGCCATGCTATCGAAATAAAAAAACTTAATTTGGAGAAATTTTTGGTGCTCCTAGAGGGAAATTTGTTAATGTCTAGCCCACACCAAGTATCATTAAGAACTATATAACTACAGGTAATTTTATAGAGGCAGAAAAGATATTTCTCAGAGAAGTACGTGGATTTTGCACAGAGGGTTTTTTCACACAGAGATATATCTAGATTACAGAGGTAGTAAGAACCTCTTTAAATTATAGAGATTTATTTTTATTGTTACACAGATAGATTATCTAGTAAGGAAGAATTCTATTATACTTGGAGAGGTTTTTTAATTATTCTCGAAGATTTTTTAATGGATTAGAATACTCATAGAGTGGATTTGGGGACGTAGCCATTTGGTGAACCATGTAAACAAATATTTTGTGTCATTTTTCAATTTCTTCTTTGTGATATGAATTATTTAAATTTATTTAATTAAATTATAGAATGTTTATAAAGTAATTTTTAGATTTACTTGAAGAGAAATTGTAAAATTAATATTAAGCTTTAATCTAAACAAACTGTAAAGTTTTTATAAACTTGGATTATTTGGAGAGGATATAAAAATATTATTTGAATGTGTTATTTGAAAAAATAAAATTAGATGAGTTTACAAGATAACTCATAATCAAAATTGTTTAGATTAACATTCCAATAAAAAATTTATTTTCTATTAAATAAATTTTGGAAATTGACATATTTTTAAAAAACCATTTCCTATATCATTTAATCTTGAAAATGAGAATTATACAACCAATTCTATTTTAATTACAAAATTGATAATTTTCAGTATTCATTTGAAAAACTATGTGATTTATCTATAGGGGTAAATATATTTTTCAAACCATTCGAGATGCATTGAATTTGACACTTGGATCCAAAGAACTTGGTGCTTACTATATCAAAATGAAATTATGCATCATAAGTATGAATAACATATAATGACATTGTATCTCAATTGTGATGAGCTAGTTCAAATGTGTATATGTATAACTAAGGATGATGATAAAAGATTACCAATATCAGAGTTATAATGATTTACATTTAAGTAAAAGAAAAAGAAAAATAATACATAAATGTAATCAAACTTAAAAGCCAGATATGAATAATCAAGACTTAAGTAGGAACAAGGATGTAGAAAAGTAAAGCAAGAACAACTTAATAAACAAATGAAAGAAAGATATGAATAACCAAGATTGATGTGTATTAACAAGATGTACTTGGAAAACAAAATAAAAGAGTAAGATAAAACAAGAACACAAAATACCAAGAATAAATAATAAGAAATAACAAAGGAAATAAAATGAGTAAATAAACAACCTAAATGTAGAGGAAATAAAGAACAAAAAAACAACAAAAATCAAATAAAAACACACAAATAAGAGTTATTCATAATGTTAGTGTGAGCATAAAATAATCATTCACATACATGTAGTAGAGGTTTTACTTTCTATGATAGTGTAACAAGAACAAAGGACACAAAGTTTCCCCCAAATGATAGGAAAACAACAAAACAATAAAATGAGAGAAAAAATAAGAAAAGGGAGGGGGTGGCCAATATAAATCTATATGTACAAGATAAGTGAATGCTACCTACATAGCTCTATAGATATAAGATCCAACATGAACTTCAGGCCAAATGTAGTTCTCCCAAAAAATGAGATAGAAGAAAAGTGATGGTAAAAAAACATGATTAATAGTTTATAAGAATAAGAAAAATGGGCTCACAAAATGGTGAGCACTAAAATCAATGTTTTAAACATGGAAATAGTGTGGGAGATCAAAATAAGAGAAAATGCAAGACAATGTTTTTGTTTATTTTGTTGATAATTTTCTAGTGTTTTTATGTTTTCTAAATAAACAACATAAATAAAATATTAACAATAGGTCTAGGGAACTATCTAATTGAGGAGATGCATGTCCATAGGTAAGAATTCAAACATTAGATAAACTAACTACAATGGGGATCATGAATATAAATAATGGTATAGGGAACCAACTAATCAAGGAGATGCACATCAAAGAGTAGAAGCTCCAATAATAGTTAAAGCTGACTGTAATGACCCATACTCAAAAATAGGTGAGAGCAATATCTTAATAAGGAAATAATGTATACCAAATAGTAGAAAAATAAAAATAGAATAGTATGCAGTGCTAGATAAATCTAAAGAACTATTTAGTAGGCAAAAAACATGAGTTGATGTATCTATGTTCACTTTTCTATAATAAAAGATACAAAATATTGTTTAGGTTAAATTGCTTTGTAGAACTAACATTGAATGTGCTTATAATGCCTATGAGTCATAATAGGGATCATAATTGGGCAAGGGATAGAACTATCTAGGTAATAACAACCCATGGTACAAAAATAGTGTGGTCTTAAATAGAACGGTCTATAATAAATATAGTACAAGATAGGATAGTCTAGGGTGGGATAAAATGAGTCTAGATAGAATATAAATGATCTAGAGTGATAATGGTCCAAAGATTCAAATATCTAGAGTCATAAAAGAATATGGTTCTCATAATAATAGTTTAGGGTAGGTTAAAATGAATATGGTCTAGGGTAGGACAGTTCAAGATATAATAGTGGGATAAAATAACTTTAGCACAAGTTGCCCCCAAGTAAGGGGTCTTGTAAATAATGGTTCAAAAGTTGTCAATCATGGAACTGCTTGAGATGTGCAATGTTCATGGGCTCTAGAATTTATTCACCACCTGTAATATCTAGTCATCATGCCCATAATCCATAGTTTGTTATGATAACATATAGGCCAAGCCAATTGGGTTGGAACTTACCATTTTTTTTATATTCAATATTTTCATTCTTTTGATTCTCTTTCAAGACCAAATAACCAATTTAAAACTCTCGATGGAGAATGCATTTGTTGTAACTTCTCCATAATTTTTTTTGATAGGCTTACAAGTTGTCTAGGGTAGTCAAATACTTGCCATCAAGGAGTTATAATTCTTGCAACTAAGAGATTCTATAATCTTTATCAACTTCAATATTCTCCAAATATACTCATAATGAATGTAGCTTGATCTCAATCAGGATAATATTTTTTGTTCCATAAACAAGGGAGTATAGAGTGGCTCTTATAGGGGTTCAATGACTAGTGCGATAAGCCCATAGGGTAGGAAAATTTTACAAGTGCCAATTACAGCCAACATTATTGAAAATCTTATTAAGTATGGAAATAGTGGTTTTATTTGATGCCTTAGCTTATTAATTACCTTGTGGGTTATATGGTGTGGATTTAATGTTCTTGATTTTGAATTTTTCACAAATATCTCTAACATCTTGGTTTTAAAACAATCTATTATTATCAGATATAATGTGTTCTAGGATACCATATTGACAGATGATATGGTAATATATAAACTTGGCAATCTACTTATAGGTGATGTAAGTGAGAGGAATGGCCTCAATATACTTAGTAAAATACTTGATAGCAATGATAATACATTTGTGTTCATATAAAGATGTGTATTTTATTTTCCTGAAGAGATTGAGGCCCCAAGTATGAAAAGGCCATAGTGTAGTGATCGGTAGTAGTGGCAAGGAAGGTGCGTGTATCAAATTACCATGTTGTTGACAAGTAACACAGTTACATAATTTCAAGCATCTATCTCCATTTTGGGCTATTAGTAACTTGTTCTAAGGATATTTTAGCTAATATTATAGCATTGGTGTGGGTCCCACACATTCTTTCATGAATCTCCTTAAGTGATATCTTGGATTCTCCTGAATATAAACAACGAAGTAGCATTCCATCATAGACTTTACAATAAAGATTATTTCCAAGGAAGGTACAATAGGCTATGTAGTGAAGGAAAAGTTTTTGATGATTGTTAGAAAGGGTAGATGGAAAATTGTGGTTATGGAAATAATTATAAATGTCTTGAAACCAAGGCAGTTCAAGTGGGGGATTGGGACCAACAATGACACATACCCTTTCCAAATCTAGCAAGACATGAATAATTTGTAAAAGTTTTTCAATAAGAAACTGATACTCTTTAGAATTACTATCAATTTGTATCATAGACCCAATTTTTGCCATTGTATCAACATAACTATTATTTCTCTATATTACTTGTTCAAATTTCAAAGATTTAAAATAAGTCTTGAGATTATCCATAATGAGCTTATAGGGTACAATATTATCATCTCTAGTTTGATATTGACATGTGGCTTGATTGATAATCAATTATGAATCACCATAGACCATTAAATGTTTGATATCCCACTGTACTACAAGATGAAGTATTCTAATAAGTACCTCATATTCATCCATATTATTGGTACAATGAAAATTGATATGAAATGCTTTGGAAATCAAGTCTCTTTATGTTTTAATCAATAAAATGTTGGATCTAGATCCATGAGAAGTGAAATAACCATCAAAATATATTTTCCATTGTTCAAGTTTATGTTTTACTTCTTCGATTGTCATAATAGAATCATTTGAGAGGTTGAACTTGAATGGTTGAGTTTTTATTAAATGGATCCTTTGCAAGTTGATCATCAATAGCCTACCCCTTGATAGATATTTGATTTTGATACTCAACATCAAACTCTCTTAATAGCATGACCCATTTAGCCATTCATCCTTTGAGAACTGCTTTGGATAATAAAAACTTAAGAGGGTCTACTTTAGTAATAATAATTATTTTATTATTTATTATATTTTGTCACAACTTTTGGTATCCAAACATCATATCTAAACATGTCTTCTCAATAGGCATATAATTATGTTTATAATCCATCAGTATGTAACTTAATTAAAAAATTACATGTTATTTTCCTTGATCATCATGCTAGGCTAAAAGTTCCCCTAGTGCATGTTTAGTTGTTGAAATGTAAAGAAGTGATGGTTATCCAAGTGTTGGTTGTCTCAAAACTAGCGGGTTAGCCAAATAGGTTATGAGGTTCACAAATGTTAATTTACACTCTTTATCCCATTGAAACATGACCCCTTTATTCAAGAGACGTGTAAATGGGTGAAACTTGTCTACCAATTATGAAATGAACCTCTGGATAGACTGGATATTTCCTTCTAGGATTTGGAGTTGTTTAAGATTTGAAGGTGGAAGCATATCAACAATGGTCTTGAACTTATTATGGTTGAATTTGATCCCTCTTTACGATATAATAAACCCTATTAATTTTAATAAAATGATGCTAAAGACACACTTCTTAGGATTTAGATAGACCTTATACTCATGAAGTCTCTCAATGATTCTTTGTAGAACATAAAGATGTCTAATACATGTTATTTATTTAACTAGGGTATCATCAACATAGTCCTAAATAATATTATGCATCATGTCATGGAAGATGATAGTTATAGAACATTGATAAGTGGCTCCAACATTCTTCAAGAAAAATGGCATGAATTGATAAAAGATTATTCTCTATAGCATGGTGAACACAATCTTGTGTTGATCTTCTTAGGCTATCTTGACGTAATTATCTATATAAAATCTATCCATGAGGGACAACAAATCATACCCAGTAATAGAATAAAATATCATGTCAATGTTGGGCAAAGTAAAATAATATTTGGGGCATGTTTTATTAATATCTTTGAAATTAGTAAAAAGATGTATACCTTATATATTTTTGATGACTAAAAATATGTTTGATATCCATTTAGAATATTCTAGTGGTATAATTAAGCCTACTCCTAATAATTTTTCCAGTTTAGATTTTACCAAAAGAGTGATGCATGGATGCATCTTACCTAATTTATTTTTGGCTAGCTTGGCATAAGGATGAATAATAAGTCTATGCACAACCAAGTCAAGTTCTAATCGTAGCATGTCAAAATATTCCCATGCAAAATATCAATAAAATCCTTCAAAATGAATATAATGTGATTTCACTCCTCATCAGTGAGAGAAGCTCTAAGGTAAACAATTTTGGGATCATCATATGTTCCCAAGTTCACTTCAATAGTGTTCTCTACAAGGAGTGTAGAACCACCTTCTAGAATAGTAGGCAATGTGTGATCATGATATTTGTCTTCTTGTACAATTTCTTGTTATTCCTCCCAAAGCTCTAGATAATGTGATAAATCTAAATCCACTTGTTCAGGTAATGGCCAACTAGAAAATATCTCAGGAAAGTTAAGAATAGGATGCTCAAAGACTTTTTATTATTCTAATGTGATGTTGGTATTGGTTATGGATCTAGGACTTTATGTACCTTGAGCAACCTTTGGGGATGAGAAAACTTTCCCATCCAAGGGTGCTTGCAATAAGTTTTCACTCAAGGGCTTATCTTTTTATTTACTATTTCCTAATCAATGAGTGCCTCAAAGAGGTTTTTACGTGAGGATCTCAATTTTATATCTTTTTTATGACTAAACAAGTTTACCTACTCTCCAAAGTAGGAAAAATGATTCAATGAAAAATCAAAGACCTACTTATGATTATCAATTAGCATTTTGTATCTAAGGCCCATATACTCTACAATAGATTCTTCATTTTGAAATTCATCAAGGCATATGACCAAATTTTTTTGGTCCCAAACAATGAGTTCAAGATGACAAAGGCAAAGGGAATAATGGTGTGTTATGGTCGTAATGGAATTTTAATCAAATAAGTCAATGTTAGCAAGATCATTAAAAAGACTATAATGGGATGCTACATCACTACTATGAGTCTCATTGCTAGTCGATTTAGAAGAATCACTATCAAAAGTCATAAGGTCACCCCTAGGTAGTATAAATCTAAGACTTTGATTCAATTTAGATTTATGATTTGATAAAGGTTATAGTATTCCTTATGCTCGTGAGCCAAGGTCTTATCTTGTATAATCAAAATTATCCATAATCTGATTAGGGATAAGATATTTTGGATTCTAAAAACAATCAACAATGCCATCAGAGTATAAATAGTCTCTTTAAATGAAAGCTTCATGATCCTATTTTGATGAAGTAGTTGGTATAAATACCATTGGTGGTTTTTCTGTTTCTTTCTTCTTTTGTTAAATCAGTTGGGTATGTTAGGGATTTTAGAAGTTTTGGGTTTACCAAATGGTTTAGGAGACCTGGGAAAATTAGCAATATATAAGGCATCTTTAAGATGGTATGTGGAAATGTATGCATCTTTTATA
The DNA here is from genome assembly GCA_037957365.1 of Torreya grandis. Lineage (NCBI taxonomy): Eukaryota > Viridiplantae > Streptophyta > Pinopsida > Cupressales > Taxaceae > Torreya > Torreya grandis. The sequence continues at coordinate 3,414,436 of JARHVA010001296.1, read as the reverse complement.
ATAACCTGTTTGGCAAGAGTTACAGGAAATGGATCAATCGAATTGGAATCAAGGTCACTTGGATTGATATAATTAGATTTAGGTGGATGCAAAACTATTTCCTTATTCTTTTTTGCAATGAATTTAGAACTAGGACAATAGTTATAATTATGAAATTCAACCTCAAGGTGTTTTAAATACTGGTAAGGTTTTAGATCGGTAGGAATGATAACCTTGATCCCATCATGGGGAAACTTAAGGTACTAATTCAAATTGGATGGAATAGCTTATACTTCATGGAACCAAAGATGAATAAGAAGTATGTTATAAGGCAACTCAATACCATAATATGTAATAATTTATTATGGGATATAGACCCAACAATAATTGGCAAATAAATATTAGTTGAAGACTCTGTATCAGTATTATTGTATGCCTTTATAGAGATCATCTCTAGTTGAATGTCCTTCATAGTGTAACCTAGTCTTTGTACCAGTTTAAGGGACACTATGTTTAGCCCTAATCCATTATCTATAATAACCCACTTGATTTTATGGTTTTCAATGATGAACTCAATATGCAAGGGATTATTATGGCTAGAATCAAGAGTGGACATGTATTATTTATCAAAGGTAACCTATCAAAATGAAGATAAACCCCCTACAAGTGTTTAGAATTGTTTAGGGTTAATGTCTTCAAGAATAATAGATTATTGAAGAAGGTTGTTTAAAATAGTTCTATGGACTTCAGATATATAGAAAACATCTAAAATAGAAATCTACATAAGTATTTTACTCAATTGGTCCAATAAACCATAGGGATTTTTAATAGTAAGATGAGATTGTTTAGCCTTAGTTAGCACAATATTTGACTTTGGATCCAAAGGCACAATGTTCACATTGGGTCTAGTATTGGAAGAAGAGTGTAAAGGGACCTGAAGGGTAAATCACATGCATCTAGTTGAGATTGTGTAATATGGAGGTGAAAAGGAGCCATTATAATTAGAAGACAAATGCAAAGGGCCCTGGAGGGTGACTCATAGGTGTCTAGTTGCATTTGATAACTTTTGAGTTGATAAGGAACCATTACAATTAGAAGAAGGATGGGGTCTACTAATGCTAACCCATGAAAACTAAGGTGTAATAAAATTTCTTAAAATTGACATGGTATTACTTGAGGGAGAGGGTGTTGACCTTATAATAATGGGTCTAGTAATTCAATAAGTACATGATGGTTCATAGGATTTAATAGTGATAGTGGTAATGTGGTTTGTAAAAATGTGCCCCATGGTATTATTAAAATCATAAGTCATGTTGTTGTAACCTAGTTTATTAGCATGGGTATTATGATCTTGATTATGATCATGATAATTATAATTTTGACCTTGATTCTGATTCTATTATTGATTATGTCCTTAGTTCTAATTATTTCTTTCTGGTTATTGACTATGTCTTGGAAATAGATCTTTGTGGATGCCCATATCCTGATTAGTGTTTTATGGATCAATATTGATTTTAAATTCTCTAATTTCAATCATATATTCAATGAGATGTCAACATTGAATGAATCTATAAGCACCATGACTAAAAACATGATGGATGTTGCAAGTTTTTTTTTCCCGATACCAATTAGGTTTGGGTTGATCTTCATGACATGGCCTTGGTATATGTCATATAATAAAATTAGCTACTATGAGATTTTGGAACACAACCTCCACAGGCTCTCCTAGTTTGCTTAAGAATTTGTACCTATTGTTTAATTCCCTTTGTGGAGGGACTCTTTGTAAATTTTTTAGTGGATTAGGTGGAGTTAATTACACATTTGGAGCTAATAGATCATGAACCATTTGTACATGTCTTGATTAAGTTACTCCATTTCCTACCATGTTCTTATTCTTATTAAACCCCTTAGGATTATTTGTTGCAACAACTTCAGCCGATGATTGGGTCTGATTTGAAATTTGACCATGTGAATAAATCTTAACAAGGCCTTTGATGACAAGCACCTTCTTAATCCACATACCCTTGTCTATAATTTCTTAAAATGTGTTTGCACAAGAAATCTTTAGATTGTGTGCTACCTCAGGGTGTAAATTATGTGCAAAGATGTTATCCAATTATTTTTCTATAAAATTATGTTAAAAACATCCATCTAATGCTCTCCACCACTATAGATATGCTATGAAGCTTTCTCCATCTTTCTATTTGGATTTGCACAAGTCAATTATAGTTAATTCATGTTCAATATTGTATGAAAAGTGGTTGACAAATTGTTTAGATAGATCATTCCAATCTAAAACTAATCCATAGGGTAACTTTATAAGATAGTCTAGAACTTTTCCTACTAAGCTTTGTAGAAATAAGCAAAGAAAATAAATGCTCTTGTAAACTACCTCTTATCATAATGCAAAGAATGTATGAATGTGTTCATGAGGGTCATCCTTCCCTTTATATATGTCAAATTTGGGTGCCTCAAAATTAGGTATAAAGGAGACTTGTAGAATACTTGAATCGAATGGATATGGACATATCTCATCAAAATTGTACCTCTTGATATGTGCCCCTATTGCATTGATTTTTTAAGGATATACACCCTATCATCCATAAATTTATTTTAATTTACTCCTTGAGTCGAGTAAGTGAGCTATTGATTATTAGGTTTATAAACATTCCCTGAAGTCAGCCACCTTGAATTTTAAGTGTCTTGTTAATTTTTAGGAGTTTGTGGTCTATTCACTAATGTACACATTGGTTTAGAATAACTTGCCAAATTATTTTGAAGAATCTATTCAATAATACTAAGTGTTTCATTCCTTGATTTTTTGAAGGAAAAAGAGGTTCTTGATGATTTAAACATGTGTGTTTTGTGTGTAGTGAAGCATGTTGTAGAACCTCTTGAAACTTGGGTTATTCAATTGAGATGTCCTAATCCATCGTATGTGTGTTCTCAACTAAAGTGTGTTACATGGATTCTACCACATTCCCTTGTTCTTTGGAAGTGTCGTTATGTATTGAAGTGGTATCATAAGAGTTGATTAAGTTCATGATAAGTTGGTCTGCATATCATTAAATTATCTTTTTTAATCTTGGTGGCAAGATCTTGATCATTAGGGGTTAACTCTATGAGCACTTCATTTCCTTTGATATAAGAAGCAATGTTTGATTTTGCATTATGAGTGAGGGATTGTTCTCTCTATTATTATTCTACCCTAACCATGGTATGTAATTATTCCATAGGAAATTTTGATGGAAATCTAGCACTTGATTCAATCAACCTTAGGAGTGATTCATCTTTGTCTTCTAGGGTTTGATGTTCAAAATAATCTTCCTTAGATCCTAAAATCATGGGAATGTCCTCATATACCATGGGATTTGTTTTATTCATCATAAAAGTTCTCTTTCTCGTAGCTAGGTCATAAAAGGCCCCACTATAAGCATACCTTTTCTTCATGTCTATAAGGTTATTCTCTATGTTTTTAATGAGTTGTATAATATTTTGAAAATGTTAACAAGGTGTGTTTTGATTTTCTCCAAACAAGTGACAAGGAAAAAGAGATTATAATAAAGAGGTGGCATAGTACCACCCAATTATAAGAAATGGTTACCAAATTACTCAACCTTGGTGGGTTGAAATCATCAAATTGGAAGAGGGTATGATAACTCTAAAACCTATAGTGTAAACTAGTACACCAAATGTAGGTTTAAAGATGCATCAATACCATAAAATTTAGGGATAACTTCGATGAGTTACGCTAGAAAATTAGAAGATATTATTTTTAATGAGTAAAGTAACAATGTGAACTAAGAAACTCAAGATGTGAAAACACATAAAAATTCCTAAGTATAAAACTAAAACTAAATGGGTAGCACAACGCTGCCACATGGTACTAGGAAGTAGAATTGGTTATAAAACTTAGAGTGTGAGCGATATGCAAGATAACCTAAATTCATAATGATCGAAGTGGATAATGAGTCTATAGAATGGCTTTCAACCCAAATGGGAAATTGTACCCAAGTTAACTCAAACCAAGTGTAAATGGCAAATTGATTAACACCTTAGCCCAGAACATAAAAATGTGAGATTATGAATATGAATTAAAAATGGACTTAAAAAAAAATTCAAAATGGTTTAGACTCAAATGGACAACATAACCACATTGTTTTAGATAATATAAATACAATGTTTCAAATGTGGGTTTTGAACAAAACAAAAGATGATTTTGATTTGGTCAGCATAACTACTCCTTGTTCAAATAAAATGGTGTATAAAAAATGTGTTTGGTTGACGTGATTTGTTTACAAACAATTTTTAGACTCAAATTAAGACCAAACAAGTAAAGGAAAAGTGAGAAAATAAAACTAGGTATAATGACCAAAGCCCTAAACCGATAAGGTTACTTCATGTCACTGAATTACATCTTTATACATGTTCTTGGGAGGATTTTAAGTATTAATCAAAAAATAAAAGATCATGAAGTGGTAAGGTTCTTACACCCCCTTTTCTCAAGAGATTGTATGGAGACATGGAACTTTGGGCTACTCGCCTTGCATCAAAAATATGTCCACAACAAGTGGGGTTATTCTAAAATTAAATTTTTGATCATCTAGATGGTCTCAAGTGTGGTTAACACTAGATATGCCTCACATCAATTGAGCTCATACTGGCTAACTTACCATGTAAGGGTATATTATTTTGCATAGTGATTTCATCTGTGTACTTCTTAGTGGAATCCCCTAGTTAGCCAGACTTGACTTGGGTATTCATTATGACTAGAGAGGCTAGTCACTCAGCCCCATGCAAATTGAAGTATACATTCTATGATTTATATAACCCACTATGTAGTGGGGTTGAAACAATGCTAAGAGATGAATTTATAGGTCAAAGCTTCCCTAAAGAACTTGTGAGGAGGCTATGAACTCCCACTCACAATCCAAATTGCATAAAAATGAAAGATAAAGTGAAAAGACTTTAAAGGTTGTGTTTAGATCACCTAAACCATATGGATTTAGGGAGAGCCTTAACAACACTCTTTTCATTCCTTGGACAAGGAACAATTTACAAGGAAAGATCACTTTTAGTCACCTGAATTTTCTAAAGAGGATGGGGAGAGAACATACATGCATCCTTCATTTTGCAAAAAACAAACAAGTATAAAACATCTAACATAAAACAAATAATTATTTACTTTAATACACCAAATATAAGTGTTTGTAAAAATTTTGTCCCTTTGGCCTTAGTTGTAAGTTTGTAAAAACATTCAAAAAATAATTAAACATAAACACCTAGATTCCTTTTAAGAACCAAATGGAAGTTTTCAAGACTTTGGCACTTTTCCAACATGTGACCTATAATTTTTAAAGGGGTTACTTCTATTTTGAAGCAAAAATATCAATGAGAAAAGCAAGATTTTAAAACTGTCTCTTGGGTATCTTTGTTTTTACACAGAGACCAATGTCGTTTCATAATGACGAACGCTAGTTACAATAGAACCGATGCCAATTACAACAAAACCAATGATGGTTGATAAAAGTTGATGTTGGTTATTGTAAACCCTTAGGTAAAACACATTTTTTTTTTCAAAAAACACTTGTTAACCCAAATAAGTATAAAATCTATAAAAAATCTCTATATCTTGTAATAAAATGATTAAAGAGAGACTTAACAAGTTTTAAAATCACAAATAACAACCTGTATCAACAAAAAACTAAAAAACCATGTTTTTATACCATATTTTTTCCCTACACAAGGATCGATGGGGGTTAGATAGGACTAATGCCAATTAGGGAAAATTTATATCAGTCACTCTATAAATTGTGTCAAAAAAGAACCAAAAACATGGGAAAAATCAGACAAAAAATTATTTTTAGAGATTTTTAAGCACCTTTTAGCAAATCTAAAAATGCCAAGTTAGTCTCCTTTTTTTTATGGGATGTGAGGTCCCACCAGGCATGCCAATATTTAGATATGGAATCCAAAGTGAGTTAGATCAAACATTAGTCAATAAAAGTCAAAAAATGCATAAAGAACATAATTAACTAATCTAACTCCTTCAACATGTTTTGTAAAGTACAAATAAGAGCTATTAAAAGAAGTAATATACCAAAAAACCTTTCCAAGATCATCCCTCTTCCAAATGTGTCTCAAACCATGATTTCCCCCTTGATTTAGTTCTCAAGTCTTTGTTAATGATGAGTAGCTTTGCTCCTCCATCATCTGTACCAATGAAAATAGGCTCATGATATTTAATCAATTTTATGCCTATAGTGAAGCTATCCTATTTAAAATTAATCATAATAACACTACATAAAAATGACTTGTGGAGAGAATTTTGCATAATAAGTTTAAACCAAACAAGCTTTAAAAAGGTGGTCTTGGCCCTCCTATTTATAGATTTTTGGAATTACTCAAAATCAATCATGACCTTCCCTCTTAAGATCAAGATGTGTGCCCATGAATTAATTCAATTTTAGAGAATTAATCCATAAATACCCCCATAAATATTTGGAAGGAAGGGGCATTAAAGAGGCATGGGAGGGCTTAAACCTAATATTTGTTGCATTTATGACTTATGGATGCCACTCCATAGATCATGTCACCTAATGATGCATATATTAGAAATCAATTTAAAATTAAGAAATATTCAATAAATTCCATGGATTTTCCACTTAAACTCTTGATTTGGATTAATTTGCCTAAGTGAGATTAATTAAATTTTGTGTAATTCTTTGGAAATTGGTTTCTCATTTAATCAAACTGATCAAAATGTCATATTGCTAGGTCATAATTTGATTCTAGTATAATTAGAGGAAGGTGTTAATTATGTATAGACAAATATCCCATTTAGGTCATTGTTGGCATGAAATAACACACACATGTGTCATGTGCTTCTGAATTACAATAATTCAGTGATTCAAAGTGTCAAATTGCATTTTCATCATTTTGACTCAAAATGATTTGAGAAAAGTCAATGATCACATAAAATGCATTTCCCTATTCAAGGATACATTATCCTAAATCAACACTTATATATGAAAAGATTTAACCATTTAGTGCATTTACATGATTTTAACTTGAATTATGTGTTTGAGTACATTTTGAGCAAGATTGATAATTTCAACATAACGGTGCTAAGAATTGGATGTCTACAATGGTCACCCATAACTCATAGGGAATATACCCCTAGACTTCCTAGATTTAGATGATGATGAGCCTAATGAGATCAATCTCAAGATTAAAACCTTAGATCTCTCACCTCATCTCATTTCTCAGCTTCCCCCTTATTTGAAAATTCATTTGGATCAACCACCTAGTGATGACATACTCATTATCTTAACTAAGACTTAGCATTCCATTCATCACACCACATCAGATGAAAAGGTAATCCCTACCTATGCCATCAATATTCATACACCTACTTATGATGTATCTATACCTTAAATGATCCATTCTTAAGAGGTCTTGCTTAGGCTTGAGATGTTGAAATAATTCATTATCATTCATCTTTGCTTTAGTCTTTCAGTATTTATTCTAGCATTCCATCCTATATCAATACTAATTTTATCATTTTTTCTCTTAATCATAGGGTAGAGATGGTGCACACACATCCATTTTTTAAAGATCCTCATAGGAGTATGCTTATGGATCATGTTATGACTAGTCTTGATCATTTTGCTAGATACTAAGGCCCCTCTAGCCGACTTATCCCTAAGATGATTTTAATTATCCTTTAGTCTTTTATGCATCTTACCCCTCTTTCAGTAGATCCCACTTTAGATCCTATTCAAATTTCCTCTCTAGTTGAGTCTCTTCCTGTTTCATGTCCTATGGATCCTTTAGTTGAGCCCTTCCTAGTCTCTCCACCAACCCCACCTTGCCTCGGTGATGGCTTGCTCACTTTAACATAACTTGCTCTTTTGTCCACCAAAAGGGCTGATCAGCCATATTGTGATATTCATAAAGTTTTAAATCATTAGACTAGAGATTGTTCATTATACCAACCTTCCTTAAGCTTTTTTTTATACTCCTATTAGTACACTTTTAAATTATACTAACAAGCATATTGGTTGATTACACATCATAAATAATCATTCATCCACACATTATCATAAGTTATGGAAATATATTGACACCTTACATACCACCATTCCATAGACCATAGACAAGGCCATACCTCCACCAAAAGTATCATATGAATATCTTCATAAACATGGAGAGGTATATTGTCTCTAAAACTAATATGGTACACACCACACTGATCATTATCACATTTTTTAGTAGTATATTAAGAATGACCTCATGATAATTATTATGCCTAGTACCCTTCCTCACATAGGTTGACCTCTCAAGAAGGTCCCCCCTTATTCCCCCATGGCTCCACCACCTATGGTCCCTTCTCCACATATCATTACTCCACCCATGATTCCCTCACCCATGGATCCTCCTTCCCTAGTGGCCCCTTATCCACCCATAAATCCTCCTTCATATCATCTAGAGTCCACTCCCATGCCTTCTCTTAAGTATCCCCTACACTATATCCCTCATCATCATGATCCTTCAAGAATTCTTACATTTTTTATTGAGGAGATGCAATGTGAATTATTCTCTCAAGATTCCTTGAAGATCGATGAGACTTTAGTTGTAGTCCAAGTTCATATTAATAAAGACTTATCATATGTTATGGATAATGTGCATGGACAAATATATTAGTATTTATTAACATAAGCATGGTTTTATTTCATTTCTTTCTTCATTTGGATTGGATGTGTAATCTAACTTTACATTTATCTATTTTTTATCATTTTACATTGTGTCAAATTCTTATCTATCTTACATGGTGACTTTTGTTTTGAATTACATGTTACTTATCACAACATTATTTTTCTTATGTTCTCTTATGGATTATTTTTCATAACTACATACTATTTTTCTTCATGAATTTATTTTCTATGGTTCTCTTGTTCTCTTTCATGTTTATTTTCTATCTTATCTCTATAAACATAGATAATTGTTATTGGGACTTGGTTATACAAACTTTACTCCATTTAGCCATTCCTCATTTACCATGTGATCAATTAAAAAAAATTAATCTCATTATAATCTCCTTTTACCAGTCCACTTTGTATCTCCCCTTATTCCCCCTTGTTACCTATCACAAACTAAGCATACACATGGTTGATACTTGAGATAACATTTTGGTTCATAGTTAATCTTAAGTGTTCTAGTTAGTCATATCCTTGGATACATATCTTCCTTTAGCCTAAGACTAAAGATAATTCATGTGTATAACTTTATCTCTCATGATTGTTCATTCTAAGTCTATATGAAGGAATAATCTTAAAATCCATCCACATTAAAAATCCAAATCATTTAATAAAAGGTAATGATCTAAACAACACTTTTTTAAAATTTTCAAAAATCACATCACACTAAAAGATATGATTCTAAGCACATTTAATTTTTATAATTGAAGCTCAAACTTTAAAATATAACCTCATGATAGATTTGAGGTCCATTGGGCTGTGGTAGGCCAGTAGATTAGAAAAGGAGAATAAAAAAATCTTTTAGTGCTACCTGCTTTCTCACGTAAGTACCTGATCTTTGTAATAGATTGACGACTCTATAAGGGGTCCTAAAGAATGGGGAAAGAATCATGGGAAGGTAGGTTCATTTTAATTTTATTATTCAAAACAACCAACATGATTTGATCTTAGTATAAGATTTATTTTCCTACATAGATTTGTGACTATAAGTGAACAAGTATCCTTTGTATATTGCTCATCACTAGTCACTTAGTGTCTTTTCATGTCCTTAGTGTGCCTCATGTATTTTAAGGTGTTCACATAATATTCCTATGTTATTATTATTGCATCCCCTCTTTCACTCACTATAAACTTAATATTTCCCATTGATAAATATTATTTTGTTCACTGATCACTCTTTTAGGGATTCCAGTTTTGAGTTACAGTGTAAGACCTTGGAAAGGAATAGGCCTTCCTCACAAATCACCAATTTTTCACGTTACCATTCCAAACATCCCCTTTTAACACATTTTCACATTTTTTCCACCTCATTGGTGTTCTCTTTATGATTTGTAGTGTAATACCAAGGATAGAACCTAGCCTTCCTCATAAAATCTTTCAATACCCAAGTCACAACAAAATTACATGTGTAAAATTTGAGATAAGATATGATTGATTATGATTTACACATCATTGACATGCTTCCCATCTTGATTTAGTATGTTTTTTTCTTAATTCATTAATATTTAACTTTTATCTTCTTATTTTTTTAATTACATGTGAGAATCTAACCATTTTCACATGTTTTTCATACTTCCCAACTTGAATTAGTGTGATTAATTTAAGAACATTTTGCCAATTTTATTTCTCTTTTATAATTCACAACATGATTTAGTATGATTTATTGACATAATTGATTTTTTTTTCTACCATTGGTCTTTCACGTGCTTTCCATTTTATTACATTATTTTCATACTTCCCAACATTATCTAGTGTGATTTTACTTGTTTTAATTTGGTGCCAATATTTTTCATGGTTTAAAAACATTTTCCCCTCTTATTTACCACTTTTTGGTTTAATATATTTAGTAATTTTTTTTTCACATTTCCCATCGTAATATAGTGTGTAGTCCATGTTTTTGGATTAATTATACTTTTCCAAGTCTTTTTGCATGTTTATTTTTAACCATGTATGTGTACTACATAATTCTAAAAAATAAAACACCCCACATATATTTCTTATAAAATATATAGTAAAAGTAAAATAAATGTGCTAGAAAGACCAAAACCAAAATATAACTCATGAGATCAACATCCAACTATCAAAATAATCTATCTCTATATCTATGTGTTTTATAAAAGATATAAAAACATATCACTCTAGCCTTAAGGTTGGGATCCATCATGCATATCTCATGGCCTAGCCATGATAACCATAAATTCCCCAAATTGTTCCCTCTACACCATTAACTATAATGAGGTTGTCTAAGATATAAACCCTAATACCTATCTTTGTAGGTTAGTCACTTGGGCCTATAGCTATCCCAACTAGATTGTGGTAGCCATGTGTGTGGCTCTCTCCTAAGTTAGGGCTTGCCAAGCCTATGAATCTCTTTCTCCCACCCCTACTAGTGGATGTAATCCATCTCTACATGTTTTTACCTAATTCATTTCATCCCCCATAAGTCTAAAGCAACTTTCTTGAGCTAGGAAAGATGGTACCACATGATCATCTAGCATGGTGAGGTTATACGGTGCCATCACTCTATATAAAATGTCATAAATAACTAACATGACTAAAGATCCCCATCTGGTCTCCTCCAGTGTAAGGTCTATAAAAACTAAAACCCAAATATATATCAAATCATATATATATATATATATATATATATATATATATATATATATATATATATATATATATATATATATATATATATATATATATATATATATATATATATATATATGTATAATATACAAGTATCTTATCTCAAAAACTAATAAATATAACATTTATTACCTATCTTGGTGTCAAAAACCACCATATCCCCATCTACTCATCCACCAAACATAGTCTCTCCATCATCCCATCCCCCAAGAACCTTATTCATAGGTTTATTCATATCAAAACCAAACTTGGAGTCACCATACATGCACATCTCAAGCCTCTCCTTATTGGTTCCTCTATCGAATAACTCTTCCTTGGGTCAATTATCGAGTCATCCTATATGAGAAATCTTATTTGTGATTTCTCATACCACTGGTGTCTCCATCAATGGTGTGTTTAAGGTGGTCACCTCCCCTCCTACTATGGTGCCTAATGTGGCACCTATTGCCCCATGGATACACATCCATTCTCTCTCTTTCACTAGTTAATAACTATCATGTTTGACTAGTTCATGGTCTTATATGTTACGGTTTGATATTTGGTCTCTTGACTATTGTTCTTACTCCTCATATCCCCTTCATATATATTTCATGTCAAATGTATGAACTATTATAGGAGCTATTATGTGTGGGAGTCCAAACTGACATAGCAAGTATGCCACTAGTTATGGATTTACCTAATAGGTATAGTGTCTTATGATTTACTCTAGAGTTAGCCTTACCACCATAGTCACCCAACTTAGAAAAATCATATTAATATGTGAGTAGGGATTCCACATGATCTCTCGTTATGTGCCTATCTATAATTCTAACATATGGGGCATGACCCATGCTACCTAGTCCTATATCTATCTAACAACCCAATGTAACTTATCATCGATCGTATGGGGTAACCTAGTTGGTTGGTACATTGAGAACCTCTCATATATCCATGAACTCAATAACATAACTATTATCATCATCTTCTACCCTTTGGATAACATCCCATACATATAATTCATGAGCTAGACCTACATTGTAAACCCAAAATCATAAAGTGTTCCCTAATCCAACATAGACTGTCATAAGGTTATCACATACAGTAATACCCTACAGTCCAAATTATGACACAAAATTTTCACTATCACAAGTCCTATCACAACCTTCTAAATTTCCAAAATCTATGTAATATAAACATAACATAAGCTCACCCTTAGCTTTGGATAAATCTTATCTGAGTTCATTACCCACCTGGCTAGTGTTCATCTCTCTTCTAGATCATCTGGTGACCCTTCCATCAATACTGTGATACCTACCTCTATGGTATCCCCATCCATCACCCATAAAAAAGTGTTGGTAAATCATTCCCATGCTCTAAAGAATATGAAAATGAGATCAACACTTAGTGGGATGGTCTCATCTCCATGATTACTCCCAATCCTACTACTACCAATCTCACCCTATCCACATCTGTCAACTACTCTAATAAATCTAGTAACCATGAGGCATTTATTAATCAATAAAAACAATGATTCCTCTTCATAATATCAAACAAAAAAGGATGTATTAGACCTCCATGTCATTTATAATAAAAATACATTCTTATAAAATTCACAAAAATAAACTAATTTACTTCAATTTTAATCACATTGGCATTTTTAAGTACTAAGTCGTCCCATATCTAGCTTAAAAAGACATCACCCATAAAAAAGTGTTGGTAAATCATTCCCATGCTCTAAGGAATATGAAAATGAGATCAACACTTAGTGGGATGGTCTCATCTCCATGATTCCTCCCAATCCTACTACTACCAATCTCACCCTATCCACATCTGTCAACTACTCTAATAAATCTGGTAACCATGAGGCATTGATTAATTAATAAAATATATGATTCCTCTTCATAATATCAAACAACAAAGGATGTATTAGACCTCCATGTCATTTATAATAAAAATATATTCTTATAAAATTCACAAAAATAAACTAATTTACTTCAATTTTAATCACATTAGCATTTTTAAGTACTAAGTCATCCCATATCTAGCTTAACAATACTAAGTCAACCCCCTTTTAGTCCTTAACCAACTAATTTGGCACTTACTACTAAGTAAACCCACTGATTTTTCATTTTTTCTACCAACTAGGTCAACTTGGTTGACCATATTCTTTCACTGTCATGACCTTTTGCCTAAATTACCATAAATGCCTTGGGTATTTATTGCTCTGATTGCGTTCAACCCAATACCCTATTTAATTCTTAGTGCCCTTACAACTTTATTAGGGTTCATTCTAGTCTTGGGATTTGGCCTTATTATCAAATTTCTATAAATCACTCAATTTCAAATACAAAGACTCAAAAAATTGAAAATTTTAGTTACTTGCCTATGATATACTCATTGTGGACATTATGCATCCTCCCCATCTCATATATCATCTCCCTACCATCCTCACTCTCTAGATATCTCACTCAATCTATCAGAGATCTATATCATTCTTATAATAGTAAATAATGACAAATGAATTATTTTTTTAACCTATTTATATTCACCATTTTAAAAATTATTTACCTTTCAAAAATTTACCATCAAATTTATTATTTTACTCATATCTTTGTCTCTATTATATCTTTTTACAAACCATGAAATGTTCGATAAAATTGACATTGTAGAGATTATTTTCCATTATTATATGCACATGTTGAAAAAAAATTGATTTTTCTTTCTTTTTCAATAATCTCTATAGATTTGCCTAATTTTCCTAACATTGGAAACCTTTACATCTCTTACATCTCCTTCTTTATCTATAGCATTAAGGTAATCATAGGTATGTGTTTTTCAATTATGTCCTTTCATTTATCTTATTTTTTCCTTACTACATTTTATTTAAATTTAACATTATGTGTCGCTATGTTATTTATCAAAGCACCATCCCATGTTGCACCTACATGACACATGATGAGCTTCGAGTGTGTCATATGTATACACATAATATTTTTAAACTTTATCAATTACTAGTGTTTTTTATCTTGTAAGAACCCATTAAGTTTTAATTTCTTTGAGTGCACACCTTAAGGGATACACCAATAAAAGGGTGGGTAGATCATTGGTATTTCACAAGATTTTTTTCCCTTTTTACCACTTGCTATCTACACATTTGTCTCCTAAAAATCATTCCCCTAAGTTTTGCCTCTTATTTTTCACCCTTTTCTAGTCATTTACCATCTTTATTAGCCATTTCCCTAACCTAAACCTATTTTTGGCAATTTAAATGACTATCTCAGCCACATCAACCTTGTATTGTTATTTAAAAAAGCTTACTAAGGAGTAAGTCAACCATGACCAACATAATCCATTATCTAGTTAGTTTTTTTGTCAATTCATTACTAGGTCGACTGGATTGACCTTGTTGGCCTAAATTTATGGAAGGGTTTAGGGTTATAGTCATATATATAAACACACTCATTTCACCATTTTTAAGATAAGAGAAGAATAAGTAAGATATATTACACATATTCTTATCCACCATTCTACTTGAGGATCAAGCTTAGGGTTTCGTACTTTCTTTGGAGATATAGATCTTATCTTGTGGATAATTCTCTTGGATGAATTGATAGGTTATGTAGCCTAGATTTGATTTATCCTTGTCATCTTTACATACCAAAATAACCTCTTATGAATCATCTTGGCCAAGAGAGAGATTGAGTCTTGACGGGTTCATCTTCAAAGGTAAGTATCCCTAACTTTGTTCCTCCTTTGTAAGAGTAGATAGATATGCATTTACACTTTTCTTCCATCCATTAGGATTTTGTATACATTCATATGAGTATATGTATTCTATGCATGTTTAATTTTAATGTTTATTACCCCCACTTTGTGCCACAATATTTTGTGAACACTAAATTAGATTTTTCTTTACTTGTTATTAGTTTAGTGAATATGTAAACATAGGACTTAATTAGGGTTAATGCATAGTTTTGCTTGAATGGAGGATTTGGAAACCTCATTAGTGATATTATTATGGTAAATTATCCCTTGACTAGGTCTAGTGGATCCATATTTGTCATGACCCTATTTATTTAATGTATCCCCAATTAGAAGTGTAAGTAAGATTTATCTTCTTTGAGCAAGGATTGATTTATAGATCTACTGAATTTATTATTGCATATAGGAATAATCCCATATGTGTTGGGAGTAATAATTTTTGAGTGAGAAAGGTGGATAAATATGAATTGAAAATAATGAGGCATTGAAACAATGGATTTGATACAAAAGAGGTGGTTTCGATAGAAGAAGCAAAGGATGTTATTAGGCTACCAATATGAGGTGGCATAATTGGGCAATAAGAGTGGAATGGTTATCACTATGATCCAAGTTTTAAGAGGGGGAACTTTATTAAGGGATACAAAATCTTTGTATTAAAAAGCCACCATTACTATGAGCCATGTTTTACTAGCTATTATGAAGGTGAAACTTGCATGGGTTCATTGCACAAGTAGCCACCATTGATATGTGCTGAGGAGGATAATCGACATGGGTGGTAGGGTTTGAAGATTTTGTTTAAGATATTCATAGGTAGGTGTATGCATCATATGTCTACATACCTTTTTACCAAGAATACTTATAGGGCATTGATGACACCATTATCAGTATCGAGCTCAATGACATAGAGGAGAAAGATGTGGTTACTGGTGAAGAAGGCAATGGAGGCTTAGTTTCCACTCAATAAATATCATATGTGGTTAAGGAAAGATAAAAATGTGGAAGATATATGTGGGGAATTGTAAGAAAAGAGAAATTCCAAATTTGTGTAGCATATTTTGAGAAGGATGTTATGGTTTAGGAGGATGGAAAAAATTTAAGATGCATAGAATGGTGAGAAAGTTAGGCATCAAGATTAGCACCAAGTTGAGTACCAAAACTAAGTATGAATTTATTATGGGTTTTTATTATATATATGTATGTATTAATAGATGCATGGATAACTAGGGTTTTAGGTGTCATAGTGGGGGAGAATGTGGGATGTAGTGTGGGGAGAAGTCAAGGGGGTGGTATAGAGGTCATACAAGTAAGAATACATAATTTATGGGGTTAGGGGTGTGGAACAATAGTTTTTAGAGTGAGGAGAGTTATGTAGTTATGGCATAGGGATAGGGTAATAAAAATTCATAATGTAAGGGGGGGCATAGGGTAATATATAAGAGTTTTAGGAGCTATGGGTGCCATTGGTTATAGGGAGTGGGAAGCCATAGGGAGGGTTTTATTTTTATGTATGAAGGGAGACATCATAGGAGGCTACGGTTGGGAAGAGTTAGGAAAAATGTGGTAGGGGAATAAGGGCCATGGGATGTAGAATATATGATTTTTGAGAAGGGGTTTGGGATGTTATTGAAGTCATAAAATGTAAAAACACTATTTGATTTATGATTGTTTTTGTATTATAGGAAGATCAAGCCCTAGAGAGGATAATGGTGGAAAGAATTTCATCGATATGGTTTCAAATATGGAGACCTAGATAATGGTTAAGTAATGTATACCAATCATAGACGCATGGGAGAATAAATACAAATAAAATGGGAATTAGGTATTGTCTGAGCTGATTAATAGTTGCACAAATGGAGATAATAGGTTTATAATGTTAGGTGTCAAAATTATGGGTTTAAACTATTTTAAGAGATATATATACGATAGATGTATTGGCCTAGGTAACATTATTACTGGAGTAGGTGAACCAATGGGAGGCATAGATTGGGGTGATATAAGAATAGGTGGAGTGGATACAAGTTGACCATATGTAACTACAAGGATGATTAGAGAATTAATAGGTAGAGGTATAGGTCACAAATATGGAGAGAAATATGGATCAGATACTATTGGCTGCCTTGGGCTTAGGAGATGTGATAGCCCAAGTGACAAAGATGGATTGAGAGACAATATTGGAGAGTCTTGTATGAGCAGATGAAACCAATATGGAAAAGTGATCCATCATACAGGGTAATTATTTGATCCAAGAGGTCATTGAGTTCTCTGTTATTAGGTAGTTAGTTGATCCATCATCGAGGCCACCACCATAGGGTGGGATGTAGGTCATGATGTATTAATGGTGTAGAGCTTTGGCTCATATGTAATTATGGAATAAATTATGTTATAATGATAAGTGTAGTTTTTATGTACAAAATTTGGTGTAGATGTGTTAAAGATGAGGGGAATTTTATGATGTCTTGAAAACATCTAGATGCCTAGTATGAATAGGATTTAATAATCGATATAATTTTGATAATAATAGAAAATGTGATTATTTTATTATGTCATGTAATG
The DNA here is from genome assembly GCA_037957365.1 of Torreya grandis. NCBI lineage: Eukaryota > Viridiplantae > Streptophyta > Pinopsida > Cupressales > Taxaceae > Torreya > Torreya grandis. The sequence goes on along the minus strand of JARHVA010001296.1, from coordinate 3,396,755 downwards.
ATCAAAATGTGATGATGTGATGTGGAATAATATTTATAACTGGTAGGATAAAAATGGGAGTGGCTATAATGTGTATTTGGGGTCATGACTATAAAAAAATTATTTTAAAGTAGCCAAAATATGGTATGATAGTATTCGGTGAGTGGTGAGACTATGGGGAGGGAACAATGACCATTTTTTTGGACCCATCATGTTGGTAGATCCAAGAAATCACTATTGATGATTATGAGGGTGTGAGTGTTATATAACACATGAGGATTCAAGAATTTTTATCGTAATACAAGATTTTGCAATCATCTGTGTAGTTTATGTAAGTGAAAATAGTCAGATACAACAAGAATGTTGTAGAGTAGGCTAATACCACCATTAGAATAGATTTATGAAGAGAAGTGCATGTTTCCCATGCTTTACATTAAATCATGGACCTATTGTAAGTATTATTATGTAAATAATAACCAAAGGAATTGAGGCCCAAAACTGTTGGAAATATTGTCATTGATGTCAAAGGTCTAGTAGTATTGGTGACAAAGGCCCCATAGCATTTAATGTCTAAAGGTGTTTTTAATGTTCATATCTTCACTAAAGTGTGTTAATATTAATTAAATATTAATGCGTATATTTTTAGTTGCATAAAGACAAAAGAGGGCCCATGAGGAAGTCAAAGAGTCACCAAGTAAAGATAAAAGAGAGAAAGGATGCATTTCCCATGAAGGGTCACCTTGAGGAATTTGAAGAGTCAATAGATAAAGATAAAAGATATAAAGTTAAAAGATATTAGAATAACACTAGAATGTTAGATAAGATAGGTATTATATTTGAAGAAGATAAAGGGGAGGCCACTACTTTCATATAACCTCAAGACAAGGTTAACACAAAAAAATAAAAGAGTTATGTTGAAGCCCTTACAAAAGAGGAAATGAAAAAGAGAGAAGTTAAAAATGTAGAGGTTAGCTCAAACAAAGAAGTATGGAAGGAACAAAGCTACAAAAGATAACCAAGTCAAAGATACACAAATCAAAACATGTTTTATTTTCATGGTTATTATTTTTATTATAATGGTTATGGTCATAATAAAATAGACTATATAAAAAGAGCTAACAATTTCATAAACAAGGAGAAGGGAACTCATAAAAAGTCAAACAAAATCTATAACTCTTTTGCTCATATATTAGACTTTAACGAAGAAGCTATAGTATGTTACAAGTGTAATAATTTTAGACACATAGTCTATAATTATAAAAGTGTGCTTGAGTTAGTCAATAAGGACCAAGGTTTTAAAGTTCCATTCATTAAGAAGAGATTTTAGATAGATTAATGGTAGAAGAAATAACTTGAAAAGTCTATGTTAGTTAGGATAGCTTTGCATGAAAAAAATGAAGAACAACCATGGTTCATCGATACTGGTGTTCAAGGTACATGATAGAAGATAAAATCAATTTCATAAATCTAAATAATATAAATGGTGGCACAGTAAAATTTGGAGATAATACCATGCTAGGATAGTTAGAAAAGGTACATTAAGTTTGGATAATGATATAACCAAGACTGAGAATGTATTGTATATAGAAGGTATTAAGCATGATCTATTGAGTTTAAGTCAGATGTGTGATCATGGACACACATTAATGTTTTATGTAGAAGGTTATGAGATTAGAAGAAAATATTTAGATGTGTTAATTGCAAATGCTAAGAGGGTAGGAAACAATTTATATATGTTAGCAGATCTCTTCACAAAACCACTACCAAAGGACACATTCAAGTATTTACAAGAGAAGTTGGGAGTAATTTATTTTACTTCCTTCCATTGAGGATCAACATCAATTGAGGAGGAGTTAAGTTTTAGCTCCAGGATAGACCCTTTGCCATTGATGTCAAAGGGGGAGAAGTACAGGAATAGGTGTAAGAATAGGTTCAAAAAATAGGATGCTATAGTAAGGGGGAGTTACTGTATGTTTTTAGTTGGTAGTATGTGCAAGTCTCAATTTTATATTGGCATGTGAAGTACAAGTTTCATAATGGTGCAGTTTTAGTATGAGGTTTCCATCAATGACAAAGGGGGATATTGTTGGAAATATTGTCATTGATGTCAAAGGTCTAGCAATATTCATTACAAAGGCCCCATAACATTTAATGTCTAAAGGTTCTTTTAATTTTCATATCTTGGCTAAAGTGTGTTAATATTAATCAAATATTAACATATATATTCTTGGTTACATAAATACAAAATAGGGCCCATAAAGAAGTCAAATAGTCACCAAGTAAAGACAAAAGAAGGAAAGGATGCATTTTCCCATGAAGGTTCACCTTGAGAAATTTGAAGAGTCACTAGATAAAGACAAAAGAGGGAAATCATGCATTTTCCCATGAAGGTTCACCTTGAGGAATTTAAAGGGCCATGCAAGACAAGTTTGGCACCATTTTCCATGTGGATTGAAGGGTCACAAAGGGTGAATGTCAAAGGTCATTTGGAAAGATATAAAAGGAGGTTTGGGAAGCCATTTACAATATGGAAGATCATGGTTTATAATTATTATATATAGCTCAGAAGAGTAGAGGAGAGAAAATAAAGAGATATAGTAGTGTGTTATCATTTGTTGAGAAAGCAACATTGACAGATAGTTGTGTTTTCTACACAAGAGGGGTTGGCACTCCTGTGGGTGGGTACTCACAAATCATTAATGTTGTGGTGCTCAAAAAAGGTGTTAGTGCTCCTAAAATTTGGTGCTTGTAAAATTTGTAAAGTTTAATTGGTTCTCATTTACATATTTGAGATAGTTCTTCATGGTTTTTCCCACATTGGGTTTCCATGTAAAAATATAGTGTCTCTCTCTCTCTTGTGTGGTTCATGTTACTGTTTCAATTTTATAGCATATCTTGAATGTATGATTAAGTGGTTAAAGAAAAGGAATCATATTAAGTAAAATATTTAAAATATGTATGATATACTAATTCACCCCCCTCTTAGTATATCTCATGCTTAACAATTGGTATCAGAGTAGCTTCCTTTGAAAAGTGTTTAGCAGCTTGAAGGTAGGTCGAGGAAAGAAATATGGCTAGAGCACATGAAGGAAAGCCTACATACAATAAAAACTTCAAAGGAAAATACAATAAGAGATTCAATAAGAAAAGTTTTTATTCTAAAGATCTTATCTCATCCAAAGATAGTGAAGTCAGTGACTCAGATGAAGAAAAGATTCTATTCATGACCATACATGCATCTATAAGTAAAAGTATAGATGATTAAGAAGAAGAACACAATGAAAGCTAGGATGAAGCTGAGGTGAATCTAGAAGGAGAGCTCATTTGTGCCTTAGAATAATTAAAATATCTTAAGAAGAAGAATCGAATATTGAATCTCCAAATTGAGAAAAATGAAAAAGAGTCAAATGAAATAATTGAAGATCTACAAACACACATTGAAGAAGCCAAAAAGACTGAAGAAGATCCAACAACACAATTATAAAAAGTAAGTAAAGAATGTGAAAGGTATGTTGTTGAAATTGTCTCTTTAAAATAAGTTATTGAGAAAATAAATAAAGCAATCAATGATTCAAAACTTGAGAATAACACTAACATGTTGAATAAGATATTAGAAAGTCAAAGATCAATGTCAAATAAGACAAGTATCAGATTTGAAAATGAGAAAGGGGAGGCCACTACTTTCATAGAACCTCAAGACAAGGTTAACATAGAAATATAAAAGAGCTATGTTGAAGACCTTATAAAATAGGAAATGAAAAAGGGAGAAGTTAAAAAGGTAGAGGCTAGCTCAAACAAAGAAGATTGGAAGAAATAGAGATACAAAAGAACACCAAGTCAAAGATACATAAACCAGAACATGTTTTATTTTCATGGTTATTGTTTTTATTGGAATGGTTATGGTCATAAGAAAATAGACTATAGAAAAAAAGCTAACAATTTTAGACACAAGGAGAAGGGAACTCAGACAAAGTCAAGTAAAAGCTAAAAATCTTTTGTTCCTCTATTAGACTTTAACAAAGAAGCTATAGTATGTTACAAGTGTAATAATTTTATACACATAGTCTAGCATTGTAGAAGCATGTTCAAGTCAGTCAATAAGGACCAAGGATTCAAATCTCCATTCATCAAGAAGAGATTTCAGATAGATTCATGGTAGAAGAAATAAATTGAAAAGTCTATGTTAGTCCAAATAGATTTGCATGTAATAAATGAAGAACAATCATGGTTCATCAACACTGGATGTTTGAGGCACATGACAAGAGATAAAAACAAGTTCATAACTCTAAATAAGATCAATGGTGTCACAGTAAAATTTGCAGACAATACCATACCAGGATAGCTAGAAAAGGTACATTAATTTTGGATAATGGTAGAACCAAGACTGAGAATGTATTGTATGTAGAAGGTCTTAAGCATAATCTATTAAGTGTAAGTCAAATGTGTGATCAGGGACACACATTAAATTTTTATATATAAGGTTGTGAGATTAGAAGAAAATATTCAAATGTGTTGATTGTAGATGCTCAGAGGATAGGCAATAATTTATATATGTTAGTAGATATCTTCATAAAGGCACTACCAAAGGACACATTCAAGTATCTGCAAGAGAAGTTGGGAGTAATTTCTTTTGCTTCCATCCATTGAGGATCAATATCAGTTGAGGGGGAGATAAGTGTTAGCTCTAGAATAGGCCCTTTTCCATTGATATCAAATGGGGAAAATTACAAGAACAAGTTCAAGAATAGGTTTAGAAAACAAGATGCTACAGTAAGGGGGAGTAACTGTATGTTTTCAGTTGGTAGTATGTGCAGGTCTCAGTTTCATGTTGGTATGTGTAGTACAAGTTTTAGAATGTTATAGTTTTAGTTTGAGGTTGCCATCAATGACAAAGGGGAAGATTTTTGTAAATATTGTCATTGATGTCAAAGGTCTATCAGTATTGGTGACAAAGGCCCCATAGCATTTAATGTCTAAAGGTTTTTTCAATATTCATATCTTGGATAAAGTGTGTTAATATTAATTAAACATTAATGTATATATTATTGGTTGCATAAAGACAAAAGAGGGCCCATGAGGTCAAAGATTCACCAATTAAAATCAAAAGAGGTAAATGATGAATTTACCCATGAAGGATCACCTTGAGGAATTTGAAGATACACCAGATAAAGACAAAAGAGGGAAAGGATGCATTTTCCCATGAAGGGTCACCTTGAGGAATTCAAAAGGTCATGTAAGACAAGTTTGACACCATTTTCCATGTGGATTGAAGGGTCACAAAGGGTGAATGTCAAAGGTCATTTAGAAATCTATAAAAAGAGGTTTGGGAAGCCATTTACAATATGGAAGAGCATGGTTTATAATTTTTATATATATCTTAGAAGAGCAAAGGAGAGAAAAGAAAGAGATATATTAGTGTGTTATCATTTGTTAAGAAAGCAACATTAAGAGACAGTTTTGTTTTCTACATAAGAGGGGTTGGTGCTCCTATGGGTGGGTGCTCATAAATCATTTTTGTGTTGGTTCTCAACAAAGGTGTTGGTACTCCTGCAAGTTGGTTCTTCAAAAAAATTTAAAATTGAGTTGGTAATCATTTACATACTTGAGATAGTTCTTTATGGTTTCTTCCCACATTGGGTTTCCACATAAAAATTTGGTGTCTCTCTCTCTTTTGTGTGGTGCATGTTATTATTTAAGTTTTATTGCATATATTGAATGTATGATTAATTGGTTAAAGAAAAGGAATCAGATTAATTAAAATATTTATAAGATATATGATATATTGATTCACCCCCCCCCCTCTCATTATATCCCATGCTTAAGAAAAACATATTGTAGAATGCACTAATTTTGATGCATAAGGTGTCAAGTGATAATATGCACCCAAGGATCTATAAGACCTGGAGGCAACCCTTTGTTTCATATGGGGTACATGTAAAGGGATAAAGAGATGGTATAACCTACATGAGGGCACCAAGATGATGTGACTTGTGGAGTGAGGGAGGTAGTGTGGGAATCAACTCCATCTGGTGTGCATTGTTTTTATGGGTAAGGTGGCCATTTAAGCCAATATTGTCCCAAGAGGGAGCTAGCTGATGTTGGCTCTATGGAACATAGGGGAGGTGGTTGGTTAGTGGGAACCTCATGATCAATCAGGGTACCTTCAAGGCCATGATTTGAGTATGTAAAGGCTTGAGTGGGTTGTGTACTGGTGGTTGATATAGTAACCAAATATTTATATTGTGATTGTTGTATTATTTTTATGTGTTTAGATAATGGTATGGTGTGTGGTTTTTGTAATTGTGAATAATATGATAAAGGTGTTTGGTTTCTATGATATGGCTAAGTGTAATCCTCCTACCTAAGGGATGTTGCTGGTAGTGGAATTAGTGATGGAATGAGAATGTCTTGATCCATATAAATTATGTAATCTAATTTTTGTCTTGCATTTATGAGTATAAGTGTACCCACAACATGAGGATAGTCGAGGTCATAGTTGAATCAACGTGCATGGGGGACTTGAAGCAAGAAATCCATTTAGTGACATTCCAATTTCTATGTTGGGTAGTCACTTAAGGCCATCCTCATTCCCTTTAAGAAAAAGGATAAAAAATTAAAATTTAAAAACTCAATTAATCAATAACACAATATTATTGACTAACACTTAAAAATAGAAAATACTTATAGGACTCAATGATTATTAATAAGACATATATAAAGGATATGTACAAAAAGTATCACTCAATAGGACTATGATAAAAAATTTGACATAATGATATATAAAAAAAACACATTCATAATTAATACTAAGTATATACATATTGAATCTTATTAATATAATCTAATAAAAGTGATTTACATGATTTAAAAACATAAGGACAATTAAACATCAAAAGACTTAATAAGAAGTTAAAAATGATTTCTGTGTTTTACCAACAAAACCTAAAAGATTACTAAGGGTGAAAGATAACTATGTACAAGATGTTATAAGAGAAAATACTAAATCTATATTTAAGAGGGTAAATTATGCCCAAATAATTTTCTTTACGGTAAGCGGGACAAGGATCAAAAACTAGTTATAACTATAATTCTTAGGGTCTAAAATGGACAATTAGGATTAAGTTACAAAGAATATTATATATCATAGAGTAGGAACATTATATCAACTTTATTTAGTGATGAGGTTAGTGGGTTTATGCAGATGTCTACATAGGGGATCAATGGGGAATAGATGAATTTGTATGAAATTGAGGCTGATAAGAAGAAGAGTCATCAAGGAGAATGTGATTGGGATATATATTAGGATGTCCAAAATGAAATGAGTATATTTTTAAAAGTGGATTAGATGTTCCATATGACTCCTCAATAGATATCCTCTTTGCACTTTCAATAATTATTTTCCCCAAATAGAAACTCATATCTCCTGATTTTCCATAAGCATATATTAAATACCCAATATTAGGATCAAGGTCGTATCAAAAATGTTGGGATGGAATGGAAAGATGGAAAAATTAGAGAGGAGATGGATGTTTATGCCCCCAATAGTGGGGACTCATAAACAGAGGTTATTTAGATCCTTTTAAGAATAAATATGATTAAAATGAATAATATTCATGGGCTCATTCAGCTCTTCACCATATAATGTGGCCAATTTATAGTCACCTAATCCAAATTTTGCAATGATAACATAGGGTCCAATCTAATTTACTTCAAATTTACCCTTCTTTTCTTGTTCTACATTGGTGCTTTTCTAATTCTCCTTCAGGACTAGGTCACCAACTTTGAATTCTCTATATTGGATTTTTTTTGTGATATTGGCCCTTAAGTTTATTTTGATATGCCTTAAGATGATCTAAGGACTTTTGACACTTTTCATCTAGCAACTAAAGCTCTTATAGCCTTTTTACCTAAAATTATTATCAGTAATCATGCCCCACAAAGATATTCATAAAAAGGGAACTCAACTTTTATGGGCAAGATTGCTTATGTTCCATAGATAAAGGAACATGGAGTGGGCCTTGTAGGTGTTTTAATGCTAGTTATATAAAACTAAAGAGCTAGATATAGTTGTAAATGCCAACTTCTACCAACATCATTGACAATTTTCTTAAGAATTTTGAGAAGCCTTTTATTAGTTTCTTCTACTTGACCATTACCCTGGGGATAATAGCGTGTGGAGAAATGATGGTCAATGTGATCATCAGTGCATGAGTTTTCAAATTATTAATTTTTGAAAGATTTGTCATTATATGATATAATTTTAGTTTGGATTCCAAGTGGCAAATGATCTGATTCAAATTGAATTTTAATATTTGTAGACCTATGGAATAACTTAGCAGCATTGCTTTGACCCATTTAGTGAAGTAATCTATACTTGTGATTATGAACTTATGTCTATCTGATGATGTAAGATTAATCTCGCCAATAAAGTCTAGTCCCCATATTGAAAATGAACATGGGTTTATTATAAGCTACAATTCTTGTGTAGGATCATAAATGAGATTAGCATGTTTCTAACAAGCTACACATTTATTCACACACTAGCAGGCATCATGATCCATAGTGATCTAATAGTATCCAATCCAGAGTAACTTCTTGGCTAGGGCCATCCCATTGACATGACCTTCATAGATACCATCATGGACCTCCTTCATTGCAAGAATAACCTCTTTTGACGTCAAGCATCTCAATAAATCCCATCATAACCTTACTAATAGAGCATGATAGCAAAGATGGTATAGTGGGATGTGCGATGGATGATGGCTTTACATTGGTGGCGATTGAGATCTGATAGTAGTATATTATCATGGAGGTAAGTGTAAATTTCATGGTATCAGGGTAGATTGGGATCAAGTATACCAAAAATTTGATAATGATCCATTGCCTGATGAGAAGGTAATAATAAATTTTCAACCAAAAGGTTTCCCTCGAGTACATATTTTGGAAGATCTATCAAATAATAAGAGTGTCCATTGAGTTGATGGCTTTATTACTTCCTCTAGGAACTTGCTCAAATGTTATTAACTAAAAAATTTATTTCAATTGATCTAATAGTTGCTTATAAATAACTAATTTATCATCTTTTATTTGAAACTCTTCATTCACCAACTTGATAATCAACTGAAAGTCATCAAAGACCTGAAGATGCTGGATATTCCATTAGATGGTGATTTGTAGCCTGGTAACTAGTGCCTTGTATTCAATAATATTATTTGTACATGGGAAAATAACTCAAAAGGAATTGGGGATTAGGTCATCCTATGGGGTTACCAAAAATATTCCTATTCCTAACCAATTCATATTAAAGGAGCCATAAAAATATAATTTCCATCTTTTTGATTCCTAAATTGTTAGTATGGATTCATCTGGGAAGGCCATGATTAATGGTTTAGTGTCTGATATGGGTACAACTACTATTCGATATGTAATGACATATCCCTTAATAGCCTTTTGATTTACATATTTGATATCAAATTCTCCTATTATCATGATCCATTTAGCCATTATACCATTTAGGGATGATTTAGATAACATATACTTGAGTGGATCAACCTTTTCTATGAGATTAACTTGGTTATTAAACATATAGTGTCTGCATTTTTGTGAGGCAAAAATTACAGCTAAGTAAGCTTTGTCAATGGGGGTGTAATTAAGCTCATATGAAATTAATGTCCTTTGATAATAAATATCTCTTTATTTTATTTTATATTTATGTTGAGCTAGTAGGGCCCATATAGCACAAGGTGTAGTTGAAATATATAAAAGCAATGACCTTCCTAAGATAGGTGGTGATAAGACTAGAGGCTTTACTAGACATTACTTCATGTTATCAAAGGCCTTTTGACATTTTGAGTTCTAGTCAAATTGAGATCCCTTATTTAAGATATGGATGAAGGGGTGACATTTTATATACCAATTGTGATATAAACTAATGGATGGCATAAAGTTTCCCTTGAAGGATTGTTAATTGTTTTAGATTCTTAAGGAGAGTCATCTCAAAAATAGATTTTACCTTAGTAGGGTCTACTTTAATGCCTCTCTTGGAAAATATGAACCCCAAAGAGTTTTCCTGAGGTGACTCCAAATACACATTTATTAGGGTTCAACCTAACTTTATATTCCTAGACCCTTTCAAAAATTCTTTTTGGACCATTATATGTTCTGATCAAAGCTGAGACTTTCCTAGTATATCATCCATGTAATCTTCTACAATTTCATTAATAATATCATGGAATATGACCATAATGGCCCTATGATAAGTGTATTTCATGTTGTTTATACAAAAGGGCATCACTTGATAGCAGAAGGTCCCCTATGGAGTGATAAAATTAATTTTGTGTTGATCTTCAAGAGCTATTTTAATTTGATTATAACTAGAGAAACCATCCATGAGGGAAAGCATCTCATACCCCACAATAAAATCCATTATCATGTCAATATTGGGTATAGGAAAGTCATCTTTAGGACATGCCTTGTTTATGTCATAGAAGTTGGTAACTATTATGATTCCTCCTTGTGGTTTAGTGACATGGATAATATTAGATATCCATTCAAAATAGTCAATTGGTCGAATGAACCATACATTCAAGAATTTTTATAGCTATTCTTTGACCAAAAGTGGAACCTTGGGGTGTATTTTGTGGAGTTTTTATTTAATTGGTTTTGTATTTGGATGAACTACTAATTAATGTACCACCAAGGAAAGATCCAACCTACGCATGTCAAAATATCTCCATGAAAAAACATCTATATATTATTTAATAAGCTCAATGAGGATTTGATGCTATTCAGATGTAAGAATTTCCCCCAGTTTGATTATTTTGATATTTTCATATGTTCCAATATTTACTTCTATGAACTCCTCAATGAGAGAGGGTGACTGATTTTGAAGGTAGTTTGGGTGATGTGGCTATTCTTCTTCTGAAGTAAATAATTTTGGGAGCTTTGAATCTAATTCTGTACCAAGTTCTTGTTCATTAGGAATTGGATGAATTTATTCCATATTTAGAGAGGAATCAATTTCTTCATACTCTTCTTCTTCTATTTGATTTAGTGACAATTTTTATTCTCTAAACTATGCATATTCATTTAGATTAATAGAGAATCCTTTCTTGTAGTCTCCTAATGGCATAATATATCTAGCTCCTATATATTCATTGATAGCTTCATAATTTTGGAATACATCAAAATGTGGATCACTCTTCAGATCCTAGTTTATTAGTGTGGGGTAGTAGAGGGAGATATTGATGGTGGAGATGGAATTTTAAGAGAAGAGGTTTGTGGTAGCCAAGTCTTTATAGATACTATAGATGGAACCTGTCTAAACTTATTCATCAAAAATATAATCTTAAAGAACCAAAAAAGTATCCATAATGATATTTTTAAGTCAATTCCTAGTGGTTTGTACCCTAGGCCAAGATGTTTAGGATGCTCTTAAAACTTGATAAGTTCTAACCTACCTTGTTATTTTATACCTAGTCCTTTACCCATATAGTTCATATTCTGAAGCATATTTTGAAGCTAAGGATATTTTTGCTTATGAAATTCTAGGGACTTTTCTTTAGGAATGAGATATGAATTATAAAGTTCATAAAAATATTCATCTACTAGCATGTCTTCACTTATGAAGGCCATGGACCTAAATTGATAAAAAAAATATGTTTATCTTACCTCATAGTAGGGGACTTGTAGCTATGTGGGGATAGTGGTAGGTTTCTGACATGAAGATTTTTATATTCATACTCCCCACAACCCTTGGAAGTGATTTTAAGGAAAGTAATGTTTGGGGATTCAAATGAAGTAGGTAATAGATCATCATGGTGGATATATTTTATAGCTTTGAGATTATAAGAATAACTATGAGTGTTGGGGAAATAACAAGTAGGATTAGATTATTCCATTTGGCAAATATGAAAGTGCGCAATTTATCTTGTAATTATGACCTCCATGCTAGAATGTGGGAATTTTAGACATTGATGGAGGGTAGAGGGTATTGATCTCATCTCATGGATCCAAGCACATCCCAAAAATATATTATATGGGAGATAAATATCCATTACATAAATTAGAGTTTGGTAGATTATGGGTCCCACATCTATAGGAAGATAGATTGTGTCTTTAGATGTCTTCTCACTATCATCATATGATTTAATCATTATCACAGTGGGATATAATAAAGATTTAAAGTACCCCAAATTCTTGATAACTTGAAGATTATACAAATTCAAGGCTGAACTTCCATATATAATTACTCATGGAATCTTGTATTGGATATGGAAATCTTAATGACTAATGGATAATTATGGAAAGGGCCTATAGGTGGCATATCTTGGGCACTAAAGGTAATTTATTGGGAAGGGGATAAGTGACCCACCAAGGCTTGAAACTAGTTGGTTTCAATATCCCTAGGGACTTTTAGGTCATTCAAGACTTGATTATCTCTTGATGTATAGATGATGTATTGAAAAGGTCCATATGAGAGATTCGGGAAAAAGTTTTCTCAAGTTTTTGGATGATATCATATGGTTTATCAGAAGAGATCGAGACTTTCTTGGGGATAATGACATTTTGAGACATGGAGGTGGATGGGTATTTTGGAGGTGTCCTAGGAATGGTGATCTTGCCACATCATGTAGTAATTACACATTCAATTATTACCCTATTAATTTTACGGATGGTAGATGGTGGATGCACGGGCTCTTGGGGGCATCAAATTTTGATAGTGATAATGTAGTGGTATGGAATGTATTGATAGATAGTTCTATTAGAAGTGGAGGATTGACCTTGAAACTTTGGTGGTTTCTTTTTCTTCTAATAATTATTAGGTAATGGGTTTTGATAAATACTCATTTGTTGATTCTTGGTTTGACCTATTGAGCTCTCCCCTTCAACTTTTATGTCTCTTTTTTCTATAAAATATTGGATGAAGTGTCATAATTACATGAATTTCCTAGTATCATGTCCCTTTACTCTATGATATTGGCAAAATTAATCTTCATGATACTAATCTAGTCATTTATTGCTATCATCTAATGATCAAAACTTAGGGAGAGTAATCATATTATCAACAATTAATTATTGTAGGGCCATTTTTGCAGGTAAACGAAGACTAGTTAGAGGTCTCTTTCCCATCCTAGGATTTTGTTTTCCCCTTGGTACCCTTATAGTGGATACATTTTGATTTTTAATAGTTGGGGGAGATTTTTTCATGGTTAGTACATGTTTTGAATCTGTGACACCATCCCATACCATATTTTTATTCTTGTTGAAGACCTTAAATTTACCCAATAAATTATTATCTTGGTTTTAGATTTATTCATTTTGAGTATATTATTTGATTATCCCCTTATAAATGAGAAATTTTTCAATTTTAATATATTTTTATATAATTTCATAGAAAGACTTAGCACACTACAGTTTCAATTGCTATTTTAATTCAACATTGAGATTGTCAATAAATATTTTGGCCATCTCATTTTTGGGGATCATGTAGTAGAATCAACTAAAAAGGCTTCTCCACCATTTAAAGAATGATACTAATCTATTCCTATTTATATGATTAGTATTATAAAGGTTTATAATGAAGATGTCATGTTTAATTTTGAAGGAGAAGTGGCGTGAAAACTTCTCTTTTATATCTCTAAAACTAGATATAGACCCTTTAGGTAGATGCATAAACCATTCTAGTCTGGGTCCTATAAGAATTTTGGGAAAGAGTCTAAGGAGGTAAGAATAATCATATGAAACCTCATGACATGACACATATAATTCCTTCATTTGGTCACATAGATCCCCTTTCCCTTTATATTTGTCAAATTTTGGAATCTTGAAGTGTACGAGGAAGGGTACTTGTAAGATAATCACATCCAATGGAGACATACAAAAGTATTTATATTTGTATCTCATTGCTTGTGTGAGAGGATCAATATGTTGAATAGTCTCTTTCACTATCTTCTACTCTTGGGAAAATTAAGGGTACAATAAGGGGTTAAAGGTTTTTACTTAGCTTATTCTTGGTCTTGATGATTTAGGATTGGTGTTTCTAGCATTCTATCTTGGTGAAGTGGGTTTTTGGATTTGAGCACAAAATTAAGAGGCAAGGGAATTAATTTTTTGAGTCAATTATTCTAGATGATTATCTAAGGTGGATATCCTTCTATCAACCTCAACACAATTATTTTTTAGGGGTTATTTTTCTTATTCTAATTCTTATTCATGATCTACAAGGTTGTGTTCCCCTATTCTTGATGAACATAATGTTGAAGGAGTGGAGTATGAGGTATAGTGGATGGGTGAATGAGATTTTTTAAGAGGCTTGGATCAAATGTAGGGGGTAATTTTCCCCCCACTCTAATGACCTAATTAAGAATTTGATCATAGTTCTCATAAATATATTGGTCAAACTGCACCCAAACCTCATCACTATTGAAGAAATCATTTATAAATAGGTGTTCCTCTCTGAGGGTGTTCATGTCACTATGTGTTTCTTCATTATCCCAATTTTATTAACATAGATTCCTAAGGATGTAATTTTATTGATTCGACCCTTGTCCCATTTGTAGGATTTGGGCACAGGTTCCAAGAGGCATGGTGGATGGTGAAGGTGATGTGAGACTAGTGATTAAGTGGGGTTTTGATACAAGATAACAAAAGAGAAGATGACTTTGGATACTAATATTATCACAAGACTAAAAGTGGGAAAGAGAGGTGTTTAGATGTGACTTAGATTTGAATTTGAGGATGTAAAGACTAGAGTGATCAAATAATACCAAAGTAACAAACCTATAAGGGTTTAATCTAGCAAATAGGATGAGATGACTAGATAATCTAGCAAAGAGGATGAGATAAATACATTCCCTTCACACTATCAAGACAATGATTTAGATGGGTGTTATATATGAATAGGCAAGATGGTGGGTGTTAGACAAAACCTAATAAGGTTTTAAACTTTGACAATGTCTGATAGAGAATGATGAGTGACCACTAAATTTTTGATTCTAAGACAAAGTTTAATACCCAAATAGTGTGGATGGTGATATGAAAATGAAATAATTTATTTTGTCCTAAGATGGGGTATGTCCTAATTTTTCACTAGGTGTTTTTGGTAATAAAATGGGTAGGATAACTCAGTTCACAAAAAGAACAAGGCTTAACATAACATGCACACAAGCACACCCAATCACAATCCCTATTATTGGTTAACCAAAAGGATATGTAACCTAAGGCTTGAACCATCCAATGGATTCATAGGTAATCTATAGGTTGGTGACCCATTACAAAATATACTAAACCCTCTCTACCTTTTATGTACTTTATGGTCACTTGGGAACTAATACTGACTCTAGTAGCAAAACACTTGTTATGGCTAAAGGTTTATTCTAAGTTTTATATAGTCTTACTAGGGGAATCATCAATATACAATAAGTATGGTGGGGACCAAATACATTTAGGATGATATATAAACACTTTTCATATTGCATCTAAAATTCCTCTCACTCCAATAAACCCTTTATGGGGAGTTTTGCTTAGCACGTAATAATAGCTATCCTAATCTTTATACTTCACTAGAACACAGAGTATGGTATAATGCATGGTGATGAAATCCAAATCACTAACCCCTAGATACTAATGGAAATTATGTGTATGTCACTTCCACAATCACATTTCACCTATAAATAAAAATGGGGAGGTATTATTAGTGGTTTTTGATCCTCTAAGAATCACCGTAAGGATGCAAAGAGGAGACCATACACCATTGTAGCCCTCGGGGAAAACTCAGGAAAGAAAAAGTTATTTAACCCAATTAATTTAGTGTGTTGATAAGTAAACACAAATAAATGACAAAAAATAATGTTTTATTCAAGTCTAGGATTGATCAACCTGTAAACAATTGATTACTAGTTTGATCAATTCAACCTTCCATCGATTACCCTATCAAGCACACGGGTTATTATTTTTGACCTTTTAGTGATTTATACTATGTAATTTTAGGGGTGAACTAAAAACTAGTCTTATTAAAATAACTATTTGATTAGGCTACCTATAAAAACTAGGGATTAAACAAATTAAAAATAAATTTTAAATTTATCAATAGTTGACACTTAAGACAATTTTTTTTTTGACAAATTAGTAGTTTGAAATGACTTCTTTGACATCCATGTCCCTATATATTAGATAAAATAAGATACACCTTTATGCACACCATTAAAAAAATACTTTGATTACATATATGAATATTAATAAATACTTATTATGTTAGAACATGCACTATTTACAACTATGATGTGGAACAACACACTCATGAATGACTATTCCAAATTAATGCAAAGAAATTCTTGTGGACATAACTTATTAAAATAATATTTTCAAATATTATTTAAATTATAATATAATTATAATTAAAACTCATTAATATTAAATACATATATTTGGGGATGTTTTGAATGGCATGTAATGTAAATTGGTCAATTTGCTATTACTATGAGAAGTATAGCAGTTTTAATGCTTGATTGGTTTAGACGCATCTATGTTGGCACTAGTCAATCATATGCATGTTTAAGAATATTTTGATACTAGATACATGTTTCAAATTAAGATAACTATCACATAAAATATGTGAAAACATGTGCCAAAGATATAGGGCAACAACGAGCTATGCTGCAAGAAGCCTCAACCAAATGTATGGAAAATGAGTGTCAAATGTTTGATTGAACAACTTAATAAAATAATGTAGCTTAGTGTTGATAGTATTTGAATAGGTTTAAACCTACTCTTAACATCACATGCCTAGCTATAACTAGATGATGAACATTAGAACAAGTTAATGTCATCTAATATAACATAATGATGAACTGTTTGAAAAAATGTCTCCTAAAGGAAGGTGGTCTTATAGATTGAAATGATTATAGGATTTTTGATCAGCTTACAAGGCACATGGACCATTTGATAAAATTCCTTGAAGACACACACTTTAGGTTATAGTATTTCATAAAAGCATAATAGATAAGTAGATTTTGTTAGATATAATCATGAGTGCCTTGATAGACCTGTATGTGAAAGGTGGAATAATACATAGCCCTAACAATGCTACAAATAAAAAAATAAAATACATACCACATGTAAAGATACTAATAATGACAACTATGGGTGAATGAACCATAATGACAAGAAGGAGGTCAAGAGTTCAATTCTCTAAGGAGGTCATATGCATAATATTTGAACTAATAGGATAGAATGAGTGTGGATCCAGTTTCATCAAATGGTGGCTTTGGCTAGCTCAACCTTCACATTAAACAAATCATGTAATGTAAGCTCCTCTCAAAGTAACAGGTCCAAGGATTATGCAAGAATACATAGATCTATTGATAAAATGCCTCAATAGTACAAGGTATAAAACTATTTGGAAAAATTCTTCATAAATGGTATGTTATAACTAAAAGTTATACACAAGATAGGCTATTTCATTTAATAGAACATATAATTTTTTACTTGAGCAACTTCCTACATGGTTCATGGACTTTTTGGAATGAATGCACATAGATTGGTTTGATAGAATTCCCTAAAATCCCTAGAAAGACCAATAAACATTTAAATTTTTCATTTATTTGATATATAAAATAGATCTAACCAATAGAACATAATATTAATAAATAATAGCACATGTCGGTGTTAACCAAAATCATAGGTTATCACCAAAAAATACAATATTGTGAAAAATATGAGACTTGGAACCACCAGATTCTTTTTCAATCTGATCTACACTCTCAAGCAAACATACTCAAGGTAGAAGATGCCAATTCAAGGGAAGGGATCCCATTATGGTCACCAAATGAATCTCAGTAAAATTTGAGAAATAGATGTAAATATGTAAAATAATACTAAATATAACTCAATGTTTAGAAAGAACATCAATAAGAGAGAATGTAAGGAGAAATCAAAACTATTAGTGGATTCTTACCATCACCTTGCTCCTCTTTGGATTTACTCCAAGATTTCCCAACCAATTCTCCAATGTTACTTGGCTTGATTATGGATTGCTTGACAATGTCTTCAAGATGGACAGTTCCATGGCTTTTTTGGATGCTTGGATCCTATAATAGATGCAAGAGGGTATGAGATCTAGTATATAGATGCAAGGATGGATTACAATCTTTTCTTGATTCTATATCAATGGAAAAGAGTGATGAAGGCAACATAGTCTTGCAATCATTCCTGTTCCCAATACTTGAGGATTCCCCTTGCATTTAAAGAGGTGTTTGAAAGGAATTGGAGGGGAAATTTCCCTCCTAAATTTCAAATTTGAGAAGGGAGAAAGTTATAGAGGTTGGAAACCTCTAGACTTTATTTTGGGGGGGCATGTGATTAGAAAGTGGGTGAATAAAGAATTAGAATATTAGGAATTATGTAGAAAGTAGGGTAAATTAGGAATTAGAGTATTAAAGAATATGAATATATGGAGAGTGGGGTATTTTATGTAGTTAGGATTAATTAATTAATTGACTTAAGGACATGAAGAGGTGATGTTATTATAGGATATAGGTATTACGTGTTGATATTAAATGAAATTAGGCATAATTTAATGAGTTAATTTGATGATTGAAATTAGATGCATATAGAAATAAATTATTTATTATTTAAAATTATAGAATTAGTTTTTTGAGATAAACCCTAATAATAACAATGGTTAATCGACTCTTGAGTTAGTTTAATAGTAAGTTTTAAGGAGTTAAATTATAAAGTGGCTTCAAAGAAGATACCTAAGTTTAATTTAATTTTCTAAGGTAAAACATCCATTTAAAGAAAAAGGGTTTCCCACTTTCCCAAGTGATGGATCCAATCCAAACCCTTGGATTACAAGGACTTCCACCACTAGATCTAGGGTTTGAAAATATTTGCCCAAATTTCTTTATGGTCATAATAAAAGGGCAAAACTTATAATTTTGTCCTCATTTTTTTTCTTTTCATTTTGCAAATTTTGGTGGAGGGTTTAGAAGAAGAGTTTAGAGACAAAGATATGATGGATCAAATTCATTCAAGTGTATATGCACAATTTATATTTTAATATTTTATTATTTTAATTTTAAAATACACATATATTTGTATATGAAATCCCAAAGAGAATTAATTACTCATCTAGTTATTTTACTCATTTGTTATTATATATATATATATATATATAGTGATATATGCATCTTTTTTTTAATTATATATTATTATTTTTTGTCTATATTTTTATTTCAATGGCCTACAAGCTTGGCTATGCTGTGCAAGCTCTCAGCTCTGGTTGTATGTCATTGGATAGGCTGAACAAATCGTGGCTAGTCTACTATGCCTCTAAAGTAAAATTGGAGATGGGGGTGGGCCTACTGGTCTAACTGCATCCCCATTCCTTCAATTTAAATGGGATGAAGGGTTGGCGTAACCACCACCCCTCCCCTCTAAAACATTTTTTTGATTTTTAATTTTTTATTAGTTATTTATATTTTATATATGTATAAATTTATTTCTAAGAGTTTATTTTTTTAATTATAAATGAACACTTTATTTTTTCCTTTTTTAATAATAGTTTAATTGCATTATTTTTATTAATATGATTTTATTTATATAGGTATATATACTATTTCAAAAATAATAATAAATTAATAATTTAATTAAGTCTCTCTCTCTATATGTGTGTGTATAATACACACACACACACACACACACACACACACACACACACACACACACACACACACACACACACACACACACACATTAGAACCCTACCAATGAAAACAAAATCATATATATAACCTAATCCACATTTTTCAATACTTGACAAGAATAAAACTTTGCGGTCTTCAGATTTTGATTAATAGTAAATAACTAAATAATTGTTTTTCCTCTTCCAGGCTATATTCTTAGTTCAATGTGAGAGAGAAAGATGTTTTAAACCATTAAAAACACTAAAGGAGTATAAATAATTTTAGGCCTAAATCTTTTATTTATTTATTTATTTACCATAATAAGATATCAATATGTTTTGATAATAATAATTGATTTTTGTCCACAATTCAAATGTGGTTTTGAATTTATATAAATCCAAAATACTTATTTTGTTGATATCAACAAAATCAAGACCATAAAAACTAAAAAAATCATACTTTGATAACTAAAAAAATTACAAATTATAATTTTCTCTAAATAATGATTTAAGACCAAACACAAATAAGAAGCATACAACTTAATATTTTTTAATAATTATATAAATTCAAAATAGCGATTTTCATATTGAAGTCTTATCTTTAAGATAAATGAATAGAGGGATAAATAGATAATTATTTTTGTATTTAACATAGATTGATTTAATTTTACATTATATCAAATTTTACTAAATTGTCTCAAGAAAGAGGAAAGATAGAGAGGGATAACTGAGAGTTTAACAAACAAACATAATCAAACCATAAAAACTAGTTTCTCTAATTTTTATTAAGAGAGTGAGGAGTAAAGGAGATTGGTTGAGTCCACTATAATATTAAGCCTTTACCATTAAACTTTTATTTGATTTTACTCAAACATAATAAACATAAGAGGCTTACCTCTTCTCCACCACTTGCCATGCCTACAAGACTCCAAAAACATCTCCTTCTTCCTCCCATAAGCTCTCCATTTTCTTGCTTCCAATACGTCCAAGCTTCTTACTTATCCAATAAAACTCTCCCTCCACCAAAAATTCATCCCCATGAACCCCTCAAATGAACAATCCAAAACAATACTAAGTGTGAAAATAAAAATAAGTACTAATTTTATTATCTAAAGGCTTTTCCACCCAACCCAATAAATGAGAGGGTACTTTTCTTACAAGAGTTAACTCAATTCTTACAAGTCCATAGTTACACTTAATGACCTTAGAATCCCATGTAGGGTTACTTTTCCAAGTAACCAACTAAGTATAAATTCAAAGGGTCCTTTACACTCAATAATAACTTCACTTACATTATCCAGATTTAAACTCCACAAGTAAATCTATACACTCTACTCTAAGGCATAACTAATAGATCTTCTAGTCTTCCTACAGAGACTAAGCATAAGTTACCAATAAAATATATTATAAAATTGTTCATGATTTATGTGGATTTAAATATTTGTTAGTATAGGATTTGAATAATATTTTAGTTTGTTCTAATTATATTTCAACAAATAAAGTTTTCAACTTAATGAAGGGAATAACATTAGAATTCTTATGCATCTGAAGGATTAATATTTTAGGAAAACATGCATTGACAATAAGGTCATAAAATATCAAATATACGAGGGTATCACATCTTTAAAATTTATCATAAGAATAGACTCTCTCATGAATAAACATTTAGACTAGACTCTAGGCTATCATTTGCTAAGTTGTGCAAGAAGATGTAGGGAAAATAAATGTACTCTATTCATAAGAATTAAGGAAAAAACCAACATAATTTTATGATTTTGATAATGTTTTATCTAGGTGATAGGGTAATGTGAGAATGGGATGATGTGATATGTTGCATTCTAAATTTTTTATGTTATGTGCACTAACAACCAAATAATCACTGAATAACACATCTGATATGTAGATGAACATACAAACCAAGAAAATGCAATAGGACTAGGAACTAGTGTGGTATGAAAGTATTAGATATAGAATCATTTTAGGTGAAAAGAGTTCACAAATTCACCAAAATACTTTCCATTTTAGGGTCCATAACTGATAGGCTCCATTTTTGAAGTCTTTTGTGACTAGGTAAGGGCCTAACTAGTTAGGTATAAATTTTTGATATTCTCCTTTCTTCTTGTCAATCTGACTATAAATCATAAGGATAAGGTCTCCTATATGGATTAAGCACTCACATAAATATTTATTTCATTTTCTACTCATATGATCAGCATAAGTAATATGATTGTTTACGGCAGTGATCAAGTATTCATCTAAAATTTCTAATTCATCTAGTTGTACTCCTCAATATGTTTCATGATCAAGAATACCCTAGAGGGAAATGTGAAGACTGGGTATTTATACATCTAAGGTTAAAATAGATTTAGATCCAAACATGAGTGATTATGGATTTACCCCCTTAGGTGTCTTAATAGTTTTCTTGTAAGCCCAAATTGTTAGATAAAGTTTTAAGTGCCAATATCATGTAGAATCTCTGATAGTTTTGACCAAAATTTACTTCAGGGTTTTGTTAGTATCCTTAGCTTGACGAGTGGCATGTGGATATTATAAGGATTACAAGTGGTCTAATATATCAAACTTCTTACATAGATCATGAATTTCATTTCTTTTAAAGGGGACCTATTATTAGTAATGATGACCTATGGACCCAAAATTAGTAAATGATTTGGTTTATGAGAAAATTGTGATGATTGATCCCATAATTTTTTTTAATAGCATAGGTTCCACCTACTTTTTGAAATATTAAATCACCATGATAATGAAGTGTTTACCATTTGAAGAAGTAGGGGAGAGCTTACCTACTAAATCCAAACCCCAAGTGGAAAAGGGCCATGGAGTGATAATATGATATAAAACCCTAGTGGTAATATGTATTTCATGTGAAAAATATTTAAATTTCTCACATTTTCATACATATTTTATGGCATTATGGTTTAAAGTGGGATATAAATACCCCCATCCTATATATTTTTTGAGCAGTCACATGGCCAGTGAAGTGCCCACCACAATCACCACTATGATAATGAAAGATAACTCTTTTTTACTCTTAATCAACACATCAAAGGATCATGAAATCAAATGCAATACAATAAAAGATCATATCTAGAATAATAGACTTGGACGTGATGGCATGAAGATGTCTCTTCTACTATTAGTTTGCATCTTTGAGGTAAGTGTGGTTCATCAGGTAATTGATAATATCTATATACCAAGGAGAGTAACTAATAGCTATTTTTTCTATGTAATAGATCAATTCATTAAGTAATTTGGTATCGATGAGGTCATGAACCTCCATCAGAGAGTTAGCCAACTAATTAACAATGATTTCCCCTTGACAAAATTTCGGTTGGCATAAGTCAAATCAAACTCACTTAGGAGTGTGATGAAGCACCCAACCTTCCTAGAGAGGGTTGGAAGAGTTACAAAATTACATAGGGATTGAGATCTCATGATAACCCTCATTTCTTGATTGATCATATAGTGTCATAATAATCTATTCAAAAACACTAACTAATCATTCCTTCTATACTTGAGTGTATCATATCTCATAATCAATAAGGGTTTAGTTGATGAAATAAATGGTGGGTTCTCTTTTGATATCATCCTCCTTAGCCATCATGTAGGCAAGGGACACCTTTGTCACTTTAATGTAAACTATCAAGGGATTATATAGATTAGGAACCATGATCATGGGAGGAGATATGAGGAAGCATTTTACTACTTCGAATACCTCCTGATAATCATTTATTCAAGTCAAGCCACTTATATTTTTAAGTAGGTTATTGATGGGATGAATGACATTGACAACATCAAGAATGAACCATCAAATGGATCTCAACTTACCTAAGAATTTTTTAATTCTTGATTCATCTATGGGGGGTAGCATCTCTAAAATTTATTGAATATTAGGAAGGTCAATATCGATCCCATGCTGGGAGATGATGTACCTTAGGATTTTTTTGTTGGTGACTACAAACACATAATTTTATGGGTTAAGATTAACACCATATTTGATTAAGTGGATTAAAATGGTGTGTAACACCGCTAAGTGGTATTTCCATCATCTCATTTTCCCTAAGATATCATCTACATATACCTCAACTATCTTATGAATAATATCATGGAATATGTGGTTCATGGCCCTTTGATATGTTTCCCTTACATTTTTGAGACCGAAGGGAATCACAGCATAACAAAATGTCCCCCATGGCATAATAAAGGAGGTTTTGATATGATCCTTATCAACAATAGGGATTTGATTATATTTTAATAATCTAACCATGAGTGATCATAACTCATATCCCACAGTAGTGTCAATAATGATGTCAATAGATGGGAGGAAGTCATATTTTGGAAATGCTCTATTGATATCTAAAAAGTCTATACATATCCTAATTTTATCAATATTATTGAGGATAGGGACAATTTTGGACATCCATTTAGAATAGCCCACTATCTTAATAAATTCAAACTTTAAAAGTTTAATGACTTCCCTCTTTATCATCAATGCGACCTTAGGATTGATGGGTCTGAGATGTTTTTCAACTAGTTTGGCATCAGGTATTATTAATAGGTTATGTACAACCACATTGGGATCGATGTTAATCATGTTAGTGTAATAAAAAGTGAAATATTTTGAGATTTATGTGAGGAAATGCTTATGGAATTCCACCTCATATTCCAAGAGTAAATACCCTAGCTTGAGAGTGAAGACCCTAACTTGAGAGTGAATAAACAACACACTCAAAACTATTGTGCACTCCTCTGCACTAAGCCTTTTCTCATCCATGTGTATCAATCTCATGCTTGGTTATATACTCATGTGCCTATATCACCCAATATTTTACCACTATGTAATCAAATATGTATACCATCTCATAATCCCATGCACCTCATTATCACTTGATCATAGAATCACATGCATATGCTTATCTTAGCCTTAACACATCCATATGTCAGCCTATTCTAATCATGTGTCTTGTTAAGTGTTACTCTTCATCCTATATTTTTTTTCATAAAATTTTATAGTTAGCCTCCATATAACTAGAATATCAACCATCAAATAGCAAGGAATAAGAACCATCACATAACTATCTTCTTTGTAACTGACAACCATTGTAATTCCTCTTGTATTCTTCATGTATAAATATGTAGTAAACACATATGGCCAAAGGTTAATTCTAATCATAGTTGATTCCATGTATAATTGATGCCACATATATTCATAATTATAGCTATCATGCTTTGTGTATCTACTCTATCATAAAATCACTATAACACATTACATCATTCCCTATTCAACCATTCTAAATAAAAATTGCATTTTTTCAAGTTTAAGACTTTAGCTACACTTAAATGTGTGTTAGTTATTTTTTTTAATTATTGATGCACATATTCACTCTATATAACCATATGCATTATCTTTAACACATGATTATCCCCCATGTGCCTAGTCCTAGGCCCCTTACATCATGGATCATAATTCATTTAACTCAGCCAAATAATTGTTTTCTTTATAAAGGTTTCTAAATCCATCCTAAGTGATATAAAAAATTCATTAAATATACATAATTAAGCATCTACTTTTGATATTTCTTTAAAAATGTTCTTGAATTGCTTTTTGTTTCATTTTCTAAGACATGACTTGATAAAATTTAGTTTTTTCACCATTAAAAACATCTTAGTTCCATATACACTTAGGGCATGGGCCCACCAATCCTCCATAAGTTCTAATAAATAAATATATCTTAACCACAAATATTCAAATTTAAAATAATATTTAGTAGGAGCTCCATCCTCACAAACAAACCATTCCACAAATGCATGATTAAAACTAGAAATTGGTAGATTTTAATTTCAATAATCCAATCACATTCTATCCAAGATGATGTAATAAAAATTTATCCAACCTTTCAGCCATTTTAATAAAACCCAAATTCCTATGTGTACAAGAGAAGAGATCATTATTCAGGACCACATCAAAAAAAAAATTTGAAGACACAAACCTAGAGAAGTTAATTTGAGACTAACAAAGGCATTGAATTCCACCTAGAGTGAACAAATGTATTTAAATCCACCCCCAACACAAATATCTCCCATGGTAACTTTTCATCCAAAGAGAAATTTCCTCCCAACATATTTTCTTGAGGATTGGATAGTTAGATCCATACATATTATGCATAAAAAAAATCTAAGGAGAAAACTAAATCCCTACAAAGTTGCCAACTCAAAATCCACCAAAACTAAAGAGGGATACTATATCAAAGATAAGCCTCCTAAGGATTTGGTCATAGCCAAAAACTATCCCTTCCAAAAACACCAACTCCTACTCATTAGTGTGTTTTCTTCATCATCTAATTTTTCTTCTTGAACCATCAAAATTTATGGCTTCAAAGTGTATTCAAGGAATCCAATAAATAGTCATTTAATTATTATTAAGATAAATTAAACCAAAATACATAAATACTTAATACTTAAAGCCTATGACCTAGGTGGAGATATAAATAACAGGAATAAAACAAACTACAATTAGAAGTAAATAATTACCTTCCTTATGAGCTTATAGATATTATTGGCATGTGGTTATGGATAGAGCTCAGATTGTGGACAATGCAATGTTTATCAATGGTGCTCTTGTGTTATCTCCCCTTGTTCACTTTGTCTTGGATTTAGCTTGGCATATAAAGCTCTCTTATAGGCAATTCTTCATTAGTTATTTTCACTAACAAGCTTGGTTTAGAGGTGTTTTGGGACTTGTATTTATAGGTTTCATAATTATCTCTAACCCTATGGAGGTTAGGTTTATAACTAACCTTGGTTGAGTTAGTCTAACCCTGGGTTGAGTTAGGCTAATTATGGCTTGGGTCAAAGATAACCATGAGGGCCATGTGAGAGATATGGGTCAAGAATGATTATGTCTCCCACCCAATTATTGATATTTTACAAGTGTTTTGATAATAATAAAGATATTTTGGTTGAATTTATGAATTTCCAAAAAAATAAATTCATTAATTTTTCATGATCCACTTGGAAAAATGTCATGAGAGTTGAGGAATAAATTTAATTACTGAATTTAGAAAATAGGAAATTCTAAAATCTATGGATTTTAGATATTTTTATTGTGTCATGATGATGTCATCAAATCTATATTTATGAATTTAAAAAATAGAAATTCACTACTTAGCCATGGAATTTTCAACGATGCATTTATTTGGGTTTAATCAATTAAGTAATTTTGATCAGGTTAATTGCATTTTCTAAATTTATGTAAGGTTATCTCTCAACTCTTGGTTAAAAATGTTAATTTATTAGGTTACAATTTGACTGGGGATGAATTGGATAAAGGTTATTATTGTGTACAAGGTAATACCTCAAATAGGGATTCTTCAACATGATTATATGCACCAATGTCTAATGTGTGGATGAATTGGGGCATTCAATAGTTCCTAGGTAAAATTTACATTATTTGGTAGAAATTAATTTGAATTCTATTTGGAAGCCAGTTGTGGCTAGAATGGGGTGTCTACAGTTTTCCCCTATTTGAGAAGGTGTTGTGAGACACAGGAAAAGTAATGTCTTTTCAAATAATAAAAAAGTCATTAAAAAGAAAAAATATAATGATTGAAGAATGATCATCCAAATAAATTTTGTGAAGCCTATGATGATGCCCCATCGAGGGAGTGGTTGACACATATGATTGATGGATGGTCCCTTGAAAATAATCAAGAATAAGAATGAAATTAAACTGTAGGTGAGATTAATACAATCAAGTTAATACTTTCATGATTTGATTTAAAAGTAATAATTTTCTCAAAAGAAATTATAATTAGCAATAGAGGTTGAGGCACTAATTTACCCAAAATTAGTTATAATCAGTAGCATAGGCATGTGCCTTAGCAGGGTGGGTAGGTTAAAATAATGATTTTCCTAAAGGTGGTTATAATCATTTTAATGGTGTGGATTGAATAATTATTTTACCCCAGTATGGTAGATTTTAACATGATAAACTAGTTGTGCCCCATTAGGGTAGATTGGTAAGCATAACTCAAGGATATAACCTGTTACATAGATTAAAGGTGAGCAAGTGTAAACATAGATGTGATATTTTAATGACTGAAGAAACCACAAAAAAACTAGGTATATGAGGATAAGTGATGAACGAGATGATTAGAAGAATAATGGTGGCTGAGATGACCTAAGATACATCATATATCAAATCACTACCTACATAATTTAAATAGACCTCAGGACAATGTAGTTCACCCAAAAGTGGGATAAAATGAAATGAGGAATATAATAGGAGAATAATAATTGATCAATGTGAATAATTTAGTTGTACTTTCCAATGTGGAGATGCTCATCCATATTAGCATTGATACAACCAAAATGGTAAATGGGTTGATTTAATTAAAGAGGGTGGGAGGATTTGTCAAGGTGAACTAGGAGAAGTTTATATGGTACCATTATTTGTAAGATCCACTAGCCTAATATTTTTGTAGTACATGATGGTATACACCATGATATAAAACACCATGGTAATCAAGTTATGTGCATAAGGACTGACTCCCGATCTAATAAATAATTGAAAATAATACACCAATGATAAAAACCATGATGATAATTTGATGTATGAATATGGATGAACTCAAGTTCAATTCATATTGAATTGCCTAATAAACACATATAGACTGAGTCAAGGCACAACAATGAAAGAAAATAAATAAGAAAATAAAAAAACAAACAACTAAGCAAACACACATAGAAAAAGCTTGAAAGTAAAAAAATAGAAAGCATCCTATCATTAACCAAGTCAATATCTATGTGTGAAGGCTTAACAAAATGATAAATAAGTGGTGTCACCAAGAAATTATATTTTTAATGGAAAAACATGCAAGGATAAGATATCCTGGTATACTTTATATGCTTTGGTGTTGCCCCAACAGGGAAAAAGTTTTGAACTTGGCCTAAAAAGTGAAAATTGGATGGTGACCCTAAGAAAGGATACATGCAAAGGGAATATCACAACCCCAATGGCTATGGAATGGATTGGAACCAACAATAGATTTTTTCCTAGTAGTGTAGATCAAGAATGATTGACTAGGTTTAGATAAGGCCAATGTTTGTCGATTTTTGGGGCTTTATATCTCTCTAGGTGATTGTAAGTTGATTTTTCTAATTTTTAGGATTTTGAAATATTTTGAATGTTTTTTTATTTTTTGTAGGCATCTCAACTCAAACGAGAATTATGAGATATAAAATGGTAAAAATTTAAAATGGTGAGAGCATTGGCTTAGGTTGCTTGTAAATTGGAGAGATTATGGTAAAGGGGTCATTGAGCTAACCTCAATGTGAATTGAGCATTGCCTACATAAACCAAATGGACCTCAAGTCACTATAGTTCCACCTACACAAAAGTCATATAACGAAGTATCAACACATTTCAAGAAAAGGCAAATGGCAAGGCAAATGCTAACAATAATGACAAAGTGATATGAAAATGTTTGCAAGCTTTGATTTAAAAGTACTAATTTTCCCAAAGGCAATTATAATTAGTAACAGAGGTTGAGACACTGATTTACCTAAAGGTAGTTATAATCAGTAGCATAGGCATGTGCCTTAACTGGGTGGGTGGGTTAAAATAATGATTTTCTTAAAGGTGGTTATAATCATTTTGATGATATGGATTGAATAATTATTTTACCCCAATATGGTAGATTTAAACATGATAAACTAGTTGTGCCCCATTAGGATAGATTGGTAAGCATAACTCAAGGATATAACCTATCACATAGATTAAAGATGAGTAAGTGTAAACATAGATGTGATAGTTTAATGACTAAAGAAACCACAAAAAACTAGGTACATGAGGATGCACAAAGTGATGAAAGAGATGATTAGAAGAATAATGGTAGTTGAGATGACCTGAGATACATCATATATCAAAGCACTACCTACATAATTTAAATAGACCTCAGGCCAATGTAGTTCACCCAAAAGTGGGATAAAATGAAATGAGGAATATAATAGGAGAATAATAATTGATCAATGTGAATAATTTAGTTATACTTTCCAATGTGGAGATGCTCATCCATATTAGCATTGATACAACCAAAATGGTTAATGGGTTGATTTAATCAAAGAGGGTGGGAGGATTTGTTAAGGTGAACTAGGAGAAGTTTATATGGTACCATTGCTTGTAAGATCCACTGACCTATTTTTTTGTAGTACATGATGGTATACACCATGATATAAAATACCATGGTGATAATGTTATGTGCATAAGGATCGACTCTCTATCTAATAAATAATTGAAAACAATACACCAATGATAAAAACCATGATGATAATGTTGATGTATGAATATGGATGGACTCAAGTTCAATTCATATTGAATCACCTAATGAACACATATAGACTGACTCAAGGCACAATAGTGAAAGAAAATAAATAATAAAATAGAAAAAAAAACAACTAAGCAAACACACATAGAAAAAGATTGAAAGTTAAAAAAATAGAAAGCATCCTATCATTAACCAGGTCAATATATACGTGTGAAGGCTTAAAAAAATGATAAATAAGTGGTGTCCCCAAGAAATTATATTTTTAAGGGAAAAACATGTGGGGATAAGATATCCTGGTATAAGTTACATGCTTTGTTGTTTCCCCAACAAGGAAAAATTTATGAACTTGACCTAAAAAGTGAAAATTGGATGGTGACCCTAAGAAAGGATACATGCAAAGGGAAGATCACAGCCCCAATGGTTGTGGAATGGATTGGAACCAATAATATATTTTTCCCTAGTAGTGTAGATCAAGAATGATTGACTAGGTTTAGATAAGGCCAATGTTTGTCAATTTTTGGGGCTTTATATCTCTCTAGGTGATTGTAAGTTGATTTTTCTAATTTTTAGGATTTTGAAATATTTTGAATGTTTTTTTATTTTTTATAGGCATCTCAACTCAAACGAGAATTATGAGATATAAAATGGTAAAAATTTAAAATGGTGAGAGCATTGGCTTAGGTTGCTTGTAAATTGGAGAGATTATGGTAAAGGGGTCATTGAGCTAATCTCAATTTGAATTGAGCATTGCCTACATAAACGAAATGGACCTCAAGTCACTATAGCTCCACCTACACAAAAGACATATAACTAAGTATCAACACATTTCAAGAAAAGGCAAATGGCAAGGTAAATGATAACAATAATGGCAAGGTGGAATGGAAATACATGGGAAAGGTGTTGTTCCTAATTTTCCCATAAGTGATTATAATTTAGAAATAATGATAAAGGGTCAATTATACTAATTTTCACATAGGTGGTTATAATGAATAGCACAAGGTGGGACATTGAGTTTTCCAAAGGTAGTAATTAGTGGAACCAGTTGTTGATTCCTCTAAGTGTACCATAGGTGCTCTCACTATTTAGAGAACACTTCTCATTTTAGAATCCTAAGAATTAAGTGCATGAGTTATAGGTATTTGACAATTATAATGTCTGTGGTGAAATAGTGGCAAATAAAAGTAGACTATTCCAAAATATTTATATGATTTGGTGGTTGGGATCCACCCTAGTCTAAACCTTTGTGAATTTTGGTGAATCTTAATCAAATTTCAAATCTTTACTAATCTAAATGGATATTTGGAAATGAGATCTAAGATATAGTGATTTGTCTTATAAAAAAGGAGTAAAAGAGAAAAGTAAGGTAGAAAGAAGACAAACATGATTGTTGATCTTTATCTCTAACACCATGACAAATTTTCAATTTTTTGAGCAAGCATTTAAACCAGTATGTAATGTAAAATAGTTGATGCTCAATTTTTAGTACAAATTAGGGAAACTTCTAGGGATAAAATTGAAGATACAAGTAAGAACCAAGTATGATTTAATGTTTAGCCACTACACATAGATAATTAATGCACATCTTTGATGCAGAACAAATTAAAATGAAGTAACTTATGATATTTTTAACTAATCTATTGTATCATAGATTAGCAACCCAATAACAAGAATGCAATTTAGGATTCAAAGAAACCATTCAAATTAGGGATTTAAATAAGCAATTGAGAGAAAATCTAATGGCCAATAACAAAATAAGATATATAATCTTTATAGAATTCCGTAGTTTTATTAATTGTTCTAAGTATTAAAAAAATTCTCAAAAATCTCCCCTTATAAAATGGTAACACTGCCTATTTATATAAAGCATAGGTGGTGTACTGATCAATGTTTAAGATACATATGTGTACAATAAGGATAGCTATCCTTGTATGAAAACCTTAAAATACATATGACCTTCTACATTGGACTAACCTAAAATAATGTATATACTAATATACTAGCATATTTATATATAATAAAATATTCTATTTTACAAGTGAAAGAATGATGGAATCTTATATTGGGCTAGTGGTGGGCCCTACATTTGTCTTTAGAGGATGTCTTTGGCCTTGGTATGTTATTCACTAACTAGTTCCTAATATACTATAGGCTTCATTAGGCATCCCTCTTCTTGGTCTACAAGCTTATTGAACTCCTTGTCATTCCTAAGCATAGCCTCCTTGAAGCTTTTAACCTCTACAATACATTCTCCTGAATCATAGATGATGTCCAAGATCTTGTAATTCTTGATGCTAGCTTAGCCCTAACTCTTTACTTTTATTTATTGAATGGTGCAATTGGCTCTTTGTTTGAACTCTTCATCATCTATTAATCTAAGGACATTTGGATGTGAAGGCTCTGTTAACATGGTCCCTAGGAATTTCTCAATTATGTCCATTAAACTCTCATCTTCCTCTATAAGTTTGTTGACATCATTGTTCCATGTGTTTAGGGTTTGTAAATTTTCAATAATAATTCTAAATATTACACTCAAGTGTCCCAAGATAATAGTATTAAAGTCTAGGATCTATTTTCTTATCTGCATATTAATTAGCTCAGAAATTTGGTCCTCTAAAGATTGCCATTAGATAACAAAGGATCTGGCTGCTTTAGCCTATTGTGTCAAGGCATCTCTCCTAAGTTTCATATCCTTCAATGTCTCAAACATGTCAAAAAATGATCCACTTAAAATTTCAATCATCTCCTGAAGGACCTAGAGGATGGCCTGGGTCTCAAAATTATGCTTTTCCTTCCTCAAGTTGGCAATATGTTGATTTAATCCCTTTATTCTTAACATTGCTTATGCTAATTAGGCTCTAATTAAACTCACCACATCCTCTTGGTGGATAGGATTCTCTCCTAATTCTTACCCTTGGATTGGAGTTAGACATATAAACGGTTACACTTTTTGAAAGGTGAATTCCTCCATACCCACCACACCCTTCCTTGTGGTAATCTTTTCTAGGCCTGAAGTGTCTAGATTGAACTTTACTACAGTAGTGGGCTCAGTGAATGCAATGGTTTCTATAATTTCCACCTTTGTGCCATTGGACTCTCTTGAATCATCCATTTTATTATCACCATGACCTTTTGCTTCCACTAGTCTTATATTTTCTTGGTCCTTCATCATTTTAATAATCCATGGTTGAAGGTCTTCATGCACATCAATGCTAATATTTTGTGTCAATGCCCATGAATGGGCCATGGAGGGAATCTTATATAGTTTCCCATAAATGAACCAATTTGGAATGACTGGCCCATAGATGGGGAACTCATCACTGAATAGATTTATATCCTGGGTTGAATGGATAAATGGAAGTTTTGGCTTCTTGGACCTATCAGGGATAAGGGCTAACTCTGCTTTCCTCTTGCTCTCAGTTATGGTTGGAACTAGGGATAACTTAGGTTCTTTTCCCTTATCCTTTTCAATCCTTTTCATTTATTCATGAACCTCTATAACTTGCTCTACTTGGGTGCCAGGGGCTTCATGCATTCCTTCATATCTGAGCCATAAGCCTCTTTAATAACTTTGAAAACAACCTCATCTATTTCATATGGCTCAAGAACCACCATGTCTACATGTTCCATCAAAGATGATGGTTTTTGGGGTGGAACTGAAGATGACGCTACCTCACCTGGTCTTTCTTCCAATTACTATTTAATAAGGTCTTGAAGTGTTGGTAATCCTTCCTGAGGATGTCATTGAGATAGTGGCACCTCTACTTGAGAAGGTCCTTGAGGTGATTCAAAAGTGGAAGGAAGAAAATGATACTAGAGTGGTTGCATTTTTAAAATGTATTATATTGGCTTCTACTCATGTGTTAGTCTATGATCCAATTTAGAATTGCATTCTTTGAGTCTATCCATCACTTCCTCAAAGCTCCATACATTGGTGTGCACATGGTCATAGACTCTAGGCTAGTGATCATACATGGGCTTAGGAAATTTCATATCTTTCAAATGACCCTTCACTACCCCTTTAGGATCCCACATCTTAATTCATCCACTTAGAAAATAAAGTCCTCCCTCTATCTAGACATGACATCAACTTATTTATAGTCATGCAATGTAGTCTTTCCAATTATTACAAGAAATGGATGGAGAAGACCCTTTTTCTTTTCCTTACATACTTCATCAATCCCATTAAGGAGTTGAAAGGTGATATCTTGTTTAGATATCTTTTTTTGGACATATACAGGGAATTTTTGTGGCAAGGATAGGGTTCCCTCAATTCTAAGTATCGTGTAATAAAGCTAATACCAAATATCCCCCTATCATCTCCACATACTTTTTCATCAAGGGGTGTGTTGACCAAATTTGACCTCTGGTCATATTTGAGTCAACACCTACATTTTTAAACTTTGTATAAGTTTATCCATGTCCAAATGGTCACTTATCCCTAGCCTAGCCTTGGTCCAAGGTCTATCCCTTTGTACTAGTCAAGTCAATAAAAGTAAACACTATTCAAATGGGTTAAAACTTAGTCAAAGGCATAAAATATGTTTTTCTAGTCTTAATATGGGTTTTAATGTGATTTAGGATCTTTCTAAGTCATCTAATTGTATTTACCATATTAAATATGTAAGAAATGCCTTGTGAGCAAACTTTTGAGCTAAGAAAGAGGACTTGTATGGATGGCTAAAGTGATCAAATTGTCACCAAGATATGGTTAATGTGGGATAGGTTATAGAGTGTTATATTCAGGTGTGTGACAGTCCAAGATTTAGTTATAGTAAAAACATGGGAGTTTCTCCTTGTTTCTAAGCTATTTTGGGTACTTGTACAATCCCCATGATCTAATATTCATCTAAAAACATGGGTGGGTTGTCTCTTCACATCCCCACACCAATTTTCATGTTTTAATTTCAAAGATAATGCAAAAATATGAATTTTTAACTCATTTTTCTTCCATTTCCTCTTGGCAAGCTAAGTAAGGTCAACTTCAAGCACTTGGTATAAAAGATATAGGTGGATTTAGGAGGATTCCTTATATATATGGATTGTACTCTGATTTCACTTCATTTTCATAATATTAACTTGTGTGTTGGTGCCTCATTTATGAACAATGGTTAACAATCCAAACAGCCTTTTATAAAATTACATTCAAGAGGGTTATATTTATTTTTGATTTTTAGAGGTTCATGGAGCTGTGTGATCTTGATGGGGTGTTTTTGGGATATAATAAATCTCTATCCATGATATTCCAAACATCTAACACTTTATTTCTCATTGTCTTAAAAGGAGATTTCAAATGGTGCTTGTTTCTTGGAGTTGCAAAGATGGGTATATGACCTATATTTTTCAACATATAGGGAGATTCATGGTGGTGAAAATATGCTTAAATTGAATGTTTTAAAATTTATTTCATGTAATCACCCTATGATAAGTCCAATTAGTACTCTTCCAAGACCAAATTGCTCATTTTTTCCTTGTTTTTTGCCTTGTCACCTTCAGTCAATTTGTGCTTGGTTCAAGAGGTTGTACAAAGGTGAGAGATCTTAAAGTACACGATGGAATCCATTTTGGGACTTGAAATTCCCCAAGAGCCATGATTTTCATGCCATTAATACCTAATATGATATACAAGCATGTTTTCACTTCAAGAAAGGTCATCTCCATTTTGTGCCCTCAATCCCCAATGTGGAAAATAGAGGTTTTGGAGTTTTTATGGATTAATATTTTCCATGAAAGAAAAAATTTTCATGACTTTTTTTTTTACTTGCATCCATATTCACCTAAATAAACTATTCCAATTTTTGGAGTCAAAGGGTAGGTGGAAGGTGGAATTTGAACTCCTCCAAGTTGTCAAGAAACCTACTAAAAGTTAATAGTGATGTCCATAGGATTTGGAAGGAGGCTACCAACTAAACTATGTATGAAGTACTATAGGCCCACTCTTGAAATGGGAAATAGTTATAAAGTCTAAAACAATCAATCTTGAGCACTCATGCCATGGGATAAAATATGGATATATGAAATGACCTTTTAGGCCTATCCCCTATTTGGACACAAGGTAGAGTATATAGTGAAGGAAATGTTTCAATGATTGGTACAAAGAGATGGTGTTGAGGAGTCCCAAAAAGAACTAGGGTCATATTGTGAGTAATATTGATAATAATATTGAGCTAAATACAACCTAAAAAAATCCTATACTTCACTACCATGATCCAAATATTCCTAAATATAACCTACAGGCCTGAGAAAATGCACCTACAGTTAGAGATATTTAGGATGTAAACTCAGTCAAAAGTAAAAGGGGTTTTTAAAATAAAATTGAGAATGAAAATGAGTGAAATTAATATGATATTATTTTAGGAGGAAAAACAAAAGACCTTATACACTCTTTGGAGACATATTCTCACATGAAAGCCTACATGCAAGGTAAAAGATGTCTTGACCTGTGGGTTAGCTTGAAACACAGTCCATGTTCAAAGGGTGGGAAAAAGGTATGGTATTTTGGGAAATTAAACCTTATTACCTCCACCAACATGATCTAAACATTATTACCTTCACTACCATGATCCAAATGTCCATTGACAACCTACAGGTGGACTAGGAATATGCACATACAAGCATAAACAGGGTCTCAACCCAGTCAAGGTAGGGGTATCCTCTTTAAGGACCCAAAAATGGGATTAATGTATGAATTAAAGGTATATAGGTGAAATAATGAATGAATATGGTTTATATCTTAAGAAACATGGAGATAAGTCCCAAAAAAATATCAAACAAAGCTTTAACTCAAACCTACAGATAGTGACAAGAGTGAAAGGTGAAGGATTGAAATGATAAGTATGGAGCAAGGAAGGAAGAGAAGGTTAAAAATATGAAGTATGTTTCATTAGAATAAAATTAATTTTGTATCATGCCTATAACACTCACCATATTCCCCAATACCTTTTCATCTAGACAAGGTATGTATCAGTCCGTACAGGCTTGTTAGGAGACCCTTGGCTCAAAGGGGAAACAAGTGTTTTCACTAACAAAAGGAGTTTAAGATAGTTACCAAAGATAAATGAGATTTAAATGATAATTATAAACATTTTTTAGAAACACATGAGCATGAAATTTATGTGAATATATCAACTATAGGGAGATTTGAGTAAAAACAAGCAAAAAATAGGGTTTTTGACCCCCTTTTTTTAGGAAATGGAAATGGTTAGACACCCTAAACATGGAATTTGACAAAAAACTTAGGTAAAGTTGATAATTAGGAAATTTTTAAGCTTAAAAAATATTCATTTTGTATAGGATTATAAGGAAAATACTCTCTATTTTATCTCAGAGCGGGGGCAATCCTTTCATGCACAAGAATGACGGTTTTTGGGGAAAGTGAAGAATGGAGGGTTTAGATTCAGTTTGATTATTCAAGGAGGTTTGTATATGTGTATGACACATGGAATAACATAATAGAATATATTATAAGGTTATAATTCCAATGAGATGGTCTGGACAAGAAGGCCTATGGGTAGACCTAATAGGAAAGCAAACAAACCCAACCCCAAATGAGATGTCATTCCATGTTATTAAATTTTATAAGCACTATAGTGTTTTTTATTATGCCTATGGGGGTATATATGATATTTTAATGTTATAGGAATGAATTTAAAGTGCAAATTATCATCTTTTGGTTCACAAAGTGCAAACAGACCTGTTGGTAAGGCATAGGTCTTATCCTAAAACATGGGTCATCTCTATTTTGGGATCTCTGTGATCTATCCCAAGGATTGGAAAATGTTTATATGTTATATTAAAAGGTGAAAAAAAATGGAAAGGAAACTCCATAGGAATCCATATCTATCCCTAGACATACTAAAATCCTCAAAAGAAGCATGAAAGCAATTCAAAGGTCAACTTCCATTACTCATATCTTTCATGAATTCTTGCATGGGATATTGATCCATTTTTATAATTATATAAGGTACTTAAAGACACCTTAGTATCATTTAGGATCAATTTCAACATTAGACCTTTATGAATAAAGGTTAACAGTTCAAGCCACTTAAAACCCTTGCAAAACATTTATAATGACTCGATTAAGGAGATGAAGCATTTTGAGAATACAAATTAAATGGAATAGACATGAAACCACCTATATTATGTATATTAATCTATATATATTCTAAAAATGTGATTCATTTGTACAGAGGTGTATAAAATAGGCCAAAATAGTTCGTGTTTTCATCATTTTGTGTGGTGTGTTGGGTACATGAGGAGTTAGGAGATGAAACAAAGTTTGGGTTGAATATTTAAAATTTAATTAACTCCCAAAATTAATTTAATCTCATTAATAACCATTTAATTTCCCCAAATAGGCTCTTAAATTTAGCCAGTCCAGTAAACCAGCTAGTGAACACTTAGGGAAAGTGGTGAAAAGTAACTATGAAAGCCTTTTAAAGTTTTTTTTTATTGAAATTGATGATAGGATAACATTTTAAAAGTTTCATTCCCTCTTTTACATGGATAATTTTGGAAAATATGGAGTTTTTTAATTAAAAAAATAGAAGGTGCATGGAAAGGAGCCAATTTGATACTGCCAAAGATGATTTTGCACGTCCACAAGAATAGAGATGGTCAGTGATCAATCCAATGCATGTGGGAACATTTTTATAACCCCTATTTCTTATACCAACCATAATACCTAACCATATATAGGGATAAGGTAGTTTTAGAAGGTAAATAATGAAGGTAGTTTCCTATGCTAGAATTAAAAGTTTTGTGCCACTTTTCACCATTCTTATGACTTGTTTTGGACAAGTTGACCTCTATGACATGGAATATCTCTACCCAAATCTCTTCCATATGAAATTTTAACTTATTTTCTTAAGGTGAAACATTTACAAGTGACCCTTGGACTTCCTTTGCTTGTTCCTCCTCTCAAAAGCTATTAATATGCATTCTCTTGGCTCTTTAGAGTAACATCCATTGGTTGATGGCAAAACTCTATCTAAATTTGTACTTGAAATACTATTGAAGAAATATAAAAGTTTTGTTGTCACTCACATGCTGTACTATTGATTAATGACTTGAATCTTGTTGGTCTAGTCTAGTAAAAGATTGTCTTTTCTAGCTTATACTCTTGATGGTCTACCAATTTACAAAAAGGAGATTATTTCAAGTCTCTGATAGTATTATTTTATAAGTTTAGAGGTATTATAAAAGTGGTTCATTATTGTATCCCTCTTTTTAATAATTCATTTCCCTCCTAAGAATCACATATCTTCTTGAATTTAGCATATGAAATATTGATGTAACAATAAATCCTGGGTTGTGAGTTTTGTGTGATAGGTGATTTATTATCTTTAAGTATTATTTTTCAATAAAGTGAGAGGAAATTATACATTTTTGAATCACCCTTTTGTCTTCTTAGTTATTTTTCTTAATCCCTTTCCATCTCCAAGTTACTAAGTTAGAGAGAAATCTGTAAAGGTACATCAAGGGGAGCTATCCCCTCATCTAGAGATTCATTTCTCAATATTGTCACCCATAGAAAGAGAATTGTCTCCATGGTTTCACTTGGATGAGGATAATTAGTCATCTCCTCAAGGGTACAAATCCAAGTGTCAATAATTTTTAGCACACTCGATGGGACTTCTAAGTCCTAGAAGATTGTTCAAGATTGGTGCTAGTCTTGGCATAGTTGAAGTTACAAGAATAATCTACATTTAGTATCTGGTGACTCAATTTAATAATTAAAGTCTTTATTTGATGATAATTTCCTAAATTCCATGCCAAAGCTAACCACTGGGTTTGCTTCTAAAGGTGTACCTTTTGAGTTTGTGGAACTACCTCCATCTTCCACCAAAAGGTTTATGTTTGTAACCACTCATCCTTATAAAAAATATTTTGTGTTTAAAGCCTCTAAGTTTGTGTTACATTAAATTCCTAATATCTATAATAATCATTCCAATATGGATATGAATCAACCTATTATGGCCTTCACCAGATCATCTCCCTTAAATCTTGCTCAATATGATCAAATTCTAGGAGTAGCCCTCAAGAGTGTTCCATCCTTTAGTGGGGAGGGTCTTATTACTTCCATTGAGCATATTATAAATATAGATAAATTTTGTAACATCCAAAATATTACCCAAGATAATGTGGCTATTAGGTTTTTAGCTTTGTCCTTCAAAGGTAAAATCTTAGATTGGTATGGTACTTTACCTCAAAAGTCTATTGGCTCATGTGATGAACTAAGAGACCTATTGGCTAAAAGGTTTGGGGAGAAGAGTGACTACCTATATATAGTTGATAAGTTTACCACCATTAAGATGTAACCTCATGAATTCATGAAATATTTTAATACTAGGTTCTAAAAAACATGGGATGGGATCCCAACCCTTATGAGACCTACCCCAAACTATGCATTTTTGTATTACCTAAAGGCATTAAATAGTGATGTTGCCATGATGATTAAATATATGCATGGAAATACACTCCTTTATACCTATTATATAGCCATAAATATATAAAATTATCTTGTCCAAGTAGGGAAGATAGCTCCTAGGCCTCCAATACTTTGTTCATTGATTTACAACCTCCTAGTCAATTTGTATTGCCTACATTAGCCCCTTTACCTAGTCATGACAAATCTTATATACTCCCTTCCAATGAGATACATGAGATAAAGAGTTTGTTTCAAAGTTTTAAAAATGAATTTGTTTCCCTCAAAAGTCAACAAGCTCAAAGTTATAGATGATATCATCCTTATAACCAGTTCGGACAAACTAATAGATCTCCCTTTCAAAACAATGTACAAGGACAAGCTCAAATCACTCATGCTAGGCATACTAAAATTTAGAATAAAAATTATCCCTATTCTTAAAAATCCCTTGTTCCTACCAAAAAAAATCTTACTCAAGAATAATGATGCTACCCTTCTTTTGAACAAAGTTAAGAACAAACTACTTATGCAAATGAGATACATAGCCAAACCATAACAATGCAATGAAATCAAGTACCACAAGTTCCAAGTTTTAAGATGTCAATGAAACATGGGATTGAAGTTTTTAAATTTCAATCTAATTATACTCTCATCAATCACTTGGAGGGAGAGTTTTGTGCCATCAATCACTTGGTAAATTCAAACAACATCAATCCTAGTAGACGAACACTAGATCAAAAATGAGGGTTGTTGATGAAGCTCAAAGAACAAATCAAGGACCTATTTTAACCCATACATCATATCCTATGGTAAGGGGGTCTAATATGGCTCCTAAATTGAAAGAAAATCAAAGGATTCTAAACTTTAGGCCATCTCCTACAACTCTACCTCCACAAGCTACATCACAAGGTGCCAATGTTCATAAAGAGATCCCCAAGGTGAGTAATCCTTCCATCAATGTGGTGGATCAGATGAAGAAGTTTCACATGAATATATAATTATGGGACTCCTTGGCAATTCCAAAGAAGAAAGATATACTTCAAAAGGAACTACATGAATTGGAAAGCAAGCTGGCCCATTTAGACATGACAATGTGGTCTTGGTGAATGGGACCCAATTAATTGATGGTCAAGTAAAGAAGAATGAGACTCCTCCTTTTAATCTATATCTAGTCATTATTGATTTCTTAGTTTATAATTTCATCATATATAGTGGGGCTAGTACTTTAGTTATGCCCAGATGTATTGTGGATAAACTAAGCCTAAAATATGAGCCAATGACTAAGGGAGTCTTATAATTAGATGGATCACCATCCAGGACTTTGGGGATAGTGAAAAATGTGAATTTGATACTTAATGTTTTTCCTAATTTTCCTATTCCTCATGATTTTTTGGTGGTAGATTTACCTCCATACTTTACCCTTTTCTTGTCAAGAGATTTTACAGCTAAAATAGGTGGGTACTTGGCAGCTAATTCGTCCTACA
Organism: Torreya grandis; assembly: GCA_037957365.1. Taxonomy (NCBI): domain Eukaryota; kingdom Viridiplantae; phylum Streptophyta; class Pinopsida; order Cupressales; family Taxaceae; genus Torreya; species Torreya grandis. Next base: position 3,354,842 of record JARHVA010001296.1, on the reverse strand, counting down.
TGGTATTTAGGACAAATTATGGCACTAAGTTAAAGATTGAGTCTAAAACTATTCACAAATATCTCTTGGAACCATACTCACCTAAGGTGTAAAATTTTAACTATGCCATCATTGATGAAAAGGAGCTTCACATTGACCAATCTCCATCATCTTCCCTCGAGAGACTTTTTTATTTTTTCCTAGATAAATGGGGAAATGAACACTATGAGCATGATCCTTAAAAGTTTATTCAAGAATGTGGTCTTGGGATGTAATATATTCATGATAAGGATTCCTTCATACCCAATATATTGAAGCTAAGTGAAGAGGTGAATGGTTTATGTCAGCTCTTCTTTGATGGATTTGGAAGTAAGATTGGGGTAGGTGGTGGAACAATTTTGGTTTCACCCTCTAAAGAAGATATTATTTAATTAGGTTATAATTTTCATGAAAGTGTAATGTAACTTAATATGAATCCCTTTTTCATGGCCTTGAATGGGCTAGGAAAAGAGGAATCAAATAACTTCAAGTATATGGAGATAGTGAGTTTGTTGTCAATCAAGTTAGAGGATAGAATTTGACCAAGAATTATTTACTCAAGTCATACAAGAATAGAGTATGCAATATTATAGAATATTTATAAGAATTTAAAATCTAATCCATCCTAAGAGAAGATAAAAAGCATTCTGATAGGTTGGCATCTATTGGAGCTCAGTTTGATGTTCCAAGAGGCATAAAGGAAGATAAAAACTAGCCTCATCTAAAGGTGATTGTTAGCCCATCCATACCAGATAATGTCACCAATTGATAGGTATTTAAAAGTGAAAAACAAATATCCCTTTTCATACAAGAGGATTCTGAGTTCTCTACAAAAAATCAGTCCAAGCTTCAACAACAATATGGAGGGCAGATTGTCCAATTGAAGTCCAACAAGCTTCCTAAAGGCCTACTCACTCTTGAAATCATATTCAATAAGAAAGACTAGTTAAAGAAGGAGAAGGTGATAATGATTAATATTCAATAGAACTATGAAAATGTAGAAATATTTAAGGATAAGCTACTTCACTTGGAAATTTATGCACTAATTAAGATAATCATGATTTCATTGATCTATGCAAGGCGTTTAGTGATATCTTTGCATGGGAGTATAGTGACTTGAAGGGTTTTGATCCAAGATTATCTCAACACACCATAGATATAGATGAAAATTACAAACCCATAAATAAAATACAAAGTCCAATAAATCTTAAGATAAAACCACTCATGAATAAAGAGCTCACTAAGTTGATTGAGTCTAGAATCATTTTTCCTATCAAGCATTCTTCTTGGTTGGACAACTTAGTCCCTGTTAGAAAGAATAATGTAGGTATCAGGTTGTGTGTGTAATTTAGAGACTTTAATAGGGTTATCTTTTAGATATCATTATCCTCTCCCTCCTATGTATAAAATTCTACAAGTTTTGGTAGGTAATGAGAGGTTTTATTTCTAGATGGGTATTTTGGGTACAATCAGAATTTGGTGAAAGAGAGTGACCAATACAAGACAATATTCACTAATAAATGGGGTACAAATTCATATAGGAAGATGAATTTTGGATTTTCAAATGTTGGGGCTACTTTTCAACATGCAATGGATATGCATTTTCAAGGACTAATCGATGACATTGTATTGGTATATCTTGATGATGTGACAATTTTCTCCAAGGATGCAAATGATCATTTGAAGCACCTAAGATAAATTTTTGAAAGGTGTAGAGAGTTTGGGATATCTATAAACCCAAATAAGTGTGTGTTTTTTTATCCATGAAGGTAAAATTCTAGGACATATTGTCTCCAAGAAGGGTTTGTCCATTGATCCAAAAAGGGTGAATGCCATCTTGGCATTATGTTTGCCTAAACACAAGAAAGGTTTGAAAAGTTTCTTTGGTAAGATTAATTTCATAAGAAGATTCATTCCTAAATTTCCTAATTTGGTCAAGCCTCTCATTCATGTTAATTAAATATGAAATGTTCACTTGGACAAGAAGAAGAAAGGAAAGTTTTGAAGAGATCAAACAAGTTATTGTCCAAGCTCCAACACTTGCAAGTCTAGACTTTTCCATGGACTTCACCTTATATAATTTTGGGAATGAAGATGTAATCTATACCATGCTTACCTAATCAAATTATGATAATTTTGAATATCCTATTGCCTTTTTTAGCCAAGGTTTGGAAGGTTATGAGGTAAGATGTACTTATGTTGAGAAACAAGTGCTTTCAATCGTCAGGAGTCTAAATAAGTTTAGACACATGCTATCAAATAAAAAATTTCACATAGGTGTGCCTCATCATAGTTTAAAATACTTTATATTGATTAGATATTTGAATGAAAAAAGGGTAGGGTGGATCACCAAAGTGATGGAGTATGATGTGGAAATCATGACAACCAAGCTAGTGAATGGAAAAGGACTATGTGAACATCTTTCTTCAGACTTGAAAGAGCAAAGGGAGGTTGTTTTGGCATTCCATGATAACCCTATAGTGTTTTAACCTTAATATATGAGGAGTTTAACATAAAACATGATTCATTTCCTTTAAATCGGTGAGTGTCCACAAGGTTTTGATAGAGCTAGAAGAAAATACTTTAGATTGAAATCCATTCCTTATGTACTTATTGATGGAGTGTTATTTAGGAAGGAATTTTTAGGTGTGTTATTGAGGTGTCTTGATTTGGATAAAATTGAAAAAGTAATGTATGAGTTCCATGATGGACCAACTGGAGGTCATTTTTCTCCAAGAACTATAGCTATTAAGATTATGAGGGTTGGTTACTTTTAGCCTAGATTGTTCAATGACACCCATGATTGGGTAAGAAAATGTCAAAAGTGTGTTATTTTTTATGTAAAACAAAAGATAATTACCTTATATCTTCATCCAATCCAAGTTAAACAACCCTTTATGCAATGGAATTTGGATTTCATAGGCCTAATCAATCCACCTTCTTGTGCTAGTCATAAGTGGGTGTTCATTGCTAATGATTATTTTACAAGATGGGTGGATGTTGTATCTCTAAAGGAGGCAAATGAAAACTTAGTCCTAGACTTCTATGAAGGTATAGTAACCAAGTTTGGATCTCTTTCAACAATCATTTTATAAAATGCATTAGCCTTTCTAGGAGCAAGGACAAGTGAATGGGCCTTGAAACATGGCATATATCTTAGTACCTCCTCCAATTATTACCCCCAAGGGAATGGAATAGTTGATTCCACAAAAAAAATATAATAAATATTATAAAGATGACAATGGAGGAGAATCAAAGGACTTTCCACTCTAAGTTAAAAATAGCCCTATGGGCTGATAAGATCACCCTAAAGAGAGCAATTCAGAACTCACCATACACACCTATTTATGGAAGGGAGGATAGATTACCTATCTCACTTGATTTACCATCTTTGTACCTCACCTATCAACTAAAATTTATGGAGAAGGAGAGAATGGAAGTCAGGTTGTGTGAGTTAATGGAGCTTGAGGAGACAAGAGATCAAGCTAAGAAAACTGTGACCACTCACCAAGATCAAATAAAGAAGTATTTTGATAAAAAAATCCATACCAAGAAGTTTCAAGGAAGGAAACATTTTCCTAAAATGGGATGAAGATAGGGCTAAACCTGGATGACACACAAAGTTTGATACTTTATGGAGTGGCCCATATGTGATCACTAAATGCAAGTCACACAATGCTTTTCAACTCTCAAAGTTATATGGATAGGAGATTCATATCCCATTCAATGGGATACACATCAAACATTGCTACTAAGTTTCTTCTCTTCCCTTGTATATAGTTTCTTATTTTCCTTGTGTTCCCTACATGCTTATGCACAAGTGTGAGTTTGTCCTTATCTTTTTTGTGTTGTCTTTGTTTGGTCTTTTTGTTATTGGTGTGGTGGGTTTTCTTTATGATTTATTTTGGCATGTCCTTGTTAGTCATCTTCAATAATCCATTGACTCCATTGGCCCTTGGTTGGATAAGGCTACTAGTTTCTAACATAGATAAACATGTTACCCCTAGGAGTTGCCAAAAGTGTTGACCAAATTTGACCTTTGGTCAAATTTGAGTCAACCCATACATTTTTAAACTTTTTATAAGTTTATCCATGTCTTATAGGGGTTTCATTTTGATATAAATGTTCATTTATCCCTAGCCTAACCTTGGTCCAAGGTCTAGCCCTTTGAACTAGTCAAGTCAATGAAAGTCAACCCTAGTCAAATGGCTTCAAACCTAGTCAAAGGCATAAAATATGTTGTTATAGTCTTAATATGGGATTTAATGTGATTTAGGATCTTTCTAAGTCATATAATTGTATTTACCATATTCAATATACAAAAAATGCCTTGTGGGCCCATTTTTGAGCTAAGAAAGATGACTTGTATAGATGTCTAAAGTAATCAACTTATCACCAAGATTTGGTTAACATGGGAGAGGTCATAGAGTGTTATATTTAGGTGTGTGATAGTCCAAGATTTAGTTATAGTTATAAAATGGGAGTGTCTCCTTATTTTTAGGCCTTTTTGGGCACTTGTACAATCCCCATGATCTGATCTTTAGCTAAAAACATGGGTGGGGTGTCTCTTCACCTCCACACACCCATTTACATGTTTTAATTTCAAGGAGAATGCAAAAATATGCATCGATAACTCATTTTTATTCCATTTCCTCTTGGTATGCTAAGGAAGGTCAACTTAAAGCACTCAATATGGAAGGTACATGAGGATTTAGGAGAGGTGATTATTCAGGTGGATTTTAATCTGAGTGCACTTCATTTTCATAATAAGAACTTGTGTTTTGGTGCCTCCTCCTTTATGAACAGTGGTTAACAATCCAGGTAGCTTTTTATAGAATTACATTCAAGAGGAGTATATTTATGCATATTTTTTTTATTTTTAGAGGTCCATGGAGCTGTGTGATCTTTATGGGGTGTTTTTTGGCTGGAATAAAGATCTCTCCATGATATTCCCAACATCTAACACTTCACTTCTCATTGTCTTAGAAGGAGATTTCAAATGGTGCTTGTTTCTTGGAGTTACAAAGATGGGTGCAGGACCTATATTTTTCAATGTATATGGAGCTTCATGGTGCTGAAAATATGATTGAATTGCATGTTTTAAATTTATTTCATTTAATCACCCTGTGAGAAGTCCAATTAGTACTCTTCCAGGATCAAATTTCTCATCTTTCCCTTGTTTGTTGCCTTATCACCTTTAGTGGATTTGTTCTTGGTTTAAAAGGTTTTCTGTAGGTGAGATATCTTGGAGTACATGGTATAATCCATTTTGGGCCTTAAAATTCCCCAAGAGCCAATATTTTCATACCATGAAGACCTAGGATGATATACATGCAATTTTTCACTTCAAGAAAGGTCATCTCCATTTTGGGACCTCAATCCCCAAATGTGGAAAACAAAATTTCTAGAGTTTTTATGGATTAATATTTTCCATGATAGAATAATTTTTCATAACTTTTGTTATTTTTACCTTTTATCCCTATTCACCTAGAGAAACTATGCCAATTTTGGGAGCCAAAGGGTAGGTGGAAGGTGGACATTGAACTCTTACAAGTTGTCAAGAAACCTACTAAAAGTTAACAGTGATGTCTATAGGATTTGGAAGGAGGCTACCACCTACACTATTCATGTCTAGACATAATATTTCAAGGGGAAATAGTTTAAAAGGATAAAACAATAAATCCTAAGCACTCATTCCATGGGAGAAAATATGGCTATATGAAATGACCTTTTAGGCATATTGCCTATCTGTACACAGGGCAGAGTATAAAGTGAAGGTAATGTTTCAATGATTGGCATAAATAAATTATTTTGAGGAGTCCCCAGAAGAACTATGGTCCTATTATGAGTAATATTTAGCTAAATATAACCTTAAAAAAACCTAGACTTCACTACCATGATCCAAATGACCCTAAATACAACCTACAAGCCTGAGAAAATACACCTACAGTCAGAGGTATTGAGGGTGTGAACTTAGTCAAGAGTGAAATGGATATTATATTATTATATGATGATAAAAAAAGGCCTTATAAAATCTTTGAAGATATATTCTCACATGAAGGATTATAGGCAGCGCAAAACATGTCTTAGACCTGTGGGTTAGCTTGAAACACAGTCCATGTCCAAAGGGTGTGAAAAAGGTATGGGAGTTTAGGAAAGTAAACATTATTACCTACACAAACATTATATAAACCTTATTACCTTCATTACCATGATCCAAATGTCCCTTGACAACCTATAGATGGACTAGGAATATGCACATACAAGTATAAATAGGGTCTCAGCCCATTCAAGGTAGGGTTATCCTCTTTAAAGATAAGAACATGGGATTGATGCATGATTTTAATGTATATAGGTAAATTAATTCATTAATATTTATATCCTAAGAAACATGGATATAAGGCCAAAAAAATCATCAAATAAATCTTTAACGCAGACCTACAGGGAGTGACAAGAGTGAAAGGTGAAGGATTGAAATGCTAAGTATGGAGCAAGGAAGGAAGAGAAGGTTAAAACTATGAAGGATGTTTCATTAGAATAAAATTAATTTTTTATAATTCCTATAACACTAACCACATGCACAAATACATTTTCACCTATACAAGCTATGTCTCAGTCCATACAAGCAGGTTAGGAGACCCTTGGATCAAAGGGGAAACAAGTGTTTTCACTAACAAAAGGGGTATAATATAGTTCCAAAAGATCCATGAGCTTTAAATTATAATTATAACCATGTTTTATCAACCTATTATCATGAAATTTGTGTGTATATATCAACTATATGGATATTTGAGCAAAAATAAGCAAAAAATAAGGATTTTGACCCCTTTTCTGAGGAAATAGAGATGATTAGACACCTTAAACATAGAATTTGACAAAACCATTTAGTATAGTTGGTAATTATGAACTTTTGAATATTCCAAAATATTAATTTCTCATATTATTTTAATAAAAATTATCTCTATTTTGTCCTAGAGCAGGGGCAGTCCTTTCAGGCACAAAAATGGTAGTTTTTAGGAAAAGTGAAGAATGGAGGGTTTAGAGTCAGTTTGATCAATCAAGGAGGTTTGGATAGTTGGGGGACACATGGGAGAACATAATAAAATATATTATAATTTTTTAATTCCAATTATATGGTCTTGACAAGAAGGTCTATAGGTAGACCTAGTAGTAAAGCATGCAAACCAACCCCAAATGAGATGTCATTCCAAGTTCTAGCCTTTCTAAGAACTCTAGTGTTTTGTATGATTCCTATGGGGGTAGATAGAATTATTTCATGTATTAGGAATTAATTTAAGGTGAAAATTATCATATTTTTGTTCACAAAGTACAAATAGGCTTATTGGCATTTAGGGGGAAGTTCAACATTAGACCTTTATGAACAAAGATTAAGAATTCAAACCACTTAAAAGCCTTGTAAAACCTCTATAATTACGTGATTGAGGAGATGAAGAATTTTGAGCATCCAAATATAATGGAATGACCATTAAACCACCTATATTATGTATAGGACTCTTTTTAGATTCTAGACATGATTCATTTGTATAGAGGTGTATAAAATAGGCCAAATAGGGCTTATTTTGATCATTTTATGTGGTGTGTAGGCTACAGGAGGAGTTAAGAGATGAAAAAAAGTTAAGGATAAATATTTATAGTTTAATTAACTCCCAAAATTCATTTCATCTCATGAATCACCCCCTATGTTCCCCAACTAGGCTCTTACTTTTAGCCAATCCAGTGAACCAACTAGTGAACACTTAGGGAAAGTGGTGAAAAACAACTAGGGAAGCCTTTTAAATGTTTTTTCTTGAAAATAATGATAGGATAACCTTTGAAAAGTGTCATAACCTATTTTTAATGTATTTTTTTATAAAATAGGGAGTTTTTGAATGGCAAGTGTAGAAGGTGCATAGAAAGGAGCCAATTTGAGACTACCCAGGATGATTTTGCATGTCCACAAGAATAGGGATGGTCAGGGAATAATAAAACACATGTGTGGAATTTTTTGTAATCCCTCTTTCTCAAACCAACCATTAGACTTGACCATATGCTGGGATAAGGTAATTTTGGATGATAAATCATGAAGGCAATTTCCTATGCTAGAATTGCAGGGTTTGTGCCACTTTTCACCATTCTTATGACTTGTTTTGGACAATTTTACTTATATGACATGGCATAGCTTGACCCACCTCTCTTCCATATTTAATTTTAAATAATTTTCTCAAGGTGACACATGTCTAAGTGACCCTTGGACTTCCTTTACTTGCTCCTCCTCTCAAAAGCTATAAATATGCATTATCTTGGCTCTTTAGAGTAGCTTCCATTGGTTGATGTGGAAACTCTAGCCAAATTTGTACTTGAAATAGTATTTAATAAATATATAAGTGATATTTCCACTCACATGTTGTACTATTTAGTAATAATTTGAATCTTGTTGGTCTAGTCTAGTAAAATATTATCTTTTCTAGCTTGTACTCTTGATGGTTTACCAATTTATGGAAAGGAGATTATTGTAGGTCTTTGATAGTATTATTTTCTAAGTGTATAGGTATCCTAGAAGTTTTTAATGACTGTATCCCTCTTTTAACTCATTCATTTCCCTCTTAAGAATCATATATCTTCTTGAATCTAGCATATGAAATATTGATGTAGCAATGAATCCTAGGTTCTAAGTTTTGTGTGATAGGTTCTTTGTTGTCTTTAATTAGTAGTTTTCAGTCAAGTGAGAGGACACTAAAAATTGGTTAATCACCATTTTGTTTTCTTATTTGTTTTTCTTAATCCCTTTCCATCTTCAATTTAATAAGTTAGAGAGAGATCTTTAAAGGTGCATCAAGGGGAGCCAGCCCCTCATTTAGAGATTCATTTATCAATATTGTCACCCATAGTAAGAGAAATGTCTCCATGGTTCCACTTGGATGAGGAGAATTAGGCATCTCCTCAAGGGTAAAAATCCAAGTGTCAACAGGGTGTATTATAGGCATGGGGAATCTAGTGATGGTCTATGTCAAGGTGGGATAGATGCAATCACAAATTAATTGAATATGGTTCCTATATTTGAAAATATGCATTTTTGAATAATGATGGGATACAGTGGTTCTACCCCTAAGAGATGATTTTTTGATATTAGGAAATTGGGTAGAAGCAAGCAAGGCATCAAATAAGTAGGACATCATGAAGAATTTCTTTTTGGTGTTCCTTTTGATGGTAGAAAATTGGTGACTCAGGTAGATGCTTATCATGTCTCCAATAAGAGGGGTGGGATGTTTATCTATCATGAAGTGAAAATAGGAAACATAGGTGGGATTGACATAAGTGGTTATGATAGCTCTATAAATTGTATTCAATAACATCATAACAACCTTAATTCCTTCCTTAAACTAGGAAATTGGAATTCTTCCTTGAAAATCTATGAATACATGGTTTCCCTGGAATAACCATCATTTAATAATAGTGTCTAGGTCATTTTGGGTGTTCTAGTTCTTTATGGAGGTGAATTCAATATGATACCATGGAAATTTGTAGTAACCCTCAAATGTTATAGGGGCAATGTATAAAATCTTCTTAGATGAACATATTTCACAATCCAATCATCATCTATCCAACACCCTATGAAAAGGGGAGTAATCACATCGATACAATGAAGTACCTTAGGTTTAGCAGTTGCATGATGAAGATCATCCAATTACACTACAACTAGGTCCTTATATTTGGAATGACTGCATCAATTCTCCTCTCATTTTGAGTGAGGGGCTACATTTCTTCTATGGAAAAGAAGATCTCAGACCAATTTTTTCATCCATTTTTCAATGCTATGATGCCTAACTCTATGTCCTTGAAAACCCTACCCAAGTAGTCTGTGGATAAGTAAATTATTATTTCATCTCTTCATTATTGTCTTCCTACTACCATTATTTCTCAACCTTTCAAAATCCTAGAAAGCTATTATGTAGAAGTATCCAGATTGTCCTTCTCACACTTATAATTGTTTTGTAAGTTTAACTATGATTTAACCATTCACAATCTTCTTATTTTTTTACAAGTTTTTAGGCACTCTAGGAGCTTTAATGGTAGAGGTGATTTAGATCAGGCTTCATTCGTGCCTTTGATCTTATTAAGACTTATGTATTTATACCTTTGCTTTTCTAGATGGATAATATCTATGTTTTGTCATCATTTGCTTATGTGGATCCTATGTGGCATCCATTTGGCACCATTTCATGGCATTTTTCATAATTTTATCAAGGAGAACTAGCCATTAGCCTTTGGTTTCTTTCTGTTGTATCAAGATCCAAGGATCAAGTGCAAACCGTTAATTATAATCCTAGATATTTTACTTCATTGGTCACTAAAAATACAACATCTCATGGTTGTGCCACTTGGCACAATCTCACTCCATCAAATTCTAATCCTTAAGCTCATTCCACATGTCAAGCTCATGGCTCTCCTAGTTTCTATTCAAAGATCTCACACTGTCAAATGGGGTTTGTGTGATCAAGCAAGGACCATAAGATCCTATAAGATACATAGGGTTTAAGTCAATCTCAAGGGACAAAAAACATAGGTTAAATGCTTAATATTAAATTCTTTTATTGGAATAAAAAAAGGACCCTTGTTGGAAATGCATAAAACATGCCCCCTTCATCTAGGGAAAAAGATATACTATGTTAAAATTGATGGTCTTGCTAACATCATAAACATCCTCATGTCCATTAAATGATGTTCATAAGAGTGTCAATTTTAACATCGTGAAGTTCCTATGGTTGTATATAGGGATGCCACATGATTTCCTCTCGTATCTTCTTATGATCTTCAATTCAATTCACTCCATCAGATCTCAAGAAGAAAGGACCGTTGGATGAATATCTGAGTACTTGCATGCTATTTGTTATTTTTTACCAAATTTGACCCTAAGTCAAATTTGGGTCAACCCCTACTATTTTAAACTCTTGAAGAAATTTTTATAAGTCCTATGGGGTCTTTTATTGTCCTATATGTTCACTTAACCTTCCCCTAGTCCTTTTTGAAGCTCACTTCCCTTGTACTAACCTAGTCAACAAAAGTTAACATTGGTCAACCATGGCCAAACTTATTCAAAGGATCAATTTATGTTGGAAATGTCCTAAAACTAACTTTTATAGGTTTAAATGTGTTTAAAAGTCATAAATTGGCCACTTGTTAGGTATCATGTGAAAAAGGGTCATTTGGCCACCTTTTTAGCTCAATTAAATGAATTTTGAGGACTTTCAAGTTGAAATATATGTCACCAAGGTGGATGCAAACATGTATAATGTCAAATTATGTTAGTAGCAGTCAGGTTGTAGCTATAAGGTAGATATATGTAGTAAATGATAGTTTTCCCTAGTCAAGTTGCCTTTCAGCTAAAAATGTGGTGGTGTGACTATTAACCTAACCACAAGTCATTACCATATTTATATTTCAGATATTTCATAAAAAGTTTCATCTATAACTCATTTCTCTTCTTTTTTCATTGGTAAGCTAAGGAAGCACAAGTTCAAACACTCATTATGGACCATACAGGTGGAGTCAAGAAGAATGATTCTATAGGTGGATATTACACTAATTACACTTCACATACATAAAAATAAAACTCATATTGGCAGTCCTTCATGAACAATCACTTACACTCTAAACAACTTTTTATGAAATTGCATTCAAGAGGGGTATGGTTTTGCATTTATTTCTTATTTTCAAGAATCCATGGAGATGTGTGATTTTGATGAAGTGTTTTTAGGTTGGAATAGGCACTCTCCAATTGTTTTTACATCATCCAACACTTATATCTTACTTCCCTTGAAGGAGATTTCAAAATTGTGCTTGTTTTCTAAGTTTGTAGTCATGGGTGTGGAACCTGCATTTTCTCAACATGGATTAAGCTCCATGAAGTGTTTTAATATGCTTAGACTCATGTTGGAAATGTGATTTCATTAAATTCCATTGTGATATGTCAAGTCACCACTCCTTCAAATCTACTTGCCTATATTCCCTTGTTCATTTCCTTGTCTACAAAATATGTACTTACTGTCAGCTTATCTTGAGCTCTAAGAGGTCTATACGGATGTGTGAAGGGTGAAAATAATGGTGGAATTAATGTTTGAGGTTATATCATACCCAAATTTCATGGTGTCCATGCCATGAAAGTGAGAATTCTATTTAAGTTGGAATTTTTTCCTTCAAAAGGAATGATTGACTGTTTTGGGCTCTTGGTCCCCAAATGGACCAAACAGAGATCCTAGAGCATTTTTGGCTTAACATATGTCATGATTAAAGGTGTTTCCAATGTCATTGATTATTTTAACTTGTATCTCTATCCACATACAAAGGCTATGAAAATTTTGAGGGCCAAAAGGTAAGAGGAGGATGGAGTTTGAGCACCTTGAAAATGGCCAAAAACCACTGAATTATGATAGTGATATCTATAGGGTTTTGAAATATTGAGCAAATTTTGCCTTCAAGACTGATATTAGGTCATGAACTTAAGTTTAAATGACTCCAATAGCTCAAAGTGACATCCCTATCATAAAAAATAATCAAGAGGAGGGAGTGCATGATCCTATTTCCTTCTTCATACCCAATGTCTATACACAAGCTTGGGAGAGGCCTTCTACAATAGGGTTATATAAGAGCTGTGTGGAGAGTTAATTTTGGCCTTACTTTGAACTTACAAGGAGAATATGAGGCTCATTGACCCCAATGCCCTTTATGGGAGGTAAAAAACTCAATCAAAATTTAAATGACCTATAACACCTACAACCATGCCCTAAATGCATGAACATAGTCTACAGGGTACTCAGGCAGTAAGGTCAAAGTGGTTTCCCTTGTACTAGAAGGGACTGTGTGGGTGAAATTTGGCCAATACAAATGAGAGGTGACCTAAATTAACTCATTGGAAAACTAATACACCATATAAAAGGCCTAATATTTCTAAGGACACACCTACAAGGGTAGAATAGGGTCTCAGTCCAGTCAAGGTAGGGGTATCCTCCTTGAGGACCTAAGCATGAGTTAATGCTAGTTTGAAGGCTTCCATAGTGAAACCAAGGTAAAGGGGGGTATTATGACCAAGGATGAATATAAAGGAGTTCCACAAGCATAAAAAAATCTCAAATACCCCAAACATGCTTTAAAACACTTTTTTAGCCTAGTTTTGTGGTGAGAAACCTCTAAATACAGTCAAAGTAACTATGTCTCAATCAAAGCATGAGACCTAGTCTAGGTTTCCAAGGGGATAAGAAGGGGTTAGAGGGAAAAATATCTAGGAAATGTTTTAAATACATCATATGAGTCATAAATGGTCTTATTATGGCCTAACTAAGATCAAGGCAATCCATTAAACATCCTAATATAATATATACCCTGCTTACCTTCATAATTTGCCTTCATAAAGTTTGCCTTGGGAATTTGAAGAGTTGGAGGGTAAAATGGAGGATTAGAAGATCAAATTTGGTATAGAGTACCATTTTGAGTCCAATAAGGTAATCTAATCATCAATTTTCCAAGAATAATAGTGCAAACCCTCTCTATTTTATCTCAAAGTAGGGGTAGTTTTAGCTTTCATGGAGATGGCAATTTTGAGAAAAATTATGAAATTGATTACCAAAGGGAAATAAAGGACCAGATGAAGGTTGGATAAGATGGAGGAGACCTGAAAAAATCTAAAAAACCTTTATATAAGTCTTATAAGAAATCAATAAGCTCTAACCAAGGAGGGTTATAGTCATGTATGATGGAAACCCTTAAACCTAAAAGCCAAATTGAGGATCATGTGCACTTTTGACTTTGTCCATGCTTTAAAATTGATTAATTCATGTTTTAAGAGGTAAATTTAAGGTGTTGAATCCATAAAAAGGAAAAGGAATCCATTGGAGGGTCAAGTGGAATCTCAAATGGCAGACAGACCTATTGGTAAGGTCTAAACCTAATGCCAAATGGGAGTAAGTTCTCATTTTTAGTTATTTAGGAGATATTTTAGTGGTTTAGAAATGTTTATTGAATGATTATACAATTTTATGGACAATTTTCATAAAATATATCCATCAATTATCCATTCTTGGCTTAAAATGACTCAAACCATCACAGAAGAGCACAAAATGGCTCTAATAATCAAGATCAAATGCTCATAACTTTCATGAACTAATGCATGGGACATAAAGTCATTTAGGAGAGTTGGAGAAGGTCATTGAGGAGACTTTAGTGGATTTTTTAAGGAATTATAATGTGCCATCTTCATAAACAAATGCAAAGAGGGCTAGTCATTCCAAAACCCTCTCAAACCATATTTTGTGACCCGATGATAGAAATCAAGCTAAAAGTGCCTCCAAATGGATGAATCTGACCATGAGTGATGAAGAGAAGTTGTTTCCAACCCCATGAGGGTTGTTGGTTGAATATTTTGTTGGTCAGCATAATGATAAACAAAATAGATCTGATCATCCAAAGTAGGAAGATTGGTCGGCCAAATGTGTAGGTTTACCACATCAAAAGGGGACTAATCTCTCCTCTCATCAAGGGAAGGCTCCCTATAGATATGATATATATATATATAGAAAATAATAATCAAGAGTAGGATAAATCATCCATCTCTCTTTTCCAGAGATGATGCTTGCAAATCAAAGGAGAAATCTTAGGGGTAATGACAGAAAGCACTCCTCTTTATTAAGAAGTACCATTCAACAAACCACAAGAATCTTCTTGGTAGTAATTGCAAAATGTAACCAAGGTCATAGTAACCAGTAAATTGAGATGTAGCACAAAGTCTCCACCTAAATTGCCCAAGAGTGAAATATGAAGGACAATGAGGGCACAAAGTCGTCCCAAGATCCTTTACATAGAAACAAAAAGAAAACACACTAAAATCAATTGTGGGGGCACAAAGTCTCTCCACAATTGGCTTCAGGATGCCTTCCTGACTAATTTCACTAATTTTGCTTATTGAATTAAAGGAATAGAAAATATATTAAGGAAAAAGACATAAGAACAGTTTCCCTAACAACAAAGATATCACAGCACAAAGTCTGAAAAGTCACTTGCTTTCTTATTCCAATAACAAAATATGATCAACAATCTAAGCTCAAAGTCTCAATAATGCCTTTCAATTTTGGCAAAGTTTTGTTTCTGATAATCAAAGAGAGATATAAAACAATAAAAGAGAGTCGTTTATATAACCTCTTCAAGAAGGACTTGGGAACAATAACACATCATGTTGCATTGAATTTTGTTAAGAAGACATGCTAGAATTTAGGGGCATTTAGCCATTTGATTTTCTCAATGCAAAGAAATGGGTCACACTATTGAAAGTTTGCATCTTTCAATATCCACCTAGCGGTCTACTTCTAGAAACATATCAGATGCGCAAATGTTTCTGGTCATTCCTGCTCTTTACACTCCTCTCAGCATTTCTTCCCTTTGGCCTTAGCCTTAAAGCATTTGAATGCATTTGAGTTCATGATTAAACCTGCAAGGATCAACAACTATTTTATTATTGTGACTTTGATCTCTGTGGGCACGTCACTTTCCATAGCAATTCCTTTGTCTTTGTCATTTGATCTTTCTCGAAGGGGACTTTCCCTTTGGAGCCTTGAGAAATGGTCTGCTTTAGATCAATAAGAGCCTTGTGCAAGGGTATCTACCCTTCAGGTAGTCTTCAGATGACCTTTGAGCTCCTTTCTTTTAGTGGGCTTTATCCTTTATTTCCTTCAGACAAAATGTTTGAAGGAATTCCTTCGGGTAATTTGTCCAAAGGAAATCTTCCTTGCCTTGTCTTTCCATCGGGTTTTGCTTTATTTTTTGGGTGAATTCCTTCAAACAAATTGTCTGGAGGATTTTGCTTTGTCCTTTTCCTTGTTCATTTTCTCAAAATAATTCACTTTGTCTATTTTTTTGGGGCAACTTTTCTACAGGAAATCCCTTTGCTCTTTTGGTCTTTGAATTAGTCCATTTGCCCCCTTTCTGCCCTCTACAAGGGCTTTTTGAGCTCCAAATTAGCCTTTCAAGTTTTTGAAATGGTTCATTTCAGCTTCTGAGTGTCCTCTGAAAGGGTTGTTTTTCCCTTATAAATTTGTCTTAGTCAATTTTATGTGAATCTCGAATTGTGACATGTGGCAGCATCCACTGCATTCTGTTAGGTTTTTGTTTCCTTCCTTAGTCACTTTTGCCAAAAATTCCCTCGCAAGGGCACTTGTGTCTTTGACACTTCAGGCACTCCTTTGAACTTGTCACTTGAACGGACCGATTGAACCAACTTTGGTTCAACGGTTCAATGGTTCATTGCCTTGTTTCTATTGACCGCTTGAACCAAGATCCTTTGAAATAAGCCTCATTAAACCCATTAAACCTTGAACCTGTTGAACCTTTGAACCAAAGTGGTTTAATGGTTCAATGGTTTAATGGTTCAAGCCTTGAAAATGATTAAGTGTCAAAAACTTGTTCTTTTGATTGAACCTACCTATAGAGGCCTTTGAACCTACTAAACCATTAGTCTGTCACTTCCTTGTTCTTTCTAAGATCTTTGATCTTTATTATACTGGTTAAACCTTTGAACCTGTGAACTCATTGAACCCTTTGGTTCAAGGTTCAATAGTTCAATCAGTTCATTCTTTTTATTTGGCTAAGTACTTTTGATATTTTTGAACCAAATGCTTTGAACCTTTGAACCAAAGTGGTTCAATGGTTCAATAGTTCAATGATTAAAGCCTTCTTCTTTTTGATAAGTGTTTTGAAGCCGTTGAACCTTAAAGCAGTTAAAATTTGAACCTTGACAAATGCGCTTAACTCTTACTATTGATGTTGAACCTTTGAACCCATTAAACTTATTAAACCAAAATGGTTCAAGGTTCAACGGTTCAATGGTTCAGTCCTTGCTTATAAGCTTGCCGATGAACTTTTTTTGGTTAAACCTGCCTGTGAACCAACTTTAAAATCACCTAAGTGTTGAGAGCTTGCTTCTTTCCTACAGAGTCCATAGAAATCAACCTGTGAAGCCCCTTGGAAATTGGCTTGCAGAGTCCATAGATCTTCTTTCTTGTAGAGTCTGCAGATCTTATTTCCTACATAGTCCATAGATTTAAGCCTGCAAAGTTCATAGATTTAAGCTTGTAGAGTCCATAGATTTCAGAGAAGCTTGAAAAAATGAGGAATTTGAATGCTCAGAACAAATTTCTAGAAGGGAAGAGATTATTTTGGTCTGAGGAACCAAAATAGTTCACATGTTGTCCAAAAAAATGAGAAGTCTATTTTTGGGGAGAACAGTTGGCTCCAGTTGGGGAACTTCTATCAATTGTAAAAAAGAATTGAAGGGAGTAGAATCTAGAATCTCCAGTGTTTTAGTGTGTACCATTGGGCTATAGAGTCATGTTACCCAGAAATGGAAGGCATCAAAAATAGAAACAAACAAAACAAAATAGAATTAAAAACTATACAAATATACATATGTACAGATGCAATGATTTGATACTTCAAGAGTTGAAGTGTTTCAGATGTTGCCCATTGTGAGGTAGAGAAAAGAGTGTGCCATCTTGATATTTTATCAAAAAGCTATTTTCACCATTGTGTTGATGAATTATAAATGGGCCTCTCCAAAGGGAGTCAAAATTTCCATGCATCCCTTTTGGTTCTCTCCTTTTCTCCCATAGCAGGACTTGATCCCCAATCTAGAAATCATGATTTTTGGCCTTTTGGTCAAAGAGTTTCTTTATCAGACTTTGATGAGCAGCAATTCAGTCCACCACCATGGTTCTCTATTCATCCAGCTTAGTCAGGCACATGATTCTTTTATCAAGAGAGCTTTTATATGTCTGATTTTCAATTTCCTTTGCCAATTTCAAGGCTGGAAATTCTAAGATGATTGGTATTTCAACATTGATACCATAAAGAAGTTGAAAAGGAGACATACCAATTGCCCTCTTTAGTGTGATTCTGTCTGCCCATAGAGCATCAACCAATGCTTTATGCCATGTCCTTTGATTGTCATTTGCTAGCTTCTTGATGATAGTTACCAAGTTCTTATTGCTTAATTCAACTTGTCCATTCCCTTGTGAAAAATAATTAAAAGAATGGGAGAGTGTAATTCCATAATGGAAACAAAATTGTGTAATCTCCTGGGAGGTGAAACAAGTTGCATTGTCAGTAACAATTTTGATTGGAACTCCAAACTTGGAAATGATACTCTCCTTGAGGAAATTGCATATAACTTCTAAAGTATCATGCTTAGTTGGGATTGCTTCTACCCACTTGGTGAAATAGTCAATTGTTGTAATGACATAATCATGTCCAGTACTTAAAAATGGGTTTATAGTCCCAATAAAATCAATCCCCCATAGCTAGAAAGGTTCTTCTATGATCACTGGCTTGAGAGGCAAGGCAGCTAACTTGGGTCTTCCAACAAATTGTTGGCAAAGGTCACATTTTCTCACCCACTTATATGCATCTTGGAAAAGAGTTGGCCAATAATACCTAGCTCACAAAATCTTGTGAGCAATTACAAGAGCAAAAAAATGTCCTCCATAGGCTAGATTATGGAAAGATTTAAAAAGTTGGCTTTGTTGCTCTTTGTCTACATAGTGAAGGAATACTCCATCTATGCTTCTCTTGTACAAGCCATTGTCCCAAAGGACAAAATTGGTAGCTTTCAACTTGATAGTCCTCCTTTATTTATAAGACAAATGAGCAGAACATTCATCATAAGTAAGGAAATGAGCAATACCTAAATACCACTCATTGGTAGTGGAGACAAAAAGGACTATTGGTATGTCTTCCACTTCAGCTTCTACATGTTGTGTATCTTCTGACTCGTTGTCAGTAATTAATTGGCATAGGCCTTTTCCCTTGACCAAATTTGTTGGCTTAATGTCTAGATCAAACTCTTAGATCTTTGCAATCCAATTGCCTCTTTTTGTGTTAAACTCCTGCTGAGTTAATATGGACTTGACTGTAGTGTCAAGAACTAAGGCAGTAGTGTGTGAATTTAAGATATAGAAGCGGAAATGTTTGACTAATTTCACCACTACATAAGCATGCTTCTCTACATTTGAATACTTAATCTCATGAGTTTTGAGAGGGCAACTCATGAAAGAAATAGGAGATTCCATACCTTCCTTATCCTGTTGAACAATAATTGTTGAAAGCGTGTGTTCAGAAGCATATTGTATATGATGAAATCTTTGTTGTAATCTAGACAAACCAAGGTAGGGGCATGGGCAATGGCAGTCTTGATATCCTGAAATGCTAACTTGCCTTTTTTAATCTAGCTGAAGGTGGTCTTCCCTTTCATCATATTCACAATGTGTCTAGTCTTCTCAACAAATTCAGGGATGAACCTCTGTAAGAAATTCACGTTTCTGAAGAAAGAGTGAACATTTTTACTTGTAGGCAAATTAAGCTCTTGAATAGACTTGACTCTGTCTGAGTCAATCTTTATGCCTTCTTTAGACACAATGTGTCTGAGGAGTTTCCCCTCTGTTACTCCAAAAATAGACTTCTTAGGGTTCAAAGAAATATCATTCTGGTGGCAGCACTCTAGAACTTATTGTAAATGGCATACATGATCAGATCAATGCTTTGAAAAGATGGTTAAGTCATCAAGGTATACCACTATGAATTTACCCATCTCATCTTTGAAATCTAGGTCTATTGCTCTTTGAAAGGTGGCACCAGCATTTATCACACCAAAAGGCATTTTTCTATATGAAAATGTACCCCATGGTGTGGTGAATGTAGTCTTGTGTTAGTCTGCTTCACCAACTTCAACTTGATTATATCCTAAGAAGCCATCTAGCATTGATAACATCTCTGAACCTGTCACTATTTGAAGCACTTGATCCATGATTGGCAAAGGGTAATTATCTTTCAAAGATGACTGATTCATATTCTTGAAATCTACACAAATGCAAATTTTGCCACTCTTCTTCCTTACATGCACTATGTTTGCAATCCATGTGGAATGATGGAGTGGGAAGATGATTCTATCATTCAACATTTTTTGTATCTCAGATAGAATAGTACTTGATATTTTTAGATTATATTGTCTAGATTTTTGCTTATAGGGCATTGAGTCAGCCTTGAGAGGAATGTCATGGCAGATTTCATCAGGTCTGAGAAACTTCAGGTCATCATAATAATATGCTAAGACATCCATGTATTAATAGAGTAAAGTGGCAAACTTGAATATTTCTTCAAGGGTGCAACACTTACCAATGTAAACCATCTTGGGATTTTCTTTAGTAGTCAAATTTACTTGATCGAATCCCTGAGAGAAACTTGAATCTATTTACTGTTTTTTGATGAATCTATCATACTTGTCAAATAGTTTCTCAAGAGAAACCAAGCCTTTGGAAATTTTATTTCCTTTCAGCTGTAAGAATTCTTTATTTATATCTGAACTAGATTCAAAGGCTGATTCATACTTCTGAGGTTCACTGCCTTCAAAATGGAGTTGTTCAAAATTATCTTTTTGTTCTAGGAAGGCAATAATTTGATGATCATCATTTGATACTCTCCAATGATCAGCATTGTCAGGAACATATGGTCTATAGACTACCTCAATATTATACCTATCTTCTTTGAAATTTGAGTGAGGAACTAAAAGAGTTCCTGAAATAGCAAGTGCATTAGCTCTGTCATTAGATTCCCTCGGTATGGCAAAAATGTTGAAAGCATCAAAGCTTTCAATTTGGTCCCAAACTAGGTTGTGATAGTGGTGTAATATTTCATTCTTGGTTTGGTATAAGTTTCTCACTTGACAAACCACTAATTCAGCATCCCCTTTGGCATGAAGAAACTTGATGCTTTTGTCTTGAGTAGCCTTCAATCCAAGCAATAGAGATTCATATTCAGTTGTATTGTTAGTGTTGCTAAATTGTAATTTGTAAGATGAAGGAAACATATCTCCTTAAAGAGATATCCACACAATCCTAGCTCCCGAACTAGTAGAGGAGTAGCTGCCATCGAATTCCAGAGTCCATACCTCATCAGATACTAATTTTTCTTTAGAATTTCCTTCATTATAAAGGAAGGGTCCTTCTTCACTTATATTGTAACCTACTAGTTCTTCTGCTATTCTAGTTGAACTAATTTTTGGGTTGACACTTTCAAAAAATTTATCAGATGCTTCATGCACTTTGTCTGTAGATAGAAAGTAGTTACCCATACCTGAGGATTCAAAAAGAATTTGAGCTTCAGGGGCTGATGTTTGGGTGACCACATATTTTGCCTCCTTTTCAGGGAGTAAACTTTTCATTACGCCTTTGAAATGGATTCTTGCCTCAAATAGGTCCATGCTTAGTTCTCCTCCCATGTCCTTACAGAAATTTCATCCAAGCAAAATGCCATAAGATGCTGGGACATCAGCCACTAAGACAATCATCTTGATTCTTTTGTCTAAAAACATTGAAAATGCAAATTAGGCATCTTTGATTTTCCCTAACAATAGTACTTTCTTGTTTTCTATAGAGAAACATCTCCCAAATGTCTTGGTCGGTGTGAGGCCAAGAGATTCAGCTACTTTAGTAGGCATGACATTGTCAGATGCACCTAAGTCTATAATACAATTACTTAGCTTGTGACCATTTATTAACAGGGAAACATAGAAAGGTTATATTTTTCCAGGGGTAGCTAGAGGAGTACTGACAAGATTATTTAGAATGGGCATATTCTTTGGTGAATCAGGAGTTACCTTTTTTATTCTTGTCCTATAGGGACAGTTTAGTTCTTGATACATTGGACCAACTTATATAATTGATCAGGATTGGACTGTAAATATTCAAATTTAGACATTTGTATTTTTGTATTTTTGACATGATCAATTATGTCAAATGGCTAAATTGAGCTAGGTACAGAGAAAGGTATTTCAACTTTCTAAGTTTTAGGAGGGATGGGAAGAGGGCTGGTTTGCAAAATTGAAGTAGAAGGTGAAATTGATGTACTTGTCTTTTAGGTGATCATCAAATCCTTTGACTGTAAAGGTGGAGTGGTTCCACGCTTAGCAATTGTAATTGTTGGTTGATGTTGTTGCTTTGTCTTCCCTTTATTGGCTTGCTGGACTGATTAGTTCTTGGACCTGGTAAATACTACATATGATCCATCAAAAGCTTCTCCTTTGCTTATGGGCTCATCCTGGTAGTTCAAGAAACCAATGTGGAAGTCACCAGCTAAATCTTCTTGATTTTCTACAAGGAGATCAACGTCATTTTCTTGATTCAATTCATGCTAGAAAGAGAAATCTAATTCTACTTCAAGATATCCCATTGCTGAATTGGTTGGAGGAGCTTTTAGGGAAAGTTTTCCCTGTGGGGGAGGAAGATAATTTTGTTGCCCTTGATTCCTGGCAGCATTGCCCTGATATGACTAATTTGGAAATGTCCTTGGCATATCTCTGTATGAAGGAGCAGAAGACATGTCTTACGCCATTTGCTTTTTGAGAGCAAGCAACTCATTTGCCAACTTTTGCACCATTAGATCTATGGTGCCTATAGATGAATATATAGAAGATGATGAAGGCCTATTTTTATTCGGATCTCTTTTTATCTTCCCTGCAAAGATGAGATCATTTTCTACCTCAGTGGCCAAATGTTGAGCTAAAGCAAGATCTATTTGACCAGCACGTCTCAAAAGAAAACTTACTTTAGGTAACTGAGAATTAATGAAGAAGCATTTGAGATTCTCAGCTATAGGTTGAGCAATTATAGGAATTCTGTTTCTCAGTTTGTCAAAATTGGCTATGAAGTCCCTCATTAGTTCATGAGGTTCTTTTTTCATCTGTGTAAGTTGATCCAGAAGTGCATGTGCATCTTCTGTAGGTTTGAATCTAGCTTCAAACTTAGCTTTGAGGGTATTCTAATCAGTTACTAACCAAGCCTGTAGATGATAAAACCAATCTACAACAGCACCTTGTAATGTTTCTACAAATAGCCTAACTGCTACATCTTCAAATTATACTCCAATTACACCATAGGCTATGCTGAAGGCTGCAATGTGTTCATCAAGATGAACTTTCCCATCACCATAAAATTTGGGGAAATTCTTCTTTGAATTGTGTGGAAGCTCATGTAGAGGTGGATTAAGATTGAGAGGACCAAAAGAATTATCCCAAGGGCCTTAAACTTCCATTATATGACTATGAAAAGGAGAAATAACAAATCTCAAAGAGGTAATTATTGGCAAAGATTTATCAACATCAGAAGTGGATACTTCGTTTGGTAATGGAGATTTGACTTTAGTAAGAGGAAAGCTCTTGGTTCGTTGGAGGTGAGATGGTGAAGGAAATAGATCAAAATTACTTTGTTGTACTAACTCGAATACAGGGTCAACAATACCTTTATCCCTTTGGCTTCATGTATACCTTGAATCTGCCAGATTGTGAAACAAAAATGAAAAAGAATTGACCTTGCTTTAGTTTGAAGCTTGAGGCTTTAAATTGTGTGTTCTTTCTCAGTTAGTGTGGAGTTGAATGGTAAGGTTATAATAATAATGGGTAAAACACAAAAGTAGAATGGAGTCTATAATAGATAATGGTAGAGACTGATTTCATCTAAAACTTGAGGTTTTAAAATGCACATTACTATATCCCCAGCAGAGTCAAAAAAACTATTGTTTGAATATTTTGTCAATCAGTGTATTGATAAACAAAATAGGTCTGATCATCCAAAGTAGGAAGATTGGTCAGCCAAATGTGTAGATTTACCACATCAAAAGGGGACTAATCTCTCCTCTCATCAAGGGGAGGTTCCCTATATATATAGAAAATAATACTCAAGGGTAGGATAAATCATCTATCTCTCTTTTTCAGAGATGATGCATGCAAATCAAAGGAGAAATCTTAGGGATAATGATAGAAAGCACTCCTCTTATTTCAGAAGTACCATTCAAAAAACCACAATAATCTTCCTAGTAGTAATTGTAAAATGTAATCAAGGTCGTAGTAACCAGCAAATTGAGATGTAGCACAAAGTCTCCACTTGAATTGTCTAAGAGTGAGATATGAAGGACAATGAGGGCACAAAGTCATCCCAAGATCCTTTACATAGAAACAAAAAGAAAACACACTAAAGGTAATTATGGGGGCACAAAGTCTCTCCACAGTTGGCTTTAGGATGGCTTCCTGACTACTTTCACTAATTTTGCTTATTGAATTAAAGGAATAGAAAATATATTAAGGAAAAAGACATAAGAACAGTTTCCCCAACAACAAAGATATCACAGCACAAAGTTTGAAAAGTCACTTTCTTTCTTATTCCAATAACAAAATATGATCAAGAATCTGAGCTCAAAGTCTCAGTAATGCCTTTCAATTTTGGCAGAGTTTTGTTTCTAATAATCAGAGAGTGATATAAAATAATAAAAGAGAGTCCCTTATATAGCCTCTTCAAGAAGGACTTGGGAACAGTAACACATCATGTTGCATTGAATTTAGGGGCATTTACCCATTTGCATTTCTCAATGTAGAGAAATGGGTCACGCTATTGAAAGTTTGCATCTTTCAATATCCACCTGGCAGTCTACGTCTAGAAACATGTCTGATGCATAAAAGTTTCTAGTCATTCTTGCTCTTTACGCTCCTCTCAGTGTTTCTTCCCTTTGGACTTGGCCTTAATGCCTTTGAATGCATTTAGGTCTGTGCTTAAACCTACAAGGATCAATGGCTATTTCATTGTTGTGACTTTGACGTCTACAGGCACGTTACTTTCCTTGACAATTCCTTTGGCTTTGTCGTTTGATCTTTCCCAGAGGGGACTTGCCCTTCAGGGCCTTGAGAAATGGTCTGCTTTGGGTTGGAAAGAGCCCCTCGCAAGGGTATCTGCCCCTTAGGTGGTCTTTGCATGGCCTTCAGGATCCTTTCTTCTGGCGGGCTTTATCCTTTATTTCCTTTGAACAAAATGTGCGAAGGAATTCCTTTGGGCAATTTGTCTAAAGGAAATCTTCCTTGCCTTGTCTTTCCATCGGGTTTTGCTTTGTTTTTAAGGCAAATTCCTTCAACAAAATTATCCAGAGGATTTTGCTTTGTCCTTTGCCTTGTTCATTTTCCCAAAGGAATTCACTTTGTCTGTTTTGATGGGGAAACTTTTCTGAAGGAAATCCCTTTGCTCTTTTGGTCTTTGAATTAGTCCATTTGCCCCCTTTCTACCTCTGCAAGGGTTGTTTGAGCTCCAAATTATCCTTTTGGGTTTTTGCAATGGTTCATTTCGGCTTTTAAGTGTCCTTTGAAAGGGCTGTTTGCCCCTTGGAAATTTGCCTTAGTCAATTTTATGTGAATCTCAAATTTTGACACATGGCAGCATCCACTACATTCTGTCGGGTTTTTGTTTCCTTAGTCACTTTTGCCAAAAAATCCCTCTGCAAGGGCACTTGTGTCTTTAATGTTTGGGGCACTCCTTTGAACTTGTCCCTTGAACTGACCGATTGAACCAAGTTTGGTTCAATGGTTCAATGGTTCATTGCCTTGTTTCTATTGACCGCTTGAACCAAGATCCTTTGAAACAAGCCTCATTGAACCCATTGAACCTTGAACCCATTGAACCTTTGAACCAAAGTGGTTCAATGATTCAACAGTTTAATGGTTCAAGCCTTGAAAATGACTAAGTCTTAGAAACTTGTTTTTTGATTGAACTTGCCTGTAGAGGCCTTTGAACCTACTGAACCATTAATCCGTCACTTGTTCTTTCTAAGCTCTTTTATCTTCATTGTACTAGTTGAACCTTTGAACCTATGAACTCATTGAACCCTTTGGTTCAAGTTTCAAGGTTCAATGGTTCAATCGGTTCATTCTTTTTATTTGGCTAAGTCCTTTTGATCTTTTTGAACCAAACACATTGAACCTTTGAACCAAAGTGGTTCAATGGTTCAACGGTTCAATGATTCAAGCCTTCTTTTTTTTTATAAGTGTTTTGAAGCCATTGAACCTTGAAGCGGTTGAAATTTGAACCTTGACAAATGCACTTAAATATTACTACTGATGTTGAACCTTTGAACCCATTGAACCTGTTGAACCAAAATGGTTCAAGGTTCAACAGTTCAATGGTTCAATCCTTGCTTAGAAGCATGCCAATGAACTTTTTTTGGTTGAACCTGCCTGTGAACCAATTTTGAAATAACCTAAGTGTTGAGAGCTTGCTTCTTTTCTATAGAGTCCATAGAAATCAACTTGTGAAACCCCTTGGAAATTGGCCTGCAGAGTCTGTAGATCTTCTTTCCTGTAGAGTCCGTAGATCTTCTTTCCTATAGACTCCATATATTTAAGCATGTAGAGTCCGTATATTTCAGAGAAGCTTGAAAAAATGTGGAATTTGAATGATCAGAACAAATTTTGAGAAGGGAAGAGATTATTTTGGTCTGAGGAACCAAAATATTTCACATGTTGTCCCAAAAAATGAGAAGTCTATTTTTGGGGACAACAAGGGTGAAAACTAGGGAATTAGATTATATGGAATCCATAAAAGTGATGTAAGAGATAAGTTTTCTTGACATTTTTTTTTAGGTCTTGAAGATGACCAACAGATGCTAACCACTTGGGAGGATAGATTAGTAATTAAATAAACTCTCCATGCCATTTTTAGACATTGTAAATACTCACAAGTGTCTCTTCTAGTCTCTCACTTTAGCCAGTCTTAAGTGACATCTCAAATAACATAGTGGAAACAATGGAAACTCAAATTTGAAGGTATTTTAAGGTGTTTTGGATGGAATTGAGCATATTAGGTGCCTATATAAGTGTCATAACACCTATTTTATGGATCATTTGAGAAATATGAAAATATTTCTAGTGCCAATTGTTAAAACAAGCCTAATAGAGGGTGATCATGGCAGCAGATAATGATTTTTCTTATGTAAGAGAATATCAATGATCAAAGAAAATTTCAATGCATGTAAAGGCCTACTTATAACCCCCTCTTCTTAGTACACATGTTAAACTTATACCTTATCTTCCTTGGAGTGCTCAAGAGGGGCCAATGATGAAGGTAATTTTCAAGGGAAAGTGGAAGAGTTCCTCCACCACATGTGAGGGAGTTACTTGGTTTGAGATGGACACATGTCCACATCAGTTTCTTGACCTCTCTTACACCTCATTCTCATGTTTTGTAACTGATGGGATAACTTTGACACTTATCCTTGTGTCCTTTGGACTTCTCTTTTCTCTCTCTCTCTCTCTTCTCACATTCTATAAATACAAGCCATTTTAGTTTTGCAAAGGATTCCAACTCTTAGCATGGTGAAAACCCTATCAAAATTGTACCTTGATTTGTAATTAAGCTAATGATAAGTAAGTTGGATATACTCTAAGTCTATTTTCACTATGTGTTGAAGTGATCCATATTGAATGTCAAGTATAGATTGAGTTCATCTAATTTTCATGGAATCCTTGAATGTGTTGCTAAAATTGACTTCTCCCCTAATAGGTTTCATGAAGTGTATGTTGTTGCAATAGAATCTTGAAGTGTGTGAGTTTGGTAGTGTCATATTTGACCTTACCTTCATTTTCTTTCATGAGAAACACTAATGATAGGGAGCTCCATTAATTGTGTTGAGGCTAGTTTAGTTCTTAGTTCATTATGCAAATTCTAAGTGTATGAACGGAAGCAACTCTTGGTGTATAACCTCCTAGTTTAGGTTTGATTTATGTATTTTTATTTCCCTTTTCACCCATAATAATCAATTTTAGTAGAATAATCACATCAATTCATATCTAGGCATCTATCCCTTAAAATATCAAGGTCTACTTCCACTATAGGTGCCCCACACAACTGAAAGTATTCCCATGTTGGCTAAATCTTAAAGAGACTTGAACAACCTCTTCTAGGGTGCAAGATTTGGAGACAATAGTTCTCACATGCCTGATGGGACAATGTCAAAATACTGGGAAAATTATTGGTGTGTCTTCTCTCTTATTAGATTTTGGAAGCATCCAAGAAATCACTAATGGTGACTCCAAATGAATTTCTAGTTGTAAGTAGCCCAAGTATCTATTGCTAAATATTTTGACCAATTCTTGTCTTTTCATGTGACTTATGAAGTTGATATGGATGGATATGAGGAGAATCCTTACCATACACCTCCCTATCAACCTTTTTATAACCCTATATACCCTTCTCAATAGTACTATCAAGAATACCATCCTCCTTATGATTCATGGTAGTCCTACGATCAACCTAGTCCCTTTCTAAATGATTATGTTATTTTCGACTAGCCATATGACCCATATTCACCTCAGCCTTATCATGAGGAGTCAAGCAATACCATTAGGTAGGAGGCAAAATATGAAGCTTTGAAAACCTTGCTTGAAAAAATTAAACAGCCCAATCACTTTGTCCAAGCTTACTACACCTCTCATTCTCAAAATTTGTGGGAAGTTATGCCAAAATTTCTATAACTGGAAAATAATATGAGTGTGCTAGATAAGTTTTCTGATGAAACTCTTTGTGGTCTTGTGGATTGGTTAAGAGTTTCAGTTGGATTATTAATAGATATGTGGGGGTATGTTGAGGAAGAGAATCAATATGTCATTAGTGAAGGATTGTCTATGGCAAGAGAGGATTTTCAATGGTGGATTGATAGGTTAGAGAGATGGGAAACTCAAGAGGCTACGGAACAAGTTGAATCTATAAAATAATTTCCAAAAATCTATAAAGAGCCTCAAGAAGATGAAAAAGATGATGAAATCTTGTATGATGAATATCTCCTTCCTATTACTCATCCTATATTACCTCTCCCTCAAGATCTCATTTAAGAAATTTCAACCATATATATGCTCATCCATGAATGTCACACTCCATCCCTAACCCATAGACCTATATATCTCTCTTCCACCATTTATCTCCTTGAAGAAGAACCTATTTAATCCTCAAAATAGCCTACTAGTTCCAAGCTTCCAACTTGGGATCAAATTGTGTAGTTTTGGGGAAAGAAAGAGGTTAAAGGAGAAGTCCAAGAAGATGATGAAATTCATGAGGTGGCTATGGAAGAAAGTGATGTGCCTTCAACCCAATAAATCCTTATTTTTATCCAAGAGTCATTTCAAGAGCTTTCTCTTTCTTCCATATCCATTCATGAGCTTTTATCTACACCTTAAATTATTTCTTTAGATCACTCATCCATTTTCCACCCTCCCACCCCATCTCTTCCTGAAGAATAAAATCTTATAAGGGAAGCATCAAAAGAGGGAAAAATTTAGTTTACAGCAAAGCAAGAGGATGACACAAGTAATGATGAAGAATAATTTATCATTAGAACTCCACTTGGGGCTATCTAGAATAACTCACCCTTCTTGAACCAAGAGAAATAAGACTCAAATGAAGTTATAGCTACTCATAATAAGGATGGGGATAGACTTGGAGTGGACCATATGACCAAGGATCAAGATAAGGTGTTTGAAGAAGTTCATGAGGAAGAGGTGATCCTTGATGTGAGAGATGATAAAGAAGAATGGCTATAGAAGATTGAGTTTCTAAAAGATATTGAATAAATTTGAAAGGTTGAATGAAAATTATATGAGAACATAGAAAATAAGTCTCCATGAGATACCATGATCAAGATTGGGAAGATTACACTAAGCTCCTTAATGAGCTTAAATAACTTACAGCTGACAAACCACTTGTCCATTCTCAAGACATCATGGATAGCCAAGAAATGTGCTTTGATGAGGCATCATTGGATCATGTATAAAATAAGGAGTCTTATAAATAATATTAGGTAGTTGAATTGAAATAAGAATTTATCTTTATAGGTGATTTGTTTGAAGTTGTCTCAGCTACTTTGAAATCTATAACAAAACTATTGGCCAACACCATGAGAAAGATGAAGGCTTCCATGCCAATGTTCAAATGACAACATGTCTCTTGTGTCCCTTCATTATATGAGGAAAAAAGAGTTTCAAGCTTTCCCTTTGATCCAGGAGGGAGATATTCTTTTAAGATAGTGTGTGTTTATTTTGGTTTGTTGTTGTGTTTCCTAAGTACTCTTGAAGCACAAGTTATTTGTTTGCTTTATTGTTATGTGTGTCTATTTACTTTGTGTCTAAGTGTTAACCAAATTATTTCCCTTCAGTAAAATTTTTGTTCAAGTCAATTTGAGTGCCCATATGTGTGACTCCATACCCAATATAAGCATTAGGCAACTGGTCTTAGGCATAGCCAGCATGCCACCCCTGAGAATCACCAAGAATGTTGACCAAATTTGACCCCAAGTAAAATCTTGGTGAAACCCTACTATTTTTAACTTTTGAAGAAATTTTTATATCTCCTATGGGGTCTTCTATTTTCCTATATGTCTACTTACCCTTCCCCTAGTCCCTATTGAAGCTCACCTCCCTTGTACTGACCTAGTCAACAAAAGTCAACATTGGGCAACCATGGTAAAACTTATTCAAAGGATTAATTAATATTTTAAATGTCCTAAAATGTTATTTTATAGGTTTCAATGTGTTTAAAAGTCATAAATTGGCTACTTGTTAGGTCTCATGTGTAAAAAGGGTCATTTGGCCATCTTTTTAGCTCAATTAAATGACTTTTGAGGACTTTCAAGTTGATATATTTGTCACCAAGGTGGATGAGAATTTGGAAAAGGTCAAAGGATGTTAGTTTAAGTTAGGTGGTAGTTACAAGTTAGATATATGTAGGAAATGATAGTTTTCCCTTGAAAATAGGCCATTTATAACACTTATGTAGACTTCTCAAGTTCCCTTGTAGCTAAAAACATAGTGGTGTGACTCTTCACATCCCCATAGGTTATTTACATGTTTGGATTTCATATATTTCATAAAAAAATTCATTTGAAACTCATTTCTCTTCTTTTTCCATTGGCAAGCTAAGGAAGGGCAAGTCAAGCACTCACTATGGGCCATACAGATGGAGTCAAGAAGAATGATTCTATAAGTGGATATTACTTTTAGTGAATTTAAATTCCATAATAATAACTCTTAGATTTGTGTCTCATCCTTTATTAACAATCACTTGCACTCTAAACAACTTTTTATGAACTTGTATTCAAGAGGGGTATGATTGTGCATCTATTTCTTGTTTTTAGGAATCCATTGAGCTGTGTGAGTTTGATGAAGTGTTTTTAGGTGGTAATAGGCCTTATCCAATGGTGTTTCCATAATCCAAAAACTCTCTCTTAATTCACTTGAATGAGATTTCAAAATTATGCTTGTTTTCCAATTTTATAGTCATGGGTGTGGAACTTGTATTTTCTCAATGTGGAATGAGCTCCATGAAGTGTTTTAATGTGATTAAAATCATCTTATAAATGTTATTTAATTCAATGCCATTTTGAGATATAAATATACCACTCCTTCAAATCTACTTTCCTATATTCCCTTGTTCACTACCTTGTCTTTAGAATATGTACTTACTGTCAGCTTATGCTTGAGCTCCAAGAGGTCTATACAGACGTGTGAAAGGTGAAAAGAATGGTGGAATTAATGTTTGAGGTTATAGCATACCCAAATGTCATGGTGTTCATGCCATGAAGGTGATAATGCTATGTAAGTTAGAATTTTTTCCTTCAAAAGGAATGATTAACTATTTTGGGTTCTCAGTCCCCAAATGGACCAAACAAAGATCCTAAAGCTTTTTTCAGATATCATATGTCATGACTGAAGGTGTTTCCAATGTATTTGATTATTTGACCTTGTATCCCTATCCACATATAAATGATATGTAAATTTTTATGGTTAAAAGGTAAGAGGAAGGATTTTGAGCACCTTGAAAATGGCCAAAAACCACTAAATTGTGATAGTGACATTTACAGGGTTTTGAAATATTGAGAAACTTTTGCTTTCAAGACTAATACTAGGTCATGCACCTAGGTTGAAATGACTCTACTAGCTAAAATTGGAATACTTAGAATAAAAAATAATCAATAGGATAGATTACATGATCCTATTTCCTTCCTCATACCCTCTGTCCATACATAGGCCTGGAGAGGCCATCTACAACAAGGTTATATGACAGTGGTGTGGAGAGTTAGTTTCGGCCTTACATTGAACTTGCAAGGAGAATATCAGGCTCATTAACCCCAATGACCTTCATGGGAGGTCAAAAAACCTAAATCAAACTTCAAATGACCTATAAAACCTATAGGAATGCCCTAAACACATGAACCCAATCTACAGGGTATTCAAGCAGTAAGGTCAAAGTGGTTTCCCTTATACTAGAAGGGACTGTGTGTGTGAAATTTGGCCAAGACAAATTTAAAGTGACCTCAAGGAACTCATTGGAAGCATAATACACCATATTAAAGGCATAATATTACCAAGGACACACCTACAAGGGTAGAATAGGGTCTCAGTCTAATCAAGGCAGGGGTATCCTCCTTGAGGACCTAAGCATGAATTAATGCTAGTTTGAAGGCTTCCATAGTGAAACCAAGACAAAGGGGGGTATTATGACTGAGGAGGCATGTAAATGAGGTAAAAAATAATAAAATAATCCCAAATACCCCCAGCATGATTTAAGACATTTTATAATCTAAGTTTTGTGGTGAGCAACCTCTAAATACAATCAAAGTAACTTTATCTCAGTCAAAGCATGAGATCTAGTCTAGGTTTATAAGGGGATAAGAATGTGTTAAAGGGGTAAATATATATTAAATGGTTTGAATAAATAATATTAGGTATAAATTATATTTTTATTTCCTAACCAAGATCAAGTCAATCCATTAAACCTCCTAATACAACCTATACCCTGCCTACCTTCATAGTTTACCTTCTTCATAAAGTTTGCCTTGGGAATTTGAAAATTTTGAGGGTAAAATGGAGGAGTTAGAAGCTAAAATTTGGTAAAATTTACCCTTGGGAGTCAAATAATCTAATCCAATCATAAATTTTTAAATACTAATAATACAAACTATCTCTATTTTATCTCAGAGTATGGGTATTTTTAGCTTGCATGGAGATGGCAATTTTGAAAAAAATGATGAAATTGATGACCAGATAGAAATAAAGGACTATATTAAGGTTTGATAAGATTTATGGGACATAAAAAAATCTTAAAAACCTTTATATAATTCTTGGAAGAAATTAAGATGCTCTAACCATGGAGGGTTACAGTCATGCATGAAGGAAACCTTAAGCCTAGAAGCCAAACTGAGGATCATGTGAATTTTTGACTTTGTCCATGATTTAAACTTGAATATTTCATGTTTATAGAGTAAATTTAAGGTTTTTAATCCACAAGTAATAAAATTAATCCATTTTAGGGTCAATTGGAATCTCAAATGGTAGGTAGACCTATTGGCAAGGTCTAAAACTAATGTCAAATGGAGGTAAGTTCTCAGTTTTAGTTCTTGAGGAGATATTAAAATAGTTTTCAAATGTTTTTTAAATGATTTTACAAGTTTATGGACCATTTTTTGGAAAATAAATCCATCAATAAGCCATTATTGGCTTAAAATGACTCAAACCCTCACAGAAGTGCATAAAATGGCTCTAGTAGTCAAGATCAAATGTTCATAACTTTCATGAAATGATGCATGGAACCTGGAGGAATTTATGAGAGTTATATGATATCCTTAAGGATCCTTTAGTGGTATTTCTATGGAATTATAATTTTCTATATTCATGAACAAATGCTAAGAGTGCTAGTCACTCCAAAACCCTCTTAAACCCTATTTTATGACTTGATGGTAGAAATCAAGATTAAAGTGCCTATATATGGATTAATTTGACCATGAGTGATGAAGATAAGTTGTTTCCAACTCCATTAGGTTCAAATCCATAGAATTGGATTGTATGTAATCTAAACAGGTGATGTAAGAGATAGGTTTTCTTGACATTATTTGTTTTTTATAGGTCTTGAAGATGACCAATAGACGCTAACTACTTGGTAGGATATATTGGGACTTAAATAAACTCTCCATTCCATTTTTATACATTTAAAATACTCACAAGTGTCTCTACTAGGTCTCTCACTTCAGCCAATCTTAAGTGATATCTCAAATAGCATAATGAAAAGAGTGGCAACTCAAATTTGAAGGTCTTTTAAGGTGTTTTGGATGGATCTAAGCATATGAGGTGTCTATACAGGTGTCATAACACCTATTTTATGGATAATTTGATTAATATGAATATATTTCTAGTGCTAATTATCAAAATAGGCCTAATGGAGGGTGATCATGACAACAGATAATGATTGTGCTTGTGTAAGAAAATATCAATAATCAAAGAAAATTTTAATGCATGTAAAGGCCTAATTATAACCCCCTCTTCTTAGTGCACATGTTACACTTGTAACTAATCTTCATTAGAGTTCTCAAGAGGGTCAAATGATGAATGTAGTTTTTAAGGGAAAGTGGAAGAGTTCCTACACTAGATGTGAGGGAGTTACTTGACTTGAGATGGACACATGTCCACATCAATTTTTTGACCTCTCTTACACCTCATTCTCATGATTTTTAACTAATGGGAGAAATTTTACACTTATCCTTGTTTCTTTTGGACTTCTCTTTTCTCTCTCTCTTCTCACATTTTATAAATGTAAGCCATTTTGTCTTTGCAAAGGATTCTAACTCTTGGCATGGTGCAAACCCTACCAAAATTGTACCTTGATTTGTACTTAAGATAATGATAAGCAAGATAGATATACTCTAATTCCATTTTCACTATGTGTTGAAGTGATCCATCTTGAATTTCAAGTATAGATTGAGTTCATCTTGTTTTCATGCAATCCTTGAATGTGTTACTGCAAATGACTTCTCTCCTAATAGGTTTCATAAAGTATATGTTGTTGTAATATACTCTTGAAGTGTGTATGAGTTTGGTAGTGTCATATCTAACCTTCCCTTCACTTTCCTTCATTTTTTGAGTTATTATTTCCCTTCACGAGAAACAATAATGCTAGGTAGCTCCATTAATAGTGTTGAGGCTAGTTTGGTTGTCTTAGTTCATTATGTAAATTCCAAGTGTATGAATGGAAGAAAATCTTGGTATATCACCTCCTAGTTTAGGTTTGATTTATGTATTTTTCTTTCCCTTTTCACCCATAATAGGTAGTTTTATTATCATAAGCACATCAAGTCATATCTAGGGAGCTAGCCCTTAAAATATAGACATCTACTTCCATTATAGGTGCCCCACACACCTAGAAGTATTCCCATGTTGTCCAAATATTTAAGAGGATTTAAAAACCTCTTTTAGGGTGAAATATTTGGATATAACAATTGTATTTGATAAGTGGGACCCTCTATTAATGAAGCTTGGTGTAAGAGATTACCACTTGGCATATTCATGGGACCATGACTTTTCAAACCTCATCTCACACCATTAGATCAAAGGAGTGAGGACTATTGGATGAAGATCTAAATAGTTTTATATGATTGGTCCACAATGACCTCACAATGGTCTTTAAGGATTCAACAATTCTATGCTCAACTCATATCGTCTAATCATGATCTCCATCATAGCAAGGACCATAGGTATTTTTCAAGGTGATCTCATTTTAAGTCCATCTTGGGGATTTTCATGCTCCATTGGATTTGTTCCCATGATTAAGTGAAGACTATTAGATTTGTGAAGAAGCACAAACATTAAGTTAGGATCTTTAAATAATAAAAACTTAGGCTAAGTTTTAATCATAAGGCCCTGCTTGTATTAATAAACATGAGGGGGGTTTAGGATTAAAGTTTAGGATAAACATTAATTAGGAGGTGACTCAGGTAAGAAATAAAAAATGGACCCTAAAAAACCATTTTAAACAAATTTAGAATAAACAAGGTTATTTATGATGAAAACACAAGGACTTAAGTCTAATTTTATATTAAGGTTTAGTTGTTGCTAATAAATGTGACCATGACTTAATATAAACTTAGACTTAAGTGATTTAAGTGTTGAATATTCCAACCAATTTACTCCTGCTAAATTTAAATTTGAATAAAAAGGTTTTTTGAACTTAGGGTTCTACTAAAAGGGGTCCAGGATTAAATTTTATAGACCAAAAACCATTAGAAGAATGGTAAATTATTTGCCTAGTAAAAACTAGTGTTTTTTCCATGGAACCTGCATTTCTCACAAATAGGGTAAAACATCAATAATGTTAGTCAATCACAATCTAACTATGAAAAAATATGCTACCCTATTAGAGGGGATGATCTTCAAATTCTATAGAATTTTTAGGAGTAGAGCAAGGTTTTTGATGACAAGGTTCCAAAACATCTCAAGGGCCCCAATTTTTAGAATTAGAGGTATGTTAGCCCCAAAAAATGGTGACTCATAGGGGAAACATAGCCATATGTTATAACCCATAGGATCTGGTTTATAAAATAACTAGGTCACCTATTCTATTGGACCCATGCCATCATCATGATTTGTTCATGGTTGAAACAAGTTTTGTACCTTGAAGATTAGGTTTAATTACTAGGATATATTCATGTTATGTGTGTGTTTTGATTTCACTTACTATTTTTCATGAGACTCAAGGAATAAATCCTAGTTTCATATCCTTAATCATTTACACTGGCTTATAGGACATGATTGATCATGAAGGATAATTCTTTTGGTTTAGGTAAGGCTTGGGCATTACTCTACTACCAGCCAAGCATCCATAGCCCCAATAGAGATGCCTTTGGCTCTACTCAAGGCCTTGCTCCATTGTTAGTTAGGAATCCATATCCCTGGTGGAGATTACCCAAATCACCTATGCTCAAAAATATTTAGATTTTGCATTGAGTTCTTATTTTATATATTTTTGATGTACATTTAAATGCTTTCAGCAAGGTTGGGAACCAAGAAAGCTAGGTTTAGGGATTTTAGCCAAGTGCATGATTTTATAAAATCACCCATGGCTATAAACATTATCCCAAGAAAGGATGTCTTGTTAAGTGCAAACATGATTTTACCCTAATAAGTTAAACCTTCATCTCAAGAGTACAACTCTTCTTAAAACCCATACTTAGGTCAAGGTGATGTCTTAGGTTTGAATTGCATAAAGGATATTTTCATTGGTCTTTGAAAATTCCTCCATATTATAGCATAAGTTCATATTTTAGGTCTATGGTCATCATATGTATGAGGTTCATATCCTATTCTTGAGTCTTGGGAACCTTTTGAGTAGACAAGATAATTAAGTACCAGACTATCTAGAAGGACTTATTAGAGCCAAGGAACAAAGTAAAAGAAAAAAACAAAAGCACAATGACAAAAAATAAATACGTACAAATATAACTAATAAGAAGGAAAGGAAGGATATAAGAAAGAAAAAAATATGTATAAAAAAACCAAAAGAAATAAACTAACTAGCCTATTTACTCTAACCTTAATCAATCTTATAAATCATAATCCATGGATACACCTGGTTGAGATACATCAAAGTAATGCTTGAGATATTTCCCATTGGTGGGAAATGTGACTCTTGCTCCCTGGAGATCTTTTAGTTTGAAGGTGTTGTTTCCAAGTGTTTCAATAATCTGATATGGGCCAATCCACAAACGCATGAATTTTCCATGCTTACCCTTGGGTTCAGATGCTTTGTCCCAAAGGAGGACTAGATCTCCTTGTCTGAATACCTTCACTTTTGAACTCTTATCAAACCATATTTTTACCATGTTATGATGCTTCTTGAAGTTAGAAAAGGCTTCTTCCCTTGCATCTTCCATCTAAATGATATCTAGCAACCTAGAATTTTCAAGTTCATAACTTCTTCCATGTACTCCTGCATAAATCTAAATGTGGGCAACTTGAGGGTGATAAGAAAGATAGTTTCTTGGTCGTACACCAATAGTAATGGTGATTCCTTTAAGGCTTGCTTGACTCTGATTCTATCTACCCATAGAGCATATTTGAGGAGTTTGTGCAAAGTCCTAGGCTTATCTTTAGTAGATTTTTAAATTGCCTTGATTAGCTTCATGTTGGTAGATTCAAAGACTTCATTTCCTTGGGGATAATGGTTAGAATAAATTTTTTAAGTGATACCATTATCATAAGCCCACTCATTCATTTATATGGATGTAAATACATATCCATTATCACACACCAAGGAGACTGGGGTTCCAAATATGGTACAAATGTTTTCCTCCAATAAGTTGGTCACTACTTTTGTCCTATAGTGTTTAGTGTCTATAGCTTCAATCCACCTTGTGCAATAATATATGGTAGTTAAGACATATTTTTGGCCTTCAAAATAATTGGGGTTTATCACTCCTATGAAATATAACCCCCATTGTGCAAAGGTTTTGTCAACCATCACTGGTTGCAGAGGCATGGCTACCTTTGGTTCTTTAGTACTAAAGACTTGGCAAGAATGACATTCTCTTACATGTTTGTGAGCATTCTTTAAAAGGGTAGGCTAATAGTAACCATCTCTAAGGATTTTGTGGGTTGTTGTTCTCCCTGATGGATTTCCACTACCTAGTTTCTCATGGAAAGTACTCATGATTTGATAAGCCTCCTCCTTAGATACACATCTCAAATAGACTCCTTCAAAGTTATTTCTATACAATACTCTATCTTTGATCAGATAGTGAGAATCTTTGAGTCTCAAGGATCTTTTTTTATCCCTTGTGAATCGTAAAAGACAAGTACCATTGATTAGTAAATTAATCAAGGAGTCATACCACTCATTGGGTTAGAATTCATGTTGCCCAACTTGCATGACATGTCTTTTGGGATTGGCATTGGCAATAATTTGGACTAGACCTTAAAACCTCACCAACTTAGATATTTTTATTTCTATATCATATTCTTGACAGACTAACATCCATTTAATTCTATGTTCACCCAATTCATTTTGACTCAGCATGATTTTTGTAGCAGGGTCTGGCAAGATATTATGTACTTTTTTTCTGAGGATGTAACATCTAAATTTATTTATTACTTTTACTAGTGTAAATGTTTGTTTGTCAATCAAGGAATAGTTTAATATTGCATTCTTGAAATTAGTACTCATGAAGGCTATTGGGTGATCATTCCAATCAAATTTATAAGTTAAGACTGTATCCATTTTGTGATCAGAAGAAAATGAATACAAGCAAAAGTCCAAAAAAAATTGACTTATCAACATTGGGGCTTGACCAATTACTTCCTTAATACTATTAAATGCTTTCTTGGACTCCTCATTCCAAGTTATTTTGGCATCTTTCTTAAACATGTCATTCAATGGTTTAAAAATCTTATTAAACCCTAAAATTAATTTTCTTATGAAGTTTATTTTTCCAAAAAATGACTTTATCTCTTTCTAACTATTTGGAAACTCTATCTTAGAGATGGCTTCCACTCTTTCAGGATCTATAAAGATCCCATATTTGGTGATGAGATGACCTAGCAGTATCCCTTTAGTGACATAAAATATGTTTTTCTTAGGTTTGAGATAAATTCCATACCTTCTACACCTCTCAAATACTTGTTGCAGGTGTAGGAAGTGATCTTCCCAATTTTTAGAGAACACTGTTAGGTCATCCATATAGATTATGATGAATTTTCCAACTAGACCTTGGAAATCATGGTCCATGTCTATTTGAAATATATCCCCTACATTAATTATTCTAAAGGGAATATTTTTGCATGCAAAGGTTCCCCACTTAGTATTAAAGGTTTTCTTTATTCTATCTTCTTCGTATACTAACACCTGGTTATACCCTAAAAAGCCATCAAGGAAAGACATCATGGCTGACCCTAAAATAACTTGTATCACTTGGTCTAGAGAGGGTAAGGGATAATTTTCCTTTTCAAATGCTTTATTTAGATTTATAAAATTAATTCACAATCTAATTTCACCATTTTTTTCTAACTGGAACCAAGTTGGGAACCTAAGTGGATTGCTTAATGGGAAACACAATCCTTGCATCTAACATCTTCTTAACTTCTTTGAAAATAATGGGTTATAGGATGGGGTTAACAGGCCTTTATTTTTGCCGGAAGGGTTTACAATATTATTTGAGGGGTATAGTGTGAGTGATAACCCTTAGGTTAAATATTTTTAAATCATCATAAGACCAAGAAATTACATCTTTGTACTTGGTGAGTAACTCCCTAGCTCTTTTGTTTTCCATTTTTGTGCAAGCCTTCCCCACATTAACTTGCAGGGGTTGATCCATAGGTCTAAGATTCATTACATTTTAATCTTTCCCACTCACCTTAGGAAGCTTAGGGGTTTCAATAAGATTTTACTAATCAAATAACCTCTATAATGAAATCATTCCCTTGGGTATCTTTTTATCATTTAGATGATTGATTTTTATATTAAATTTGCCTTTAGGGATGTTTCCATTAGTTTCATTAATAATATGAGCTTTAAAAGCTCTTGAGTTGGTCATGATTTCTAAGATTTGATGATCATCATTGAAGACTTGGAAGTGGTTCACATTATCTGGGACTGAGGGGTAGGGTATTAGTTCAATACTAAGGCTAGGTAAATCTTGATCAGGTATGAGGTTGGCTGCAGTGAAAGCTAGTCCATCAACAACCTTGTTTTCCTCTCTAGGGATGGAGAGGATGTTGAATGCATCAAAGGACTCCATTATATTCTAGAATCTAAATTTGTACATCTTGAGGTATTAAATCTTGTATCGGTACTTGCTCCTCACTTGGTTGACTACAAGTTTAGAATCCCCATAAAAATTAACTCTTTGACATTATTTTTAATGGAAAAGTACAACCCTAAGATGAGAGCCCCATACTTAGCTAGGTTATTGGTACATGGGAATTATAGGCTATAAGATGCATGATATTGTTTTCTAGTAGGGTTTGTTAAGGCAATACCAATTCCAGATCCAAACTTGTATTTAGCACCATCAACATATAATTTCTATAAACTAGCTACAATGATTATTTTTGGAATTGATCACTTTTGTAGTCTCTAAGGTGAAGACTCCCAAGTCATAATCAAGGAAACTAACCCTTTCATTGATAGCATTATACTCAATAATCATACGCTTCATCCGTGGTTCCCTTTCCACTCTTATCTAGTTTGGAATACCCTTCTAAGGTAGTCATAAATGTGAACAATCAGTAGAAATATATCTGTTTAAGGCCTTGGTCCATTCTTTACTCAAGAGTAGTCTGTATGCATTGGAATGTGTACTACTTGAATGTCATTGAATTGTTGCACTCTTGGCTCACTAGATAACTACATGTGTACATTTAATAATTTTCTAATGACTTTAACTCTTGATTTATCTAATTGTGTAACTACCCTATCAGACTTGATTGGGTTTAGTCCAAGCTATTCACATATTCCTACAACCATAATATTAGTTGATGCCCTAGAATCTAGAAGATAATTGTGGATATTCTTACCAAATATCCTAACTGTGATTAGGAAAGGTGGAGATTTTGCTTTGGCTATTTTCATGGTTATGTTTGCATTATCAGTCTTGGGTGATATCCCAAGTTTCTTAGATAATTATTCTAATAGCAAATCTCTTTGATCTATAATTTTATATAATTCATGCAAAGTGATGTTGGCCTTAATTTTCTTCATGTCTTCAACAATGTTATAGTCAGAGACCTTACTTGGGGAATCAACACTAGGCTTGGAAGAACTTCCTTTGGGTGGCTCAGGGTCATTCTTTGAAGTGGTATTAGGAGGGGTTCCATAATTTTTTGGGGGAGTTGAAGTGGTCAGTGGTTGTTTTTTTTCCCTATTCCTAAAAGGGCAGGTCTTCAAGAATTGTTGAAATGCTTGGATCTCTTCAAGAATATTTTTTGGTTCATTATTTTCCTGAGAAGGAAATTGGAATGTCTCTACCATATGGA
The DNA here is from genome assembly GCA_037957365.1 of Torreya grandis. Lineage (NCBI taxonomy): Eukaryota > Viridiplantae > Streptophyta > Pinopsida > Cupressales > Taxaceae > Torreya > Torreya grandis. Next base: position 3,313,138 of record JARHVA010001296.1, on the reverse strand, counting down.
CTTGGTATGATTAATTAGATCCAGAAGTATTTTTAGAATTATCCTTGTTAGGGACCACTTCAAATGTGTCTAGCTCTTCTTGAAAAGCTATAAAGGCTTTACAAAATTAAATATAATCAATCTCACCATGGTTAGAGTAGCATGCACTCTACATTAGTCAGGTAAAGCAATGTCAATGAGATTGATGTCCATGGTCTTATTACTAGAAGAGGGTTCATTCTCCTTGTTTCTATTGTAGAAGATATCATTCTAAAATATATTTCCTAGTCTGTTGAGTTTTGGAAAGTAAAGTTCCTTCCATAACTCTCACCAATATTACCAACTTGATTTTCTAACTGAAGAAAATTAGTGTTAAGTTTCTAGACCATCTTTAATATGGACTCATTCTCACTCTTAGGGGTCTCAAAATTGTGGACCTGATTATTGCCTGTACCAAAAGTTGGTATTAAGGATTTATGACCATTATTAGAAGATCCATTAGTAGCTTGGTGATTTAGGAATCCTATATTTTGGTAAGGAGCAACATAACTAGTGGGTAGTATGCTCAAAGCCAAGAGTTGATTAAGAGTAGGGGTGTTTTGGTTATTATTGGGAGAAAGGCTCAAAGTAAGAATCTAACATTGGGAATCGAGTAATCCATTTGACCTTGTGGTTTCATTTAATGACTAATAATTGTTTCCTCAAAATAATTTTGGGATAATGAAGCTATAACTAGGATAGATCTCTTTAGGAACATATAATCATGGGATCTACTACATCCTTGTAGATTTTAGGGGCTAGGGCATCATTAGGCTTGTAGGGTTCCATGGTCTTGTTATACATCTTCTAGAATTTGGCATTGAAATATCTTATAGGTTCACTTGCATCTCTCTTGATGGTTGTGAATTGATGATAAATGACACAAGGACTAATAATCTTGCCAAATTGGTCAATGAAAAGAGTGTTGAAATCATTCCAAGAGGTAATGCAATCATCAGGCAAATTGAGGAACCATTCATATGCTACATCTTTGAAAGTAAAATTAAATAGCCTACATACTACATCCTCATGTATGACATTTAATAATCTTAAATTAGCTTTGAAATATTTAACATGTTCCTCTATAGTTACAACACTAGTTGGACTAAATATGGGTAAATACTTCTTAGGGTTGCATGGTAAATCATGGAATATACCCTGAACATTAATAGGTGAGCTTCCTAACCAAGTCATACCTAGATGTGATTTGAAGGAAAAAGTACCTTGAATTGGTGAAGTTGGAAGAGATCTAGATCTCCTATGTGTACTTTTATCACATCTATCTTTTCTGTGTACCTTGAGCTCAATAAAAGGCTCTTTGGTTAATGAGTGTGCTCTTATTATAATTCTTGGTAGTTCCAAATTGAAGGTTTGAAATCCTATTTGAGATGTAGTGTATCAAGTTAATCTTTACAAAGAACAAGGACTAAACATGAAAACTAAGCTAATCCTACAAAGATCCATGTAAAGAATGATAAAGGACATCAAATTTCAACTAAGATAGCTTGAAGATGTATCCTATTATGCAACTATAGTTGATATTTACAATAATGAATCAAAATTATTAGGAGATCACCTAATCTTTAAGTAAAATAAGTCATTATAACCTCAAATACCATAGATTCTTCAAATTTAAATCTATATTTACTAGAATTAAGCAATCATTCATCAAATAACTATGGAATTTGCTTCAAGAAACTAAAAATATGGGTCAAAAACTTCCAAGATTAATGATATTTACACTTTGGAGCAAAGATTTACTTCAAAGGTGCAAAGATAACATCAAACTTTGATTAATTAACACCAAAATGGCCCTCCTTCTAGTGCCAGTATAGATGATCCTATTGATGCATATAAGTGTACCATAGGTGCTCTTAGTGTTTACAAAACACTTCTCATTTTAGAATCCTAAGAATTTAGTGCATGAGTTGCAGGTATTTGACAATTATAATGTCTATGGTGAAATAGTAGCAAAGCAAGGTAGATTGTTCCATAATATTTATATGATTTGGTGGTTAAGAGCCACCCTAGTCTAAACCTTTGTGAATTTTGGTGAATCTTAATTAAAGTTCAAAGCTATGATAATCTAAATGGATATTTGGAAATGAGATATAAGATATAGTGAGTTATCTTTAAAAATAGAGTCAAAGAGAAAAGTAAGGGAAAATGAAGACAAACTTGATTGTTGATCTTTATCTCTAACACCATTACAAAGTTTTAATTACATGAGCATGCATTTAAACTAGTATGTAATTCAAAATAGCTTATGCTCAATTTTCAATACAAACCAGACAAACTTTTGGGGCTAAAATTGAAGATAAAAGTAAGAACCAAGTATGCTTTAATTTTTTACCACTACATTTAGATAGATAATACACATCTTTGATACAGAACAAATTAAAATGAAGCAACTTATGATCTTTTCAACTAATCTAGCATAGCACAAATTAATAACCCTATAACAAGAATGCAATTTAGGATTCAAAGAAACCATTTAAATTAGGGATCTAGATAAGGAATTGAGAGAAAAGCTAATGGACATTAACACAACAAGATGGAAAATCTTTGTAGAATTCCTTGGCTATATTAATTGTTCTAAGTATACAATTTTTGATCAAAAATATCCCCTTAAAAAATTTTAACACTACCTATTTATAGAAAGCATAGGTGGTGTATCAATTAGTGTTCAAGATACATATGTGTATAATGAGGACAGCCATCCTTGTATGAAAATTCTAAAATACATATGACCTTATACATTGGATTGACCAAAAATAATGAATATGCTAACAAACTAGCATATTCATATACAATAAAATAATCTATTTTACAAGTGATACAATGATAGAATCTTCTATTGGGTTGGTTATGAGCCCTACATCTATCTTTGGAGGATGTCTTTGGCCTTAGTATGTTATTCACTAACTAGCTCCAAATCTACTGCAAGCTTCATTAGACATACCTCTTCTTATTTTTCAAGCTTATTGAACTCCTTGTCATTCCCAAACATAACCTCCTTGATGTTTCTAGCCTCTGAAATACATTCTCCTAAATCATAGATGATGTCCAGGATCGTATAATTATTGTTGATAAATTGGCCTTGACTCTTTCCTTTTATTTCTTGAATGGTGGTAGTGGCTCTTTTATTGAACTTTTCATCATCTATTAATCTGAGGACATTAGGCTATGAAGGATCCATTAGTATGGTCCCTGAGAGTTTCTCAATTTTGTCCATTAAACTCTCATCTTCCTTTATAATTTTGTTTAAATCATTATGCCATGTGCTTGGGGTTTGTACCTTTTCAATAAAAATTCCCAAGATTGCATTCAAGTGTCCTAGGATAATAGTATTAGAGCTTGAGATCTATTTTCTTATATGCATATTGATTAGCTCAACTATTTACTCCTCTGAAGCCTACCATTAGATAACCAAGACTCTATCTGCTTTAGCCTATTGTGTTAAGGCATCTCTCCTAAGTTTCATATCCTTCAAGGTCTCAAACATGTCAAAAAATTATCCACTTAACATCTTAATCATCTCCTCAAGGACCAAGATGATAGCCTGAGTCTCAAGGTTATGCTTCTCCTTCTTCAAGTAGGCAATCTATAGCTTCAATACCCTTATTTTTGTCATTACTTGTGTTGATTAGGCTCAAATTAAACTCTCCACATCCTCCTGGTGGATATGATTCTCTCTTAATTATGTCCCTTGGACTAGAGTTAGACCTATAAATGGTTCCACCTTTTGAAATGTGAACTCATTTATACCCACCATAGCCTTCTTTGTGGTAATCATTTACATCCCTAACGTGCCTATATTGAACTGTACTATACTATTGGGCTTAGTGAACTCGATGGTTTTTGTAATTTATACCTTTATGTCATTAGACTCTCCTAAAACATCCATTTTCTTGTCACTAGGACCTTTTGCTTCCACTAGCCTTCTTTCTTCTTGGTCCTTCATCATTTCAATAATCCATGGTTGAAAGTACTCATGTACATCAATGTTAATATTTTGTGTCAATGCCCAAGAATGGGCCATGGAGGGAATCTTCTAGAGTTTTCCATAAATGAACCAATCTGGAATGACTGGCTCATGGATAGGGAACTCATCACTAAATAGATTTATATCTTAGGTTGGATGTACAAATGGAAGTTTTGGCTTCTTAGACCTGGCAGGGATAAGGGATAACTCTACTTTCCTCTTGCTCTAAGTTGTGGTTGGAATTAGGGCTAACTCAAGTTATTTTCCCTTATCCTTTTCAATCCCTTACATTTGTTCATGAGCCTTTGTAACTTGCTATGCTTGGGTGCTATGGTATTCATGTGTTTCCTCCATATCTGAACCATAGGCCTCTTCAAGAACTTTGAAAATAGCCTCATCTATTTGATATGGCTCAAGATCCACCATGTCTACATGCTCCACCAAAGATGATGGTTTTTGGGGAGGACCTAAAGATGAGGCTACCTCACCTAGCCTTTCTTCCAATTACTATTTACCAAGGTCTTGAAGTGCTGGTAAACCTTCCCGAGGATGTCCTTGAGATAGTGAAACCTCTAATTGAGAAGGTCATTGAGGTTCTCTGAAAGTGGAAGGAAGTAGATGATATTGGAGTGGGTGAATTTTCCAAATATCATCTATTGGCTTTCTCTCATGTGCTATTCTATGCTCCAATTCAGCATTGCATTCTTTCAATCTAGCTAGCACTTCCTCAAAGTTGCATGCCTTGGTGTAAACATGATCATAGATTCCAGACTGGTGATCATACATGGGCTTAGGTAATTTCCTATCTTTCAAATGACCCTTCACTACTCCTTTAGGATCCCATATCTACTATTCATCCACTTGGAAAATAAAGTCCTCCCTTTGTCTAGACATGACATCATCCTATTTTTAGTCATGTAATGTGGTCTTTCAAATTATTATAGGAAATGGTTGGAGAAGACCCTTTTTATTTTCCTTACATACTCCATCAATCCCATTAAGGAGTTGAAAGGTGATCTCTTACTTAGCTAGCTTGTTTGGGACATATACAGGTAATCTATATGGCAAGGATAGGGTTACCTCAATTCAAATACCATGTAATCAAGGTAATACCAAATATCCCCTATCATCTCCACATATTTTTTGGTCAAAGGGTGTACTCTAGGCATGGGGAATCTAGTGATGGTCTGTGTCAAGGCAGGATAGATGCAATCACAAATGAATTGCATATGGTTCCTATATTTGAAAATATGTATCTTTGAATAATGATGGGATATAGTGGTTCTACCCTTAGGAGACCAATTTTTGATATTAGGAAACTGGGTGGAAGAAAGTAAGGCATCAAACAAGTAGGACATCATGAAGATTTTCTTGTTGGTGTTTTTCTTTTATGGTAAAAAATTGGAGACTCAAGTGGATTCTTATCATGTCTCCAATAAGAGGGGTGAGTTTTGATCTATCAATAAGTGCACATAGGAAACCTAGGTGGGATTGACATAAGTGGTTATGGCAGTCCCAAAAATACTTTTCAACAAGGTCATAACAACCCTAATTCCTTCCCTAAATTGGGAAATTGGAATTATTCCATGGAAATCTATGAATACATGGTTTCCCTAGAATATTCATGGTTTAATAATAGTGTCCAAGTCATTTTGGGTGGTCCAATTCTTTATGGAGGGAAAATCAATATAGGACCAGGGAAGTTTGTAGTAACCCTCAAAGGCTACATGGGAAATGTATGCAATCTTCTTAGATGAACCATCTTTTACAATCCAATCATCATCTATCCTACACTCTATGAAAAGTGGAGTAAGCACATTAATACAATGAAGTAACTTAGGTTTAGTATCCACATTATGAAGATCGGCCAATTGCATAGCAGCCAAGTCCTTGTATTTGGTGTTGACTACCTCAATTCTCCTCTCATTCTGAGTGTGGGACTGCATCTCTTCTATGGTGAAGAATATCTTGGACCAATTTTTGCATCTATTGTTCAATGTTATGACACCTAAGTCTATGTCCTTGAAAACCCTACCCAAGTGGTTTATGGATAAGTAAAGTTTTATTTATTCTCTTCATTATTTTCTTCCTGCTACCATTATTTCTCAATTTTTCAAAAATTTGATAACCTATTCTACAAAAGTATCTAAATTGTCCTTCTCACACTTATAATTATTTTGCAAGTTCAAATGTGATTTGATCATTCACAATCTTCTTATTTTATGCAAGTTTTTAGGTCCTCTAGTAGCTTTAATAGTGGAGGTGATTTGGATCAGGGTTCATTCATGCCTTTAATCTGATTGAGACTTATGTATTTATACCTTTGCTTTTCTAGATGGAAAAAATCTAAGTTTCATCATCTCTTACTTATGTGTATCCTATGTGGCATCCATTTGGCATCATTTCATGGCATTTCTCATTATTATCTCAAGGAGAACTAGTTGTTAGCCTTTGGTTTTACTCCATTGGATCAAGATCCAAAGATCAAGCTCAAACCATTGATTATAATCATGGATCTTTTACCTCATTGGTCACTGCAAATATAACATCTAATGGTTGTGCCACTTTACAAAATCTCTCACCATCTAATTCCAAGCCTTGAGCTTGTTCCACATGTCAAGCCCATGTGTCTCCTAGGTTTTATTTAAAGATCTCACACCATTAGATTGGGTTTGTGAAATCAAGTGAGGGTTGTAGAATATTGTAATATACATGGGGTTTAAGTTAGTCCTGAGGGCCACAAAAGTTAGGTAAATTGATTAATATTAAGATCTTTTATTGGAATAACAAAAGGACCCTTATTAAAAATGCATAAAATATGCCCCTTCATTTAGGTAAAAAGATGCACTATGTTAAAATTTATAGTCTCACTAACATCATAGACATCCTCATGGTCATCAAATAATGTTTACGAGAGTGTCAATTGTAACATCATGAAGTTCATGTGGTCATAAATGGGGATGCCATAGGGAATCCTCTTGTAACTTCCTAGGATCTTGGATTCAATGCACTCCATCATATCTTGAGAAGTGAGGATTGTTGGATGAAGATATGAGTATATGCATGCTATTGGATATATTTAATAAGTAAGACCCTCTGCTAATGAATCTTGGTGCAAGATATTACCACTTGGTACATTCATGGGGCCATGACTTTTCAAACCTCATCTCACACCGTTGGATCGGAGGAGTGAGGAACATTGGATGAAGATCAAAGTAGTCATATATGATTGGTCTGTAGTGACCTCATGGTGATCTTTAAGTCTTTCACAATTCAATGATTAACTCATACCTTCTGATCATGATCTCCACAATAGTGAGGACTGTAGATATTTTACAAGATGATCTCATTTTAATTCCATCTTGGGGATTTCCACACTCTATTGGATTGGGTCCCATAATTGATCAAAGACTGTTAGATTTGTGAAGAAGCATGAACATTAAGTCAGGATCCACAGATAACAAAAACTTAGGCTAAGTTTTAATTATAAGGCCCCACTTGTATTAATAAACATGAGGTGGGTGTAGGATAAAAGTTTAGGATAAACATTAATTAGGAGGGGACTTGGGTAGGAAATTAAAAAGGGACACTAAAAAACCATTTTAAATGAAGTTAGAATAAATAAGGATGTTTACGAGGAAATCGCAATGACTTAGGTCTAATTTTATATTAAGGTTTGGTTGATGATAATAAATGTGACCATGCCTTAATATAAATTTAAACTTAAGTGATTTAAGTGTTGAATATTCCTACCAATTTACTCCTGCTAAATTTTAATTTGAATCAAAGGGTTTTTTGATCTTAGGGTTCTGCTAAAGGGGGTCCATGATTAAATTTCATAGACCAAAAGCCATTAGAAGAATGGTGTATTCTTTGCCTAGTAAAAACCAGTGTTTTCTTCATGGAACCTGCATTTCTCAAAAATGGGGTAAACCATCAATAATGTTAATCAATAAAAATATAATTGTAAACAAAATATGCTACCCTATTAGAGTGGATGATCTTCAAATTATATATAATTTTTATGAGTAGAGCAAGGTTTTTGATGACAAGGTTCCGAAACATCTCAAGGGCCCTAATTTTTAGAATTAGGGGTATGTGAGCCCCAACATTAGTCAAGCATAACAATAAATGAAAGATGAAATTACTAGATCCATTGTTAAACTACTTTCATAACTACCATTCGAACATGTAATTCTAAAATAACTATTGGACTGAATCTATCATCAGTCACTGAATGTTCTTAAAGAAGAAATGAATCAGAACTAAGACTAAACATGATAGGTGGGGTTAGGTAAAAAAAAATTGGCTAGAGAAGGCTTAATTACATGGTGGAAATGGGATAAGGTACATATGATGCAAGTAATGGTATATCATGTCAAAATGGGTGACTTGAGATGACCTCAAATTGAATTGAGTGTTGCCTACATAGTCCTAAAGGACCTAGAGTCACTCTAGTTCAAATGTATGGAAAGGTATAAAATCATGGTAAGGTGAGGCACATGGAAAGGTATGAAATTATGGCAAGGTGAGGTAAATGGAAAATGGAAAAGGTAAGGCACATGGAAAGTCATGGTAAATGGTAACATGTAGTAAATGGTTATGTTATTCCTATTGATGTGGAGATGCATGTCTTGATCAACATATAATATAACCAAAATAATTAAATGTTTAAATTACTATCCAGTGCCCTTTATGAATAACTTATCTCTCAAGAAATTATTGTTTATTTGGACTCTAATAACACTATTATGATCTTCATTGGACATTGATTTTGTTTCCTCCAAACTTTGAGACAAGATGTCTTCATAGATTATATAAAGGGAAGTTTATCCAGGGATGTTAAATATGGATAAATAGTAGATTAAAGGTCTAATTTGGTGATGAAGATATGGATGATAATGGTATGTATAATGGTTGGGAACTAAATGAAGATCAATATTTTCAGGCACACACAATGTTTTTGATTCCAAATTTGACATAATTTTTGTTGTGGTAGGGCCGAAGACTTCCAAATATTCTCTTGATAGGACTACCATTTTTTTTATTATTCAAGCTTGAGAGCAACTACCATTTGGTTATGTTGTAGATTGGAAGTTGTATTGATGTTATTTTTTATAATGTCTTTATCAAGCATTGCATAACTATTGTGCTCAACTATTGTCACTTTGAAGAGGTTTTCACCAATAAAATTGTCTTAATTCTTCCATATCACCTCCGAGAAGGTTTCACTAAGGAATGTTGACTTTTGACTTTGATTGTCTTCTAGTGCCTCGAACAATGTTTCACTAGAAGATGTTGAGTTTAGAATTTAATTGCCCCATACCACCTCTAAAAAGGTTTCAATAGTAGATTGTTCTCTTTCTACATGAATGTAGTCTTAGTCCCCTTGATATTATACAATTAATATGTCACCATGGATGCAATTCAATAATGTGCAATTATATTGGTCCCAATCGACAATTTTGGGAGATGGAATATTAATATAATGGCTATGTTTGTTATTGTTAATGGAAGATGGAATGGTAATGGAATGGAAAGAGGCATCACAATCCTTGTAGAAGATACTAGGATAACCTATGTCAATGTTGAAGTAATCATCCTTGAAAAATGTGTAAGGATAAAAAATGTACACAAATTGATTTTCAAGGCATATTTAACCAATGTTTTAATATCCATAAATGTACTCTAATTATAAAGCTAAGTCTAAATCAAGGGACTTTGAATTCTATGTTGAGACTAATGTTGATTCTACTTTTGATGCTAAATCTGATATCAGTTCAAAAATAGAACCTGACTTTAATATTGATTCTTTATCTGGTGTGGTAGAAAATATGATATGTTGAACACTTGGTATTGGAGAAGTAATGGATTATGATGGCACAATGGAATCTTTGGAAATAGGCTCATCTAAAAAGGGATCAACAAAGACTAGCTCGTCAATATTTAGCCCCTCAAAGAGAGATAAAAGGTCAAGGGGTAACTCCATAAAGACTAACTTGTTAAAGTGGGACTCCTCAATGAAAGTGAAGAGGTTGAGAGACAAATCTACAAAAACTAGCTTGTCAAAGGGATACTTCTCATATAAATACAAATGGTCAACAGGTAACTCCATAGAGACTGGCTTGTCAAAGTGAGGTTCCTCAAATATAGGGTAATAGTCACAAAGTAATTTATCATAGGTTAAATCATCAAAAATAGGTTTTTTAACACAATCATCATGGATTGATTGGTTCTCTTCTCCTTGAATTACACTTGGTTGCAAAACCTCATATTTGGACACAACTTGTTCTTTGAAAGATGACTCTTGGAGAGGTAATGACTATATTATTTTTTGAAGACCGGATTATATTATCTAAAGTGAGTGAAGGTTAGCAATGGATGAATAATGATTGGTGGTTTAGTAATTATCTATTTGTAAATAATCTCATCTAATATAGACTTAACAAAGACTGGATGTGGGTCTAGGATGGTAGTTATGCTATGTCTAGTTATAATTGTGCAACCTTGTTGGTATGATGAGCTACCAAACTTAGAAGGGCCTAGAATGGTAATTAATGGGCATTGTGAATATTGGTTATTAACATAGGCTGAAAAATAAGGGCCTAAAATGGTACTAAATGGGTGTTATGGAGTGTGGTTGTTAACACAAGCTAAAGGATGAGGGCCTAGAATGGTAATCCTTGGGTGCTGTGGAGCTTGGTTTCTAACACAAGATGAAGGATGATGGATTAGAATGGTAATCCTTGGGAATTGCGGATCTTGGTTTCTAATGCATACCAAAGGATAAGGACCTAGAATGGTAATCCTTGGGTGTTATAGAGCTTGGTTTCTAATGCAAGTCGAAGGAAGAGGGCCTAGATAAGAAGCTGGCATAACCAAATACTATGTTGAAGGGTCATGCCTTTGTTCTATAGATGGAATATTATAATATGGATAGGGATCCATATCATAAGTTACATCATTATATGATTCTTGAACAAAAGCATCATGTCTTTGTTCAATGTATGAAATGTTATAAGATAGATCAAGCTCTGTTTCATAAGATACATCACCATACTACTCTTAAATAAAAGGGATGTTGGTCACAAAGTTCTCATAGTTTAGATTATATGTGGTCCTACTACGTGTTTAATGAGGCATATTCAGATCTATAGATAGGTCATGTGATAAACAAAGTGTCTAAAGGTAACAAACAACCTAGGTCTAAAAAAAGGGCCTTTTGCTCTATAAAAGAGACACAAAGGGGTAAACAAATAAACTAAGCAAAGGTAGAACCAAAGAATGTGAGATTGGTCTAAAAAATGATACTGATTTTCCCAAAGGTGGTTATAACCAACATAAAAATTAACACAAAGGCTTAAAATTGTATATATCTAAAGTACTAATTTGCCCATAGGCAGTTATAATCAGTCACAAGATTATCTAAAAAAGGTATAATGATTGTGAATTAGAATCAAGAGATAGCAATGATTTTCCTAAAGGTAATATAATCATAGTAAAACACAAGTTAGACTCGTAAAAACAAAATCAAACAAGAACTCAAAGGAAAACTAGACTAAGGTAATTAGATCAAATAACACTAAGTAATTAGATCACTTAAGACTCAAAATTTGATCCACAAAAACTATTATAACAATGGAACTAAGACACTCAAAAAATTGGCACAATAAACTTCAAATAAAGAACATGGCAACATCTTGGATCAAAAGGGATTCTCTAAACAAGGTAAAAAACAAACAAAAAGAACTAATTCTAGGCAAGGGGTCTTTTAGATCAAATAAGAAATCAACCCAAGTAACACAATCCAAACACAAAAAGGCAGACAACCTAAGCCCAAATTAGATGAAACTTTGGCATGAACTTGATTAGTTAAGTATTTGCACTTCAAAAGGTTGAATTTTAGATTTAATGCAATAAGACTCAAATGTTATAAGGTAAAAGAGCTAAACCAAAATGGGCAACATAACCACGCATTTGGAACAAAAAAGGTATAATAATTTTTTGGAACTTGGTTTCAAAAGTGACAAGAAACTTGAAACAATTTAGGTGGCATAACAATGCTCCTTCAAACAAATGACATAACAATAGTTTTGGACTCAAAAATCCAAGGCAAATATTTGATATGAAATAGGAAGTGTAACGATGCCCCATTTAAACAAGTGATACACACAAATGGTTTTGGAATAAATTTCTAAGGCACAAAGTGTGACACAAATGGGTAGAGTAATATCTCTTAGACTAAAAGGGTATAATATACAACGTGAATGTTAGGACATGTTTATTTACAAACAAAATAGTTTTAGACACAAAATAATTCAAATGAAATAGAATAGACCCAAAAACACCTAAGTGTATCATCCTATCCCTAAAAACTGACAAGGTTGATTCATATTATCAAATTTTGTTGATATACTCCTTCTTGAGAGAAAATAATTTGTTAATACAAAAATTAAATGTGCATGAAAAGTAGGGTTTTTAAGCTCCCTCTTCTCTCAATAATTTTTACGGTTACATGGAACTTCCAAATACTCTCCATGTATTGAAAATATTTTTACATCAAGTGGGGTTATCTAAAAACTATAAGTTTCACATGTTTCTAGATGCTCCCAAGTGTGGTTAACACTAGAGATGCAATCATGTCAATTGAGTTCATACTAGATAATTTACTATGAAAGGGTCTATTAATTCTCATGGTGACTCTATCTGTTTACTTATTAGTGGAGTCCCTTGGTTATCTAAATCTAACTCAAGTTTTCATTACAATCGAGGAGGCTATTCATTAGTCCTCTGGCAATCACAATATCCATGTCCTTATTTATATACCCCACCATAGAGTGGGGTCGGTATAATGTTTGAAGATGAAACCCCAGGTTAATGCACTCCTAGAAAATTTGTGAGGGAGAAGTGAGATCCCATACACAAGCCAAAATGTAATAAATAAATATTAAATGACTTTAAGGTCATTTTAGGATCACCCAAGTCATTTGGATCTTGGGTAGTGTCTTAGTGAAATTCCTTTTATGCTTGAACTAAGCAATAAAAGTAAAGGATAAAATGATTTTGGTCATCCAAGTTTCCTAATGGGGATGGGGGAGAACATACACGCTAAGTAAATTTTATAAAAACAACACAAACAATAAGGAAACTAATAAACAAGAAAGCTCTTAAGAGCATTTAGCTTAAGTTTGTGTTCATTTTAAAAACCCAAGCAAAATGTGATATGAAATTTAACCACTTGGTTTTTTTGTTGATTTTTAAATTTTGAAAAACAAAAAACAAAGTGACTAAATGATTTTTAGGCACCAACTATAAATGTGAATTCATTTTAGTGCCCAAATTAAAATGTGAGATAATATTTATTTGTTTGACTCAAAATACCACTTTTTTGGCCAAGGTCCTGCATCCAACCAATTAGTAGTTTTTTTTTTGTTTTGTTTTTGCTTTTGGGTAGTCTTTAGGAAATAAAAACCTACAAAATTCAAATATTAAAAATATCCAAAACACCAAAAACCTGCAAGTTAAGATAAATATGTGAAAATTAACTTGCAAACTTGAAAAAAATAGAAAACAACTAAAACAAAAATAAACAATTAAAATTGATAGTTAGTAAAATGATGATATATAAAAAAAAATATATGTAATATTTTGATACAATTTGTATAAAATATAGTTAATAAATATGCGCACCCCATATAAAATAATCAAAAAAAACATATTTTGTAAATTAGAAGATATGACCTATTTAACAATCATTTTTATTAAAAAATAGAGAGTAATTGATTTAATAATATATCCTAAAATTATGTTCATATTGATATGAAATTTGGAGAACATTTTTTTAACACAAACACAAATGCACACCATAATTTAGAGAAAACTAATGAATAAATTAAAAGCTAAATATGTTTTACCAACCATTTTTTTCTTTTACTTAATATAAGAAAAGAGAAAATAAAGATTGGAAGAAGAAGAAGACATGGAGTGCACAATCAAGTCCTACTAGGCATGCCATTATGTATCCAAGGAATCCAATAAATAGTTAGTCAAGTATTAGTAAGATAAATCAAACCAAAAACATAAATACTTAATACTTCAAGCCTAGGTCCTAAGAGGAGCTATGAATAACAAGAATAAAACAAACTAAAACTAGAAGCAAATACTTACCTTTCTTGTAAGCTTGGAGAGATTTTTGGTATGTGGTCATGTATAGATCTAAGGTTGTGGCTAATGGATTCTTTATCAATGGTTATCTTGAATCATCTTCCCTTGTTCACTTTAGCTTGGCTTTGGATTAGCATGTGAAGCTCTCTTATAAAAAATTCTACATTAGTTCTTTACACTAACAAGCTTAGTTTAGAGGTGTCTTGACACTTGTATTTAAAGGTCTAAAAACTAACTCTGACCCTAGGGAGGTTAGGTTTAGAACTAACCTTGGTTGGATCAGTCTAACCTTGAGTTGAGTTAGGCAAACTCTGAGTGGGTTCAAAGATAATCATGAGGGCCATGTGAGAGATATGGGTCAAGAATACTTATGTCTCCCACTCAATTCTTGATATTTTGCAAGTGGATTGACAATTCATAGAAGATATTTTGGTTGAATTTATGTATTTCTAAAATAAAAATTCATTAATTCTCCATGATCCATTTGGCCACTTATCATGAGAGTTGAGGAATAAATTTAATTATTGAATTTAGAAAATAAGAAACTCTAAAAGCTATGGATTTTAGATATTTGTGTGATGTCATGATGATGTCATTAAATCTAGATTTATAAATTTTTAAAAATATAAATTCACTAATTAGCCATGGACTTTTCAACTATGAATTTAATTGGGTTTAATCAATTAAGTAATTTTAATCAGGTTAATTGTATTTTATAAATTTATGTAAGGTTATCATTGAACTCTTGGTCAAAAACATCAATTTGCTAGTCATAATTTGACTGGGGATGAATTGGAGAGAGGTTATTGTTTTTTATAGAGTAATTCCCCAAATAGGGATGCCTCAAAATGATTCTAAGCACTAATGTCCAATGTGTGGATGAAATTAGAACATTCTATAATTCCTAGGCTTAATTTGCACTATTTGGTAGAATAAATTTGAAGTCCATTTTGAATCCAGTTATAGCTAGAATGGGGTGTCTACATAAAGAAAATAGCTAATGCCTAACCATAACTTGTTAGGGGCATTTAATCCCCTAATATTATAGGATATAATCTTCATTTCACTTTTGAGTGGAATTCCACCCCTGCCTTATAGATCCAAATAAATCATTGATAGTGTTTTGCTTACCATTAAAGATATAGGTAACCATCTGGTCCATTCTAGATTTATTCCTATTTCCCCTTTATTACCGTAATTTGGTAAAGATATGAGACTTTATGTTTTATAAATTTTAATAGTTTCTCTAGAATTTAGATCATGCTCAAATTCATTCTCTTTTATCTCTACTAATTCTTCTTCAACATTCAATAAACCCTTATCTGCAACATCATTACAGTCACCCTTCCTCCAGGGGAGTCCTTGGCTTCTCCTGATGAGTAACGTATCTCAAAAAAGCAACAATCTTCTCATCCTCTTTATAAATTGTTTCATTGTCTTTACTCATGGTTCTAGGGTAAATAATACCTCCTTGATCTAATCACTCCTTCATAGCAAAAGTCACATTCATATCTAGGCATTGAATGTTAGGCGTTTCCTCATAATCCTAGATACAATAGTTTTTCCAATGATTTATTTTCAATAAATCCTCCAACAACTATCCTTTTTGGGCCTTCTAGAATTTAATGAATCCAATGTTATGTTTTTTTTTTATGGTATCATAGAGAAATAATTTTAAAAATAACCCATGATATAGCACTTTAAGAAACAAAATAGAACTTTCTTCCACTTGAATCCATTGAGACCGAACCCTACCTTGAAATCTAAGGTTAATTTCCTCTAGGATTCCTTCATCCACATATAAGTAAACATAAATAATAACTTAAGAATCTAGAAAACCATATTTGGTGGTTAGATATAGTTGAAAAAAACACACAAGAGTTATCTTACCTTAGCCAAGTATTCAATTTCCTAGTACTCCACCAATAATGCATATAATTTGACCTAGAGAGGGTAACAACCAATCTTAGAGTTTACTACATCAAAATTATGGCTCCAATGTTTAATCCATAATATAGATCCTTTCAAAATCCATAGAACCCCATCTTAAATTACCTTTTTATTATTTTGATTAGGGAAAATAGCTATAAAGAATCCCTTAGGAAGGAATTTCACATCAAAGTTATGCTCCTTTACTAACAATTCCACTATGCAAAATGCTAACCATTTTCCAATAATCCCATTTTCCTCCAAATCCCTAATATTTTACACGTAGTTAGGGTTCTCTACTATCATAAATTTCTCAAAGATTTACATAACACCTTCTGCCTTACCCTATGAACCATCCTTACCATTATTTTATGAATATACCTTGAATAGAATTCTATTAGTTCCAGTTGCTCTGCCCATGCTTCCCAAAAAAATTCATGACATTCCAACTTTTTTTTCCTAGTCAGATAAAACCTACCATCCCCTTTGCCACTTTTTCCCCATAAGTCTTCTTAACCTTAGCTCTGTTTCCCAATCACTGGTGTTGCCTTGATCTAGATTCTTCATTTCCTTTCAAACCCTCATTGCCATCAAATTCATAATTGAACTGACTTCTCCCAATCTCCCTAATAATGTCCTTCTTGAATCCTTTAATTTATTTTGATGTTTCCATCTTTGCACTCATTCTTTCTAAAGGCTCTACTCTTGACTTTTTTTATACCACCTAGTTATAAGATGATATCTTACTATGTTAGACAACAATTATTTTATTTCCTATTTTGTAAATTATTTATTTAATCCTTTTATTTTGAACTATGTGTTTCATAGATTCGTATCACATCTCAAATGGGGGGCATGTATTCCACCTTTTTTAATTTTCAAACTCTAGGACACAAGATATTTATGTACTATCTTGATCCTCTGGATGAGAGCAATAACATGTTGAGTTTTCCAAGATGTGACAAATGCATGACACATTTTTTCACCACTAGATATATTTAGGGCATTTCATCATCTTAATATTTTAATATTATATCATATTTTTTATCTTTGATTTTTTCACTGAAAATTGTACCAAAAAATGCATATAAGATTTGTTAATTTATCAAGACTTGAAATTTTACACGGGAATTATTAATTTCTATAGATTAAGAGATACATGGAACTCAAATGTGAGTGCCCTCACTTTTTTTAACAAAACTAGGTTCAACATTTGTTTTTTGTTTTTTTAAGATTTCAATAGGGTATTATGGTAGACAATTATCCACATATAATTGTTCTTACAGATTTCATAGGGATATTTACCTAGATTCATAGATGTTGAATATTCATAGATGGTCACTACCAAATTTCCAACCAAACTAGGAGTATTAGTTTTTATTATTCCATTCCTATATTTCAACAAAGTATTGATTGATTTGTCACTTATCCACATGCACATGATGTTTGCAGGTCGACAAGATCATTGGATTTTCTACAAGATCACTATATTTGCTACATGAGCTTTGAGAGCGCATAATGTTTCATATTGTGTTGTCTCCACAACCCCTATTTTTGTTGTTTCATTTTGATATGTGTTCTCTCACACACCTTAGAGTAGGGCATTATGTAACCACCCAATTTTGTTATGAGGGTAATTATTAGTCATAAAATTGCATTATTTTAGGGTTTGTGTTATGGATTATTGATTAAACTTAGGTTGTTATTGGTGTGTTTTTCAATATTTTTGGGTCATTTTTCACATGTGGCCCATGTTTCCTCTCTCTCTCTCTCTCTCTCTCTCTCTCTCTCTCTCTCTCTCTCTCTCTCTCTCTCTCTCTCTCTCTCTCTCTCTCTCTCTCTCTCTCTCTCTCTCTCTCTCTCTCTCTCTCTCTCTCTCTCTCTCTCTCTCTCTCTCTCTCTCTCATAAGTTTCTAAGACTTTCCCTATAAATGTAAATTGTATGGTTTTTGGGCACTAGATTTGTACATTGTACAATTTTGGGGAAAATCTTTATGACCCTTATTCTAGCTCTCCTGCTTTATGTGTTCCTAATTTGTTGGCCTTTTCCACATATTGTGTGTTGGTTTGCTAACCAATATGGTCCTAATTTAAATTTGAGAAGTCTATAAATTCATAGGTGCATATAGGACACAAATTTGCCCATCTAGGGATGGATGGAAAAAGTAATAAAGCAATCAATTCAAGCATTTAGAGTAGAATATAAATAGATATAAAACATTTATTACTCTACCATGCATTCATTCTAGAGTGAAAGTGATAGAGGATAGGCTATGCACCATGAATTATACTAAGTGTGTTATTTTCTAAATTGTAGATACATTTTAAGGCCTTGATAATAATCAAGCTAAGGAGGACACAAGCCCCATAATACATCTCCAATTTTTTTAGGGCTTATAGATGTCCATGTCCTATTATGGTTTCAAATAAGGAGATCAATTTCTTAGGGATCTACATAGAATTTTGGAAAAGTCGGCAAAAGTTTCAAAGCCATGAAGTTGATGAACATGTTTATCACATAATTTTTCACACATTTTTCATTTATCAGGGTCGACCTTGTTGTTTCCAAAAACAGCTTATCTCATTTTGGAATCAACCCCCCCACGAAACTTGTCCGTTTCGTCTTGTCTCTCTAAGTTCGTTTTTAAGACGAATTCCTGTAGTAGGTTTTCATCTTGGTCGGATCGAGAAGTGGTTACTATCCCATCGAGACCAAGTTTCCCCTTCCCCTTTTCCTTTTTCTCCTCTTTTCGGAGTTGGTCTCTTTTGCTTTTTCCCTGCAAGGGCGGTGATTTTCGCCGCCCCTGCGCATCTCGGTTTCCATCCAAGGCATTAATGGCCCTGCGCGGCAGGTTGTTGGGGTTGGTTTTTCACCCTATATAATCCGATTTGGGCCTCATTTCTTCTCACTTCTTCCTCCTCTCCTCCTGCCTCTTGCACCTGAGCACTCCAAGGGACTTTGCGAAGTGCCAGCTCGCGGATCCGACTTCGTGGCTCGCGCATTTTCCAGGTAGGGTTTGTTTTTAGTTTTATTTTTTCCTCTTCTTCCTAGCCTAGTCGTTCTTTATTTTTATTTTTTTTCTTTTTCAATGTTTCTTTCCTCTCCTTCTCTCCTACCCGTGGCCTCGTACGGGTGGCATTTCCTTGCCGCCGTCCCCTCCCCCTCTTTTCTATCTTTCGTGTAGAGGCGGCGAAATTTGCCGCCCCTCCACACAGCTTGGCAAAAATGCGGAGGCAGCGATTTTCACCGCCTCCGCCCCTACATTCCTCATGCAAGGGCGGCAAAAATCACCGCCCCTGCATTCTTCATGCAAGGGCGGTGAAAATTGCCACCCCTGCATTCTTTATGCAAGGGCAGCGAAAATTGCTGCCCCTACATTCTCCTTCCTTTTTCAGCTAACTCCCAAATTTTTTTTGGGTTGTCCTTTTCAAGCTCTTTCTTCCTCATTTTCCATCCCTTTGCCCGTCCTAGCCTTTTTAAGTGACCTCCAGTAACCTATGTCACTTAAATTTCTCTCCCCCTCTCTCTCACTCTCCTTTCAAACTATGGCTGTAGCACCTTCAGCGAGCTCCTACACGCCTACTCTCGTCCAAACAAGATCGTCCTCTATGACGGAAGTATCTCCTTCAAAGGCAAAGACGATGAAATACAAGTACCAGGGCATCTTCCCACTCACAGCGGTCACCTCGAATGTCGATGACATTCGAGACACCGAGATCGGCCACGTAGATATGGCCGAATTCCTGGGACGAACCAAAGCAACAAATCCCAGCACTGGGATAAAGAGAATTATTGAGAGCAACATCCACCTGGTGGCCGCCTTCCCAGTAGCATCCCATCATGCAGAGTTCATCCTTCAATGCATGCACTTCTACAACAAAGAGACCAGATCGGTCTCAGACACCAGTGGTAGCATGATCATTCGGTTGGACCCTGAATTTATTGCCAAAGTTTTCCCTATGTCCACCAGCCACCGAAGTAACCAAAATTGACTTCGAGAATGTGTAAAGGGAGTACGACAAAGACCCTGAGAGGGCAAAAAAGGTCATAAACCATAAATGGTTAAAAACCCAAGGGCCAGTCTATCTAGATGGCCGAAAAGCTTCCCCAGAAGTGACTTCGCTGAAGAAGTTGGTGACTTAATCACCCTCCTCAGCAGAGTACGGGGCCTCCCGTCCTCTTCACAATTCCATGAATGCATGTATCCATTCATTAAGATCATCCTGCAAGGCAAACAGGCCATCTTCTGGGGGGAACAGATCAACAACGCTATTCACGAGCAGCTGACCAGGGTACAAACCTCCTTCAAATTTTACATGACCTTGTACCTGGTCTACATAGCTGCTGCCATGCAATCTTTCCCAAGTTTAATAACAGAAGGAGATAGGAAGACCACCCCAGTCTATTCATACTATCCACAGCTAACACTTCAGGGGTCAACACGTCATTTCAAACGAGTGAATGACACGTTCTTTGCTGTATTCCTATGTCTCTTCGATCCTCAACTAGAGCAAAAGAGAATATCAGATGAGGCCTAGACAGTAGTGAACAATTTTGGCTGCATGTTCCTCCAGTTCTCTACATTTTCTTATCTTCGGGTGGGTTTCTACCAAGGATACCCTTATATGCTCCCTAGATTCCCTTCAGACAGGTTGGTCCTAATGGAGCTTTGCCGACAACTGACCGTCATGCACTCAAAATAGATGGAGCTTAAGAGACCCGGTTTCAAGTTTCCTATCTAGATTGGCAGATTTTCAGTTGCTACATCGACTAAAGCCAGGGTTATGGAAACAGAGATGCAAATGGTTACCATCAAATTATTCAAAAGATGGGAAAAATTTGATTACAGGGGAGTCAGAGAGACGATCCGAAGGAAGACTCAGCTCCACGAGCCCATGATTGAGGACATCTGGGTGGATATAAGGATGGCTGAAGAGATAAGGAAGATGGACTATTTCCGTCTCACGCTAGAGAAGATACAGTACCTCGGACTGGCCGAGGTCCCTACAGGGTTGATTGATAATGGGAATGTCGTGAACAGCAGATATCTAACAGAAAAGGTCGCTGGTTCCCCTCTTCCTCCAATCAACTGGTCTCAAAAAGAATTGACCTCTTTAAGGAAAAGATTTGAACCAGTATTGGCTAACACCAACAGTTGGTTGGCAGCAAAGGGGATCACCCTAAAAGAGTTCATCACAGGGTCAAAGGCTGAATACCAAACAGAGATGAAGAGAAAGGCAGAAAGCCAAACCAAAAACAAAGATGATGTTCCTTCATCTTCTAGACCTCACAAGCCTAGGATCGTCTTTGTATCCAAGAAGCCTAGGTCAGCACAAGAGCCTGAGGCAGTAGCCGAAGGAACCAAAGAACAAAGTCCCAGGGTACAGGCAGCTCAACCAATGGGGACAGTGGATCAACCTTCAGAACGACCAGGTGTTGGGTCTCCAACCTCGCCGAGACAAGCATGGCCTATCCAAAGCTCCTCTCCTCCTCCTCAATCTCCTACAGTGCCCACTTCTCCTATCTCTCCTATCAGTGTTCCCTCTTCTGGATGCACTTCCCCTTCCAAAGTTGTTTTTGGTGATCCTTATGATACTTCAGTAGGTTCACCTCGCTCTTCTGCATCCATTCCAAGTTTATCATCTCCATATTTTAACCTGCCACCAAGCCTTGCACCTGATCCAGAATCAGCAGTTGGTACAATTTTGCCGGTCACTCCAACCACGACTACTGTCACCACCAGTAGTGTGGAAGCTGCTACAACGACACCAGCAGAGGTGACTACTATTGCAACAGGTACTTCTCTCCTGCCATGGATATCTGCTTTCACACCTAAAAGAAAGAAAATGGCCATCTCCCTAGATGAATTCGACTTTGGTAAGGTCATACCAGCAAAAGCAAAGGCTCCTAAAAGACCAAAAATCCTCTCCAGGTTAGTCGAAGAGAAGGGGTAAAAATTTCTAGAAATTGCCAAACCTCCTCAGGTCGCAGCCCTTGAAGGTTTTGAGATGAGCAGTTATTCCCTCTCTCGTGTTGAACTTGGCAAAGTTACTCACGAAGGGGCAAAGAGTGACCTTCAGGCAGCAATGGACATTATGGTTCAAAAGTTTGACAAAGAAAAAGAGATGAAGGATTTTTATAAAGCCAAGACTGAGCAGTTAACGGCAGTAATCAAGAGATTCACTATCCCACCTGAAGTAACGACTCTAGAGGCCTTTTCTGTGGATGATTCAGTCATTCAGAAAGCTGAAAAGACTTATTTAAAGGGGAAGGTAATGGAGGAATATATTGACAGAATGCACAACCAAGGAATCTCTCTGCTATCTGAGGTTGCGAAAAGAATGGGAAAAATGAAGAGGTTGAAAGCTCAGGTAGACGATTTTGTCTCCCTTGTCTCTCAGGAAATTGATGGCTTGGAGAAGGATCTCGACAGATGGAAGGAAATGAAAGATCTAAAAAAGAGTACCCTGATATCTATCGGTATCATCCCCAACAAAGATTCCTATGTTGAGATCAAGGAGGCGATGATCTTTAGGATCCAGGTACTCAAAGATTTAATTGATGATCTCCAAGCTTTTAAGGAAGCTAGTGATAAAAGTGACATGAGCTTGTTAAACAAATTAGAAGAGTTGCCCTGCGACTTGACCTCTAAGGATCATCAGTTCCTTCCAGCAGATGAAATGATTCAAAACTTCGAAGGGATGATCCAGAAGGATTTCAAAGGAGCGTCTTTCTTAATGACTTCAGTAGACAGCGTTCTGGATGCTCAGTTAACTTTGGAGAATTCAAAATCTAGGTTAACTGGCCACTCTAAAGCCATCACAACATTGAAAGACGCACTAATCAGATCAAGGGTCGTCTCTAAAAATGCAGTTGCACCAGACAGTGTAGGAATTCAGGCATCGATCACCATGTACGATGCTCAGTTGAAGAAGTCCGGCAGCAAAAATTGACACTCTCCCTCTCTCTCTTTCTCTCTTCTTCTATCCTTATGCATTTTTGTTTTGTGCAGAATGCATACAAATTTTGTAATATGTAATTACGAATATTATATTTTTGAAAAATATCTAGAAATTCAAAGATGAGTCATCTTTGGCCAAGATATTTTGTATTTTATTATTTTCTATTTTTGAGGATTTTCTCCTTATATATAGTGGAGACCTCATTTGTAAAAGGGCTTGAAAAATTCAATAGCAAACACTCTGCTGAAATTGAAACAACTTTTGAGACTTTGTGCTCAAATTTGTAAATCATATTCTGTTGAATGAATGAGAAGCAGGTTATTTCAGATTTTGTGTTGAGATTGTCTGTGTTACTTAGGAAATAGTTCTTATGTCTTTTTCCTGGTAACATCTTGTTCATCTGATTTGATAAGCAAAGTGGGCATGTTATTATTATCTGAGGGCACTTCTTGAGGGTAGAAGATAGACTTTGTGCTGCTTTTACCTTTGAGATTCTTTTATCTTTTGTAGTTTTAGGTGAAGACTTTGTGCTTCACTTTACTCTACGGTTGTACTCGTTCCGGATCTGTGGAGAAGCTACGAAAGACTTTGCACTTGCGTGAGCATTCTTGTGCCTTGGTTACTTCAGGTAATCTCTTGCTCTCGTTTGATACCATTCCTGAAAGAAGAGGAGTGTTGTTAGCTTTAGACCAGGAATTTTTCCTCTTTTGTTCTTTATTCATCACTTTTGAAAAAAGAGAAGTGGATGCTTTTCCACCCCCCATGTGTTATTTTCTGCTTAATTATATATATGCTTATAGCACGTAAATATTGATAGGGAACCTCCCCTTGATGAGAGGAGAGATTTACCTCGTCTAGATCTGGTAAAGCTGCACTCTTCGTGGTGTAAATCTCCCTTATACTGTGGCTGATATCCCCATTTTGCCATCAGTTAGTTGATGACAAAATATTCACCCAACAGTTTTTTGGCGACTCCGCTGGGGACTCGAGTGTGCAGTCTGAAACCTCAAGTTTCAGGTTGAAGCAGTCCCTACCCTTACCCATTACGTAATCTGGCGACTCCGTTTCATGTCTTACCCATTATCATTATAGCCTTACCAGCTATCTCCATTATATTATCTGGGCAGATTAACCAGAGCTACTGGGAAGAACACGCATCTTGGAGCCTCAAGCTTCAACTTGAAGTAGTTTCAGTCCCAATTTTGTTTTAAAAATCTGGCAACCCCATGTTACACCAAAGGTCAGAGATCTAAGGGTGTCGTTGACCCTATGTTTGAGTTGGCGCAACAGAGTAATTTTGATCTGTTTCCCCCATCAACTTCTCTTTGACAGTCTAGGAGTGTTCCTTCTAGCCTTGTCAGGTCACCAACACAAGGTAGAACTCCTTTTCCCGTTGTCAATCGCCGCCTACCTATAAACACTCCACCAAGGTTTGTTATCCCACCTTTTCATCCCCTTATCATAATGGCTCAAGGCCCGTGGGGTAATTATTTCGGTCCTCTTAATTTAACTCCACCTCTGCATGAACTACCTCGTAGTTCTAGAAAAAAAAATTCTAAGTTTTTTGGTGATGGAAAGGTTCATCCCGACGAGCATATTGCCGCTTTCTCCATAGCATGTGGCATAATTGGTGTTGAATTTGAAGATGTGGTGGTGAGACTTTTTGTGGAGACTTTGCAAGGTGCCGCTGCAGATTGGTTCTATCACTTGCAGGCTGGGTCAGTAACAAGCTGGGATACGCTCAAGTCCAAATTCAAAGCTAGATTTAAACCCGCTGAAGATGCACATGCTTTGTTAGCTCAGCTAACACAGATGAAAAATTAATCCCAAGAATCCATGAGGGATTTCATAGCTAAGTTCAACAAATTAAGAAATTGAATTCCTATTGTGGCTCAACCCACGTCAGAGAATCTTAAATGCTTTTTTATCAACTCACAGCTCCCCGAAGTAAGTTTTTTATTGAGACGAGCTGGCCCTATGGACCTGGCCTTGGCTCAAGGATTGGCCACCGAGATTGAAGATGATCTTATCCTGGTAGGCAAAATCAGAAAAGATTTTGGTAAAAATAAATACCCCTCACCTGCTAAAAGCTCTTCCACGAGCACTACTGATCCTATGGTGCAAAAATTAACAAATGTATTGATTGCTTTGAAAAGACAAATCACTCAAGGCCCGTCTGCCCCTACCTATCGAGATGCACCCAGGAGGACATTTCAGAATCAACCATATCAAGGTAATACTGCCTGAACCCAAGGACAATCAAACCGCCTACCTCCCTCTTCAGGGAGATTAGCCATTGAAGCAGCACCTACAAATTTAGCGGTTGGATACCTAGAAGCTGAGCACGACCTTTCCTTTCAGCTGCAGCTAGATCAATCAGAAAGTGCTAACCTCTTTGATGAACAGGATGAGGAATTAGCTGGTGACTCCAGTATCGGTTTCCTGGATTATCAAGATGAAGCCAGACAAAAAGGGGAATATTTAGAGGGAGCTTATGCTGTCTTTACCAGATCTCAAAATTAGTTGGCTTCACGCGCTGACAAAGGGAAAGCAGATGACGAGCTCCAGCCAGCAGTTTCAATTGCCCAACGCGGGACTCCATTACCTCTGCAATCAAAAGATCAGGTAACTCATAAAAGAGTAACTACTCCCGGTCACTCAATATCCCCCTCTCCTACTAATCAGCTCGGTGAAGTACCTGTCAAAGCCTCTGATGAGGGGACTGCTCCTTCTTCTATTGCAACCACCTTTCAATCATTTTATATTATTGATCATGCTAAAAAGACTAAGATTCAAATGACAGAGGTTGAGTATTTGAGAGCTAACCCAGAACAGCTTGATAGGTTAGTGGAATATGTTAAAAATAAAGCTGTCCCTGTAAGACAAAATCCTTTGAAAGTTGTTTCGGATCTCCCCAAAGACAAACTAGCCCAAAATAATTTAGTTGTGACACCTCCCGTCGCTCTCAAAAAAATAGAACCTTTTTATGTCTCTCTGCTTATAAATGGTTACAAACTAAGTAACTGCATTATAGACTCCGGGGCTTCAGATAATATCATGCCTGCAAAAGTAGCAGATTGTCGCGGCTTAACTTTAACCAAAACTTTTGGGAGGTGTTTTTCCATGGAAAACAAGCAAGTTCCCCTCCTTGGCCAAATAAAAGATGCCCAATACGCCTTCGCAGCTTTTCCAGAAAAGTGAATTAAAATGACGGTTCTAGTAGCGGATGTTTCAGCATCTTACGGTATCCTGCTCGGGCAGAAATTCTGTAAAGATGTTGGAGGTGAGTTAAGCATGGACCTATCTAAAGCAAGGATTTCGGTTCAAGGCGTCATGAAAAGATTACTTCCTGAAAAGGAAGCCAGGTATGTAGTTGCCTGTTCCACAGCACTTGAAGCTCAGATTTTATTTGAGTCATCAGGCATGGGCACTTATTTCTTATCCACAGACGAGATCCACGGTGCATTAGATGAAACTCCTACGGGTGATGATTTGATTTTGGTTTCAGCTGACGCGAAGGATGGGATGCCCAAGCAAAATGAACACATAAAACAATCTTTTCCCCAAAATGGGAAAGTTTTTATGAAAATAGTAATACCTGATGAGCTATGGACTTTGGAGTTCGACGGCAGTTGCTCTTCTACTGGATCAGGAGTGGGAGTTGTGTTGGTATCCCCTCAAGGAGAAATTACTCCTTTTTCCTACAAATTACAATTCAATAATACTAACAACATGGCCGAATACGAATCCCTGTTGCTCGGACTATAGGCTGCCAAAGAAAAGGGCGTTAAGAAACTCCATGCTAAAGGAGACGCTGAGTTGATAGTCTGTCAGGTAAGGAACCTCTATCAGACCAAGCATGAGAGGTTGCATCATACCGCAATCTAGTATGGGATCAAATCAAAAATTTTGACGCCTTCAATATCTCTGTCGTTCCGAGGGAATTCAATGATCGAGCAGATGCATTGGCTGTTTCTGCCACTCTCCTGATTCTCCACCTGGATTTTAAGGGAGATAAGTATACTATTGAGCTAGTTTTCCGACCAAGTGTACCAGACAATGTCGACCACTGGCAGGTGTTTAACAACGATGATCAAATCATCGCCTTCTTGGAACAAAAGGACACTTTCAAAAAATTGCATTTTGAAGGTAGTGAGCCCCGGGAGTGCGGACTGACCCCTGAAACCCGGACCCATACAGGTGAAGATTTTTTACAGCTAAAGGGAAATAAAATTCCCAAAGGTTTGGTTTCCCTAGAGAAGCTGTTTGATGACCATGACAAGTTCGTCAAGCAGCAACGAACAGATTCAAATTCTTCTCAAGATTTTGATCAAGTCAACTTGGGAACCAAGAATGACCCTAAGATGGTAAACATTGGAAAATGCTGCACTTCTAAAGAAAGGTTTGAGCTCGCTCATTTACTCCGCCAATATAGGGACGTATTGGCTTACTCTTATGATGACTTGAAATCTCTCAGGCTGCATGACATTCATCATGACATCCCTCTGAAAGCCAACTCTGTGCCTTACAAACAAAAATCCAGGCAATATAATCCAAAAATCTCAGGCACTATTTTAGCTGAGATACAAAAGATGCTGGATGCTCAGATAATTTTTCCGATCCATCACTCAACATGGGTTGCCAACATAGTACCCGTTAGAAAGAAAAATGGTGAGATTCGAATTTGTGTAGATTTCAGGAACTTGAATCAATTGTCCTTAAAAGATAACTACCCCCTTCCCATCATGGATCAAGTCTTACAGATGGTAATAGGTTTAGAAATGTTATCAATGCTTGATGATTTTTTGGGTTACAATCAAGTTGAGGTCGGGAAAGTAGATCAACACAAGACAGCATTCACCACGCCTTGGGGCACTTTTGCTTACCGCAGGATGCCTTTCGGTCTGATAAATGTAGGCGCTACTTTTCAAAGGGCCATGGATCTCGCTTTCAAAGATGTTATGGGAAAATTCATTGTAGTATACTTAGATGATTTGACGGTATTTTCAAAACAACGCTCTGAACATGTTCACCATTTACAAAAGATCCTAGAACGCTGCCGTCAAAATGGCATCTTGTTAAACCCAAAGAAATCCATCTTCGGAGTAACTGAAGGGAAACTTCTCAGACACATAGTGTCCTGAGAAGGCATCAGGATTGATTCAGAAAGAGTTAGCTCCATCCAAGAACTCACTCTGCCTACCAGCAAGACTGCAGTTCACTCTTTCTTTGGAAAAGTAAATTTCCTTAGGAGGTTCGTTCTGGAATTTGCCGAAAAAACCCGTCATATTGTCAACATGATGAAGAGCAATGCCGCATTCAAGTGGACTGCAGAGGGCAAATTAGCGTTCAAAGAAATTAAGGAAGCAATCGCTCGGGCACTAGTTTTGGTCTGTCTGGACTATACTAAAGGTTTCAAGATATATAGTTACACCTCTGAGCATACACTGTCAGCTATTTTGGTTCAACCAAATTCAGAAAATATGGAATCTCCTATTTCATTCATGAGTTGCCCCCTCAAAAATCATGAATTAAAATATTCCCTTATGGAGAAACATGCTTATGCCGTAGTCAAGGCTGTCAAGCAGTTCAGGTTTTATATCCTGAATTCTCACACCGAAGTTCTCGTGCCGGATACAACAATAAAATCTATTTTGACTCAGCAAGAGTTCGGTACAAAGAGGGGTAATTGGATTGCCAAAATTCAAGAATTCGATCTGGATATCAAACCAACCAAGCTCGTACGGGGACGGGGCCTCTGCCAATTGATCGCCAACAACACTCCAGATGAATTAAAAAATGAAGATCAAGATATCGAAAGTGTGCCCGTAGTTCTCTTTGTCGCCACTACTGATGAGTGGTTTTCTAACATTGCTTATTTCTTAACATATGGTGAATGCCCTCCTCATCTTTTTTTTAAAGAAAAATGGAATGTTAAATTAAAAGCAGTTGGTTATGTTCTGTGGGACAATGGTCTTTATAAGAGAAACCTGGACGGGGCATTTCTTCGTTGTGTTGACAAGGCTCAACAAGCAAGACTTTTAAAATCTTTCCACAATTTGGCCCGTGGAGGACATTTCTCCACACCAGTGACGACACACAAGATTCTACGAGCAAGGTACTACTGGCCTACTCTTTTTCAGGATGCTTACAAATGGGTGCGTAAGTGTGAACTGTGTCAGCAATTCATCGAAAAACCTAAGCTACCTACTTTACCTCTCAGGCCAGTTGTGATCGATGAACCATTCCAACAGTGGGGTATTGATTTCATTGGTGCAATTAACCCATCTTCAAGTGCCGGACATGATTATGTCCTCACCGTGATAGACTATTTTACTAAGTGGGTGGAGGCCAAACCAACTAAGCATGTTACATCCGAAGTAGTATGCACCTTCCTCAAAGAAAATATCATCTCCAGGTTTGGGGCTCCACTAAAAATTGTGACAGATAATGCAGCCTATTTTTCGTCACATGAAATCACTCAATTTTGTTTCCACTATGGAATTACCTTGTCTCACACTTCAGACTATTTCCCTCAGGGAAATGGACAAGCAGAATCAAGTAACAGGAACCTGGTCACCATCATCAGAAAGTTGGTGGACGACAATCAGAGAACATGGCACAAAGCTTTGTATGATGCTTTATGGGCCGATAGGATAACACCTAAAAGAGCTATAGGTATGTCACCTTTCCAACTCTTATATGCATGAAATGCAGAAATCCCCATCACCCTTGAACTACCAGCACTCAGATTAACCAGAGCAATCGAAGACTCGACCTTTGAAAGCTCAGTTGACAAGCAGATCATGTGTCTGACTGAGCTGAATGAACAACGAGTTATGGTGGTGGATTAGATCAGAGAACATGAGAACCGGGTGAAGGCACTTTTTGATAAAAAAGGTAAAGCACATGAGTTCAAAGTCAGAGATCAAGTCTTGTTATGGGACAAGCGGCGTGAACCAAAAGGGATGCACGACAAATTCGACTCCCTGTGGAGGGGTCCGTTCACCATTCGGTAGCTCTATGATGAAGCCATCTTTTTGCTGGAGTATAAAGATGGAACACCGTTTACACTACCTCACAATGGGCAGCATCTAAAGATTTTCAACCCTTGAAGCTTGGATGAGTCCATTTATAAAATATGTACAGTGCTTATATTTTGTCTCTCTTTCTCATTTTTCACTCGACTCCATAGCCCAATGGCTTGGATGAAGGCACTTAGAGACTGGATTCTGCTTCTGCTAATCTTTTCGATTGAGTGGAAGTTCCCCAACAGGATCCAGCTATTGTTTCCAAAACCAGCTTATCTCATTTTGGAAGCAACCCCCCACGAAACTTGTCCGTTTAGTCTTGTCTCTCTAAGTTCATTTTTAGGACGAATTCTGTAGTAGGTTTTCATCTTGGTCGGATCGGGAAGTGGTTACTATCCCGTCGAGACCAAGTTTCCCCTTCCCCTTTTTCTTTTTCTCCTCTTTCCGGAGTTGGTCTCTTTTGCTTTTTCCCTGCAAGGGTGGCGATTTTCGCCGCCCATGCTTGTCTCTTGCTTTTCCATGCAAGGGCGGCAATTTTTGCCGCCCCTGCATTTTCCATGCAAGGGCGGCGATTTTCACCGCCCCTACATTTTCCATGCAAGGGCGGCGATTTTTTCCACCCCTGCATTTTTCATGCAAGGGCAGTGATTTTCGTCGCCCCTGCGCATCTCAGTTTCCATGCAAGGCATTAATGGCCCTACGCAGCAGGTTGTTGGGGTTGGTTTTTCACCCTATATAATCTGATTTGGGCCTCATTTCTTCTCACTTCTTCCTCCTCTCCTCCTGCGTCTTGCACCTGAGCACTCCAAGGGACTTTGCGAAGTGCCAGCTCGTGGATCTGACTTCGTGGCACGCGCATTTTCCAGGTAGGGTTTGTTTTTAGTTTTGTTTTTTCCTCTTCTTCTTAGCCTAGTCGTTCTTTATTTTTTTTTCTTTTTCTTTGTTTCTTTCCTCTCCTTCTCTCCTACCCGCGGCCTCGTAAGGGCATCATTTCCTTACTGCCGTCCCTCCCCCTCATTTCTATCTTTCGTGTAGAGGCGACGAAATTCGTTGCCCCTCCACACAGCTTGGCAAAATGCGGAGGTGGCGATTTTCACCGCCTCCGCCCCTACATTCCTCATGCAAGGGCGGCGAAAATCACTGCCCCTACATTCTTCATGCAAGGGCGGCGAAAATCACCGCCCCTGCATTCTTTATGCAAGGGCGGCAAAAATCGCAGCCCTTGCATTTTCCTTCCTTTTTCAGCTAACTCCAAAATTTTTTTTGGGTTGTCCTTTTCGAGCTCTTTCTTCTTCGTTTTCTGTCCCTTTGCCCATCCTGGCCTTTTTAAATGACCTCCAGTAACCTATGTCACTTAAATTGCTCTCCCCCTCTCTCTCTCTCTCCTTTCAACTATGGCTACAGCACCTTCAGTGAGCTCCTGCACGCCTGCTCCCGTCCAAACAAGATCGTCCTCTATGACGGAATTATCTCCTTCAAAGGAAAAGATGATGAAATACAAGTACCAGGGCATCTTCCCGCTCACAGCGGTCACCTCGAACGTCGATGACATTTGAGACACCAAGATCGGCCACGTAGATATGGCCGAATTCCTGGGACGAACCAAAGCAACAAATCTCAGCACTGGGATAAAGAGAATTATTGAGAGCAACATCCACCTGGTGGCCGCCTTCCCAGTAGCATCCCATCATGCGGAGTTCATCCTTCAATGCGCGCACTTCTACAACAAAGAGACCAGATCGGTCTCAGATGCCAGTGGCAGCATGATCATTCGGTTGGACCCCGAATTTATCGATAAAGTTTTCCTATGTCCACCAGCCACCGAAGTAACCCAAATTGACTTTGAGAATGCGCAAAGGGAGTATGACAAAGACCTCGAGAGGGCACAAAAGGTCAGAAACCATAAATGGTTAAAAACCCCAAGGGCCAGTCTATCTAGATGGCTGAAAAGCTTCCCTAGAAGTGACTTCGTTGAAGAAGTTGGTGACTTAATCACCCTCCTCAGCAGAGTACGGGGCCTCCCGTCCTCTTCACAATTCCATGAATGGATGTATCCATTCATTAAGATCATCCTACAAGGCAAACAGGCCATCTTCTAGGGGGAACAGATCAACAACGCTATTCACGAGCAGCTGACCAGGGTACAAACCTCTTTTAAATTCTACATGACCTCGTACCTAGTCTACATAGCTGCTGCCATGCAATCTTTCCCAGGTTTAATAACAGAAGGAGATAGGAAGACCACCCCGGTCTATTCATACTATCCACAGCTAACACTTCAAGGGTCAACACGTCATTTCAGATGAGTGAATGACGTGTTCTTTGCCGTATTCCTATGTCTCTTTGATCCTCAACTAGAGCAAAAGAGAATATCAGACGAGGCCTGGACAGTAGTGAATAGTTTTGGTTGCATGTTCCTCCAGTTCTCTACATTTTCTTATCTTCGAGTGGGTTTCTACCAAGGATACCCTTATATGCTCCCTAGATTCCCTTCAGACAGGTTGGTCCTAATGGAGCTTTGCCGACAACTGGCCATTGTGCACTCAAAACAGATGGAGCTTAAGAGACCCGGTTTCAAGTTTCCTATTCAGATTGGCAGATTTTCAGTTGCTACATCGACTAAAGCCAGGGTTATGGAAACAGAGATGTAGATGGTTACCATCAAATTATTCAAAAGATGGGAAAAATTTGATTACAGGGGAGTCAGAGAGACGATCCAAAGAAAGATTCAGTTCCACGAGCCCATGATTGAGGACATCTAGGTGGATATAAGGACAGTTGAAGAGATAAGGAAGATGGACTATTGTCATCTCACGCTAAAGCAGATAGAGTACCTCGGACTGGCTGAGGTCCCTACAGGGTTGATTGACGATGGGAATGTTGTGAAAAGTAGATATCTGACAGAAAAGGTCGTTGGTTCCCCTCTTCCTCCAATCAACTGGTCTCAAAAAGAATTGACCTCTTTAAGGAAAAGATTTGAACCAGTATTGGCTAACACCAATAGTTGGTTGGCAGCAAAGGGGATCACCCTAAAAGAGTTCATCACAGGGTCAAAGGCTGAATAACAAACAGAGATGAAGAGAAAGGCAGAAAGCCAAACCAAAAACAAAGATGATGTTCCTTCATCTTCTAGACCTCACAAGCCTAGGATCGTCTTTGTATCCAAGAAGCCTAGGTCAGCACAAGAGCCTGAGGCAGTAGCCGAAGGAACCAAAGAACAAAGTCCCAGGGTACAGGCAGCTCAACCAATGGGGACAGTGGATCAACCTTCAGAACGACCAAGTGTTGGGTCTCCAACCTCACCGAGACAAGCATGGCCTATCCAAAGCTCCTCTCCTCCTCCTCAATCTCCTACAGTGCCCACTTCTCCTATCTCTCCTATCAG
Source organism: Torreya grandis (assembly GCA_037957365.1). Classification (NCBI taxonomy): domain Eukaryota; kingdom Viridiplantae; phylum Streptophyta; class Pinopsida; order Cupressales; family Taxaceae; genus Torreya; species Torreya grandis. The sequence continues at coordinate 3,279,663 of JARHVA010001296.1, read as the reverse complement.
TGTTCCCTCTTCTGGATGCACTTCCCCTTCCAAAGTTGTTTTTGGTGATCCTTATGATACTTCAGTAGGTTCACCTCGCTCTTCTGCATCCATTCCAAGTTTATCATCTCCATATTTTAACCTGCCACCAAGCCCTGCACCTGATTCAGAATCAGCAGTTGGTACAGTTTTGCCGGTCACTCCAACCACGACTACTGTCACCACCAGTAGTGTGGAAGCTGCTACAACGACACCAGCAGAGGTGACTACTATTGCAATAGGTACTTCTCTCCTGCCATGGATGTCTGCTTTCACACCTAAAAGAAAGAAAATGGCCATCTCCCCAGATGAATTCGACTTTGGTAAGGTCATACCAGCAAAAGCAAAGGCTCCTAAAAGACCAAAAATCCTCTCCAGGTTAGTCGAAGAGAAGGGGTAAAAATTTCTAGAAATTGCCAAACCTCCTCAGGTCGCAGCCCTTGAAGGTTTTGAGATGAGCAGTTATTCCCTCTCTCGTGTTGAACTTGGCAAAGTTACTCACGAAGGGGCAAAGAGTGACCTTCAGGCAGCAATGGACATTATGGTTCAAAAGTTTGACAAAGAAAAAGAGATGAAAGATTTTTATAAAGCCAAGACTGAGCAGTTAACGACAGTAATCAAGAGATTCACTATCCCACCTGAAGCAACGACTCCAGAGGCCTTTTCTGTGGATGATTCAATCATTCAGAAAGCTGAAAAGACTTATTTAAAGGGGAAGGTAATGGAGGAATATATTGATAGAATGCACAACCAAGGAATCTCTCTGCTATCTGAGGTTGTGGAAAGAACGGGAAAAATGAAGAGGTTGAAAGCTCAGGTAGACGATTTTGTCTCCCTTGTCTCTCAGGAAATTGATGGCTTGGAGAAGGATCTCGACAGATGGAAGGAAATGAAAGATCTAAAAAAGAGTACCCTGATATCTATCGGTATCATCCCCAACAAAGATTCCTATGTTGAGATCAAGGAGGCGATGATCTTCAGGATCCAGGTACTCAAAGATTTAATTGATGATCTCCAAGCTTTTAAGGAAGCTAGTGATAAAAGTGACATGAGCTTGTTAAACAAATTAGAAGAGTTGCCCTGCGACTTGACCTCTAAGGATCATCAGTTCCTTCCAGCAGATGAAATGATTCAAAACTTCGAAGGGATGATCCAGAAGGATTTCAAAGGAGCGTCTTTCTCAATGACTTCAGTAGACAGCGTTCTGGATGCTCAGTTAACTTTGGAGAATTCAAAATCTAGGTTAACTGGCCACTCTAAAGCCATCACAACATTTAAAGACGCACTAATCAGATCAAGGGTCGTCTCTAAAAATGCAGTTGCACCAGACGGTGTAGGAGTTCAGGCATCGATCACCATGTACGATGCTCAGTTGAAGAAGTCCGATAACAAAAATTGACACTCTCCCTCTCTCTCTTTCTCTCTTCTTCTATCCTTATGCATTTCTGTTTTGTGCAGAATGCATACAAATTTTGTAATATGTAATTACGAATATTATATTTTTGGAAAATATCTAGAAAGTCAAAGATGAGTCATCTTTGACCAAGATATTTTGTATTTTATTATTTTCTATTTTTGAGGATTTTCTCCTTATATATAGTGGAGACCTCATTTGTAAAAGGGCTTGAAAAATTCAATAGCAAACACTCTGCTGAAATTGAAACAACTTTTGAGACTTTGTGCTCAAATTTATAAATCATATTCTGTTGAATGAATGAGAAGCAGGTTATTTCAGATTTTGTGTTGAGATTGTCTGTGTTACTTAGGAAATAGTTCTTATGTCTTTTTCCTGGTAACATCTTGTTCATCTGATTTGATAAGCAAAGTGGGCATGTTATTATTATCTGAGGGCACTTCTTGAGGGTAGAAGATAGACTTTGTGCTGCTTTTACCTTTGAGATTCTTTTATCTTTTGTAGTTTTAGGTGAAGACTTTGTGCTTCACTTTACTCTACGGTTGTACTCGTTCCGGATCTGTGGAGAAGCTACGAAAGACTTTGCACTTGCGTGAGCATTCTTGTGCCTTGGTTACTTCAGGTAATCTCTTGCTCTCGTTTGATACCATTCCTGAAAGAAGAGGAGTGTTGTTAGCTTTAGACCAGGAATTTTTCCTCTTTTGTTCTTTATTCATCACTTTTGAAAAAAGAGAAGTGGATGCTTTTCCACCCCCCATGTGTTATTTTCTGCTTAATTATATATATGCTTATAGCACGTAAATATTGATAGGGAACCTCCCCTTGATGAGAGGAGAGATTTACCTCGTCTAGATCTGGTAAAGCTGCACTCTTCGTGGTGTAAATCTCCCTTATACTGTGGCTGATATCCCCATTTTGCCATCAGTTAGTTGATGACAAAATATTCACCCAACAATTTTTTGGCGACTCCGCTGGGGACTCGAGTGTGCAGTCTGAAACCTCAAGTTTCAGGTTGAAGCAATCCCTACCCTTACCCATTACGTAATCTGGCGACTCCGTTTCATGTCTTACCCATTATCATTATAGCCTTACCAGCTATCTCCATTATATTATCTGGTCAGATTAACCAGAGCTACTAGGAAGAACACGCATCTTGGAGCCTCAAGCTTCAACTTGAAGTAGTTTCGGTCCCAATTTTGTTTTAAAAATCTGGCAACCCCACGTTACACCAAAGGTCAGAGATCTAAGGGTGTCGTTGACCCTATGTTTGAGTTGGCGCAACAGAGTAATTTTGATCTGTTTCCCCCATCAACTTCTCTTTGATGGTCTAGGAGTGTTCCTTCTAGCCTTGTCAGGTCACCAACACAATGTAGAACTCCTTTTCCCGTTGTCAATCGCCACCTACCTATAAACACTCCACCAAGGTTTGTTATCCCACCTTTTCATCCCCTTATCATAATGGCTCAAGGCCCGTGGGGTAATTATTTCGGTCCTCTTAATTTAACTCCACCTCTGCATGAACTACCTCGTAGTTCTAGAAAAAAAAATTCTAAGTTTTTTGGTGATGGAAAGGTTCATCCCGACGAGCATATTGCCGCTTTCTCCATAGCATGTGGCATAATTGGTGTTGAATTTGAAGATGTGGTGGTGAGACTTTTTGTGGAGACTTTGCAAGGTGCCGCTGCAGATTGGTTCTATCACTTGCAGGCTGGGTCAGTAACAAGCTGGGATACGCTCAAGTCCAAATTCAAAGCTAGATTTAAACCCGCTGAAGATGCACATGCTTTGTTAGCTCAGCTAACACAGATGAAAAATTAATCCCAAGAATCCATGAGGGATTTTATAGCTAAGTTCAACAAATTAAGAAATTGAATTCCTATTGTGGCTCAACCCACGTCGGAGAATCTTAAATGCTTTTTTATCAACTCACAGCTCCCCGAAGTAAGTTTTTTATTGAGACGAGCTGGCCCTATGGACCTGGCCTTGGCTCAAGGATTGGCCACCGAGATTGAAGATGATCTTATCCTGGTAGGCAAAATCAGGAAAGATTTTGGTAAAAATAAATACCCCTCACCTGCTAAAAGCTCTTCCACGGGCACTACTGATCCTATGGTGCAAAAATTAACAAATGTATTGATTGCTTTGAAAAGACAAATCACTCAAGGCCCGTCTGCCCCTACCTATCGAGATGCACCCAGGAGGACATTTCAGAATCAACCATATCAAGGTAATACTGCCTGAACCCAAGGACAATCAAACCGCCTACCTCCCCCTTCAGGGAGATTAGCCATTGAAGCAGCACCTACAAATTTAGCGGTTGGATACCTAGAAGCTGAGCACGACCTTTCCTTTCAGCCGCAGCTAGATCAATCAGAAAGTGCTAACCTCTTTGATGAACAGGATGAGGAATTAGCTGGTGACTCCAGTATCGGTTTCCTGGATTATCAAGATGAAGCCAGACAAAAAGGGGAATATTTAGAGGGAGCTTATGCTGTCTTTACCAGATCTCAAAATTAGTTGGCTTCACGCGCTGACAAAGGGAAAGTAGATGACGAGCTCCAGCCAGCAGTTTCAATTGCCCAACGCGGGACTCCATTACCTCTGCAATCAAAAGATCAGGTAACTCATAAAAGAGTAACTACTCCCGGTCACTCAATATCCCCCTCTCCTACTACTCAGCTCGGTGAAGTACCTGTCAAAGCCTCTGATGAGGGGACTGCTCCTTCTTCTATTTCAACCACCTTTCAATCATTTTATATTATTGATCATGCTAAAAAGACTAAGATTCAAATGACAGAGGTTGAGTATTTGAGAGCTAACCCAGAACAGCTTGATAGGTTAGTGGAATATGTTAAAAATAAAGCTGTCCCTGTAAGACAAAATCCTTTGAAAGTTGTTTCGGATCTCCCCAAAGACAAACTAGCCCAAACTAATTTGGTTGTGACACCTCCCGTCGCTCCCGAAAAAATAGAACCTTTTTATGTCTCTCTGCTTATAAATGGTTACAAACTAAGTAACTGCATTATAGACTCCGGGGCTTCAGATAACGTCATGCCTGCAAAAGTAGCAGATTCTCTCAGCTTAACTTTAACCAAAACTTTTGGGAGGTGTTTTTCCATGGAAAACAAGCAAGTTCCCCTCCTTGGCCAAATAAAAGATGCCCAATACGCCTTCGCAGCTTTTCCAGAAAAGTGAATTAAAATGACGGTTCTAGTAGCGGATGTTTCAGCATCTTACGGTATCCTGCTCGGGCAGAAATTCTGTAAAGATGTTGGAGGTGAGTTAAGCATGGACCTATCTAAAGCAAGGATTTCGGTTCAAGGCGTCATGAAAAGATTGCTTCTTGAAAAGGAAGCCAGGTATGTAGTTGCCTGTTCCACAGCACCTGAAGCTCAGATTTTATTTGAGTCATCAGGCATGGGCACTTATTTCTTATCCACAGACGAGATCCACGGTGCATTAGATGAAACTCCTACGGGTGATGATTTGATTTTGGTTTCAGCTGACGCGAAGGATGGGATGCCCAAGCAAAATGAACACATAAAACAATCTTTTCCCCAAAATGGGAAAGTTTTTATGAAAAGAGTAATACCTGATGAGCTATGGACTTTGGAGTTCGACGGCAGTTGCTCTTCTACTGGATCAGGAGTGGGAGTTGTGTTGGTATCCCCTCAAGGAGAAATTACTCCTTTTTTCTACAAATTACAATTCAATAATACTAACAACATGGCCGAATACGAATCCCTGTTGCTCGGACTATAGGCTGCCAAAGAAAAGGGCGTTAAGAAACTCCATGCTAAAGGAGACGCTGAGTTGATAGTCTGTCAGGTAAGGAACCTCTATCAGACCAAGCATGAGAGGTTGCATCATACCGCAATCTAGTATGGGATCAAATCAAAAATTTTGACGCCTTCAATATCTCTGTCGTTCCGAGGGAATTCAATGATCGAGCAGATGCATTGGCTGTTTCTGCCACTCTCCTGATTCTCCACCTGGATTTTAAGGGAGATAAGTATACTATTGAGCTAGTTTTCCGACCAAGTGTACCAGACAATGTCGACCACTGGCAGGTGTTTAACAACGATGATCAAATCATCGCCTTCTTGGAACAAAAGGACACTTTCAAAAAATTGCATTTTGAAGGTAGTGAGCCCCGGGAGTGCGGACTGACCCCTGAAACCCGGACCCATACAGGTGAAGATTTTTTACAGCTAAAGGGAAATAAAATTCTCAAAGGTTTGGTTTCCCTAGAGAAGCTGTTTGATGACCATGACAAGTTCGTCAAGCAGCAACGAACAGATTCAAATTCTTCTCAAGATTTTGATCAAGTCAACTTGGAAACCAAGAATGACCCTAAGATGGTAAACATTGGAAAATGCTGCACTTCTAAAGAAAGGTTTGAGCTCGCTCATTTACTCCGCCAATATAGGGACGTATTGGCTTACTCTTATGATGACTTGAAATCTCTCAGGCTGCATGACATTCATCATGACATCCCTCTGAAAGCCAACTCTGTGCCTTACAAACAGAAATCCAGGCAATATAATCCAAAAATCTCAGGCACTATTTTAGCTGAGATACAAAAGATGCTGGATGCTCAGATAATTTTTCCGATCCATCACTCAACATGGGTTGCCAACATAGTACCCGTTAGAAAGAAAAATGGTGAGATTCGAATTTGTGTAGATTTCAGGAACTTGAATCAATTGTCCTTAAAAGATAACTACCCCCTTCCCATCATGGATCAAGTCTTACAGATGGTAATAGGTTTAGAAATGTTATCAATGCTTGACGATTTTTTGGGTTACAATCAAGTTGAGGTCGGGAAAGTAGATCAACACAAGACAACATTCACCACGCCTTGGGGCACTTTTGCTTACCGCAGGATGCCTTTCGGTCTGATAAATGTAGGCGCTACTTTTCAAAGGGCCATGGATCTCGCTTTCAAAGATGTTATGGGAAAATTCATTGTAGTATACTTAGATGATTTGACGGTATTTTCAAAACAACGCTCTGAACATGTTCACCATTTACAAAAGATCCTAGAACGCTGCCGTCAAAATGGCATCTTGTTAAACCCAAAGAAATCCATCTTCGGAGTAACTGAAGGGAAACTTCTCAGACACATAGTGTCCTGAGAAGGCATCAGGATTGATTTAGAAAGAGTTAGCTCCATCCAAGAACTCACTCTGCCTACCAGCAAGACTGCAGTTCACTCTTTCTTTGGAAAAGTAAATTTCTTTAGGAGGTTCATTCTCGAATTTGCCGAGAAAACCCGTCATATTGTCAACATGATGAAGAGCAATGCCGCATTCAAGTGGACTGCAGAGGGCAAATTAGCGTTCAAAGAAATTAAGGAAGCAATCGCTCGGGCACTAGTTTTGGTCTGTCTGGACTATACTAAAGGTTTCAAGATATATAGTTACACCTCTGAGCATACACTGTCAGCTATTTTGGTTCAACCAAATTCAGAAAATATGGAATCTCCTATTTCATTCATGAGTTGCCCCCTCAAAAATCATGAATTAAAATATTCCCTTATGGAGAAACATGCTTATGCCGTAGTCAAGGCTGTCAAGCAGTTCAGGTTTTATATCCTGAATTCTCACACCGAAGTTCTCGTGCCGGATACAAAAATAAAATCTATTTTGACTCAGCAAGAGTTCGGTACAAAGAGGGGTAATTGGATTGCCAAAATTCAAGAATTCGATCTAGATATCAAACCAACCAAGCTCGTACGGGGACGGGGCCTCTGCCAATTGATCGCCAACAACACTCCAGATGAATTAAAAAATGAAGATCAAGATATCGAAAGTGTGCCCATAGTTCTCTTTGTCGCCACTACTGATGAGTGGTTTTCTAACATTGCTTATTTCTTAACATATGGTGAATGCCCTCCTCATCTTTTTTTTAAAGAAAAATGGAATGTTAAATTAAAAGCAGTTGGTTATGTTCTGTGGGACAATGGTCTTTATAAGAGAAACCTAGACGGGGCATTTCTTCGTTGTGTTGACAAGGCTCAACAAGCAAGACTTTTAGAATCTTTCCACAATTTGGCCCGTGGAGGACATTTCTCCGCACCAGTGACGACACACAAGATTCTACGAGCAAGGTACTACTGGCCTACTCTTTTTCAGGATGCTTACAAATGGGTGCGTAAGTGTGAACTGTGTCAGCAATTCGTCAAAAAACCTAAGCTACCTACTTTACCCCTCAGGCCAGTTGTGATCGATGAACCATTCCAACAGTGGGGTATTGATTTCATTGGTGCAATTAACCCATCTTTAAGTGCCGGACATGATTATGTCCTCACCGTGATAGACTATTTTACTAAGTGGGTGGAGGCCAAACCAACTAAGCATGCTACATCCGAAGTAGTATGCACCTTCCTCAAAGAAAATATCATCTCCAGGTTTGGGGCTCCACTAAAAATTGTGACAGATAATGCAGCCTATTTTTCGTCACATGAAATCACTCAATTTTGTTTCCACTATGGAATTACCTTGTCTCACACTTCAGACTATTTCCCTCAGGGAAATGGACAAGCAGAATCAAGTAACAGGAACCTGGTCACCATCATCAGAAAGTTGGTGGACGACAATCAGAGAACATGGCACAAAGCTTTGTATGATGCTTTATGGGCCGATAGGATAACACCTAAAAGAGCTATAGGTATGTCACCTTTCCAACTCTTATATGCATGAAATGCAGAAATCCCCATCACCCTTGAACTACCAGCACTCAGATTAACCAGAGCAATCGAAGACTCGACCTTTGAAAGCTCAGTTGACAAGCAGATCATGTGTCTGACTGAGCTGAATGAACAACGAGTTATGGTGGTGGATTAGATCAGAGAACATGAGAACCGGGTGAAGGCACTTTTTGATAAAAAAGGTAAAGCACATGAGTTCAAAGTCAGAGATCAAGTCTTGTTATGGGACAAGCGGCGTGAACCAAAAGGGATGCACGACAAATTCGACTCCCTGTGGAGGGGTCCGTTCACCATTCGGTAGCTCTATGATGAAGCCATCTTTTTGCTGGAGTATAAAGATGGAACACCGTTTACACTACCTCACAATGGGCAGCATCTAAAGATTTTCAACCCTTGAAGCTTGGATGAGTCCATTTATAAAATATGTACAGTGCTTATATTTTGTCTCTCTTTCTCATTTTTCACTCGACTCCATAGCCCAATGGCTTGGATGAAGGCACTTAGAGACTGGATTCTGCTTCTGCTAATCTTTTCGATTGAGTGGAAGTTCCCCAACAGGATCCAGCTATTGTTTCCAAAACCAGCTTATCTCATTTTGGAAGCAACCCCCCACGAAACTTGTCCGTTTAGTCTTGTCTCTCTAAGTTCATTTTTAGGACGAATTCTGTAGTAGGTTTTCATCTTGGTCGGATCGGGAAGTGGTTACTATCCCGTCGAGACCAAGTTTCCCCTTCCCCTTTTTCTTTTTCTCCTCTTTCCGGAGTTGGTCTCTTTTGCTTTTTCCCTGCAAGGGTGGCGATTTTCGCCGCCCATGCTTGTCTCTTGCTTTTCCATGCAAGGGCGGCAATTTTTGCCGCCCCTGCATTTTCCATGCAAGGGCGGCGATTTTCACCGCCCCTACATTTTCCATGCAAGGGCGGCGATTTTTTCCACCCCTGCATTTCTCATGCAAGGGCAGTGATTTTCGTCGCCCCTGCGCATCTCAGTTTCCATGCAAGGCATTAATGGCCCTACGCAGCAGGTTGTTGGGGTTGGTTTTTCACCCTATATAATCTGATTTGGGCCTCATTTCTTCTCACTTCTTCCTCCTCTCCTCCTGCCTCTTGCACCTGAGCGCTCCAAGGGACTTTGCGAAGTGCCAGCTCGCGGATCCGACTTCGTGGCACGCGCATTTTCCAGGTAGGGTTTGTTTTTAGTTTTGTTTTTTCCTCTTCTTCCTAGCCTAGTCGTTCTTTATTTTTTTTTCTTCTTCTTTGTTTCTTTCCTCTCCTTCTCTCCTACCCGTGGCCTCGTAAGGGCAGCATTTCCTTGCTGCCGTCCCTCCCCCTCATTTCTATCTTTCGTGTAGAGGCGACGAAATTCGTTGCCCCTCCACACAGCTTGGCAAAATGCGGAGGTGGCGATTTTCACCGCCTCCGCCCCTACATTCCTCATGCAAGGGTGGCGAAAATCACTGCCCCTGCATTCTTCATGCAAGGGCGGCAAAAATCACCGCCCCTGCATTCTTTATGCAAGGGCGGCAAAAATCGCAGCCCTTGCATTTTCCTTCCTTTTTCAGCTAACTCCCAAATTTTTTTTGGGTTATCCTTTTCGAGCTCTTTCTTCTTCGTTTTCTGTCCCTTTGCCCATCCTGGCCTTTTTAAATGACCTCTAGTAACCTATGTCACTTAAATTGCTCTCCCCCTCTCTCTCTCTCTCCTTTCAACTATGGCTACAGCACCTTCAGCGAGCTCCTGCACGCCTGCTCCCGTCCAAACAAGATCGTCCTCTATGACGGAAGTATCTCCTTCAAAGGCAAAGATGATGAAATACAAGTACCAGGGCATCTTCCCGCTCACAGCGGTCACCTCGAACATCGATGACATTCGAGACACCGAGATCGGCCACGTAGATATGGCCGAATTCCTGGGACGAACCAAAGCAACAAATCTCAGCACTGGGATAAAGAGAATTATTGAGAGCAACATCCACCTGGTGGCCGCCTTCCCAGTAGCATCCCATCATGCGGAGTTCATCCTTCAATGCACGCACTTCTACAACAAAGAGACCAGATCGGTCTCAGATGCCAGTGGCAGCATGATCATTCGGTTGGACCCCGAATTTATCGATAAAGTTTTCCTATGTCCACCAGCCACCGAAGTAACCCAAATTGACTTTGAGAATGCGCAAAGGGAGTATGACAAAGACCTCGAGAGGGCACAAAAGGTCATAAACCATAAATGGTTAAAAACCCCAAGGGCCAGTCTATCTAGATGGTTGAAAAGCTTCCCTAGAAGTGACTTTGTTGAAGAAGTTGGTGACTTAATCACCCTCCTCAGCAGAGTACGGGGCCTCTCGTCCTCTTCACAATTCCATGAATGGATGTATCCATTCATTAAGATCATCCTACAAGGCAAACAGGCCATCTTCTAGGGGGAACAGATCAGCAACGCTATTCACGAGCAGCTGACCAGGGTACAAACCTCTTTTAAATTTTACATGACCTCGTACCTAGTCTACATAGCTACTGCCATGCAATCTTTCCCAAGTTTAATAACAGAAGGAGATAAGAAGACCACCCCGGTCTATTCATACTATCCACAGCTAACACTTCAAGGGTCAACACGTCATTTCAGATGAGTGAATGACGTGTTCTTTGCCGTATTCCTATGTCTCTTTGATCCTCAACTAGAGCAAAAGAGAATATCAGACGAGGCCTGGACAGTAGTGAACAGTTTTGGCTGCATGTTCCTCCAGTTCTCTACATTTTATTATCTTCGAGTGGGTTTCTACCAAGGATACCCTTATATGCTCCCTAGATTCCCTTCAGACAGGTTGGTCCTAATGGAGCTTTGCCGACAACTGGCCATTGTGCACTCAAAACAGATGGAGCTTAAGAGACCCAGTTTCAAGTTTCCTATCCAGATTGGCAGATTTTTAGTTGCTACATCGACTAAAGCCAGGGTTATGGAAACAGAGCTGCAGATGGTTACCATCAAATTATTCAAAAGATGGGAAAAATTTGATTACAGGGGAGTCAGAGAGACGATCCGAAGAAAGATTCAGTTCCACGAGCCCATGATTGAGGACATCTGGGTGGATATAAGGACAGTTCAAGAGATAAGGAAGATGGACTATTGTCATCTCACGCTAAAGCAGATAGAGTACCTCGGACTGGCTGAGGTCCCTACAGGGTTGATTGACGATGGGAATGTCGTGAAAAGTAGATATCTGACAGAAAAGGTCGTTGGTTCCCCTCTTCCTCCAATCAACTGGTCTCAAAAAGAATTGACCTCTTTAAGGAAAAGATTTTAACCAGTATTGGCTAACACCAATAGTTGGTTGGCAGCAAAGGGGATCACCCTAAAAGAGTTCATCACAGGGTCAAAGGCTGAATACCAAACAGAGATGAAGAGAAAGGCAGAAAGCCAAACCAAAAACAAAGATGATGTTCCTTCATCTTCTAGACCTCACAAGCCTAGGATCATCTTTGTATCCAAGAAGCCTAGGTCAGCACAAGAGCCTGAGGCAGTAGCCGAAGGAACCAAAGAACAAAGTCCCAGGGTACAGGCAGCTCAACCAATGGGGACAGTGGATCAACCTTCAGAACGACCAGGTGTTGGGTCTCCAACCTCGTCGAGACAAGCATGGCCTATCCAAAGCTCCTCTCCTCCTCCTCAATCTCCTACAGTGCCCACTTCTCCTATCTCTCCTATCAGTGTTCCCTCTTCTGGATGCACTTCCCCTTCCAAAGTTGTTTTTGGTGATCCTTATGATACTTCAGTAGGTTCACCTCGCTCTTCTGCATCCATTCCAAGTTTATCATCTCCATATTTTAACCTGCCACCAAGCCCTGCACCTGATCCAGAATCAGCAGTTGGTACAGTTTTGCCGGTCACTCCAACCACGACTACTGTCACCACCAGTAGTGTGGAAGCTGCTACAACGACACCAGCAGAGGTGACTACTATTGCAATAGGTACTTCTCTCCTGCCATGGATGTCTGCTTTCACACCTAAAAGAAAGAAAATGGCCATCTCCCCAGATGAATTCAACTTTGGTAAGGTCATACCAGCAAAAGCAAAGGCTCCTAAAAGACCAAAAATCCTCTCCAGGTTAGTCGAAGAGAAGGGGTAAAAATTTCTAGAAATTGCCAAACCTCCTCAGGTCGCAGCCCTTGAAGGTTTTGAGATGAGCAGTTATTCCCTCTCTCGTGTTGAACTTGGCAAAGTTACTCACGAAGGGGCAAAGAGTGACCTTCAGGCAGCAATGGACATTATGGTTCAAAAGTTTGACAAAGAAAAAGAGATGAAGGATTTTTATAAAGCCAAGACTGAGCAGTTAACGGCAGTAATCAAGAGATTCACTATCCCACCTGAAGCAACGACTCCAGAGGCCTTTTCTGTGGATGATTCAGTCATTCAGAAAGCTGAAAAGACTTATTTAAAGGGGAAGGTAATGGAGGAATATATTGACAGAATGCACAACCAAGGAATCTCTCTGCTATTTGAGGTTGCGGAAAGAACGGGAAAAATGAAGAGGTTGAAAGCTTAGGTAGACGATTTTGTCTCCCTTGTCTCTCAGGAAATTGATGGCTTGGAGAAGGATCTCGACAGATGGAAGGAAATGAAAGATCTAAAAAAGAGTACCCTGATATCTATTGGTATCATCCCCAACAAAGATTCCTATGTTGAGATCAAGGAGGCGATGATCTTCAGGATCCAGGTACTCAAAAATCTAATTGATGATCTCCAAGCTTTTAAGGAAGCTAGTGATAAAAGTGACCTGAGCTTGTTAAACAAATTAGAAGAGTTGCCCTGCGACTTGACCTCTAAGGATCATCAGTTCCTTCCAGCAGATGAAATGATTCAGAACTTCGAAGGGATGATCTAGAAGGATTTCAAAGGAGCGTCTTTCTCAATGACTTCAGTAGACAGTGTTCTGGATGCTCAGTTAACTTTGGAGAATTTAAAATCCAGGTTAACTAGCCACTCTAAAGCCATCACAGCATTGAAAGATGCACTAATCAGATCAAGGGTCGTCTCCAAAAATGTAGTTGCACCGAACAGCGTAGGAATTCAGGCATCGATCACCATGTACGATGCTCATTTGAAGAAGTCTGGCAGCAAAAATTGACACTCTCCCTCTCTCTCTTTCTCTCTTCTTCTATCCTTATGCATTTCTATTTTGTGCAGAATGCATACAAATTTTGTAATATGTAATTACAAATATTATATTTTTGGAAAATATCTAGAAAGTCAAAGATGAGTCATCTTTGACCAAGATATTTTGTATTTTATTATTTTCTATTTTTGAGGATTTTCTCCTTATATATAGTGGAGACCTCATTTGTAAAAGGGCTTGAAAAATTCAATAGCAAACACTCTGCTGAAATTGAAGCAACTTTTGAGACTTTGTGCTCAAATCTGTAAATCATATTCTGTTGAATGAATGAGAAGCAGGTTATTTCAAATTTTGTGTTGAGATTGTCTGTGTTACTTAGGAAATAGTCTTATGTCTTTTTCCTGGTAACATCTTGTTCATCTGATTTGATAAGCAAAGTGGGCGTGTTATTATTATCTGAGGGCACTTCTTGAGGGTAGAAGATAGACTTTGTGCTACTTTTACCTTTGAGATTCTTTTATCTTTTGTAGTTTCAGGTGAAGACTTTGTGCTTCACTTTACTCTACGGTTGTACTCATTCCGGATCTGTGGAGAAGCTACGAAAGACTTTGCACTTGCGTGAGCGTTCTTGTGCCTTGGTTACTTCAGGTAATCTCTTGCTCTCGTTTGATACCATTCCTGAAAGAAGAGGAGTGTTGTTAGCTTTAGACCAGGGATTTTTCCTCTTTTGTTCTTTATTCATCACTTCTAAAAAAAGAGAAGTGGATGCTTTTCTACCCCCCATGTGTTATTTTCTGCTTAATTATATATATGCTTATAGCACGTAAATATTGATAGGGAACCTCCCCTTGATGAGAGGAGAGATTTACCTCGTCTAGATCTGGTAAAGCCGCACTCTTCATGGTGTAAATCTCCCTTATACTGTGGCTGATATCCCCATTTTGCCATCAGTTAGTTGATGACAAAATATTCACCCAACAGACCTCATGTTTCTTGGAAAGTTAAGTTCCTCTTCTAGAAGCATTCAATTGGTTGTGGGCACAGCGTTTATTTGCTCTATTTTTTGGGGGTTTTTTTGCTTCACTATTTTGACCTATTCTACATTGTCTATTTGCGATGACCATTTCAAATATTCATCTTAAATCTCACTATTGTTATTTCCTATTACAGAAATAATTATTTATACAATTAAATTTGATGATACTTTTGTACATTATTATTTATGATTGAAAAATGCATTTTTATTAATTTAAAAAATTAATAAACTATAACGATAATCATATAAAAAACTAGTTAAACAAGAAAACCACACCCCACAACACTGATTTTACATTAAGGCAAGCCCCGAGAAAAAATCAAATCATAACATCAATATAATTGTGCAACGTAAATCACAAGTGTTAATCAATCAAAAAAGATGCATAATAAAACACAAAACCCAAGACCATTGAACAACATTAACAAATATAATAGTCTCAAGAAGTGGAGGGGGACTATTCGAATTCCCCCAACGAGTGATGCTGAAGAATCTGAAATATCAAGAATGGACTCCCACCCATAATTTATTAAAAAGTTTTTACTGAATTCAATTTCTTCACTAACAATGGATGCAATTCATTATAAACAATAGTTTAAAACATAATGCTCCATTGTAATAATTGGTGTCATATTGAACACGGCAAAACACTACTTAGTCTTTCTTCTTCCTCGTGTATGACATATATTTTAAAACTTTGTGAGTCAAAGTCTACACACCACACCATGAAAGACAGATGAACTTTCTGTGTGGAAAAAGTACAGACTACTACGATCCAAATTGTGGACCAGAGGAATATAAATCTTTCACGCTCATGAAACTTGTCTACAATCTGTTCAATGGTGGCCAATACATTGAATATAAACAAAAGAGCTCCGTCGTAATAATTGGTGTGTGAAGAAAAGGTTGTAATTTCATTTTGAACACGGTAGACGACTACTCTTATTTTCTTTTGTCTATGGAAATAATAAACCGTACAAGTTATATTCTTTGTTTTTTCGGGGGTATCTTATCATGTGAATGTGTTAGGTGCCATTGAGGTGCATTGAACTCTCAAATGCCGTATGATTTTAAATTTTTTTAGTGGATGCATCTAAGTCAAAGTCTTTTCCTCAGGTTTTGAGAATCACCCACCATGAAAGACGCACAAACTTTCTCTGGAAAAGAAAGTACAAACACAAATTGTTCAATGGTGGCCAATAAGTCATAGCAAAACATTGAATTGTAAATATTCTTAAAACAATGTTTATTTTCTTTATTTGAAAGAGAATGGGACATTCAACAATATTCAATTCTGATAATAAATAGACATGACCCTTATATTATTGATATGGTTAAATTGATTGTGTGAACTGAACATTTTTATACTCAAATTTTTATTTATAATTTATTTTAAATTATAAATAGACTGAAGTTTAAATTCAAAAAGCTGGACAAAGTTTTAATCTCGGCTGCTTTGTATGTCAAATTTGTGGATAAAGTTTTAATTCAGGGTTTAAAACAAAGAGATTCTAGAATTATATCACTGTTAAAATTTTATTATAATCTATATATTTATATATAAATATTTCTTTGCAAAGCATTTAATTATTTGTAAAATTTTATCCAAAGTTTATATTTTATTTATTTGTTTATATGGTTATGTTAGTTTCATGATTGTGTTTACCTAGTTTTGATATTCAATATCTTCACTCACTTTTTCTCATCATGAATTTGATCACCTTTAAAATAAATTTCTTTTCTTTATCCTATGTGGACATTAATAATTGAAAGATTGAAGGGGAAATATGTATTTTGGTACATGTAATAAACAAGAGAACAGTAAAACTATCTTGATATGTTTTAGGTCTATAAATAGTAACATCAAAAATATCAATCCTCATAATTAGAGTAGCTCCAATAACATGCAAACCAATATTGTGGTGTGTTTGTCCTTCAATAATTACTCTAACATAAAAGCTCTAACGACTTCTTCATTTCTCTAGAATGCTTAGAAGTGCTTAATGTATTCTTATGAATAATAAATGGGTTCTCTATATTTTCCTTGTATTTATAAAATAAAATAGAATGTCTCTATGTTTATAGATTAATTGAATTCAAATTAAGACCTTATTGACACCCAGACCAACATCAAATGGTAAAACAAATAAAAAATATGAAATAAGAGGTTACATATTCATGAGCTAGAATAAATCCTAAAAAGGGTCTAAGAACATTATTGCCATTACAATGGCGGTCCAAAAAACATTAATGATCCTCCTAATACAAAGCTCTAGGTGGGTAGAAAAGAGGAGAGAAAGGGATCCTTAGAGGGAGCTGGGAGAAGATACAAGGACCATAAGAAGTTTATAGTCGCTCCTATAATGCCTAAACTGGGCCATTTTTTGACAAGTACAAAAACATCCAAAAATCATGTAATTCAACTACTAGTTAATGACTAGGGACTATTTTTAGGTGTATACATTTTTCCTACTTTGATGCATGTGTTCATGCATGTGAAAGTAGAACTAAAAACATTGTATGGATATAAAATAATTTGCACATGAAGCCCTTGAATAAAATCTAATATACTTGAGAATTTGTAAAATGATTATTTATTCCTATATGCATTCATGGGTGAATTCCAAACAATAAGAATTTGCTACACACACACACACACATGAATTCCTCATTTTAGAGGGAAATGGAAAGACACATGAATATTCTCTCTAGAAATAAAATTGTAGACTCTATTATAACTAAGTGACCCATAACTACATTCAACTTGAGGACTAGAAGACACATTTTTAATAAATTATTCAATGGTGGCAATAGAAATATTACTATCAATCTTTTAGAGTAACAAATAAAAAATGATTTATGGATAAAGATTGCCCCAATTTGTGCATGTTGTATGTATTTTATGATGTTAATGTCTTAAGTGGATATATGCCATTGAGGTAAATCTAAAAATAGATATTATCCCATTTCTATCAATGTTACATGTTCTTAAACATTGGATGCTTTTTATTTGAATTATTTTCCTCAAGTTTGATACCCCATGAAATAACACTTACCATACCTAGCAACCATAAATAGACTTCCCTCTTATGTGGCATTTTCCCTAGCCCCACTAGTCCTTCCCTATTTACCTATTCCCTTTCCTCTATCTATTTATGTTAATCTAATGTCATCCTTTTCCAATCTATTCCTCCGTCATGACATGTCAACTTAGTGTCTGAGTCATACTTTCCTATGGAGTTTCCACTTGAGCCGATAATACCTCTAATTTGTTGGTGCCAAGATTGCATCTTCTAGACTTTGATATATGTTCTATCGACCACCATTATCCTAATTTTCTTACTCTACTTATTACATGTTAAACCCATGATTACAATTAATATCCCTTCCCTTTCCTCATTGCAAATAAAGCTTGCATAAAATTGAAAGAAAATTTGGAATAATTTTCATTAATCAAAGCATGTAGTTGTGAACATTATTCCCTTCTTAGTTGAAGTTGAGCCACATGTGCCAGAGCAACTTGGAATGGTAAACTGATCTCACCAATGGAATCCTAAAAGTGCCCATTAAATCCTTTAATTAATTTGTTAGGAGAGATAATCTTATCTGTATAGTCAAGCTATTAAATAAGTATGATGCTACACATGTTCACACTCAACCCATTATCGACCATGACACTCTAGATAGGATGATGAAAATTGAATGAATAGAGACTAAAAATCAAAATCATAGACAATTTCATGCTCTATGAATGTGATAAAGGGTCATGATGGCTCTGAAACATTGTATGTACTAATGATTCCTTTTAAGGGATGGGTTGGATTTTAATGTGAATGATAAGAAGCTGGTGGAGGATGTGCATTGTATGTATAATATGCCTCTTATTTGTCTATGGTATCTTGAGTTTTATGTTTCAAAAAAGGATCGCTAAATGTCTTCATTGTTCATATTTTAATTGATTGTGAATTTGTACTATCATTAGATGTGTGCACATCAATGATGTTCTCATATATTAAACCATGTATTTTATGCCTCAAACTGATGCACCTATTATTAATATTACCTATATCCTAATTAAATCCAAAAAAACCATTCTAATCATATTCTTTTGGAAGAGGCTTACTCACATTAACCTATTTAATGGGAGGGATCGATAGGATGTGGAATTCTAATAAATTTTTTAGTACATTTGGTAGGTTAGTAAATCATTACTATAGAGGATTTGATAGTACAATACATGGGGGATGTTGTGATAATGCATTTACTTTTTCCATTTGATTACTCTTTATTTCACTTAGTCTCACATCGTATGTTGGCTTACTCAGATTCATCAAATGAAAAGTAGAAACTGGGTTGGTTGCATACTTTAATTTGCTCATTGCTAGTAACACGACTTCTCTTTATTTCATTGTGTGATATTAATCCATGAATGAGATAAACTTATTAAACATTATGGATTTATGCAAAGGTAAAATCAAACCTTTCTTGAATATATCTTGTAACTCTTTGTCTACCATAGAATTTTTCATCTTAGATAGCATGATATTATACCATAAGACATATTTTTTGATATACTCATTGGATTATTGCTTGAGTTTGGCAATCTGAGTGTATAACATATTTTCACTATTGTCGATTTAAACATGTGTGAGAAATAAATACACTAAAGGATTGAAAGCATTAACTCACTGATGAGGTAGATTATAAAACTATCTCAACGCATTGTATGGACCTAAATCTGCTCACCTTAATTATTCTAATTAATCCCGCTAATTTATATTGTTTATCCTAATCCTAGTCATTTATCTAATATCCCACCTTAACATTTACTCATTCACCTACTTTATAACATCCCCATCAATATATTAATCCCTTTAATTATCTCTTAATCTTATCCTAATCTATCATATTACTTATTTGGGAATTTAAAATTCCCATGGCCAACTTATCCACCTACTAAGCCTATTCTTAGGCTCTCAAACACCCCTAGTCCCTAATCACCTGCCTAATCCCTATCTAATCCCCTACCTAATGCTAATTAATCCCTAAGAGGATTCAATAATCCTCTCTAACTTAGCCTTCCCCATCTAGAACCCTCTATTTTATAGGTTTCCAAGGACTTAAAATTTCCTTGGAAAATCCCCAACCATTGACCCCAATGGCCCAAGATTGAATTTTAGCCATTGATTCTTCCCTCTATTTTCTATATAAACAAACCACACCTCCATGGCCAATACATCTATCAATATCATGAAGTCTCCATGTTAAAATAGAAATAAAAAATAAATATACTAAGTCCATGCTAATCTAATTCTTGAATCCATCATCAACATCCTTGATCATACCAACATAATGTCAAAAATCTGAGTCTAAAATAATCTCAATCCAATCCTCTTGTATTTTATTCATTTAATATTGGTTTAAAGCAATTAACTTTAGTATTAGAATGCTGGTTTGAATTGTTTATTCATCTAGTTGCATTTGATTCTAATGGCTCTAGAACTTACTTAGGTAGTTTGATGTTTTGGGCTTAAATTGCATGTTTATGGTAGTTTAATCTAATAACTCAAAATTACTACTACATTTTGATGGCCATATTGGACAACACTACCAATTTAATTATTTTGTATCCTAGAAGTGTTTTTTGGTAGTTGCAAGACTGACTAGTGGATGAAAATCTATAGATTTTTAGCATTTGCACACCCAGGTGAAACTCATGATATTGTAGTGGTGATTTTGCCTTGAAAGTTGAGATTTTGCATTAACCAACCAACTTAACTACTAACACTTTATTTTTGGTAGATCATTACTTTTTTCAATACCATGATTTTGTGAATCATGGTATTACACTAGTTCATGATATTTCCCCTTCTAGTCATGATTTTGTGGGGCCCCTATGTTAAGCTTAAAAATTATACATTTTATCTATTATTTATTTTCTTACCCTTGTGTGATTTTATTATATATCCTTGACTACAAATTTAGGATTACATTGTCTAGATTTAATAAAATAGAATTGATCAAGATTTTAGTGCATGACTATTAAGATAAAATATCATTATTTCTAGACTTGTGATATTGCCCTGTGAATCATGGTATTACCTCTGATAGTCATGATATTATAATTTTGTCCAAATTTTCTACTAATTATCTTTTGGAACCTTACCTATAGGTTTAATGTTGTCATTTTTTGTTATTCAAGGGACTAGTAATCATATAAACCCCTTTTACATCTTGTTTAAGTGACTTTGATCTTAAGATATATGTTTGCTAACCATAATTCATAAGGGGTTCTTGTTTGTATAACATGATATATGAAATAGATAGGGTCAATAGGAAACATCAAAGGAATAGGTCATCTAAAATTAAGAATATCACATCATTAACCTTTTTGTTGTCCTTTACAATACCATTAATCACACAGTCATGTTATTGACCTAAGAATAACGATATTGCATTGACAGTCATGGTATTGTGATTTGGTGATTTTAAGATAAACTAGCTACTGTTTGTTATTTTCAAAGTGATAAACACAAGGTTTAAGATAAATCTAATTGGAAATACCTTTTCTATTCTACACATTATTTTATG
The DNA here is from genome assembly GCA_037957365.1 of Torreya grandis. Classification (NCBI taxonomy): domain Eukaryota; kingdom Viridiplantae; phylum Streptophyta; class Pinopsida; order Cupressales; family Taxaceae; genus Torreya; species Torreya grandis. Next base: position 3,258,789 of record JARHVA010001296.1, on the reverse strand, counting down.
ATTTTTCCATTTTGGTGAAAAAGAACTTGTCTTGATCAAAATCCTAAAACATAAACATAAGACTAAATTATCATAGTTATTTGTAAATATTTATTAGGAATTTGTAATGTCTTCAAACATCTAGTTTAATTTGACCATCTAAACATCTACATATTTAGTCAAAATCAAGAATTTTGAAGTTGAACTTTACTACAAAATCACTAATCTCACTATTGTGATATCGCTTTGAAAGTCATGATATTGCATTGACAGTCACGCTTTTACATAACTATCTTGTTGACCATCATGGTTAACTACCTGTGGCAAATTTGCAACTCACAAATTGCAATTTTGCACTAATAGTTGTGATATTGCAGTTTGAAGTTGTGATTTTGCACTAATTTTTACCTTCAAAAGTGTCCTTTGTAAGTGCATTTTTTAGAGTCATTTTTATTAAATTTTGAGTCATTTCAAGCCTCCTGTAAGGCCAAAATTATCTTTGGCATAGGGGCTCTACCCCTCGACCCCACCCTGTACCATGATAGGGAGAACACCGAGGGCACTACCCCAAGACCTCACAAGGGGCTTTACCCGTTGACCCCACTAGGGGATGCTACCCCTAGACCCCTGCATTATGGCCTGTTGACCTAAATAAATTTTAGAGCCATATCATGATTTTTTTAGGGTGTTTTCTCAAGGCCTATTAGACTAAAATTTTGTTTCTTCTAGGGGTGAAACTAGAGGCTATTTTATTTTATTTGACACCTTCTTTGGTAGGTCATTATTTTGTTCCAACATTGTGTCTTATAGGTTTCCCCTTAACATTATCAATCAAACTACTAATCATTTATCTTGCAAGTTACCTCTTTAAAAGTGTCAATCAAACTATTAATCATTTTCTTGCAGGCTACCTATCAAAGTCCCATTTTGGCATTTTGAAAATCATTTTTTGATTCATTTTAATCATTTTTTCCTATATCTTGTATATATATATTTAATCATTTTGTATTGTATATTCTTGATCTTGTATATATGTCACATCTAATTAAATTAGTTAATTAATCATTTTTTGTCTACCTCTTTATCACCCGAGGGCTATGGTGGTGTATGTTCTCCTCCTTACATCCTTATGATGATTCTTGGAGGATAAAAAACAACTAATAAACCCTCCCATGTTTATTTTTTAGGGATGACGTGATGTGGAATTGACACCCATGCACTTACCATAGTCTTAAGGGGATAGTGACCATAGATTTTATCACCACACACTAATCCACACTCTATGTTCTGACAGATTATATATATTAGGGATAATTGTTTTTAGGCTAAGAGGTTGACCCCATATTGATCATCTATGAAGGGGAAGCGTTAATTATCTAAACTAGACATCAAATATCCCCCTACATATATTTAGGCCCCACCATACCTAGCATATATCGAGGATGCCTTTAGAGATGCCATTCAACCTAGAATAGGACCTTTTTTCCAGAACAAGTGACTTAATATTGTAGTTAGGATCAGCTCCTAAGTAGCCATCAAGTGTAAATGGAGGCAAGAGGGTTTGGTTTATTAAGTAATAGGTCATGGACCTACAGCCTCATCCATGAATCCATTAGATAGTGTAGACATTAGGTTACACATCCTTGAGTTTACTAATCATAAGTTTGTAGTTTTTTTTTAATTTTTTGGGTGTCATACTAAACTAGTGTTGTTTGTGAGCCAAGTGAGCCTTTACCCAAAGCTATATACACCTATCTAGGTCTTCACATATCATCATCTTGTATATCCTTGTCTTATCATCATATCATACTCTTGTACATATGTTTTATTTCTACATCATTTTAAACACCTTATCTTAATCCCATCCTAGTCTAAGTCTTATCATCCCTCCATCACATCTTATCATAGACCAACCTCATCATCTTTATCACTTAGTCTAACTTGCCTATGACTAATCTTGATCACCTCCTAGTCTAGTCTCATCCATCCACATCACCTACCTATCCTAATCACATCTTATCATCCCCATATTGTCCAAGATCCACTTTATCCATAACCAATCATTTGTCTTGATCTTGTCTTGCCAAGTCACCTTATCCATCACCAAGTCTATGGTCATAATTTAGTCTTAATCCACACTGGAAAATAATTCTTGTCATATCAAGGTCCTCATCATTATACTACTTGTGTCTAGCCAAGTTTGAATCATAATCACAATCCATCTATCAATCAAATCATCCTATCATCTTTGAGTCGATCATCTTAGTCTTGAGCTAGTTGTCATCTAATCAACCTATTTGAAATGAGTTTTTTGGGCCAGTTTATCCCCTCATCCAATCATAGAGCTTTTTGTATCTCAATTTAATTCAATCCCAATAATCAAATCTCTAGATCAAGTCCTAATTTGGTCTACTTGATCTTATCCCATAAAAACATCACATCACATTGAACACCTAGTCAAACTTGAGATTGCACTAAAGCAAGCCATTGTCCAAATTTGTCTCAAACATCCCATCTTTATCAATTACTATTTTTTTGCAATCCCCTGTACCTACTGATTGGGGCCAATGAATCTTCATCATCTATACTTTCTCTTGACCTTATCTATGGCATCCAAAACAAATTTGGTCAACACCCTGATTAAACAATGCCTCATCACCAATAGGGATATAGTCTTTCTCACCTCCTTAAGATGAGCACTCCATGTCCTATAGACTTTGACCCTATCTATCCAACCTTACCTCCTATCCAAACCCATCCATGTGAGTTTCATTCAAATCCTCCATCCACTAGTCATAGTCAATCATCTACCCCTTTTACTAATAGCAAACATAATACAATCTTATTCGCCTCCTCTACTACTAGTCCAACCACCAAATCATGTCAACAACCATCTGATCTAAGGTCCAATGCTTCTACATATAAGTCATGAAGTGAAGAGATCCCATATACTTCTCTTCCTATATCCTTATAATCCCTCTTCCAACAACTTGTCTCTGCTAACATGATGGTTTATCCACCCATATGACATCTTAATCCTACCAAGCCTAAGGCCTCTTGGTATAATTCCAACCACTATTATGAATATCATTGAACCTAGGGGCACACCATTAATCAATGTCATAATTTCCAATATTATGTCCAAGACCTCATCAATCATGGTGACATAGAAATTAAGCATAAACCAAATGAGTTTATATCCCTAGGTGAACAAGAAGAAAAATTCCAAGTTTCCATTCTCGATCACGATCAATCCCTTTCCTCTTTGAACCAAGGTAAAGACACCACATCCATCTTCCATGGTCCCCACATATTTGATAAATCCTCTATCAATGAGGAGCCTCTTCCCCATAAACCTAATACTCATGAACCCTTCCATGGGCCTATCTTTGTCAAATCTATTGTTCCTCCATCATCTCCCTCTTACCCATCATATTGAAAACCCCATGTTGAGAGGTTAATTATGGACAATGAAATTTTACTAGCAGCATTTCATCATATGAATTAAAATTAGCATAGGAGTCAACACAAGTATTATCTACATTGCGATCATGTTCAACACCAGTGTCTAAATCAGATTCCTCATCATCCCTCATAAACATCGATGACTATGCATGCCCTTTTGAAGATACTTACAATCTAGTTGATAATCAATCACCAGACATATATTTTGATCAAGATGATGATTTCATAACAAAGCTATTTCAATCTTTATCTATTTAATATTATTAGAGTGAATCTAATCCTAATTTAGATGCATCTACTACAACTAGTCCTAGTGATCCTTTTACTCATCTTGAGGAGATTTTATTTGATGTCAAACTTGGGTCTCCTAAGAACCCCTATGAGGATCATGTTACCCCATCACCCCTCATCAACCTCACGATCCTATATCCACCACCTTCATCCATCATTGATCCTTTCTTTTCCATCAATGATCATTTAATCACCTCCCTCTTTAGGGATGAACACGAATATCCATCATTGGACCCTTCCTCAAGCAAACATAAGGTGTACCATAAATGTAGAGGTCCAAGACAATATTTCAAAATTTATAAATCATGATCAAATCATCTTTGATCACATCAGTCAAAATCAACAAGATTCAAATCATCAACCTAACTAGAAAGTGTTTTCCCTTGGTAAAGTACAAAATAAGGCACTAGGAGACTATCAAAGTAAAATTAATCATCATATATCAAGTCAAAAATCAATCTCCTAGGTAGTTTGACTATGTTTTTCCATACTTTGCCAAAATTGCATAAGGCAAGAAATAGTCAAATGAGTATTTTGATGTTGTTATATCTTGTACATGTGAAGGTGTCAAGAGAAACTGATCATATGGGTTTATTTAGTGTTAAGCATATATAGTTTATGCTAAATTTGAGATCATGCAGTGAAGTGCATCAAAAATTATAGATTCTCAAAGTTGGCCTCTCAAGCAGATTTGGACATAGTTGGCTCTATGATAGAAACTTTTTATAAGGTTTGCATGCATGAGAGCTTCAAGATATATTCATCACATGGTTGGATTATCTTTTATGATGAGATCATCTAGTCTAAATTTGAGATCAAGCATTGTGTTGGGTGAATATTTTGTCATCAACTAACTGAAGGCAAAATGGGTATATCAACCACAGTACAAGGAGATTTATGCAGGAAAAGGGGTGTGGTTACCATAGTTATAATGAGATAAATCTCTCCTCTTAGCAAGGGAAGGTTCCCTATAAACTATAATATGTTATTATAAATTGAAAATAGACTCAGGGTTGAAATCATACCATCCACCTCTCTTTTTTCATAGATGATGTTCACAAAGTGAAAGAGAAACTTGGTGTAATAACTAAAAGTATTTATCTTCTTTCAAAAATGATATTCAATAATTAGCCAAATAAAACTCCCAGGTAGTAACTAGTTCCACAAGAAACCAATGAAAGCACAAAGTATTTTGTTGCTTCTCTCACTGATGTAGAATGAAAACATAGTAGAATGAAGTGCAGCCCAAAGTCTCCACCTAGAACTACAACAAAATATAAGATCGCAAGGATAAAAGTAGTTCAAAGCCTTTTTAAAACCCTTCTCACCAAAACATGAAAAACATAAACTAAAGGTAATTATAGTAGCACAAAGCCTTCATAATTAACTTCAAGACATCATTCAAATAATTTCTACACACTCTACTTATTTAATCAAATAGATGAGATTGTTAGGAAAAGGACATAAGAAAAATTTCCTAAAAATACAAATTATTCCAACACAAAGTTTGGAAAATCACCTGCTTTCTCATTCATTCAAGAAAATATGATTTACAATCTAAGCTCAAAGTCTCAAGAAGCATCTCGATTTGGGCAGAGCTTTTGCTTTTTATTACCAAAAAAGAAGTCCTTATTACAAAAGAGGCTCTCCTTATTTATAGGGAGAGGCCTTGAGAATTGAGAAAAGACTTAAATATTTTGACCTAGTCAAAGATAGAAGTCTTTGTTGACTTTGGACTTTCCATATTTTTACATGTAATTTACACATGACAAAAGTACATGTGCAAATGTCCAAAGTGGTTACAAAAGTGCATTTAGAAAAAAGGAAATTAAATCAATAAAAATTTGACTCAATTTTCAGCTCCATCTTTCTTTATATGAGCATCGCACATGGTGATAGATGCTTGTATCCCGATACTATTTGGAGTAACAGTATTCTTGAAAATCATCTTCACCCTGACTATGGCATCTTTTACTGCAGTGACTGATTTTGCATGACTAGTTAACCTAGTTTTTAGATTGTCTAGAGTTAAGTGATTTTCTAGTATATTATCCATGGAGGCCACTAAGAATGGTTTATCTTCAAATTCCTTTTAGAACATACCTTTGAATTCCTGAACCATTTCATCAGCTGAAAGGAATTGGTTGTCTTGCGATGTAAGCTTGCAAGGCAGCTCCTCTAACTTGTGTAACAAACTGATGTCACTTTGTTCTCTGAGGTCTTTCAATTTTTTGAGGTCGCTGACCAACTCCTTAAGCACTCGACTCCTATATATCAATGCTTATTTTGTTTTAGTATAAGAGTCTCTATCAGCAACGATGCCAATTGATACTAGGGTGCTTATTTTTAACTTCTTCATATCCACCCACTTATCAAGATACTCTTTTATGCTTTCAACCTCTTGAGAAATGGTTTTGATAAGATCATCTAGTTCATTCCTTGCTTTCCTCATCTTGCCCATTTTCTCAGACAATTCTGTGAGCAAGGAAATTCCTTGTGTATGCATCTTATTTAAGTACTCTTCAAGTATTTTTCCCTTGAGATAGGTGCTTTTTACTTTCTGAATCACGGGGTCATCTATGGAGATAGCCTCTAGAGTTACTATTTTTGGAGTGAAAGTAATCCTCCTTATCACTATAGTAAATTGTTCCACCATCACCTTATAATGATCCTTCATTTCTCTTTCTCTGTCAAATTTTTGAACCATAATGTCCATTGCTGATTGCAAATCACTCTTAGCACTTTTGTGAGTTATCTTACCCAACTCAATTCGGGAGATAGAGTAGTCACTTATATCAAAATTTTCAAGATTTGCATCATGTGGAGGCTTTGCTATTTCTAGAAATTTGTGCCCTTTATCCCCAATCATCTTGGAAAGAATTTTTGGCTTTTTAGGAGCCCTGACTTTCAATGGCACCATTTTATTGAAATCAAAGTCATCTGGAGAGATGGATTGTTTCTTCCTCTTGGGTGTATAAGTTGACAACTAAGATGAGAACACATAAGCACTTACATTATGAGTAATCTCTATCATTGACATTACTAGGGTCTCACTTGCACCAGTAGTGGAAATAATCGGTGGAGTATCAGTAAGAATTGCACCTTCCACTGAATGATTGAAAGTAGAGCTATCTCTGATATCAAAAGATGGAGATGACAAAGTGGGGATTGACCCAGAGGAGTGAAGAATATCTCTAGAAGTGCCTTGAGGGTCATTGAAAATAATTTTGGAAGGAGAGGCTACTCTAGAAGAGGGAACACTGATTGGAGAAATTGGTGGAGTTACATCAGGTGAGTCAAGCGGGGAAGAGGAAATTCCTACATCTGGATGTACACCTACTTATGGAGACAAAGTTTCCTTTTTTGATGATCTATGGGCCTATCATCAGTCTCCATCTATTCTACTATTGGTTCTTCGATGCTCTACTTCTCAACTTCCATTCCTATTATTTATGGCTCTTTTTTTGTTACTTTCAACTTTTTGGTCACAAAGATGATTCTAAGTTTGTGCAGTCTAGAAGAAGAAGGGACATCATCTTTATTTTTTGTTCTATTTTCCAGTCTTATCCTTGTTTCCTCTTGAAATTTAGCTTCTGACCCTATGATGAACTCTTTCAAGGTGATTCCCTTATTTTTTAACCAATCATTGGTGTTTGCCAATATTGGTTTGAATCTTCTCCTTAAGGAAGTCTATTCCTTTTGTGACCATTGGATTGGGGGAAGAAGGGCATTGGTGACCTGTTCAGTATGGTATCTATTATTGATCACATCACCATTATCCACTAGGCTTATAGGGATATCAGCAAGCCCTAAATATTCTATTTTCTCAAGGGACAATCTACTATAGTCCATCTTTTTGATGTCTTCAGTTGTCCTCAAATCAACCCAAACATCTTCGATCATCAGCTCATGAAACTGGGTCTTCCTCTAGATTATATCTTTCATGCCTTTATAATCAAACTTTGGCCTCCTTTTGAAATGCTTCATGGTTATGAGTTGCATTTTAGTCTCCATTGCTCTAGCATTTCCAGTGATCAATACTAAGAACCTGCCAATTTCAATCGAGAACCTGAAACCATGTTTCTTGAGTTCCATCTACTTATTTTGTACAACAATAATTTGCCTACATAACTCCATCAAGACCAATTTGTCTTAAGGGAATCTTGGAAGCATATATGGATGACCTTGGAAAAAGCCAACCTACAGATAACAAAAAGAAGGGAACTATAAGAACATACATCCGAGGTCATTCACAATGGTTCAGGCTTCATCTGACACTTTTTTTTGTTTTAATTGGGGATCAAAAAGACACAAAAATACTATGAAGAAAGCATTATTTACCCTTCTAAAATGATGGATAGAACCCTTCAATGTTAACTGAGGGTAATATTGATATACCAGGGTTACTTTCCTGTCTCCTTCTGATGTTAAACCTAGGAAGGTTCTCATTGATGCCACAATATACACTAAGTATGATGTCATATAGAATTTGGAGGTAGTGGATAACTTCATCAATTACTCATGTAGAGCATTGTTGATTTGTTCTTCCCAAAAAATGACTTGTTTGCCTTAGAGAATTATCTTAACGAAGGAGTACATACATTCATGAAACTGAGAAGAAGAGGGTAAACCTCTTACCCTGCTGAGGAGAGTGATTAGGTCACCAAATTCTTTAATGAAATCACTCCTTGGAAAGCTCCATGGCCATCTTGACAAGTTTTCCCTTGGGGTCTTGAGCCATCTATTGTTGATTACTTTCTTGGCTCTTTCAAGATCTTTGTCATATTCCCTTTGTGCTTCAATGAAATCAAGTTTTAATACTTCAGTAGTGGGAGGGCATATGAACACCTTGTCGATGAATTTAGAGTCTAGTTTGAGCACCACGTTACCACCAGTGTCTAACATAGCCTTGGTATCCTTTTTGTAGAACTAATCACATTGGAGAATAAACTCTATGTTGTGAGCCACTATAGGGAAAGAAGATACTAGGTGAATATTGTTCTCGATTATCTTCTTCATTTCATGGCTGGGATTACTTACTTTAGTCCTTTCTATGAACTCAGCCATATCCATGTGACTGATCTCTGTATCCCTAATGTCATTGACGTTAGAAGTAAATGAGGTGATTGGGAAAACACCTTGATATTTATACTTCATCATCTTCAACTTTGTTGGAGAAATCTTAGTCATCTAAAAGAGCTTTTGTCAAAAGGACATCGATGAAGAAGGATCCTTGAGAGAAATTACAACAAGAATCATGATTGTGTAATCAGGGAAAAAATTGGCAATCTGGGAAAGCTGCACTTTTGATGATCATGACCATAGGAATGTGCTTGAAAGGGCTAAGGTAGGAGTAGGTTGAAAAGCCAAAGGAAAGTGAGCTCAAAAAAGCAAAAATTCAAAATTTCCTAAATTTAGGAAAATTTGAGGAAATGTATGCGAGGGTGGAAAAAATTGCCACCCTTACATATAAGGGAAAGTCATTGTGCATAGTTAGTAATTTTTTTTGCCATTGCGCATTCACTTTGTGCAGGGGAGGCAAAAATTGTTGCCCTTGCATGTGGGGGGAATTTGTGTAAGGGCAGCAAAAATTGCCATCCTTGCACAAATGGCAGAGGATTTGTAAAGGCAAATTTTTTTGTTGCTATCACACTGGCTTAGTGGGTTTGCGTAAGGGTAGCAAAAATCACCACCATTACACAAGCTAGAGCAGCTGACAGGGTTACGGGGGGGTTTATAGGCTTTTCACCTAGATCGACTCTGTGGGGAAGAAAGGAAGGAGGGGAAAAGCAAAAATAAAACCTAAACAAGAAGGGGAAGAGGAAACTAAACTTGAAGAAAAGAGAAAAACAAAAACAAAATGACAACATAGAAACTAAAGAGAAGAATGCAAAAACCTACCTAGAAAATTGCAATCCTACGCTTGAATATGAAAAAATCATGAACCCACTCATTTGCACGGTCGACTGGATGTAGGGAGAGGAGAAGACAACCTGGAATGATCCAAATAAGGTTTAAATCAGGTTTAAAAGGGGATAAATTTGACCCCAAAAACTTGGTGTGTGCAGCCATAAATGTCACGTGTGAAAACTGATGTCATGTAGGGGCCGCAAAAATTGCCACCTCTGCAAGATGAGGTTCAAGAAAAATACAAGGGCAGTGATTTTTGCTACTCCTGCATGGAATGATGTAAGGGCAATGATTTTTACCACCTTTACATGATAAAATAAAAGGGGATGTAATGGCGGTAATTTTTTTCGACCTTGCATAAAAAGAAAATTTAAAAAAAAACTAACTCCTTGGAAAAAGCTCTGTTTTCTCTCTGATCGCATTGAGACCTTAACAAATTCCATGTTTCTTGGCACAATCGTAATGAGGGAAGGTTGTGAACTTTTCAAGGATGTCAGTTGACTAAACTCAAGATCAAGTGGAACTTGTCTCAAAAGATGAACTTAGAGTGAAATGGACAAGTTTCGTAGGGGTTATCCCAAAAATGAGCGTAACTAATTTTAGGAACAACAGCTAGCTCCTGTTGGGGAACTTTTATTGATCGAACCTTGAAATGATTGATGGGAGTAGAAACTAGTCTCTAAGTGCCTTCATCCATGTCATTGGGCCACAAAATCAAGCTAAGAAAGAAAAAGACATGAAAAACCAAATAAAAATAAATAACGTAAGACTATACAAATGTACAAATGAACTCATTTAATACTTCAAGGATTGAAGTGCTTTAGATGTTGCCCACTGTGAGGCAGTGAGAATGGTGTCCCATCTAGATATCCCAGCAAGAAGCTATTTTCACCATAGACCTGATGAATGATAAATGGACCTCACCACAAAGAATCAAATTTGCCATGCATTCCTTTTGGTTCCCTCCTCTTGTCCCATAACAAGACTTGATCTCCAATCTAAAAATCATGAATCCTTTCCCTCTTATCGAAGAGTTTATTTACCTAATTTTGATGTGCAGTAATCCGGTCCACTACCATGGTTCACTGCTCATCTAGTTCAGTTAGGCACATGATCCTTTTATCAATAGAATTTTTGAAGGTTGAATCTTTGATCGTCTTTGCCAACTTTAGTGCTGGTAGTTCCAAGGTGATTGGTATCTCTAAATTTAAACCATACAAGAGTTGGAAAGGTGACATGCCTATTTCCCTCTTGGGTGTAATCTTATCTACCCACAAAGCATCAAACAATGCTTTATGCCAAGTCCTCTAATTATCATCTACTAGTTTTCTTATAATAGTAACCAGGTTCTTGTTGCTTGATTCTTCTTGACCATTTCCTTGCAGATAATAGTCGAAAGAGTGGGAAAAAATAATCCCATAATTGTAACAAAAATTAGTAACCTCTTGAGAAGTGAAACAAGTAGCATTATCTGTCACAATCTTAGTCGGGACCCCAAATCGGGAGATGATATTTTCTTTAAGGAAATTACATATCACTTCCAAAGTAGCATGCTTAGTTGGAATGGCCTCCACCCACTTGGTAAAATATTCCATTGCAGTGAGAACATAGTCATGTCTAGCACTTGAGGATGGGTTCATGGTGCCAATGAAATCTATTCCCCATTGTTGAAAAGGCTCTTTAATTACTATAGGGTTGAGGGGTAGCGCAGCCAATTTGGGTTTCCTGATGAATTGTTGACACAACTCACATCTACGTACCCAAGTGTATGAATCTTGAAAAAGAGAAGGCCAATAGTAACGGGCTCATAGAATCTTATGAGTAGTCACAGGTGCAAAAAAATGTCCTCCATAAGCCAAATCATGGAAAGACTCCAAAAGTTTACTTTTTGGCACCTCATCGATGCAACAAAAAAATACCCCATCAAGGCTTCTTTTATACAAACCATTGTCCCACAAGACATAGTTAATAGCCTTTAACTTAAAATTCATTTTTTATTTATAGAATAGAAGGGTGGGACACTCACCATAGGTAAGAAAATGAGTGATATCAGAATACCACTCATCATTAGTAGTGACAAAGAGAACTATAGGCACATTTTTTACCTCTGTTTCTTCATGCCATATTTTCTTTGGTATGTTATCAGTAATTAACTGTCAGAGGCCTTTTCCCTGCATAAGCTTGGTAGGTTTGATGTCAAGATCAAACCCCTATATTTTAGAAATCTAATTTCCCATTTTAGTACCAAACTCTTGTTAAGTTAGAATGGAGTTCACTATCATATCAAGAACTAGAGCAACGGTGTGTGAATTCAAGATGTAAAAATGGAAGTGCTTTACCACCTTTACCACAACATAAGCATGCTTTTCCATGTTTGAATACTTCAGCTCATGAGCTTTGAGAGGACAACTCATGAATGAGATGGGATATTCCACACCTTTATTCTGTTGAACCAAAATGGTTGAAAGTGTGTGTTCAAAAGCATAGCTATATACTACAAAGTATTTGGTGTAATCCAAACAAACTAGGATCAGGGCATGGGTGATAGCTTCCTTAACATCTTCAAATGCTACCTTGCCTTCTTCAATCCAATGGAAAATAGCTTTACCCTTCATCACGTTGACAATTTGGTGAGTCTTCTCTACAAACTCAGGGATAAACCTTCGTAGAAAATTCACCTTTCCAAAGAAAGAATGAACTGCAGTCTTATTAGTAGAAAGAGTAAGCTCTTGGATGGATTTGACTCTTTTTGAGTTAATCTTTATGGCTTCTTGAGATACAGTGTGACTGAGAAGTTTTCCTTTGTTACTCCAAAAATTGACTTCTTGGGATTAAGGGAAATGCCATTCTATTGACATCATTCTAGCACTTGTTGCAAATGATACATGTGATCAGAATGATGCTTGGAAAAGATGGTCAAGTCATCAAGATATACCACAATAAACTTCCCCATTTTGTTTCTGAAAGCAAGATCCATTGCTCTCTGGAAGGTGGCACCAGCATTGATTAGGCCAAAAGGCATTCTATGATATGCAAAAGTGCCCCATAGTGTAATGAAAGTGGTTTTATGTTGGTCTGCTTCACCAACTTCCAATTGATTATACCTAAAAAGATTGTCCAACATTGATAACATTTTTGAACTAGTCATTATCTGCAACACTTGATCCATGATGGGTAAGGCGCAGTTGTCTTTTAGAGAAGATTGATTTAAGTTTTTAAAATTGACACAGATACAAATTTCTCCATTCTTTATTCTCACAAGAACTATGTTAGCAATCCAGGTGGAATGATGGATTGGAAAAATAATTCTTGCATTCAGCATTTTTTGGATCTCAAAAAGAATAGTACCTGATATCTTGTGGTTATATTGCCTTTGTTTCTGCTTGTGAGGAAATGACCCAACCTTGAGAGGAATTTCATGCCAAATTTCTTCAGGCCTAAGAGACTTCAGATCATCGTAAGAGTATGTCAAAACATCAATGTAATGGTGAAGTAGAGTAATAAATTTGATCTTTTTCTCAGGAGTGAAATAATTCCCAATGTTGACCATTTTGGGATTATCTTCTGTACTTAGATTTATTTGCTCAAAATCCTTGGAAGAACTTGAATCTATTTTCCACTGCTTGGCATACATGTCATGCCTATCAAATAACTTCTCAAGAGAAACCAAACCTTTTGGAATTTTATTTCCTTTGAGCTAAAGGAACCCTTCATCAGTTTTTAAATTTGTTTTAGAAGTTAATTCCCATGATGGAGATTCACTGGCTTCAAAACAAAGCTTCTCAAAGTTATCCCTCTATTCAATAAAAGCAATGATTTGATTTTCATTATTAAATACCTACCAATGGTTGCCATTATCAGGTATACTTGGTCGAAATACCAATTTGATAGTGTACTTGTGCCCTTTGAAATCATGGTGAGGAACCATGAGGGTCGCAAATATGGCCAAGGAATCTGTTCGATCATTGAACTCTCTAAGCACCACAAAAATATTGAAAGCTTCAAAACTTTCAATACAATCCCATACAAGGTTGTGATAATGTCATAATCTTTCATTCTTGGTTTGATACAGGTTCCTTACTTGACAAATGACCAGTTTAGCATCTCTTTTGGTGTGAAGAAGCTTAACGCCTTTAGCTTGAGTAGCTTTCAATCCAAGCAGTAAAGACTCATACTCAGCAGTGTTATTGGTATTATTGAACTATAACTTATATGAATAAGGAAAAATTTATCTTTGAGGGGAAATCAAAATAATCACAGCTCCAAAACTGGTAGAAGAGTAGTTGCCATCAAATTCTAGAGTCCAGACATCATTCGAATTCGATCTTCTTTCAAAATTTTCATCATTAGGGAGAGAAAATCCTTTTTTGTCTAAACTTTGCTTTAACAATTCTTCTATTTTTTTATCTAAATTTTCTGAATTGTCACTTAAAGAAATTTCATTTGATGAGTTACAAACATCTTCAGTGGTCAAAAAATAGTTACCCATTCTCGATGATTTAAATAAAATTTGAGCTTCGGGATCTAATGCTTGGGTGACTATATATTTTGACTCTTTCTCAGGAAGCAATTTTTTCATGATGTCTTTAATAGATATCCTTGCTTCAAACAGATCCATATTCAATTCTCCACCTATGTCCTTGTAAAATTTATGCCCGAGTAGAATGCCATAAGAGGCTGGAACATCAGCTACCAAGATTGTCATTTTAATCCTCTTATCTGAGAAAGCTACAAATGCAAATTGAGCATCTTTAATTTGACCCAGGAGTGGGACTAGCTTATTTTCCATGGAGAAACATCTCTCAAACATCTTAGTCAAGGTAAGACCAAGAGAATCTACTACCTTGGTGGGCATAACATTATCATAGGCTCCAGAGTCTATTATACAGTTGCTCAACATATGACTGTTTATCAAAAGGGAAACATAGAAAGGTTCTATTTTTCTGGGGGCAACAAGAGGATTAGCGACAAGATTATTCTAGATGGATTTGTTCTTTGAGGAATCATGAGACACCTTTGGAAAATCTTGTCCTATAGGGACAATTTTATTTTTTACGTATTCAGCTAGCCTATCAAACTGTTCAAGATTAGCTCTCAAGTACTCAACTTCAGTCATTTGAATCTTGGTATTTTTGGCATGATCAATAATATCAAATAATTGAAATGAACTATAAATAGAGGGAAGAATTCCATCATCTTGATCTTTATTGGGTGTGGCACTGGTCTGAGAAATAGAAGTAGAAGGTACAGGCTAGTTTGAGGTACTTACTTTCTTATTAGTCACTAGGTCCTTTGATTGGAAAGGCAATGAAGTCTCTCGTTTAGAAATCAAGACTACTAGTTGAGGTTCTTCTCCTAGTTTTCATTTATCATCTTGTTGATTTGACTACTTTTAGGACCTGGTGAAAATAGCATATGATCCATCAAACACTTCTCCCTTACTTTTAGCTTCATCTTGATAATTTAGGAAACTAATATTGGAGTTGCCAACTAATTCTTTTTCTCCTTTTGTAAACAGATTAGCATTATCTTCTTGGTCCAATTTAGGTTGGAAAGAGGAATCATGTTTAGCTTTGAGGTAACCAACTACTGAGTTAGCTGGTGTTGCTTCAATGGCAAGCTTCCCCTGGGAAGAAGGTAGATGATTTGGTTGCCCTTGATTTCTGGCAACATTGTCTTGATATGATTAGTTCTAAAATGTCCTCCTTGGCATATCTCGATAAGGAGGAGCAGACATACCTTGGTCCATTTGTCTTTTTAGGGATAGCAGTTCATTTGTCAATTTTTGTACCGTAGGATCTGTGGTGCTCGTGGAAGAAATTTCAGCAGATGAGGAAAATTTATTTTTATTAGAGTCTTTTCTGATCTTACTTTCCATGATAAGATCATCTTCAACCTCGGTAGCCAAACTTTGAGAAGTAGAAAGATCCATAGGGCTAGCCCACCTTAGCAGAAAACTCACTTCAAGAAGTTGAGAGTTGATGGAAAAGCACTTAAGATTTTCTGGTGTTAGCTGAGCAATTGTAAGAATTCTATTCCTCAGCTTATTGAATTTAGCAATGAAGTATCGCATAGGCTCATGACGCTCCTTCTTCATTTCCGTAAGCTAAGCCGATAAGTCATGTGCATCTTCTGTGAGTTTGAACCTAGCCTTAAACTTGGCTTTGAGAGTATTTTAATCAGTTATAGTTTGAGCTTGAAGATGGTAAAACCAGTCCACAGCAGTGCCTTGCAAAGTTTCCACAAACAATCTCACTGCTATATCTTCATATTCCACACCTATCACACCACATGCTATATAGAAAGCAGTAATATGTTCATCAGGATGAAATTTTACGTCACCATAGAATTTGGAAAAATTATTCCTTGAACTATGAAGTAGTTCGTGTAAAGGTGGGGTTAGATTAAGAGGGCCAAAAGTGTTACCCCAAGGACCATGGGCTGCCATGATGTGACGGTTAAAAGGAGGGATAACAAACCTTTGTAGAGCAAGTATAGAAAAAACTCTACTAGTACTAAAACTAGAAGCTTCACCTGGTATTGGAGATCTGACGTTGGTAGAAGGAAAACTCCTAATTCACTGAAGGTGAGATGGAGGGGAAATCTCAAAATTATTTTGTTGCACCAACTCAAATATAGGATCAATAATACCTTGAGCTCTCTAGCTTCATGTATACAGTGGATCTACCAGAGTGTAGAATGGAAAAAGAACTAGAAATATTTTAATTTGAAGCTTTAGGCTTCAAAGTACACGTTCTTTCCCTAGCAAAGTCACCAAAAACTATTCGGTGAATATTTTGTCATCAACTAACTAAAGGCAAAATGGGTATATCAACCACAACACAAGGAGATTTATGTGGCAAGAGGGGTGTGGTTACCACATCCATAATGAGATAAATCTCTCCTCTTAGTAAGGGGAGGTTCCCTATAATCTATAATATGTTATTATAAACTGAAAATAGACTCAGGGGTGAAATCATACCATCCACCTCTCTTTTTTCAGAGATGATGTTCACAAAGTAAAGGAAAAACTTGGTATAATAACTGAAAGCATTTCTCTTCTTTTAGAAATGATATGCAATAATCAACTAAATAGAACTGTTGGGTAGTAACTGGTTCCACAAGAAACCCACGAAAGCACAGAAAATTTCATTGCTTCTCTCACTGAAGTAGAATGAAAACACAGTAGAACGAAGTGCAACCCAAAGTCTCTACCTAGAACTACAACAAAATATAAGATCACAAGGATAAAATTAGTTCAAAGCCTCTATAATACCCTTCTCACCAAAACATTAAAAAACACAAACTAAAGGTTATTATAGTAGCACAAAATCTTCATAACTAACTTCAGGACATCATTCAAATAATTTCCACACACTTTGCTTATTTAATCAAATAGATGAGATTGTTAGGAAAAGGACATAAGAATAATTTCCTAAAAATACAAATTATTCCAACACAAAGTTTGGAAAATCACTCGCTTTCTCATTCATTCAAGAAAATATGATTTACAATCTGAGCTCAAAGTTTCAAGAAGCATCTCGATTTGGGCAGAGCTTTTGCTTTTTATTACCAAAAAAGAAGTCCTCATTACAAAAGAGGCTCTTCTTATTTATAGGGAGAGGCCTTGAGAATTGAGAAAAGACTTAAATATTCTGACCTATTCAAAGATAGAAGTCTTTGTTGACTTTGGACTTTCCATATTTTTACATGTAATTACACATGACAAAAGTACATGTGCAAATGTCCAAAGCGGTTACAAAAGTGCATTTAGAAAAAAGGAAATTAAATCAACATAAAGTTGATTAAATTTGTAGCTCCATATTTCTTTATATAAGCATCGTACATGGTGATAGCCACTTGTATCTCGATACTGTTTGGAGTAACAATATTCTTGAAAATCATCTTCGCCCTGACTATGGCATTTTTCACTGCAGTGACCGATTTTGCATGACTAGTTAACCTAGTTTTTAGAATATCCAAAGTTAACTGATTATCTAGTATATTATCCATAGAGGCCACTGAGAATGGTTTATCTTCAAATTATTTTTGAAAGATACCTTTGAATTCTTGAACCATTTCATCAGCTAAAAGGAATTAGTTGTCTTGCAATGTAAGCTTGCAAGGCATCTCCTCTAACTTGTGTAACAAATTGATGTCACTTTGTTTACTGAGGTCTTTCGATGTTTCAAGGTCGATGACCAACTCCTTAAGCACCTAGCTCCTATATATCAATGCTTCTTTTATTTCAGTATAAGAGTCTCTATCAGCAACGATGCCAATTGATACTAGGGTGCTTATTTTCAACTTCTTGATATCCACCCACTTATCAAGATACTCTTTTATGCTTTCAACCTCCTGAGAAATGATTTTGATAAGATCATCCAGTTCATTCCTTACTTTCCTCATCTTGCTTGTTTTCTCAGACAATTCTATGAGTAAGGAAATTCCTTATGTATGCATCTTGTTTAATTACTATTCAAGTATTTTGCCCTTGAGATAGGTCCTTTCTGCTCTCTAAATCATGGGGTCATCTATGGAGATAGCCTCTAGAGTTACTATTTTTGGAGTGAAAGTAATCCTCCTTATCATTGTAGTCAATTGTTCCACCATCGCCTTATAATGATCCTTCATTTCTCTTTCCCTGTCAAATTTATGAACCATAATGTCTATCACTGATTGCAAATCACTCTTAGCACTTTCATGAGTTATCTTACCCAACTCAATTCGGAAGTATAGAGTAGTCACTTATATCAAACTTTTCAAGAGTTGCATCCTGTGGAGGCTTTACTATTTCCAAAAATTTGTGCCCTTTATCCCCAATATTTCCAAAAATTTGTGCCCTTTATCCCCAATCATCTTAGAAAGAATTTTTGGCTTTTTAGGAGCCCTGACTTTCACTGGCACCATTTTAAGATCATTGAGATTTTATCAATCTTATTTCCAGTGTAATTAATAGTTGAAATAATATTGAAGAATGGCTAGAACTTTTTTTTGGTAAACCAAAACAAGATTTAGAATTGCTAAATAAATTAGTAACTATTTCTATAGATCCAAGAGAATCTATTTATCATTTCATTCATAGATTTAATAAATTATGACAAAAGATTCCATGTGAACTTAGACCTATAAAAAAGTTGTCTAGACTATATTTTTGCAATACGTTACCTTTAAAATATAAAATGGATTTAAAAGATAAGGACATTACAGATTATGATGAAACTATAGATTTTTGTATTGAGTATGAAAATAAGTTAAAACATGTCATTTTTAATGATAGATCTATAATAGGGTTGAATTCTTATAATACATATTTTTTAAAATCCATTCATATTATCATTGGTTTAGTCAATAACCAAATGCTTCGAGCATGCTTTACTTTAAGCAAAGGTTCTTTAAGATTGAGGAGTATTACAAAGACTAAGGGATGACTGAATAATTATTTCTATTCCTTCAATACATTAATGGCCTTCAAGACCATCCATTTCAATAAAATACAAGGAACAAACCAGAGATTTATTAAAAAATAAAAACTCAACATCAAGGGGATTGGTCTATAGGACCATCTTAACTCATTAAGTCTTGGTAAGGGTGACCTCAGTCTAACTTAAAGTCTTCATGCCCTTTTGATAGAACTAAAAGGGTAGAGTTAAGCTTTTATTTAAAATTCTTCTTCAATTATAGATGTACTCATTATAAGGAAGGTTTATAGTAGGTAGCTTACTCAACTGCTAAGACCAAAGGGACTTTTCACAAGGCACCCATTTTTACCCCAAATAATGTCACCATTAAGATTTAAATAATATATCTATATTGTTATTAATAACAAACTCATAGCTATTTATTGAATTCCACTCATATTTGTACAAGAATAATCTATTAAATCATAACACTTTTTAATTATAAAATAATACATAATGTCTATAAACAAGCCATTCAAGACCAAGATTTAAGGAAATCCATTTGTTTATTTAATTAAAATAGCCCAAAAGGCTAAAGTATATTTCATACATATTGGATCCTTTTAAAGGTCCCATAACCCAATTATTCATACATATATAACTCAATTTAACACTAAAGTGTTAGTTCATAGAAAACAAATATTTTATTCCATAGTTGAAATATTATCCAAACTTTATCCTTAGTAAGCATATTACAAGTAGGTTGGTTTTTGTAGCATTAATAATACAATAGATTCATGGTCTTATTAACATAATGGAGATATACATCTCTTGCTCTGATCTAAATTAGAAAACCCAACAGTCTTTAACTATTTTCCACATCCCCTCCCAAGCATCTATTGCCCATAATAAGGAAGGCTCACCACCCAACCGTTTATCATCATTAAGTTGCTACTATAAAACACCCCCAAACTTGAGACTCCTAGCTCTGAACATGTTTATATCACTTGGCAAAGGCTAGAATGGGTATCTAAGCAAGGGTATTTAACATAAGGTAAGACCATGCAACACCTACAAAACTATTCCCAATCTTTCCCAAAGAGATTTCCATCTCAATAATAGCAAATAAGCATTCCCATGACCATTCAAATGAAGTAAAACATTCAATAATATAGTATATGTAGAAAATTTCTTAAAACATAACAAGGTTTACAAAAAATCATGAAATAGCAAGAGGATTCCATCACTATATTACTTCTTTCCAATGGTCATGGGAGAGTTGAACAACCTACCATTATGCCCTGCATAAGAGGACTTCAAACATTACCATCATGACATTCATCGCTGGATCAAATAATCTTCTATTGTGCCCTACATCAGAGGACTTTGATATGCTACCATCATGAAAATGTTGCTCCCATACCACCATCACATAATGTCACAACAACATATTAAAACATGCATAAGATCAAAACACTTCATGTGAATAAGGAGGCACAATCCTCTCCAAAATCCTCAAAGGACAAAGACAACATGGTGGCCAATACTCAACCATGGATAAATAATAAAATAGGCAAAATAAACAAAGTTGTCTTATTCTCCTAGAAGCAAACATCAAAGAGAGAATTTAATCATTTCATTCCAAATGAATAACAAAGGACATAAGTTACTATAAATCCCACCTATTGATCTCCTGGGCACCTTGGCACTATATTCTAGATGTCTAGGCTCGACTCTCCTAAATAGATGATCTCATCTGTTACTTCTCTTTCTCCTATACTAAGTATAATTACTTTTAAACTGGTAAAAAGTCCCTAACAAGAGGAAATTGACTTATATATATATATATATATATATATATATATATATATATATATATATATATAGACATCTCAGGATTAGCCAACCACCAGCCGCTTTTTAGTCCATACCTCATTAAGGGACATTATTTTCTATGTTTAGTTAAGGTGCATAGTGGCTCTTGCAGAGTTCTGAGGTTGATTTTATGGTTATCTCACCTCGATCTCCATGAGATTTCTGTCGAATGCATTTAATGGAAGATCTCTAAGTTGGACACTAGATAATTTAGATGTTGGCTACAAGATCTTACAGCTAGGCAACAACAAGTTTCATCGACCAAGATTAAAGGCTAGCTTACTAAAACATAAGTTAAGTCAACAAGTGTGATAGATTAGGCATTTTATTAATTTAAAATAGGTCTAAGAAAGGTTAAGGTATTGATTAGTGATAAAACCATACTTGGCATAGTCTCTTACCTTCATTGGTCCTTTTCATGTCCCTAACACTCAATGCACACATCAAATTCCTCTAATCCAATAGTCAAAGCTACAAAATTTAATCAAACAATCTTTTTATTCCATTAACCATAGCCAATCATTCATGGAATATCAACATACATGTAGATAATTTCATGTGATTCAATACATAAGTATTTTCCATCTCATAAGATTAGAAGCAATGATTCAACATGATTTAAGTCAATATATCTCATAGACATAAACAAATTTCATAACTAGGCATTGCATAAAGAAATATAAACATCATTCCTTCATAAGTAAACAATCAAAACATGATTGATAATAGGTTTTTCTCATGGTTCTAAACACATGACAAACCTTATTAATTCCTTGCATGTCTTAGTTGGATGTGACTTAACAACATAAGTCAATAATCAGAACATAAAAGTCATAATTCTATAGTCATCTTTCCAAAATATGAACACTATGCAAAACAAAGTCTTACAACATGTTATATAACTTCGTATGTGTATCTTCCCAGTGTTCATTGAGTCAAGGGTCTAAGTATGGTGTTTCTGTATGTTCTTAAGAATGATGTAATTTCTCAAGGTGTCAATATATTAGAAGCATAGATGAATGCAAGTTATAAGATAGACTCTGTGATCTTAACGCATTGTCTTAGCATCAATAAAATTGTATCATTCATTTAAGTTTTATATTAGATGTGGAGCCCTATCACAATCACATTGACTCTCGTGAAGTTCTCATCCACACTTAACAATATAAAAAGGCCACTCAAATATGTCATCACCTTGCTTTGATATAATTGACATGTATCATTTTGCACTATTGTTACATTGATGGGCCAATTTAAAATTTAATGCAATTGCATGTGTAGGTGTAAATTGTATACTTCAATGGAAGCTATAGGTTGCATTGATAGATGTGACATGTTATTTAAATTTGTATGTATATCTTCCTGGTGTTCATCACATCAGGGGTATAAGTATGGTGTTTTCATATGTTCTTAAGTATGATGTAATTACTCTAGGTGTTAATATATTGGCATCATGGATGAATGCAATCTATAAGATAAACTCTGGGACCTCAATGTCTTGTCCCAACATCAACAACATTGCATTATTCATTTGAGTTTTCATGAGACGTGGAGCCTTGCAACAGTCAAATCAACTCTTGTGATGTTCACATCCACCCTTGACAATAGAAAATGGCCAATCAAAGATGTCACCACATTCATTTAATATAATTGACATGTATCATTATTCACTACTATTATATTGACATGTTAATTTAATATTTAATGTAATTGCATGTCTAGGTGTATATTATATAGGATAAGTGTTATCCATATGGCACAACAGAGAAATATTCTTGTCTTGTAAATGGTAACGTGTCCATAGATACTAATATTATATTACATTGTTATAGTTTATATAATATTATATTGTTATATGTGGACCCTATTATACAATATCACCTAAAGTACCTTGTCAATACCCTTCACCATCATCGCACAACTCACCTTGAAATATTTCAATATTTGCATATTTTGTATAGCCTTGCCCTTTGTTTTAGGGGTTAAATTATGGCCTTTCTATATGTTTTTAAGTTGTATGTAATTGTTATACAATTCTGTATATTAGAAGCATGGATGAATTGAATCTAAACGATAGACTCTTGGACCTTAATGTCTTGTTCTCACATTAATGATAATATAATGTTGATTTGATCTACATATAGGATGTGGGGTTATGTCTCAATCAAATATGCTCTCATAATGTCCTCACCTACCATTGACAATAGAAAATGGCCAATCAAATATGCCACCACCCTACAAGATGTAAACACCTTAGTTGTAGGTGTAGGTAATTTAAATCCAAAAAATTAAATTAAATGCAGCATCAATGTAAGATATGGGTCCTTTAGTGTATTATAATAAATATAATATAATATAAGGTACTTTATATTGTGCAGTTTTAATCTTATTTAAATTGACACTTGGTGTGTTAGTGGAAGGTACATATTGCATAGTAGATATGACATGCCATTAAATTGTTCATGTGTATCTCCCCTAACTTACTCAAGTTTATCCCTTGAAATACACTATCATTTCCCTTCACCATCACCAAAAAACTCATATTATCACCTTCATCTCTTTATTTGTTGACCTCTTTTCGAAAAAGGAACCCCCTTCACACATACATATATATGTAAATATGTATAATACTATATATAATTTAAAGATATATTATAATATTAATAGATATTATTATAATATATTATTTATTATATATATCAATATTATAATATAATATTAATTTAATTTATAATATTAAATTATATTATAGTAATATATTTATAAAGCTTTTAGGACCAGTTTTGGATCCAATATGAATGTTTGGACTTTCTTCGACACAACCTTTTTTTCCATATAAATAGTAATGGTTAGAGAATAGAAATTAGTCAAATATTTTTGTACTGTAAGCCACTAGATTTAACATTTTGAGTGTTATTTAGGGTGAGTATTAAAGGAGATAAAGTCTCTATAGTTTCAAATGCATTCCAAGTGAGTGTAAACTGATTCAGAGCTCATACCGTGCGAGATGGATAGACAACTACAACTTGGAGATGACAAAACCATCGATATTAAATTACAAATAATTTTATGTAACATTGTGCACATGGTGAAGGGTGAGTGCGTAGTGAAGCACAACCAAATTTTAAATATATACATGTTTCCATTTTTTTTAACCCCCTTGGATACATGAAAAATAAATAAAGCAAAAACTTCGCACATTTCTCATGTTACATGGCATAATATAATAAGTTGAAGGCATAAAAAGTTATTTAATTTTATTGAAATCTGTGTTTTTAGAGGGAAGATCAAGGATACCCTAAGTAGTAGTGAAGCATGTGATCTAAGAATTTGACTCAAGAGAGGATGGTTAGTATAGTGTTAGTTCCAAAATGAAAGAAACACACTAATAGCATAACATCTTTAGGCCTAGACACTAGAAAGAGCTTAGTTAACAAAAACAATAAAAAGCAAGGAATCAAACACAATAATTCCTTCACCTTCCTTGGATGCTCCAAATGTCTTTGTAGTGGTGGCTTGCTCGGCTTGTGCTCATGAAGTTCTTGGCAATGGAAGTTTGGATACCTCCATCTCTCCTTGGTAACTTTGGCTTGTGGCTTGGCTTGGCTTGAAATCAATTTGGCATTATAACTTTTCATTATCAAGTCTTTTGAAGATATTTGAGCATAATAACTTTGCATCAAAATATCTTAGAAATGATGTTCATGGCCTCTCTATTTATAGATTTTTACAAATGTCTAGAATCAACCTAGATCATCCATCCTAAGATTGAGATGTGTGGTTGAGAATTAATTCAATTTTTGGAATTAAGTTTGTAATTATCCTCATCATGACATTAGAAAAAGGGGCAATTAAGATGCATAGAGGGAATCATGGAAGGCATTGATGATTCATATATTCAATATTCATTTCCAAAATAAATTATTCAACAAATTTTTGTGGAATTTCTTATGAAGCCTTGATTTGGATTAATTATCTCTTAAGCATGTTTAAGCACTTTATGCATAAATTACTCAAATTGATCAGAATGTCTTGTTATTGATCCAAAATTTGACTAGATTAGAATTAGAAGGTGATGTCAGGTGCACTAGAACCATATTCCCATTTAGAATGTTTCCAACGAAAAAATAAAAAAGGCACATGTCTTGTGTAAGAGATCTGATAGGAAAAAGCAATCTAGAGCACCTAGGTACAAAATTAGCATTTTGACTCAGAATGATTTGATCAAAGTTAGCTGACCCATAAATTGGATCGCCCCATTTAGGGATACCATAGCCAAAATTAGCACTTGAATATGTTAATTTCATATCATTTAATGTGTTTTAGTGTTTTTAGGCCAAATTATACATTTTAGGTGGAAATTGGCCAAAATCCTGATTGGAATTTATTGATGGCCAGATTTAGGTGTCTATAGTTTGCCCTTATTTGGGAAGACATTGAAAGATATAAGCACAGTAATGTCTTCTCAAATAATGAAAAGGTTATGTATGCCTACAACTATAATGATGATAAAATAATTGTATGATGCTCCCTCGAGGGAATAGTTAGCACAAGTAGGTCGGCAAACAATCCCTCAAAACGAAAGAAGCAAAATGAGGGGACCAAAGAAAGGAAAGATGATGGGGTGAAAATACAATGATACTAAAAAATTAGTCAAAATCATTGAGAATGCAAGTGGGGCGGTGCATAATGGTTTGCCCAAAGGTGGTTATAAACATTGTACTCTGGTAGTGGCAACATGGCATGATAACACAATAATTTTCCCAAAGGTGGTTATTATCATTAAGAAGATGGAGCTGCCCCTATTAGAATAGACAAACCACATAATAGCATACCCTTGTATAGGCAAAAAAAGTAAAGTGGTGAGAACATAATGATTTTCCCAAAGGTGGTTATAATCATTGATAAATATAGCTAGAATGGTGTACAATGATTTGCCCATAGGTGATTATAATCATTAGACCCTGATTATGGAAAGCATGATAAACTTGGTCGAGGATGATGATAACTTAACATAGAGGGTAATGATGAATTGGAAAAACCTACTAGTAGGGAGATGCATGTCTGAACTAATAAAGGTTGAAATTCTTTCATGGTTAATTACTTTATTTAGGATATTATTAAGAGTGAACCTAAATGATGGTGCTGAAGAGATGTTGCCATTGTTGAATAGACTTCTTGAAGTTGAGGTTTATTGTATCATGTGTCAGTATGCATCATGTTATAACATCATGAGGACTTGGTCAAAATATTTATGAGGACTGACTCCCATAATCCAATACTCAATAGAAAATAATGTGCCAATGATAAAAACCATGATGACAATGTAAACATATGAATAGGGTTGTATTCAAATGTAAGTGTGAACAAGGAATCACTCAATGAACACATATAAATTAAATCAAGGCAACAGTGTTGAAAGCAAACAAATAGACCAAAAAACAAACAAAAAATAAATAGAAATAAATAAACAAATAATGCAATAGAAACCCTACAAACATTGCCCCTAAAAAATAGGTGACAACTTAATAAATGAATAAAATGGGGGAATAGAATAAAAAGAAGGGGCTGGTTGAGTTGTCTCCATATACACTAGGCAAGTGGATGCTACCTACATAGTTCCATGGATGTAATATCTAATAAGAAACTTCAGGCCAAATGTAGTTCTCCTAAGGAATGGGAAGAATGTGATAACTAAGGAAAACAAACATAATAGATGTGATAATATAATAGGAATGGTCTTGAAAAATGGCAAGTGTGTGAGAGAAAAAGGCCAAAAAAGAGGGAAAATTAAATGACAAGTGATTTGCTTGTAACTTAGTAAGGATTCTCATAATCCTTAAGGCAAAGAAGTGGTTAATGTTTTTGTTCTTTTCTAACATTTTTTCAAATGTTTTTGGAATTGTTTTGGAGTGTCTCAACTCAATCAAGAATTATGGAACACTAAATGGTTCAAGCTCACAAAATGGTGAGAGTGTGGCTTAGGTTACTTGCAAAATGCTGAGAGTGTGGCTTAGGTTACTCATAAAATATCAAGAGCATAGAGAAAAGGCATGACTAATCTAACCTCAAAAAGTATTGAGCATTGCCTACTTAGCACTAGAGTATGACCTCAAGTCACTATAGTTCCACCCTTGTGGTAAAGGAAATTGACTAGTGTAGCAGTCACTTCAAACAAAATAGGTACAATTGGTAAAAAGGCATAGTATGACATAGGAAACGGTAAGTTGGTATGTCAAGGCTTAATATTGCCCTTCATTTGCCCATAGGAAGTTATAACTAGGACATAATGACATAGATCAATGATACTAATTTACCCAAAGGCAGTTATAACTAGTAGCAAGATCAGTGGGAAGAAAAGAATAACAAATGAAGGATGCAACTGCCAAAAATTCTATCACATTATTTCAAAATATGATCTCTATCTGAAGTTCTTGAATCGACTGATGAAACTAGATACCTTGATGCTGAAAATTTGTAATGAATGGTAAAAACCAAGGTCAAATGGGCTAGGCTTTAGAACACACTGGGATGATAGGTCAAAAGTGAAAAGTGGATATGGCGAAGAGGATGGATAAGGATGGTATTTGTACAAATAATAATATTGATAAAATAGCATAACTAAAATGGTCCTTAAAGACAATACACTTTAGCACTTAAGCATAGTAATGCTTGAGATGAATAATATTTATCAGCTCAAAAATTTTAGCTTCATCTGGTGTGACAAGTTTGTATGCTTCTGATCCATAATCTGCAGTAATGATGAAAGGCTCTATCTAGTTTGATTTAAATTTCCCTTTATGCTTCTCAGCCGTGGTATTCTTTTGGTTTTCCTTAAGAACAAGATCACCAAGTTCAAATGTTCTATTCTTAACACATCAATTATAGTGGCCTTTGAGTCAGTTCTAATATGCTTGAAGATTGTTGAGCATAGTTATGTGTTTCTCATCAAGTAGGTCTAGCTCTTAAAGGTGAGCTACTCGATAGTCATGATCATCTAGAACATGCTTGAAAGAGATGCACAATGAAAGCAATTTGACCTCAATGGGAAGGATGGCTTCAATACCATAGAAAAATGAGTATGGAGTGGCTCCTGTGAGGGTACAATGATTAGTATGATATGCCCAAAGGGTAGAGAATATCTAAAGGTGCCAATCACGACTAGCATCATTGATAATATTTTTGAGGATATTGACAATGGTTTTGTTGGATGCCTCAGCCTAGCCATTACCTTGAGGGTAATATGCTATAAAAATTTGTTGTGTGATGTTATATTCAGTACATAGTTGGTCTACATCCTTGTTCTTGAATGATCCTTCATTATTAGATACAATGTCAGAGGGGATACCATAGTGACAAATGAGATTATTGAAGATGAATTTGGAAATTTGCTTCCCAATCATGTAAGTGAGGGGTATAGCTTAAACCCACTTAGTGAAATACTCGATGGTGGTAAATATATGTTTATGGCTATTAGATGAAGTGGGGTTGATCTTCTGAATGAGGTCAAGTTCCCATGTATAAAATGGCTATGGTGTCAACATTAGTTTTAGAGTTGTTGCTAGGGCATGAATCAGATTAGTATGGTGTTGACATTTGTCACACTTCTTTACATATGTAGTTGCATCTCCATCCATTGTGGTCCAATAATAACCAGTACGCAAGAGCTTTTTAGATAGGACTACCCCATTAGAATGGGTTCTATATACTCCTTCATGAACTTCTCTTAATGCTAATGTAGACTCTATCAAATTTAAAAAATGAAGCAGACTTCCATCAAAATTGTGACAATAAAGGGTGGATCCAAGTAGATTAAAATGATGAATGAAGAATTTGGCTTATTTTTGAGATAGGTTAGGTGGTAGAACTTGGTCATGAAGGTAGTTATAAAGGTCTGAGTACCATATAGAATTAGGACCAACAATATCACAAATCATGGCAATGATTGAAGGTTCATGAGTTGGTGCTGACAAATTCTCAATGAGGAACTGATAATATCTAGCTTTATCTATTTGTCAAATTAGAGAGACAATAGTAGCCATGTCATCTATAGTTATATTACTAGCCCTTGGTATGTGCAAAAATTGAATTTTGGCAATTTGTTATTTAAGAGTGTTAACCATGGCTTTATATGGACTCAGCTTGTCATCTTTGGTCTAAAAATGATCTATGACTTGATTGATGATTAACTAAAAATCACCATAAACTTGGAGATGAGATATATTCCACTACACTACTTGTCGAAGACCTGAAACAAGTGCTTCATACTCGACCATATTATTTGTACAAGAAAATTTGATTCTAAATGATTTAGGGATTAGATCCCCCTGTGGTGTAATAAACAATAGACCTACCTTCGATCCATGTATAGTAAATGAACCATCAAAATATAGCTTCTAGGGTTGTTCCTCAAGGGGTTTGTCAATGACGATCATGATAGATCCATCAAGAAATTGAAACGTGAGTGGTTGTGTGTCCATGAGAGGTGCTTCAACAAGTTAATATGCAAGAAATTGTCCTTCGATTACCTTCTAATTGACATACTCTATGTCAAACTCACTGAGAATCATGATCCATTTAGCCATTCTAATTTGAAAATCTATTTTAGATAGTAGATACTTGAGAAGATCTACTTTTGAAATGACCATGGTTTTATTATTCAACATGTAATGATGTAGTTTCTAAGCTTTGAAGATCATGGCTAGATAAACTTTTTCAATAGGTACATAGTTATGTTCATATGTAACCAAGGTACAGCTTAGGTAGTATACAACGTGCTTCTTTCCATTATCATCATGTTGAGTTAAGAGTGCCCATAGAGCATTATCATTAGCTGATAAGTGTAACAAGAATAGCTTTCCTAGCATAAGAGGTAATAAAATAGTTAGATGAACAAGATAGTCTTTGAGCTGTTAAAAAGTTATTTGGCAATGATCATCCTAGTGAAATGCAACTCCCTTCTTTAAAAGATGTGTAAATGGATGGCACTTGTCTATTAACTAAGATATGAAGCATCATATTGACTGGATCTTACCCTGTAAACTACGGAGTTGCTTTAAATTAGTTGGTGGTGGCATCTCAGTTATAGCATGGACTTTAGCTAGATCGACTTTAATACCTCTACTAGACACGATGAAGCCAAGTAATTTGCTTGAAGTTACATTGAACACACATTTCTTTGGATTGAGTCTAACCTTGTACTCTTGTAATCTTTCAAATATCTTGCGTAGCACTACTGAATGGTCAGCCTGAGTTTTAGATTTTTCTAATATGTCATTGACATAGTCTTCAATAATATCATGGATCATATCATGGAATATGGCAGTCATGGCCCTTTGATATGTAGCTCCAACATTCTTAAGGCTAAATGGCATTACCTAATAACAAAATGTGCCCCATAGAGTAGTGAACGCTATTTTATGTTGGTCCTTTGGTGATATTATGATCTAGTTGTATCCTAGAAACCCATCCATGAGTGAAATCATTTCATAACCTCTCATGGATTTGATGATCATGCCGATATTAGGCAATTGAAAATCATCTTTAGGATAAGCTTTGTTGATGTCTCAAAAATTAGTATAAATTTTGATCCTTTGAGGCTTTTTTCTAATAGGTACCACATTAGAGATCCATTTTGAATAGTCAATGGATCAAGTACATCCTGTTTCTAAGAGTTTTTCCAACTCTTTCTTTACCAATATAGCAATGTGAGGATGAATCTTATATAGCATTTATTTTACTAGTTTGGCATCAAGATTAACCACAAGATGGTGCAGAACCAATGTGGGGTCTAAACTTGGCAAATCAGAATAGGCCCATGCAAAGATATCTAAAAATTCTCTCAACAAGGATGTAAAGATGTCATGTTCCTCCTCGGTGAGTGATTCACCCAATTTTATCCATTTTAGATCTGATAAAGTCTTGATATTCACCTATGTTATATCTTTGACTAGAAGGGTTGAATCGTCTGCTAGGATAGTAGGCAATGAGTTGAACTATTGGATTATGTCAAGGTCCTCCATTAGGACTTGCTTTATAACTTCTCCTAGGCATGATGAATCTGAGTCCTCTAATAGGAGATCTGGACATGTGACAAAAATAGTCAAAATTTCTTGAAGATTTTGATCAAATACTTATTGTTGCTCAAATCTGAACTCGAATCCATAGGCAAGTTCATCGTTGGTGGTCTCCTGGTCTAAATTCAAAGAAGAATGAACACCCCTATTTAATGGTGCTTAAAATAGGTGTTTACAACTAGATTGGCCTTTATCTTTACTTTTTCTCTAGTCAAAAAATGCCTCAAAGAGGTTTTCACTTTAGGACCTCAATATTTTACTTATTTGTTTTCAGCTAAGGGTGTTAATTCACTCTCTAAAATAGGTTGTAGGATCCAATGTGATTGAGAATCTTGATTTATAATTTTTCAATAAAACATTTTCTCTAAGGCCTAAGAAATCATAGAATGCCTCATCATTATGGAACTCATCAATCGGTAGACTAGATTCTTGTTGGTCCCAATCTATCAGTTAGAGATAATATAATGGTAATGGGTTGTGCTAAATGGCCAAGGTAAGGGTACAAATGGCATTGTTATCAAATAGGTTAGTTTTATCTAGGTTATCAAAGGTGAGGCTATGATCAGACTCTATTTTATTGTTAGCATCATCATCACTAGTCGCTAATGATGGAGTTTGAATAAGATATGTGGGGTCACCTCTAGGTGGTTCAAATCTAAGTCCATAAGATCTTTCATACTTAGTCATGGAAGTTGGCTCAATGGTTTTTTGTTGATTCAGTCTAAGGCCTCTTCCTTCATAATTGTGACACTCCATGATCCTATTGGGAATAGGATACTTTACATTTTTATAACAATCATCTTGGTTGTCATTATATAACCATGATTCATCCCCTTCAAGAGGGTCAAGTTTTAGGCCAGATGTTGGTATAAATGTGACAGGGCCCTTATCTTTGTTCTTTTGTCACCAATGCATATGTGGGGTGACTTTAGGTCACCCAAAGGTTTTCAGATTCTGAGAAAGATTGGAAATATGAAATGTATCATGGGTCACATACTCACTTGGTCCGTTATCTGAAATGGTGAAATGATTAGAAGCTTAAGGAGGTGGCATGTGAGAAAGAGAATCCAAGGTATGAGAATCTATGAAACTATCCGGTGAAGGATTAATAAGTATAGCCTTTCCTTTATTCTACTTAGAACTTAGATTCATTTCAGACTAATAATTATATCTTTGAAACTCAGCCTCAAGATGCTTGTAGTGTTCATACGGGTGTCAATATCCTAGAGTATTCATTTCCATCCTTGAGTGGGAAAACTTGATAGAAATTTGTGTTGGTGTCTTCTGTAATTATTCCACAATATCAAACTTCTTATCTTGATCAGTAGTGAATGGTTTATTCTCAGGTTAAACAGTTGGTTAGATGACAAGCAAAGTGGCAGACGGTTGTGGGCTTGGGATAGTAATCTTTGACCTCTGAGTTATGGTTACATAATCAAGATTAAATACTAGACCATTATTGTTAATTGATGTTGGGAATGGTGTGGGACCAGACAAGACAAGTCTCGATTACTAATGCACTTATATGTGGTCACATCGCAAGAATGAGTTATCGATATAAGGTCTAAAAGGGGAAGTCCTAGTTTGTTGGTTTTCCTGTATACACTCCTAGGTCAAAGAAGGATTATTCATGTAATTTAACTAAATATTATTATTTATCAATGGTCTAGGCTGATTAGTGTTTAGTCTAGGATTAATGAAGATGGTATTAATGCTAACCCCTGCAATATGACCTACAACCTTGTTGTAATCATGTACAACTACATGGTAGGTTTGTTGGTTGTTACCATTTTGACTTTGGTTTTGTCCATTGTTCTATCATTATGGGTTTTTCTATTGATTTTGTTGATTTTATTAATTCAACCTTTGATTTTAAAACTATTGATTTTGTTGTTGCACTGGTCATTATTATTGTGGGTGGTGATTATTTTGCTATTGTTGATTGTTATGTCAAGGAAAGGAGTTTTTATAAATTCCAAGAGTTTGATTGGAAGTGGAAGCACCATTATCCAATGTTATCTTCCCATTCTCCAATATATTTTCAATTAAATGCTTGATTTGGACACATTTTCATAGATTATGCCAATTGACCCGATGATAGTCACAAAATTTATTTTCATGGTACTAATCAGAATAAGGAATGCCTTGCAGATAATGCTTTGATATAGGTCAACTAATCAAATTAGTGGTAGCAAGCTTGAAAAATACAAACTCAATAGGTTCTCCTAGGTCACTAAAGATATGATGTGCAGGGATGATTCTCCTAGGAGGAGGGGTTTGCTATGGTAAAAGTTGCTATATTTGTTGTGTAGGTCTTGGTTGTTGTGCTTGTGGCATTGATTAGAGAGGTTGTTAGGTAGGAGTAAGCTGAAAAGGTGGTACAAATTATGTTTTCACCATTTATACATGATGGGATTCAATTACTCTATTTTCTATAATATTTTTATTACGATTCAATTGCTTCAGTATTTTTTGGTTATTGGCCTGTGCTAGTTGCGATGCTTGCACTTGAATAGGATGTTGATGTTGGCCATTTCCCTGATTGGTACCTTGATTTTGAGTAGTTAAATTAAGTTTGATGACTCTTTTATTGATGAGCACCTGCTCGATCAACAAACCTTTATCAATGATCTCTTTGAACGTATGTGCACATTGTAGTTCTAGATGATAAGCTATCTCACTATGAAAATTTTTAGTAAACATAGCGGCTAATTATTTATCTAGTAAATTGTGGGTGAAATGACTTGAAAGAGCTCTCCATCACTGTAAATAACTTGCAAAACTCTCACCATCTTTTTGTTTTGCTTATGTTAAGTCCACTAATGAAATATCATGTTCGAGATTATAGGAAAAATGTTGCATAAATTTATCAGAAAGATCATCAAAGTCTGTTACTAAATTATTGGGAAACTTTAAAAACCACTCTAAGGCTTGTCCAGCCAAGCTCTTTGGAAACAACAATAAAAGGTATATGTCACTATATGCCACTAGTTGACATGCGACAAAGAATTTGATCAAATGACCCTCAGGGTCACCTTTTCCCTTTGTATTTTTTGAATTTTAGTGGTTTATATCTTAGAGGAAATGGTATCTATAAATAATTCATGTTGAATGGATAGAAACACATATCATCTAATTTGAACTTTTTAGTCTGCATCCTAGCCTGAATGGCAGCAATTACATCATTCATCTATTGTAATTCTTGGGATAGAAAACTAGAAGGAACATTGGTTTGAGAGAGAATATTCATTTAGGTAGAAGGTTGGGAGGTCACAAGTGGGACACTTTGACCAGGGTATGATGGAGATACTTATTGGGGTATATTGGTTGGATTCAGGAATAGACCAGGAATACACATACATGGATTAGGATGTACATGAAATTGCACATTTGGTTGTGTGATATTCTAGTTTGGGTTGGTGATAAAAATTTGACTTGGAGGATTTTATGGTTGGGATAGAGGGATATAACTATACTATGTTGTGGTTGAAAAGGGACATGTTGTTGACTAATCAAACCTTGATGTGGAGTGGGAACTTATGGATCAAGACCCTGTCTCTAAATTTGTGGCACATTTTGAACCAATGATTGTCTAGTAGATACTTGAAAAACATAGGGACCTCCTTATTACATGAATCCCTGTGAGGAAGTGAAAGTAGGTTGTAAATTCGGCATCTATCATTGACCAATATTTGTACATTATTGACTAATCATTGCTTGGTTTTGAATTAGCATATTAGTCTGCAACTAAAGAGGTATGTTTGTTGTTATCTAGTGAGATTGAACATTAGTTGCCCTTGATTGAGGCAACAATGTATTTGTCTTCTATTGTGTTGATAATCTATATTGTGTCTACTATTGTGGAATACTACTCGCTACTTATTGAGGAGGAGTAGGGTTTGTCACATTCTATCGTTGAGGCATAACATTAGCCATTGTTTGATTATTCAATCCTGTAGGTTGTACACTTGAAGAAGTAGTTGGTTGAGTTTGGGGTGTAGAAACTCCTATACCTTAATATGATGATCTACTAATCTATAGGCACATGTTGCTGGCTAGTTATTTGTACGTTAGTACCACTTTGATCAGAATTAGACTCTATTTTCACATTGTCTACTACGTTTGGCTCACTATTATGTGTAGAGGTTGAAGACATTTATTCAATAATAGGCATCTACATCAATTTATTTATCGAAGTGGTTTGTATGAATGGGTCAGAACTCAGATTATCTTGTCCAGTTAACTCTATCAACACTCTTATTAAAAGAACTAGGTCAAGAAGAGGCTCACTCATCATGTTCATTTGATTGAAATCACATGCTAAATTTAGGTAGATTTGATATTTTATCTACATTTGGTTACAGTAATCCTCTATGATGTTTTTGCCTCAATTAGATATATTAGGGTCTTGATATGTTGTTTGGATTAGAACCATAGGATTTCTAGAAGAAGCTCGTTGATCACAAATAATATCGTGGGGCACTCTTACTAGACTTGGTAAATTTTCATAAGGGAAGTCTATCAAAAACTTGGCCCCTACCTCTATGGCTCTAACCAAAATTTCATCTTTGTTCTCTAACAAATATCATTCAAACAAAAATAGATCATATGAAAAAGTTGTATTAGTAGGATATGAGTGTTGAAGAACTGGCTCGTCCACTGTGGGTATTGTAGTTAGGTATTGCACAATTTGTTCTTGGTCTTATTCTAAATAAGGCAGTGTGTTAACCAGATAGTTAGCTAATGGATCTTGGATTTGTACCCCAGATTGAGTATTATAAGAGGGATAAGAGTCCATCTCATAAGCAATATTATTCGCATAAGGGTCTTGCACCATTTCTTCCTACGCAACCATATTACTAATCCCTAAGTTGTACATGAGTCCACTACGAGTGTAGGAATACATGTTGGGATTCATAGTCAATGTTTTATGATAAAAGGTCAAAGAGTTCTACAAACTCTAAAAAAGACAAAATCTAAAACAAATGATGTTTCAACTTGGTCTAGATTTGTCAAAAGGATTAAAAAGTTTATACAAATATTTGTGAGGAAACAAACTAGCGTAAAGTATCTAACGTTTCACTATTCACACAAAAGATAAGAAAGTAAATGGATTGAAAATTAAAAAAACAAACTCTAAGATCAAAGTGTTTCAAATTAGTCTAATCTAGGAATTTAAAATTTGCTAGGTCTTTTGGCCAAATGTAACGTCAAAAGCTAGGCTCAAAAAAGGCATGTGCTAGGACTCTTGGCCAAACAACGTCAAAAGCTAGACTTTGAAATAGATGAAAGTTTTAATCTAACAAATTTGAAACACTTCTAACAAACATTAGGCATTTGATTTTTGGACATGAACTTGGTCAACTAGGTATAAGGTATGAAATAAAAATCACTTTAGCAATGGTTTATTTTCTCATAAATAATGGTATAAAACTTGGTTATTTTAACAAATAAGCTAGAAAAAAGTGAACGATATAAGTGTGCTTTAGACAAAGGATCACAAAAGTATACTCAGATTACTCTGAAAATGTAAGAAAAAATTTTGGAACTCTATGTGAGAGGGTCTATGAAACAATATTTAAAATGTTTTGGATAGTGTAACAATGTTATACTACCCAAAAGGTGTGACAAAAAAGTTTGTTTCAAAAACTCTCTAAGGCAAAGACATTTTCTCACAATTTTGATAGCATAACACTACCTTTCTTGACTCAAAATATTGTGGTTTATAGAATCAAAGTACAAGTGTTTAGCACAAAATGGCTTAAGTCTATCAAATGATGGCAATTATTATGAGTCTTAAACGACCTTCAACCCAAATTGGAAATTAAACCTAAGTTCCCTCAATTTTAGTGCAAATGATGAACCCACTTAACACATCAACCCTATAAACTTGTAAAGGTATAATTATGAATTTAGATTATAAGTGAAGGACTTAAACAACTTTGATAAAAGTCTAAACTCAATTACATAGCATAACTGTGCTAAAGTGGATGATATGACTCTCAATCTTTTGATAAACTTTGAATAAGGCAAATTGATGATCTCATACAGGGAGCATAACACCTCTTTGTTCAAAAGAAAATTTGGACTATATGTTTGGTTTAGATTGTTTGTTTACACCAAGTTTTGACTTCAAACAAGACTTTAAATTAGGACAAGACCAACTAATTAGTCACTCTTAGATCCTAAATTGACAAGGTTGTTTGGTATTGTTGAAATCCATCAATATATGTCATTTGAGAGAATTTTAAGTGTTCATCCAAAAGTAAATGTGCATTATATAGTAGGGTTTTTACACCCCCCCCCTTCTCTCAAATGATGGTATTGTGACATGGACATTGAGGTGTACCTTGCACCAATAATACTTCTGTGATAAGTGGGGATTTGTCTAAGATCTAACAAGTTTTTGAGTGATCTAGAGGAATCAATTGCACAATGACTTTTATGCCAAATAATACAAAAGTAAAACATAGATTTTAAGTTTGTATCACTTGGTTTGTTGCAAAAAGGTCTAGTCTTTTTTACAACCACTACATCCTGTTGTTCGCTCAGTGTAGTGCGATGTCCAAAGTGCCACTATGTCTTATGTATAACTCTAAAAGAGCCAAATAAAGTCAATATCAGGAGATAAAATCCTTGGTCAAAGCTTCCCTAAAGAACTTGCAGGAGGTGATGAAGACCCCCTCGCAAGCTGTTTTGCATAAAATAAAGAAAGCATGAAAGTAGAAAGACTTAAGGGTCATTTTCAAGATCACCCAAACTTTGATGAGTTTTTGGGGAGTGTTTTAGATGACTTTCTTTCTAAGCCTTGGACTAGGCTATTTTCAATAGGAATGGTGCTTTTGATTCCAAGGGTTCCCTAAAGGAGATAAATGGAAGAGCATACACACAACATTTCTCTTTTTGCCAAACAAAATCTAATTAAATAACTATTGCAAACAAGAATTGATAAGTGTGTTCAATTTTAAGCCCAAATGAAAGATTTGGTGGTGTTCATTTGACCCCTTGATCTTAGTTGCAAACTTTGAAAATTATTTATTTAAGCATCTAATTTTTTCATTAAACACCAAAACAAAGTTCCTAATTGATTTTTAAGCTTGCAAAAAGTGATTTAAACATGTTTTTATCAAATGTCAAGCTTGGTCATGAAATAAAAATGTTAGCATGTCCTTTAGCTTTGAGGCTCTTTTGGGTTTGAAATAATGAACTTTGGAAAAAGAGCTCTCGGGTATGTGTTTTAAGAAAAACACAGTGATCGACGTCGGTTATATACAACTGATGATGGTTACTTTGGCTAACCGACGTACTTTTGGACCTTAATGTCTTGTTCCAACATCAACGATAATGCAATGTTGATTTGATCTACATATAGGATGTCGAGTTATGTCTCAATCAAATATGCTCTCATAATGTCCTCACCTACCATTGACAGTAGAAAATGGCCAATCAAATATGCCGCCACCCTACAAGATGCATACACCTTGGCTATGGGTGGAGGTAATCTAAATCCAAATAATTACATTAAATGCAGCGTCAATGTAAGATATGGGTCATTTAGTGTATTATACTAAATATAATATAATATAAGGTACTTTATATTATGCAGTTTTAATCTGATTTAAATTGACACTTGGTGCTTTAGTGGAAGGTACATGTTGTGTAGTAGATGTGACATGCCATTAAATTGTTCATGTGTATCTCCCCTAACTTCTTTGAGTCTATCTCTTGAAATACACTATCATTGTCCTTCACCATCACCACACAACTCACATTATCACCTTTGTCTCTTTGTTCGTTGACTTCTTTTCCGAAAAAGGAACCCCTTCACACACACACACACACACACACACACACACACACATGTATGTATGTATAATACTATTTGTAATTTAATAATAATAATAATAATAATAATAATAATAATAATAATAATAATAATAATAATAATAATAATAATAATAATAGATATTATTATAATATATTATTTATTATATATCAATATTCTGATATAATATTAATTTAATTTATAATATTAAATTATATTATAGTAATATTTTTCTAACGCTTTTAGGACTAGTTTTGGATCCAATATGAACGTTTGGACTTTCTTCGACACAATCTTTTTTTCCATATAAATAGTAATGGTTAGAGCATAAAAATTAGTCAAATATTGTTGTAGTGCAAGGCACTGGATTTAACATTTTGAGTGTTATGTAGGGTGAGGAATAAAGGAGATAAAGTCTTTATAGTTTCAAATGCATTCCAAGTGAGTCCAAACTGATTCGGAGCTCACACCACGCGAGATGGATAAACAACTACAACTTGGAGATGACAAGACCATCGATATTAAATTACAAATGATTTTATGTAACATTATGCATATGGTGAAGGGTGAGTGCATAGTGAAGTGCAACAAAATTTTAAATCCGTACATGTTTTTTTTATTTTTGACCCCCTTGCGCACATGAAAAATAAACGAAACAGAAACTCCGCACATTTCTCATATTACGTGGCATAATATAATAAATTGAAGGCATAAAAATTTATTTAATTATATTGAAATCTGTGTTGTTAGAGGGAAGCTCAAGGCTACCCTTAGCAGTAGTGAACTGCTACAATACCCAGTACGACCAGACCTAAGGTGACCTCGAGTGCGTTTTGGGACGGTTTTTTGGGGCATGTGCATGGAGTATGTGATAGATTCTATATAAATAGAGTTTTTTTGGCCTCTATATAAACTAAACTAAACTAAACTAAACTAAACTAAACTCTATATGGGAATTAGTTTAAAGTTTAGAGTTTAGAGTTAGTTATAGTTTATATAGAGGCGCCCCCCCCCCATCTATATAAACTCTATCTAACTCTAATCCCATCCCATCCCATCCCATCCCATCTATATAGAGAGGGGAGAGGGGAGAGGGGGGCCAACTAGATAGAGTTTTTTTGGCAACCCCAACCATATAAAATGAAGTGGATTGAATGGGCTAGAATCCCCATCCCATCCATCTATATGGAGAGGGAGAGGGAGAGGGGGGAGAGGACGAGGGGGAGAAGCCACCCCCAACTATATAGAGTTTTTTTGGCAACTGTATATAGTTGGCAACCCCAACTGTATAGAGTTTAGTTTTTTTGAACGAAACTGATGTTGTCTCGATAATAAATAAGCAAGATACGACTAACATTCACCTGAAACTGTCACCAATAACTACGCGGACAAGAGTCAACGATTGCAAAGTGACTACAATCTACACAATGTATAGTGACTGTGCACTATCTCCAAAAATTACATCAGCATGTAAACTCATACCGACACCTAAAACTACTATTACACATTTAAAACAGTATCTAAACTTGCGAGGACGAATCCTAAGTTTGGGAGAAACATAAAACATACATACAAGGAAAGTTTTTCGTGGTGCTTTCCAATCAATAGAAAAAGTTAAAAAGGGGGTGTGAATTGTTTTTAGTGATATGTAAGTCGTGGAAAGCCCACGAGTCCCGACGGTGGGAGGACGGCAATGCAAGACATTTTCTATGAAAGTGGTGTATGTAGATAAACCAATTCCGATAAACACGCTCAATGGAAAGACTAAGGCAACTGACCGTTCACCAAGCTTACCTCCTAGCTGGCCGTGTCTTTTTATGCTATTTAATATTTTAACCTCCCAATATTTCGCATTCACCCCGCTTTTGTAATCTAAGCGTATACAACACTGCTCCCCATTTGAAAAGTTATATATATATATATGCATTCTGGTGGAGTGGATATATCACAACCCATTTCTCTCCAATGGCTCTCGCTTCCCAAAATCTTTTTGTTATTATTGTCATTGCACTGTGTGTTATCCTCTTCACCAATCCATTCCCATGTCTCTGCCTCCCCAGATGTCATCCCTATGAATCTCAATCTCTTCTCGCCTTCAAGGCAGGCCTGAATGACTCTGATGGAAATCTCAGTTCATGGGTAAATGGCACTGACTGCTGCACACTCTGGGCTGGCATAACCTGCCACAATCACACCAATCATGTGCTCAGACTTGATATCACCCATAACAGCTTCCATGGAGGTGTGCTGTCAGATAGTTTGTGCCAACTTCGTTTTCTCACCTACCTGGATCTGCAGTACAATGAATTAAGAGGTATTCTTCCTCCTTGTTTGGAAAAACTCTCTTATCTTCAGCATCTAGATTTATTTTCCAATAAGTTGACTGGGAATATTCCCCTTACAGTTTGTCATCTCACCAGACTTACTTATCTTAGTCTTGATCGAAACCAATTCACTGGAAATATTCCATCTTGTTTGGGTAATCTTTCTTCCTTAACCGAGCTTTGGCTTGGTGGGAACCATCTAACCGGAGGAATACCGCATTCTCTAGCCGGTCTCTCTTCTCTGAATACCCTTTCTCTTGAGAGTAATCAATTGAATGGAAGCATACCATCTTATCTAGGTACCATCTCTTCGCTGCGTCTACTTTATCTTCACAGTAATCAACTCAGCGGTAACATCCCCTGCTCCTTGGCCAATATCTCTTCGCTTAATGAGTTGTATATTTTTAACAATCAATTAACGGGTCAAATTCCAGATTGCTTTGGCAATCTATCTTTACTGGAGACCTTATATATTTCCTTCAACCAGTTAAGTGGGACTCTTCCCACATCATTTGCTAATCTCTCATCCCTTGTTTATCTCTATGCTAATGGCAATCGATTCAATGAGAGCATTCCTTCCTCAACATTGCCGCCTTCTATAGAGTTACTCTACCTCTCCTTTAACCACCATGTGAAAATTTCTGAAAATCTTTTTCTCAATCTATCCAAATTACGTTGGTTGTATCTATCCAATTGTGTTCTCAACATTAGCACAACATGGATTCCCTCCATCCAATTAAATTGGTTGTTTTTGGTATCATGTAATATTGGTGGCCAAATTCCAGCATGGATTTCCACTCAATTCTCACTTCAGGAATTGCGATTAGTTAACAATAGTCTTGTTGGAGAGATTCCCGCTTGGCTATGGCATACCAGTCCTCTCTTGGAATATGTAAATGTATCAAGCAATCATTTGCAAGGTCGACTTTTTGCAAATACTTCAAGTTGGATGCAACTCAAATTCTTGGATGTGTCAAATAATGCATTGAGCGAATCCATGCCATCAATGTGGTCTCCAAATTTAACAGTATTGCTGTTGAATGACAATTTGTTTACCAACAATATTCCTCCAACCTTGGGCAGCCTATCTCAACTTCAGCTGCTAAATCTAGAAACCAACAATTTGAATGGAAGCATACCTCCAAGTTTGGGCAATTGTTCTCAGCTTCAAGTACTGAACTTGGGAAATAATAGTTTGGAGGGAAGGTTACCGCACACCTTTGATAAGCTAAGCCAACTTTACTCATTAGATGTTCATAGTAATAAGTTGAAGGGGTCATTTCCTCCCTCAATAACAAACTGTTCAGAGTTACAAGTTCTTGATATTGGACACAACTTTTTTCAAGGCCGGATGCCAAAGCTACATGTGAAAATGTCAAAGCTACGAGTGCTGGTCATGACAGGAAACAAATTTGAAGGTAATATTCCTTTAGAAATTGGCCAGTTAATGAACCTCCAAATCTTGCATCTTTGTTCCAACAAAATCTAAGGTTTCATTCCAGATAACATTCTAAGTCTACAAACAATGGCAAATGTAAGCCAAAATGGTTTTGTGCTATCCAGGTACATACATTTGGGACATAAGTACATATATAGTCAATATGGACTTGATATGATTTTTAAAGGCATACATTTGCAGTATCCATATATTTTTTCCACCCTGACATCCATTGATCTCTCAAACAATCAATTGGAAGGGGAAGTTCCTTTCGATTTTGGGAAGTTGAAAGGGTTGAGGCAACTCAATCTATCAATGAACAATTTGTGGGGCACTATTCCCAGCAGTTTGGGACAAATGATTCAATTGGAGTCCTTAGACCTTTCTACAAATCAGTTTTCTGGAGAAATTCCTTCGGAGCTTGAAACTTTAAGCTCTTTAGGATCATTAAACTTGTCCAACAACTTCTTTTCGGGGAGTATACCTCAAGGAAGAAAGATAAACTCATTTTCAAATTCATCATTTTTGGGGAACCCAAATTTATGGGGATGCCCCCTTCCAAAGCATTGCACTTGGCCAGAATTTATTTCTCCTCCTCCCACTCCTATAAAGAAAGAAGAAAAGAGCAAGAAAATTCCTTGGTATGGTATTGTAGTGGGATTGTCATATGAAGCAGGTTTTGCAGGTGTAGCGTCATTGCTTATAGTAACAATGTGGTGGAGAAAAAAATACTTTGAAAGAGTTGATGTTATTTTGAAATTTGTATTTCCTTGGCTGAACAACTGGACATTATGAAGTTGTAATTCCTTACTTGTTTATAAAGTTCTTGTGCTTAGACTTAATTAGAAAATGAAGTTGGATTTTGATATAAACTTCTTTTAATTTATTATAATAATTTGATATGTGTTAGGACCTTTTTCTATCTCGTAGTGTTTACAATAGTTTTGAATTTAATTGAAAAATCTATTAAATGTTAACTCTATATAAATTTGTGAATTCTTTTATATCACTTTATATGTGAATTGGTTTTCAAAATGAAATGTTTCTATTTTTTTATTTTTTTTCTAAGTTCAAGATTTATAAGTTTAAGATTTAAAAGTTAAATAGTGTTGTCGAAGCACGTAGGTGTAAACTACTTTAAAACTATAGATGTTTACAAAATTATAATTTATTAGAGCAAATATGCATGTTTATATTTATAAATAAATTAGTGTTACATTTAAATCGATAATAATTAATGTTATATAAAGAAATGAGAGCTTTAAATTTAGTGTTTTAATGAAATTCAATATATTATTATCAAATTTTATTTTATTTTTTTAATTTGTAATTAGTTTTTTAGGGAACTTTGTAAATTTATGGGACGCAATATCACTTGAAGAGTCAACTACAAATGACATATAAAATTTTATTTTGAAGCACTAAAAAAAATTAAAATCAATCAATCAATTAATATAATATTTTAGGTCTAAATTTGAGATCCTTTTTGAGAATAATAAACCAAGTGAATGAATTTTGATTGTCAATCATAGAGAATAAATAAAAATATAAATACAATTGGTAATAAGATGAAGTCTTGGCATACTTAAATTAATTAATTAAGCTTTAACTTGGACAAATAAAATTACAAGGGTTAATCAAAACTTATTTAGAATGTGAGTAACAAAAATGGTTATATAACTATCATAAAATTAAATTAATAGAATTTTTAATATAAAATATAATCAAATTCGGATAAAATGTATCAATTAATGTAAATTAAAATTTGATAGACTATATTATGTCTTATTCATTGTATTATGATAAATTTTATTTTAACGTGAAGTTTCTTTTATTATATTTTTCTTAATTTCTATAAGTTTCATATTTCTCTTAATTATTAAGACATCTTTTTCCAAATAAGTTTACAAGTTTTTGTACAATTTTGTATTTGACAATTGGCATTGCATATTCTAAATTATTTTGTAAAAAAAAGAACTATTGCTTCTTACAATATTTTCTAATCAAGCTAGTGTTATGTTAAATGTGAATAGATAATAATTAATGCCATATGAAAGAAGGAAAAATTCAATTGAAATTTTTAATGAAATTCAATATATTATTATTAAAAAACTCAATTTCAAATTATTAAAATAATAATAATATATTATTATTATTATAAAAATTTATTTTATAATATTAATATATAAAAAATAATAATTTAATAAAATTCAATGTATTATTCATACCAT
Source organism: Torreya grandis (assembly GCA_037957365.1). Lineage (NCBI taxonomy): Eukaryota > Viridiplantae > Streptophyta > Pinopsida > Cupressales > Taxaceae > Torreya > Torreya grandis. Next base: position 3,213,974 of record JARHVA010001296.1, on the reverse strand, counting down.
CAACATAAAAACAAAACTAATGCTTTAATAATATTCAATGCACTTTATCAGAAAACTTTGTTTCATACCATCCATATAAAACCAAAAACAAAATAGTGTTTTAATGAAAATCGACACATTATTATTATGAAATTCTATTTTTTCAAAATTAATATAGAAAAACACATTAGTGCTTCATTCAAATTAAATGCATTACTATCATAAAACTCTTTCAAACCATCAAGATAGAAAAAAATGATGCTTTATTGAAATTTAATCCATATTATTATAAAAATCTATTTTCTACTATCCATATAGATGTTTTACCTTAGTTTAGATTAATACTAACTCTAAATAAGATATAAGTTATGTATTAATTGATATTATTGTGTATTATAATATAAATGTGAATGTGAAATGTTGAAAATTGATTTAACAGTTGCATTTGATAAATATGGAATGTATCAAAGAGGGTAAGACACTTAGCTTTATTTTGTTTTATATAAGATTGAGACTTTATGTCAATGGCAGGGTAGGGAAAAAAAACTAAACTATGATTTGCTTTGATCAAAATTTGTAGTTTTGGGTTCGTTTGGACTATGTCCAATCAACTTTGGATGCTACTATAAGTCATTATGTTTCGGATTTGATGGTACTTTTTGTGTGAATCTCACACTTTTTTTTCGATACAAGCCATTGTGACTACTTATGTTATGTTTGTATATGTGATCCCAAAGTTTAACTCTGTAAATAGCACCCATTATTTATTTTCCGTCACTTGAAACCCTAGGTACACTTTTAAAACTATGTTATGCCTAAAAAAGGGAAAGAATAGTGTGTTTCACTGACCCTAACCACTTCATATTGAATGGTTGAGCACTCCCCACATATTCGGTAATCTTAAAATGAAATTAAAACTACATGTAGTTATCCTTGTTAGGTGCATGCATGCAATAGTGCTCATTTAATGTACATGCAATCTAAGATCTAGCTTTCAACACTTAGAAAATTAAAATTTTGGCTTGGTATTTGAGGTGCTTCAAAGTATGAGCAAACTAATGAACTTTGATGTTTTATTCATGAAACAAAGAGTTGAATATATACACCATGATTCAGTATAAAATAGAAGGGAGATCCGGAGGATCTGGGAAGAGACTTATCAATAGCTAAAAATAATGGAATAATTTTAACCAATTTAACTATTTTAAACACCTACGCTAACATTCCCCCCTTATTACATTAATTTTACAAATGTATCCCCTAAACATCTCAGATTTCACTTTTCCAAGGGATTTGGTGAGTATATCATCTACATCATCTACATGTGCATCTATTGGGTAGTACTAGAGCAAGATGTGGTGGTTTAAGACTTACTCTCGAATGTAGTGACATTCATACTCAATGTGATTGGTTTTTTCATGAAAACAAGATTCTCCACAAGCTTCAACACACCTTGATTATCACAATGAAGAATAGGTGGCTTCTCTTTACTAATGCCCATATCATCCAGAATGCAACGTAACCATATCACCTCACACACAACTCCACATGTGGCACGATACTCTGCCTCAATGGATGAGAGAGAAACAACATTTTGATTTTTATTGATCCACAATATTGGTCTAGATTGGAGGTGAAATATGTATCCTGGCATTGAATTTCGATCATCAATAGATCCAACATATGTTGAGTCAGTGTATCCCTCCAATAATAACTAAGTATTCTTCTTGTATTTCAAACCATACTCAAGTGTACCTTAGAAATATCTCAAAACATGCTTTGCTGCAACCTAGTGACATTTTTTTGGCTCTTATATGAATCTAGAGAGATAACTCGCAACAAAACATATGTCTAGTTTGGTGTAGGTCAAGTACATGAGACTCCCAATGAGCTATCTGTAAAGAGTTGCATCCACTTGAGGTAAGTCCTGGAATCGAGAGAGTTGTAAAACTTTCTCCATTAGTGTTGAAAGAGGTTTAAAATTTGACATTCTCTATTTTTTCATAAGTGTCTTGGCATATTTTATCTGGGAGAGAAAAATATGATTTTATTTCTACCATATTTCCAAGCCAAGACAGTAATGGATTAGCCCCAAATCAATCACGTTGAAGGATATTTTGATGTCATTCTTCACAATATCAACTTGATCTTTTGAACTTCTATTGATCACAAGATCATCTACATACAAAACAATAATGATGATTTAGTCCCTACCTTCTTTATATATAAGTTAGAATCCAAGGGGATATGGGTAAAACCATGCTACAAAAGGTGATCATCTATCTTGATGTACCATGCCCTAGGAGCTTGTTTCAATCCATACAGTGATTTGATGAGATGATATACCTTTTTACGATGCTTTTCATCAACAAATCATTTCATTTGGGTCATGTAAACTTCTTATTTGAGATCACCATTCATAAAACCACTCTTAACATCCATCTACTGAAGTTTCCATCCATTCTGTGCTACCAGTACATAAATAACTTTGATGGTCTGATATTCACAGTGGGTGCAAAGGTTTATTCATAGGCAATGCCTTTTTTTTAAGCATATCCCTTTACTATAAGTCATGATTTTTGCTTGTAAATGGATCCATCTACCTTATATTTAGTTTTGAAAACCCATTTGTAGCCTATGGGTTTCTTTCTTGTAGATAAATTGACAAGTTCCCAAGTCTGATTCTACATGAGTGAGTCATACTTAGCATCCTTTGCTTTCCTCCATTGAGGTTGACTTAGTGCTTATCAAATATTATCAGGTTCAGAGCTATCAACTACTATACTCATGAGTGGAAAATTTACCTCATTTGTTGTTTGACTTCTTGTTTTGAATTTAGATGAAGTATTCTAGGGAGTTTGTACATGGTAGTCTTTGATGGTGCTTCATACCCACTTCAAATGGGAACTCTACTACTGATGTGAAGAAATGTTTTACTTATGTGAAGAACTACCTAGTGGATTTTTTAATTCTCCAAGATCAACATATAACTCTCCTTGCATCTCATCTTCTTTGTGAGAAGTCTTCTCATCATCTGACTCAAAAAGTAATTGGTGAGAGGTGGTTGTTGTTGATTCTTCTTTCTACATGACTGAGTCAAAGGATGACTCATCTCTACTTTAGTAAATTTTCTTCATCTCAGAATCCTTGATATGGTATGCTTTTAAGGTAGTGATATAGCCCAATAGGATGCATTCGAGTGTTTTTGACTCAAGTTTCTTTCTCTTTTGAGCTGGGACATGCATATATGTTGTGCAAACGAACACTCGTAGATGAGAAATTGATGGCTTTTTACCACTTCATACCTATTTTGAAGTTTTATCCTTTAGAATCTTTGTTGGTGCCCTATTCAGAAGATAAATAGCTATCTAGACTACTTCTTCCAATATTGTTTCTCCAATTTTTTTTGCTGACAGCATATAGTGAGCCATTTCCATTACTGTGTGATTACATCACTCAATAATGTCATTCTAATGGGGTATGTAGGGAATAGTCAAATTCCATTTAATGCCTTATTATTTCAGGATTGCCAAGAACTTCTTTGATGTGAATTCCCCTCCTTGATCTGAGTAGAGGTGAAGAAGAGGTTGTCTGGTCTCCTTCACAACCTGTTGATAGAAGACTTGGAAATGATGAAGGGCCTCACTCTTATTATTTAGGATAAACACCCATGTCTTCTAAGAGTAGTCATCCATGAATAGTTGGAAGTACTTGTATCCTTAAAATGAAGCAGGTAATGGTCCACTTAGAGCAGTATGAATAACCTCCAAACATTTATTGGCATGAAAGGTGCTTGTCTTGAATAGATCCCTATGTTGTTTACATTCAAGACATCTAGGGAAAATGGGAAAGGAATGGGACAAATTGGGAATTCCATGTACCATCCTTTTTAAACTTAGCGGGTACAAAGATCTAGTAGATAGGTGACCATAACAATAGTGCCAAAGAGTAGTAGATTATATCGTAGATGCAGATAGAGATACTATAAAAGATGAAACATCTAAGGAAAATAATTTAACATTAAAAAATGCTCTATCAATAACCATACCTTTTCATGAGATCAAACAAGATTTTATGCTATTATCAACAAGAAACTCCACATTTAGATGATGATTCAAAAGTTGACTGACTGATAAGAGGTTGGATGTCAATCCAATAACATATAGTACCTTTGAGAGTTTACATTTTCATGTTTTGAGAGGAATGATGACTTGGCCTATTCCTTCTGCAACATACTCTTTATAATCAATGATCCTAACCCAATCTCTAGTGGGTTGGTCTGTCAGTGAATCAAATAACTTCCTGTCACCTGACATGTGTTTAGTGGAACCTAAGTCTATCAACCAGATATTCCTCATGGGTTTTGAGGTCTAGGAGACTAGCACTAAGTTCTTATGTGTGCTATAATTATCTTCTTCAAATTTCTCTTCATCAAATCTATCATCTTGTTGAGCTACGAGATGTCCCTTATACTTCCACCGATGAGGTTGTTTTCTTGATTTCTGAGAATCATTATGCCTGTATGTGCTTTCTTTATTGGAAGATGCTTATTTCATGCCATTATACTAGTGGTTATCTATGTTGTGAGTGTTGATTTGACAAATGTGACACCACCTCTTCAAATTTTGTGGTTTCCTATGTCGAGACAGTTGTTGCTGATGTTTTTGTGGTTGCTTCTCTAGAGGTCCCTTGCAAGACTTCTAACCTCATTACTACTTTGAGATAAGAGCTTTATCTTGTGAGTCATCTTGGACTAAGTTGATGGCTTCTTCTTGATGCAACAGGTTCACGAGTTCTTTGAATGACACTATCTATTTGGAGATTTTAAACGTCATGAAGAACACTCAAAATTGGGAAAGGAGAGCTCTCATGATGATTTGGATCAAGATTTGGTCATCTACCGTCTCACCAAGTGCTAACAAATACATTCACAACTCATCCACCTAATGTAAAAAAGCCTCAACTTTCTCATTAGACTCCATAGAGGGAGTGTGAAGTTTGGACTATAGATGGAGGATATTAGTCTTATTTTTTGCCTCATAGATGGTCACTAATTTATCCCATGCTATTTTTCTCTATCTGCATCCCTAGCATGTATCTACATGTCATCAATGATGCTTAATATAATCAACATCAATGCTTTAGAATTAGTCATTTCATATTTCATGAGCGCATCGGGATCAGTAGGAACCTGTACAGTCCCTATCACGATGGCCCATAGTCCTTCAATTTGAAGGACGGTGTGCATCTTCATTTTTTAGGTGGCATAATTCAGCCCTTTAAAAAATTGAGCATCTGATGGAAGTAATTTTGTAGCAAATATTGTAAATAAAAATATTTTATTTTATTGCTATGAGAGAGAATTAAAAATATTTTTAATCACTGGTAGGAAACTCGAGCTTGGAGAGGAGATCGATAGTGATGTGTTAAGAGACGAGGATGCTTTTCAGGGTGATCAACCTCATCTTCATAGTCTGCATCATATCTAGCTTCGATTTCTGCTCGTATTCTCCTTGCTTGGTAGTGCACATCAAATAAGAAATATTTGAAAAGTCTTTTATAGATTAGCTCATCTAACTAAATGTTACCACAGTCATGGAGGGCTTCTAGCAAGGCAAAGTAGAAATTGGAGCTCTCATGAGTGCCATGATACTGTTTCACGACCTACAAGTCTCCTTGGTGGATTTTAACAGTTCCAACATTATCCTTTACACTAGACATACATGACAATCTTGCTCATGTCTCAACTTGTAATGTCCCCTTTTTGGCTTGTTCTCTGTTTTGGTAGATTAGCTTATTATTTGACCCTCATAGGCTAATATGGTGGATTAGAGGGTCTAGTTTGGTTGTTATAGAGCTCTTCAAGTGGTAGTTGTAAGTGTTTATCTCCCCATATAATTTATTTGTTCTGAGTCATTAATATTCAAGGGTTTTTAGTTTTGTTTGAGGGACTTACTATTTATAGTAAGTTGGTGGATATTAGAGAGGGACCCTTACTATTTTTAGTAAGGAAATTGGATGCACAGTGGATACAATGGTTAACTCCTAGGTTCAGATGGAATTGAGAAATAATGATTATTTGTAGAGTTATGTTATTTTAATTATTAATAAAGTGATTACTTTATTAATAATTATTTTTAAAGTGTAATTATAATGTTTTAAAATCACTTTATGTGCAAGGGGCCATAACCCTCATTTAAGTGATTTTAAAGTGCATTAAATAATTATGTTATGGAGGCTAAATATTAAATTATTTGATACAGTTAATGTACACACATTTAATATTATTTTAAATGATATTAAATGAAATTAGAAGCCTCTAGAAGGGATTGACTAGCTTGAAGAAAAGGGATAAAAACAAATTCATTCATGATCATTTGATTGGGTCTTTTGTATGTTCTTGGGATTTGAGCTTGAGACCAAGGGTTTTAGTTTCTTATCTTCTTTCAGCCATTGGAGAACATTCATTCTTTAGTGTTGCATCAATTTGAGGTGGTGAAATAACCATTGAAGGTTTGCATTTAGAGGTGGCTTCATCCAGGAGCCATTACTTTGCATACTAGTGGAAATAATTGCAAGAAATTCAAAGGTTTCTAGGTTATCTATTTACATATCAAAATATTCAAGAGTTAATCATTTGCATATTGAAATTGCATTGGCTGCTACAGTGGTGTGAACAGTAAAACACTACAATAGTTTAGAATTTTAGTTGAAAGTTACACAAGGGTTTGCTTTAGTTTTAAAGGGATATCACATGTATTTTTGATGGTTACAATAAATACATACACAACAATCATTATTTAGGCAACACCAGCATCTTTGAGGGCCACGTGTGGACTTTCAGCATAGGTGTCCACTCAATAAGCCAAAACACCTCCCTACTTTGGCTGCTATCTTTTGTTTAGTGAGCGGCTAGCATTCTAAAGGGATCTTGCATATTTATTAGTGTGGAGAAATAAGTTTATGATGCATATCAATCTCATAACCAGTCATTCTTTGTTGCTATAATTCATTTCTAGATTTGTATAATGCTGCTACAACTTCCATAATTTATTATAAACCATGTGCTTGCTTTCTAGGTATGGATAGCTAATGTATTGGCATTATGTATATATTTTATAATCAATAAAATCAACTTGCATTGTTGCAGTCAGTTTCAAACTTAATTTGCAATACAAGCATATTTGGAGGTTACATACAAAGTATATGATGAAATGTATGATTGTTTTAGCGACTCATTTGCATAGAGTTAAGTCATTTATATGCATTAAAAGATCCAAAAACATAACCGCTCTTCATCCTAGATTCCTTTTACATACATTTGGCATTATTTAGATGAATATTTGATGCATTTCAAATACATTATCAACCAAGAAACATAATCAAAAAATTCATATCAGACATAGACAGTTGCACACCAAGTGTTTGATGAAATTCCTATCATAAAAAAATAGTCATTCAAGGGAAGATTTAACAAGGCTTCTTATAGTGATATTAGAGCATTTTCCTACCATCCTATTGGGGTTTGAATTAAATATTCAGAGAGCTCACATTGCATCATTTGGGTGACTAGTAGTCATAAGTTTTAGTTATGGGTTACTATAATATTGTAAGGAAATCCAAGGATGAGATCAAACAGGATGCCATCAAGATGAGAGAAAGTTATGAACGGAAAGCTCCTCGAATCTTTGAGAACTATCAGAGTATGTCAGATGATTTTAAAGCACAATACTCTCTTAATAATTTTATAAACTTTGTTGCCATCTTGAGGCCCGAAAAGATTGGGTTGGTAAAGTATATTAGGAGGGTGTTTAAGGATAAAAATTCATCTAAAGGGAAAAAAATCAGTCATGGGCATAGTGTGAGCATGTATGGTAGAACTACTAAATCAGATTATGAAGGTGGTTCTACAACTAAACTCAATGATTAGGCTACAGGAACTCCCATAATGATAAAAAATGAAATGAGGAGGCAAGGTCTATGCTTCACTTGCAAAGGTTATCAGGGGCCTAACCACCAATGCACAGATAATGAGGTAAGGGATACTTATACACATGTTGATTTACATTGCAGCCATGGGACAGAAATTATGGCACATAATACACTTAGTTTTTCTTTGAAGACACCTCTTGAACCAACCCTTGGCAATGGGCAATTAGCAAAGGATTGAGTTTTGGATGAGCTCCTTGAGGACACTATAGATAAGAGTGATGTAGCTCCTAATTTTTTGTTTTATGATAGCAGTCATAATGTTGAGATTACTCATGAAATAGTAGATATTCCTCATAAAGATGGTGGATGTGTGGAGTTCCCTAACATTGATACTCTAGATTTGAGTGTTAAAAATGAATTATGTGATGAGGATACATGCCACAACAAATCTGATTTTGCAAATCAGACCTTGGAAAATGAATCAAAAAATTTACTTAATGGTGATGGCTCCCATGATCATTTTTTAGATGGACATGCAGTTACTATAGAAGGAGTGTGCGAAGATATTGTCAAATCAACAACTTCTATTATGTCATTGGATCCATCCCGTGTGGTACATAATACTAGTACCTTCACTAAAGAAGTGGGTAGAAATGATGGCTCACATGATGGTGGGAGTTTGCGTTCTATCTCTCTTAGTAGAGAGAAGGATGCAAGGGGATAGAAGGAGGTTGTTTAGGAGTTGGATTCAATCCATTATTCCAGGGATTGGGAGATGGATGATTCAGATCAACATGGAGTGGTTGTGCAGTTTGTGAATTATCCATTATTTGAGTATGACGCTGGATTGGGATATGATAATCCACTCTTTGAGTTAGATGTTGATCTTCCTCCTAACACTAGTATAGTTTTGGGTGATGATCACAGTGTTTGGGATCCTTCAGGTGCGTTAGGGTTCCATTCAAATTTTACTAGGGAGTATTGCAGTGTGTACATGATGTGGACTACTTTCAGTTTCACTTTTGATCGTCATGTACATGAATTGTTCTAGATGCACAAATATGATGCGCATGTGTTGGATAGTTTGTATGACATCTCACTTTGTGCAGTTATGGGAAGCAAACTTTATCAGCATTCTAAGTTGCTTCCTCTTGAGGTTTACACTCTTGCAACACCTAATGTTGAGGTTGACATGGTTCATGATGTTTCGTCAGTTGTTCAATTGTTGGTGTTACATGGGTTGGTTGATGATATGAGGGACATTACATAGCACTTGCCTTGGGATCCAGGTGGAAAGGTGTTCTCTTGCAATCGGGATTGCTAGGGGACAAACAATTTCAAGGAGGACATACTGTAATGTGTCCTTTTTGGCTTGTTCTCAATTTTGGTAGATTGGCCTATTATTTGACCCTCGTAGGCTAGTGTGGTGGATTAGAGGGTCCATTTTGGGTGTCATAGAGCTCTGCAGGTGGTAGTTGTAAGTGTTTATCTCCCTAAATCCTTCATTTGTTCTGAGGCATTGGTATTCAGGTGTTTCTGGTTCCATTTGAGGGACTTACTAATTATAATAAGTCAGTGGACGTTAGAGAGGGACCCTTATTATTTTTAGTAAGTGAGTCGTATACATAGTGGATACAATGGTTAACTCCCAGGTTCAGACAGAATTAAGAAATAATGATTATTTGTGGAGTTATGTTATTTTAATTATTAATAAAGTGATTACTTTGTTAATAATTATTTATAGAGTGCAATTATAATGTTTTAAAATCACTTTATGTCTGATGGGGCCATGACCATCATTTAAGTGATTTTAAAGTGCATTAATTAATTATGTTATGGAGGGTAAATATTAAATTATTTGATAAAGTTAATGTACACACATTTAATATTATTTTAAATGATATTAAAATAAATTGGAAGCCTCTAAAAGGATCGATCACGTGAAGAAAATGGATAAAAACAAATTCATTCATGATCATTTGACTGGGTCTTTTATATGTTTTTGGGATTTGAGCTTGAGACCAAGGGTTTTCGCTGCGTGTCCTCTTTCAACCATTGGAGAACGTTCTTTCTTCAGTGTTGCAATACTCTGAGGTGGTGAAATAACCATTGAAGGTTTGCATTCAGAGTTGGCTTCATCCAAGAGCCATTACTGTGCATATTGGTGGAAATAATTGCAAGAAATTCAAGGGTTTCCATGTTCTCTATTTGCAGATCAAAATATTCAAGAGTTAATCATTTGCATAGCAAAATTGCATTGGCTGCTACAATGGTATGAACAGTAAAACACAACAGTGGTTTTGCATTTTAGTTGAAAGTTACACAAGGGTTTGCTTCAGTTTTGAAGGGATATCACATGTATTGTTGATGGCTACAATAAATACATACACAACAATCATTATTCAGGGAGCACCAGCGTCTTTGAGGGCCACGTGTGGACTTTCAGCATAGGTTTCCACTTAACAAGCCAAAATGCCTCCCTACTTTGGCTTCTATCTTTTGCATAGTGAGCGTCTAGAATTTTAAAGGGATCTTGCATACTTGCTTTCCAGACATGCATAGATAATGTATTGGAATTGTATATATATGTTATAATCAATAAAATCAACTTGCAATTTTGCAATTAGTTTCAAACTTAATTTTCAATACAAGCATATTTGGAGGTTGTATACAAAGTGTATGACAAAACGTCTGATTGTTGTAGCGACTCATTTGCATAGAGTTAAGTCATTTATATGCATTGAAAGATCCAAAAACATAGCTACTCTTCATCCTAGATTCCTTTTACGTACATTTGGCATTGTTTAGATGAATATTTGATGCATTTCAAACACATTATCAACCAAAAAACACAATCAGAAAATTCATATCAGATATAGACAGTTGCACACCAAGTGTTTGACGAAATTCTTATCCACAAAAATTAGTCGTTCAAGGGCAGATTTAACAAGGCTTCTTACACATCTCTACGGGTTCTTTTTCATGCTTTTGCTAGCTTCCAACCAAATTGCTTCTTGTTTGTGGCCCAAATCTCCTTTATTGACTGCACACTCATTCAAATGCTGCCTATGCAGATTTGTGTTTCGTTGCATCTCGTTTAGTCAGCTTTCCAAAGTAAACTAGAGTATGGTCCTACAAAGCAAATCATGAAATTCTTCTCTATCACGCCTGTAGTATGATTTAAAGGAGATGAAATGCTTCTTCAGCATGTCTTCTTCTTTACGTGGGGCTCTATGCTTCACTCAAAGATACTCCGTCTTCAGGCCCAATGGCTACGGGTAACAATTCTCCATGGCAGATTTCTCCTTGCTTCATACGGACTGCTTTACCAGCAGTTTGCTCAGGGTTCATCCATGCTTTGCTTCTGTGACTAGTTGTGTTTTCAGGCAGACTGATAATTTCTCAGCTCTACTTCAATCATTTGGTTGTACATCAACTTTTTCTCTACAGGTTTCCATGCTAAGCTGCAAGCATCGATCAGGCTTCTATTACACGACTTTCAGAGATTTATTTATTTCTATAATTCTACACACTAACCAAAAAATTGTTGTGTGTCTTCGACTTTCTGCTGCTATGCTGGTTGCAGGTCATGTTTTACTTCGCATCACTCGACTCACCACCTCTTGGCTTCTTGGTCGTATCGGCTCACTCGGACTCTCTTAGACTTGTCTGCTCTAATACCAGAATTGTGAGCAAACTAACGAACTTTGATGTTCTATTCATGAAACAAAGAGTTGAATATATACACCACGATTCAGCATAAAATAGGAGGGGGATCCAAAAGATCTAAGAAGAGACCTATCCACAACTAAAAATAATGGAATAATTTTAACCGATTTAACTATTTTAAACACCTATGCTAACACAAAGCTGTCTAAGACTTCCTCCTTACTAATTAATAAATTGAGAAGAAGAGGGAAGTCCCTTTGACTTTGCAATAATGTACATAGATATGGTTTTTATGAGATTTAGATTAGTGCTAGACAGGGAATAGGTTTTGAACTAATTTGTTTTTACATGAAACTCTTTGGGTAATTTATCACACCATTAACATGTTAAACAAATTAATTGTTCTTTAATAATTATTTTAATTTGAAATGTGATCATTTTTAGGTGTAGGATGCAATCATTAGACTTGGCTGGTATCATTTAGACATCATCGTCTAAGTTTGACGGTTCTATTTGGGAGATAAGAATATCGATATGATGATTTAGAAATGTCTTGGTATGATAGTTTACTAGTTTGGCCTAGACTTGTGAAATGCCTATAGGTGAATGACAGAAGCTTCAAAGGATTGGACGGGTCATAGATAGCATGTATACATGAAATAATAGTGAATAAAAGTCATATATGTATGCATAAGTCATGTAGAGTGAGTCTAAATCAAAATTAACATTGCCAAGTATCTAATACAAGATTTTAGTATCTAAAAATTATTCTTTTTTATTCTAGTATTGAAATTAATGCAAGAACTAAAATAAAATGATAAAGAGATGTACCTGAGTGTATACAACACACTTTATCTTTGAGAGGAGGCTATGAATTTGAATTTTTCTCAAATCAAACCTGTAATGAATATGTAATAGTCAATGTTCATAGAATGAAATATGATAAATGAATTATAATTATAATCTAAAACTTAGAAACAAGGAAGGAGTAGACATGTAGATGAGTAAATTATGTTTCCATGTAACTTATTGAAGATGATGATTCCTTGTTGAAGCATTTGAGAATGCTTCCTCTTGTTGAACCATTAGTGAATTGAAGAATATATTTGTAACTAAGGCAGGGCCATGGATTAGGAAGATAAATGCCCAAACCTTCATGAATAGGGAGTAATACCAAGGCTAATGAGTGTCATTGAACCTCAAATATGCTAACTCATTTAACTAATATTGCAATGATCATGAACCTCAAGATGAAATGTGGAATCAACATATTGAGCTTGCTATGATTAATGTGAAGGGCATTGAGTGTTTCTCAACATCAACCACATTACCTTAATAAAAATGAATCAAGCATTGTAGACAGAATTAGATATTAAATGGTGCTTGATTCTAGGTACCATCAAATGTGTTTTACAAAGATGAAAATTGTAGTGGTGTGCATGCGCATGAACTGACTTCATGCTTCATAATATAAATAAAATGGTGATAGCATCATATAGAATGCTATGCATCTATAAGCTAATGTGCTAAATATAAGAACCTATATCTCATGAAGCTAAAAAATGAGTGAATATGCATTGTCTATGCCCTAAACATATTTGAATATGTGAATATCTATAAACATGTAACTTTTTTTTCTATAAAACTATGTGCTTCTGCATGGAATGTGCACTCAAGTGTATCTAAATCTAAAAATGTGTACTCATTGTCTATATTTAGAATTAATTATTTATGTTAAATTAACTCTAAAGTAATGTAAACTTGAAATCTAACCTAGAAGGATAAATAAGATGGCCTACTATAAAAATACAATTATATATAAAATTTACAAAATTTGTAAATTACTAAAAATAACAACTAGGGTCAAGGTTAGAGATATGTCCTTACATACTGATTTATTTAAACCATGTTTTTCATTCGCTAACTATGACTGTATAAAATTTTTGATAAAAACTTGAAAATATAATGTTAATTCAAAGTAGTGCCTCATTTTATTCTAGGACAAGTGGACATTAGCAAGATAGGGTCATAGTGCACCATTGTTCGCTAGTGCAACTTTGTCTGTGTTGGCTGTGACTTGGATCTGATAATTTGAGTTGTTTCACCTCTATCTGAATATTATCTGATTCTCTATGGAGATTGTTTGGATGTATGGATCACCTAAAAAATTAAAACCCTAGCCTACACAATGACACAAACAAGATCAAATTCTCAAAAAAAAAGATGAGATAGGATATGGCTGAGTTATCCTCAAAAAACCCCTTATTAATTAAGTGTTGCCTACATAATCCAAATAGACCTTAGATCGATGTAGTTCTCCATTTGGAGAAGATCATATGAATGCAACTAATTTTTTTTATTAGAATGCTGACAAAGGATGTCCTAGACCTCTAATAAAACAATATTAACTTGGCCAATGACTGTATTATTATAACAAAATTATAATAAGGATATTTTATGAATAGATAGATGCCTTTAAATTTTCCTTTGCAAGAGAGTATTAGCTAAAGTAACTAGTGGCTTCAAGTGAGATATTTGATGTGATATCATAGGATAATCTTTGAATTATTTCCTATACCTGACCTATTGTCATGCATAAGAGAGTTGTTAAAAAGCATGTCATTTTGAAAAACTAGTCATTAGAGTGTGGGAGACAAGTATGAAATAGTGGATGTATGCGCAATATGTCCCTATCCACCTAATGTGCACTTGACTAGAATGGATAGAGGCTTATGAAACTAGAATGACAATGAATTATATATTGATTAGGGATGAATAAAAATAAATTGGGGAAGTCTAAAAGATATAAATGGTTATTAGAATGTCAAGTTGATCAAGCAATGTAAAGATGTCAAGAACAAGCATTATGAATCATTTAATGATTTAATTTTAGCATCTACATTTACCCATATTATAGTAATGCATAACTTACTAGAATAAATTAAATATGAAACTTGAGTGTGTATACACACATTGTCTTTGTCATGGAGATGTGCATGTCCCCTTGTTGAGGCATGTGGAGAAGTGCTAAATTGAGAATGATCAAGTCTCAATTTTAAAAATTAGTGTAGATGTTTGAGTTGGAAAGACATATGCTTTAACCCTCATAGAGTACTCTAAAATATTTTAAGAGATGGGAATCGAAATAATGGTTCACTTAAGTGTAACTAAAACACTGAGTGTCACAATCATCTACCCACTTATTAAATTGAAAGAGAAGATGTGGGAGCCAATACATGCCTCACTAAAGTGAAACCAAGGCATACAAAATTAATCATATCAAACATTGGTCCAATTTCAAAATATGAATCATACCTCTCCAGATGGATCTAGATTCAAATTATAAATTTGTAAAAATTCTTGATACTTGATGCTTGATTCTTGAAAAAAAGAGAATTTTTTTTTTTCAAAGTAGTAGCTTGGTGTCAAATGCATATCATGCCTCCTGCACTATATAGAGTGCCAAATGTGATCTTTTGAAAATTTTTTGAAGCCTTATAACCATCTTCACATAATTGTGCCTATGCTTGAGTAGTTGTAAGAGTGGAGTGCATAAGCAAGCCAAATGCCCCCATGTCTAAAAATTCTTATATTTACACATTGTGAGATGCCAATTCTAAAAAAAAAAAATTACTTATAAAATCCCATTCTGATGCCCCCCTTTTGAGATGATGGAGATTTCATGCAAATGACTTGTTTCAAAAGAAAATGTGAGATCATGCATTCTTTTTATATTGGAATAACATGAACAAAGTATATACATCTCATTGATGCAAATCACAAAAAACTTGTTAAAATCCCTCTCAAAAACCTGTAGGGTGTTTACAGTCGATTCATATGTTTTTGGGCCTTATGAATGCTATTTAGTCTTCATTTTGCTCCAACATGCTATAGAAAAATGTTGCCTCTAAAATACACCTTAAAAACTATCCAATTTTACATAGCTAGACTACAATGACTTTGATACCATATTAAAATCTATTCTAGGCATGATCAAATAATAACCAAGACATAACTCACATAATGGAGAGGCGGGAAGGGGAGAAATAAAATGAGAAATAGTATATTATAGAGTGTTCACTCAATATTCAACATATATTTTTTTATATGTAAAATACAAATGAAGATAAGAGTATATATAGAAAAGTCACACCATTGTTTCTATTTTCCTATTGGCAATATTAAATTATGGCATCTAATGATGGTGGCACATGTGAGGTAGGTAATGCATACTTGGACATGTCCATACACTAACTTTAGTAGAAAAGCAAACAACCTAAGTTAATTTAACTAAAGGTGCATAATTAATATTTTCACCAACACTTCCTTGCATCTCACACACAAGAATAAAGGGTTGGGATCTTCATATATACCAGATTGTTTGTTGAAGTAATGAGTGTGGACCACCAAATTGTCTAAGAACATGGGTCTGACTAAGTCAGACCCCTTATAACTACACAAAATAAATTTGTGCTCTTGCAGGGTCTTGGAATGGATTAAGGTTTGGATCAATGAGAAAGAAGTTTAGATGTTGTGCATATCAAATCAACAATATGAAAGTGGCTTCCTATAAGCAAGCACTGACAAAGACATGTGTAAAGTTTTAGATTGCTCTGATGGTATCAAACTAGAGCCCTGTATTGAATCAGTGCAATACTTATTTGACCGTTGTCGCAATAGTTAGATAGTGATCATTTTTTGCGCTAAATCTAAACTTGTTTTTCATCATGTTCAATCACTGTTGATACATATGTAAGTCAAAAATTGAGTATACCTCTATGAACCTCCTTTCTTAAAGTTCAAATATCTTATACTCCTACTTTTGACACATTTCAAATCTATATTTACTATTTTAATTTATCTTATCCCTTATTAAATTGATAAGTGTTTTACAATCGTAGTGAGGGTTTTTAATGAATTGTTCACAATTATGTTGGGCCTTAAATTTAATAAACATTTCACTATCACCAAGTAATTTCAACCTTTTTTTTACCATCCATTTAATTATCATTTATAAAAAAAATATTTTTAATTGGAAAAGTCAATTAAAAATTGTAATACCTTGATATATTATTGAATTTTGAGACCCTTTTTATGAAAGATTTTTTCTAGCCTAATATAATAATATAACTAGAGTTCATTTATCTTTAATCAATAAAAAGATAATATAATTATTAATCAATATAATATATAACAAATCTAAAATAAAAACTTTAAAATTGATATCTCACACCATACTTCAAATAAATATATTATTTTAACTTTTAATTGGTGTTATTCAGGAATGATATTTTTTATACAATAAGTCGGTGGCATATTAATGAGGAGAGGTAATGAATGTAGATCTGTAATCCGCACATTATCTAGAATCCCGAGTCCCCATCACGGGACAACAATTTGGTTCGTGTTCACCTGTTGTAAATGGTTGCTCTTGCTATCTCTCACTCCTATAACGTGGTAGGGACTTGAACAGAACCAATAAATATCTTATTACTGTATTCGTACATTCTTCACATGTATGGTCTGCGATGCCCATGGCTCCCACTTTAATAAGAACATAATATGCACGTATCACCTGAGATGACTCTTTACAGCCATAAAAAATTCCCTTTCAGAAGTAATCAAGATAATATCCACAGCCGTTGTTTGAGAGACGGTACACAGTCGTAGGTATAAAAAATGTACTACTTTCGGATTAATTTATCAACTGATACAGAAATCCTTGTTTATTATTATCAAAGACTCGAAATTCTCTTCTGTTCTGTGAATCGGTAGATGATGTAAGTGAAAAACCTGAAAGATTTGAATGACTGAGTAAGAAGCCAACAAAAACAAGAAATGAGGTTCCCATTATTATTCAGTTGAAAGAACATCTTAAAGCACAACAGGAGCAAATCTCTCTTTACACTTATGAGTAACTGGGATAGGGACATTTGAAATCCACTGCACTAGTCTTGGTTATCGGTGATGTACAACTATACCAGCTAAGACACATTATTAGTGGAACTGTCTTCAGGTAGTTCCTTGCTCACTATTCAGATCACAATTGCCTATAAATAACATATGCTTGAGTTGGAAAATCATCCATCAAGAAAAGAAACGGCGTGAAAGAGGTCATAGGGAGCCCAGTGAGGGAATCAAGCGGGCAAAAGTGCCTCAAATCAAGACGCAGCCAGGGCTTTCCTTTGCCACTCAAATGGAGCAAGCTCACGGGGCCGGGATGAAGATCCCTGCACCTCCCTTGGAAGTTATCGCCGCCCGAGCCTTGCTGATTCCACCTATGATCCACCGCTTTCATTTCTCTCGAGAACACCAGCAAAAATGGCGGCAGTGACCCCAGCTCGTAGATCCGTCTCTTCTTTTGCACTTCTATCAGACTCCTCGATCTTCGTAGTGTACATCGCTTGACGCCATTTCACCAAATCGATTACCATAACCCCTCTATTGAAATAACAAGTCTTTCTACTTTCAAATGTTCGGAATAAATCCGGATCCGACCAGAAATTGTCTGTGAAATATTTGGTGAAGTTCGCATGATAATACTCGGGAGCGACAAGTATGTAAGAGTCCAAGCTTATTTTCCAAAGCTTTGCTATGTCATCTGTTATCACATAGGATTGCATACGTTTTGATTATTAGTTTGTTGTGCATGTAACTAATGAACTAATGGAAAAACCTTCAAAACCATGGGATTTTGGTAATTTGAGGTTAATTTTTGGAGAAGGTTGTTTTCCTTTCACTAGATTTGATGTAAACTGATAAAATATCAATTTTATGAAAATCTCTCTATTTAGTACTTTTGAATCCTAAACTAGGGTTTTGACAGGGAAAGGGTTAAAGAAATTGGAATTTACAAAACTAAAAGTATGGTGATTGCACCAAATATTGTATAGTGGATCTAGATGCTTGCTTGAAAAACACAATAGAGCAGAAAATAAATTGAATTTATTCTAAGCATAGACTTCTGCAAATTTGGAAATCAGAGGTAGTATTTTAGCTATTCCGCAGAAAAGGGAAAAAGATCTTTATTTCAAACAATATTATCAAGAGTGTAAAATATCACAAAGGAATTTTCTTGAGACCGAAATAAAAGACAAAGCTTCCACAAAGAATTGGATAACTTGCACAACACAGAGATTCCAAAAACAAGAAAGGTAAAAACTTCAACTTTATTTCTCTCCAAAGGTTATAGCTTGTAGTAAATACATTCAAAATACAGAAAAATATCACTAACAACAAAAATGATAGATTGGGTAACGGGGTCTATCCATATTTATAAAAAAATATGTCATAGAAGATATGTAGTTGTCAAAACTTAAACACCCAGTGGAAGGAAATCATGCAAACTGAAACACCTCATGCAAAAAGGGGCGAGTTCCTCTATTTATGGCGTCTTGAACTTGTGGAATAGTTGGAACATAACATGCACACACTAAGCATGATCCTGGATGTGATCTTGGCGTAGCTAGAACTGGAGATCTTCATGCAAGGATCCTTATATGTGGATCACTGAAAACAACTCCCCATGCAAGAAACAATGCTCAAAATAGAACTTGGATTTTCTAAATAAAAAATAACATTGAAAATAAATTTCAAGTTTTTTTCATGCAAACACTAACGTGCAAAATCTAAAGTGATACAACATCTAAGCCTTTATCACTTTTTACCAAAAGGAACAATGCAATTTACACTTTATGACTTTGCACATTTTTAACATTTCATATTTATCAAAATAGAAAATGCAATTTAAAACTTGTGCTTTTGCAACTTCCACATTTAAAAAATATAAAGTGTAAAGTATATGTCTTTCTCTCTCTCAAAAAAGTTATAGAAAATATATAGCTGCACCTTACAATTACAAATTACAAATGTCTTTAAAATGAAAATACAAATTAACATTTGAAATATTCAAAAGGAGGGAAAATTAATCGATGTCCAGAATCTCTTCAACTTTCTTATCATTCTCTTCATGTAGCTTCTCTGTGTATATATCAAAAGCCTTGAATATTTTTTGTATTCGCTCTGCGTCTGCCCGTAAGAATAAATGTTAAACACTGCACAATCTATCTGTACATCAAATACTCTCTTTGGGAGATCCTTATACCTTGCATTTTGGTTCCCATTTGATCAGTTGCCTTCTCATATTTGATGAACCTGTTAATTGAACTTAAGACAGACTATATCATTTGTAGACTCCTCGATTATTACCTTAAAATGATTCTGGCCCTGTTCTGCTTGGAGGAGACTGTTGGCATCATCCATTGTTCGGCATGCCACTAAATTCATCATGTCATCAATCTCGTATATTACATCAATAGCCTTATCATGAGCCTCCTTAGCTCGCTCCAAACATTCGGTTAGTACTCTTATCCAAAATTGGGCAGCCCTGTATAGTTCCTCGTGGTTAGCATCATCCTTCAATATTTTATCTACAATGAGGGTATTCATGTCAATTGATTTTATGGTTGTCATCTTGGGATAATACATATTTAGGATCTGGATTTCTACTTCATAGTTGTTAATCTGTTCCATTAAAATCTATTTTCTTTCAATGATGACTTCATAATGTTCCATCATGGCTGTAAGAATTTTGTTACTCTTAGTGACCAACTCCTCAAACCATTCTTTTGTATCCCTTCTCATGTGAGAAATTTATCATATAAAATCAATTGTGGCTTGATCTGGACTAATTGGCTACACTACCTACAATTATTGTGGTGTTTCACTAGGCTTGATGAACTGGTTGAGTGCTTCTATCAACAGATCAAATTTATTTTTAAGCCCATCCTTGGTGGCTTTGTCATGGTCAATTCTATGAAAGAGAGAGTTGATGCCTAACTGCACATCATGTTTGAGACCTTCTCCCATCTACCGACCAAGGTGTATTTGAAAAATCTGGTAATCTACCACCATAAGATCTTTCTTTGATTTATCTAGTGGGGGCACTACAATCTCAACATATCTCTCCCCTTATTATTGGTGAATGTTCTTGAGAGGGTTGTAATAGTGTTGATATTCACTATATGCAGAAATACCCTTAAGGTAGGAAAACACCATATAATACTCCTCTAGGAAGGAGTAACTCCACAATGTCTCTTCAAAGAGACAACCTCCAATATCCTCTTACAATATAAGACTCAATCCTTACTTGATATCCTTACCATGATAATCATCTCCTATATATATACATCTATCTAACCCATGGATGGGTAACCTCCTAATCCTAGTGTAGGCCAACCATTACCCAATGTACTACTTCCACAAGTTACTTTATTATCCTAATATATTGTACCCATATAACTAACTAAAGGGATGTGTGCCACATGTTGGCATCTCCATCAACCCATATACAATAATATATCATATCCCTAGGTACATAGCATTACTTCCCTCTTTGACATGTTTCATCCCCGAAACATAGGAAGAAACCAAATAATGAGTGTGTTTCAAATCATTGCACACTTGTCTCCAATCTCGATCATCTAACCATCCATATGTGATCTTGGCAGGTGATAGCTCTCCAATCTTGTTTCCAAATTCCCTTGTGCTCCTCTGA
Organism: Torreya grandis; assembly: GCA_037957365.1. Classification (NCBI taxonomy): domain Eukaryota; kingdom Viridiplantae; phylum Streptophyta; class Pinopsida; order Cupressales; family Taxaceae; genus Torreya; species Torreya grandis. Next base: position 3,192,838 of record JARHVA010001296.1, on the reverse strand, counting down.
TTTCATTTATGATCATAATTATATTGCTTTGGTGTCCCAGCATAATTACTCCTCTTTTTATTCCATGTACCATATTCTGCTACGCTTATCTGATTCCAAACATGACCATAGTAGGTATTCTTCCATGCATAGTCATAATGATTTCCCCATTTATTCCATGTGCCATAGTATTTTTTCTTTGAATTCCATGAATATCCATAATGATTGGAAATTTTATTTCCTGTACAGACAAAATGATTGTTATTATGACACTTCCTCACATGGTTCCATGATTGTTTCCTCTCATGATGATGTGGGTGTCTATATACCTCAACTTTTTCCAATACTTTGACCTTATCCACCTTTGCTTCTACCTCTTCCACCTTTTCCTTCTTTGTCTCTTGAGTAGATGAAGTGCTCATTTGTAGTGTGTCTTTATCTATATCATCTGAATCTTCATCATGATCTTCATCACCTATTTTAATCTCATCCTCATGATTTACCTAGATTGTTATTGGTGCCTTTTTCACTATGATATCTTGTAAAGTGATCTTATTTTTCTTATACAAAAACTTTATGATCTTTTTCTGAACATTAATATTCATTGTTCCCAAAGTCTCTAACCATGGATATCCAAGAACTATATCCACATCATCCATATCCAAAGCATAAAAATTTGAATGCAAAACATATTTTTCCATAATGAGCTTCAGATCTTCAAACATTGAAATATTCTTACCATCTACTTGAACCTCTTTGATATTATTTGCTTGAACATGTAGATGCTTGGCCACATTCATGTTAATGAAGTTATACTTGCTAGTAGGGTTTATGGACACAACCACCTTCTTCTTTTGAATGCATCCATGAAATTGAAAAATTGACTCAGATTTCTTTGGAGCTAAATTATTTGAACCATTATCATCCAATTCTTCTTCTTCTTCTTCTTCTTCAATTGCTTCTTCTACTTCTTCTTATTCTTGTTCTATTGATTCTTCTATTTCTTCTTCTTCTTTTTCTACTTCTTCTTCTTCTTTATCATCATGATTTTCTTCCTCTTCTACATCCTCTTTTTCATTTATATCCCATCAATCTAGGAAGGTTTTCTCCATTGCTTTCCATGAAGAATACTGTTGCGCAAAGCTCAATTCATTAGTCCACCAATGTTTTGCAGACCCAAACAAATAAAAACATAATTCTATTTTCCATAAAAAAACCTAGTATTCTTCTCCTGAAAATTGATCCACCATTCTCTAGCATCAACATCATCTTCCCCTGAAAATTTTTGCAACTCCATGATCCACAAAAAAATTAAGGTTCATGAAACCCTAAAATATCAAAACTGATCCATAAAATCGCAACAAATCACTCCAAACAACTTGAAAAAATCTAAATTTTTTATTGTACTTCTCTTATATCTTCTTACATCTCCAATAAAAATTTTGAATAAAAATTCCTTATATTTCATAATATATAGTGAAATTATTATAAAAAGTAAAATAGCAATAACTCCCTCAAAATGAATCAAAAAATATCAATTTTTTTCTTGTAACTTATTTGAAATATTATCCATATCCAGTAATAAATTTGGTAAAAAATTTGCAACCAATCAAAAGTTATTGATGATTTAAAAAAAACTAGGGTTTCGCTCCACAAATTGCCCAAATCGAAGCTATGATACCACTTGTAAGGGATATTGATATTCAATATATGCCTAAATACCCTTAAGGTAGGGAAACACCATATAATACTCTTTTAGGAAAGAATAACTCCATAATGTCTCTTCGAGGGGACAACCTCTAATATCCTCTTACAATAGAAGACTCAATGCTTACTTGATATCTTTACCATGATAATCATCTCCTATATATATACATCTATCTAACCCATGGATGGATAACCTCCTAATCCCAATGCAGGCTAACCATTACCCAATGTACTACTTCCACAAGTTACTATATTACCCAATATATTACCCATTACCCAATGTACTAATCCCAATGTAGGCCGACCATTACCCAAAATACATCTATCTATCTCCTATATATTAGGATAATAGAGTAACTTGTGGAAGTAGTACATTGGGTAATGGTCGGCCTACACTAGGATTAAGAGGTTACCCATCCATGGGTTATATATATATATATATATATATATATATATATATATATATATATATATGAGATGATTATCATGGTAAGGATATCAAGTAAGGATTGAGTCTTATATTGTAAGAGGATATTGGAGGTTGTCCCCTCGAAGAGACATTGTGGAGTTATTCCTTCCTAAAGGAGTATTATATGGTGTTTCCCTATCTTAAGGGTATTTCTGCATATAGTGAATATCAACACCATTACAAGTGGTATCAGAGCTTCGATTTGGGTAATTTGTGGAGCGAAACCCTGGTTTTTTTTGGTATCATTAATAACTTTTGATTGGTTGTGAATCTTTTCACAAAGTTTTTACTGGATATGGATAATATTTCAAATAAGTCACAATAAAAAAATAGAGATTTTTTGATTCGTTTTGAGGGAGTTATTACTATTTTAGGGTTTATAATAATTTTGCTATATCTTCCAAATATAGGGAATTTTTATTTGACATTTTTACTGGAGATGTAAGAAGATATAAGAGAAGTACAGTCAATATTTCAAAAAAATTTGAGTTGTTTGAAGTGATTTGTTGTGATTTTATGCATCAGTTTTGACATTTTAGGGTTTCATGAACCTTAATTTTTTTTGTGGATCATGGAGTTGTAAACATTTTCAAGGGAAGATGATATTGATGCTAGAGAATGGTGGCTCCTTTTGGAGAATCATTTTAGAAAAACTTTTGGGCAAAGACGACTAATTCCTTTTTTGTCTGGGCCTGCACTACATTGGTTTGATCAATTGAGCTATACAGAAAGGTTTTCTTCATGGAATGAAATGAAATAGATATTTTTAGATCATTGGGATATAAAACAAGAAGTAGAAAAAGAAGAAGCAGTAGAAGAAGAAGAAGAAGAAGTAGAAAAAGAAGAAGAAGAAATAGAAAAATCAACAGAAGAACAAGAAAAAGAAGTAGAAGAAGCAATAGAAGAAGAAGCAGATGATGATGATGATGATGATGATGATGATGATGATGATGATGATGAAGAAGAAGAAGAAGAAGAATTGGATGATAAAGGTTCAAATTATTTGGCTCCAAAGAAATCTGAGTCAATTTTTCAATTTCATGGATGCATTCAAAAGAAAAGGGTTATTGTGTCCATAAACCCTACTAGTAAGTATAACTTCATCAACATGAATGTGTCCAAGCATCTACATGTTCAAGCAAAAAATATCAAATAGGTTCAAGTAGATGGTAAGAATATTTCAATGTTTGAAGATCTGAAGCTCATTATGGAAAAATATATTTTGCATTCAGATTTTTATGCTTTGGATATGGATGATATGGATATAGTTCTTAGATATCCATGGTTAAAGACTTTGGGAACAATGAATATTAATGTTCAGAAAAAGTTCATGAAGTTTTGGTATAGGAAAAAGAATATTACTTTACAAGATATCATAGTGAAAAAGGCACCAATAACAATCCAGGTAGATCATGAGGATAAGATGGAAACAAGTGATGAATAACATGATGAAGATTTAGATGATATAGATAAAGACACACTACAAATGAGCACTTCATCTACTCAAGAGACAAAGAAGGAAAAGATGGAAGAGGTAGAAGCATAGGTGGATAAGGTCAAAGTATTGGAAAATGTTGAGGTATATAGACACCCACATCATCATGAGAGGAAATAATCATGGAACCAGGTGAGAAAGTGTCATAACAACAATCATTTTGTCTATACAAGAAATAAAATTTTCAATCATTATGGATATGCATGGAATCCAAAGAAAAAATACTATGGCACATGGAATGAATGGGGGAATCACTATGACTGTGCCTGGAAGAATACTTACTATGGTCATGGTTGGAATCAAAGTAATGCAGCGGAATATGGTACATGGAATAAAAAGAGGAATAATTATACTTGGACACCAAAGTAGTATAATTATGATCATAAATGAAATCAGAGGAGCATAATGGATTTTGGACACAAGCTTGGAGAGATATCACTTGCCAAGATCACATATGGATGGTTAGATGATCGAGATTAGAGACAAGTGTGCAATGATTTGAAACACACTCATTATTTGGTTTCTTCCTATGTTTTGAGGATGAAACATGTCAAAGAGGGAAGTAATGCTATGTACCTAGGGATATGATATATTCATGTATATGGGTTGATGGAGATGCCGATGTGTGGCACACATCCCCTTAGTTAGTTATATGGGTACAATATATTAAGATAATAGAGTAACTTGTGGAAGTAGTACATTGGGTAATGGTCGGCCTACATTGGGATTAGGAGGTTATCCATCCATAGGTTAGATAGATGTATATATATAAGAGATGATTATCATGGTAAAGATATCAAGTAAGCATTGAGTCTTTTATTGTAAGAGGATATTGGAGGTTGTCCCCTCGAAGAGACATTGTGGAGTTATTCTTTCCTAAAGGAGTATTATATGATGTTTCCATACCTTAAGGGTATTTAGGCATATATTGAATATCAATATCTTATCAAGGGTCTTGGGAGTAGGCTTAGATTTCTTCTTGACTTCTGACATGCCAAAGTCCAAAGTGTTTAAATTAATCATTATTTTCTTCTTTTTACTCACTGATTGGGCTAACCAACCAGGGGTAGCCTTCTGTTAATCTGGCACGTCCACTAAAGAATCTATAGCTGATGTAGCTACACTAACTGATAATTTGCCTAGAGAAGTCTCATAGGAAGATGATATTGTTGGCTTCTCAGGCGGTGCCTGTGAGGGCTCACCCTCACCAATAGTTTGTAAACCCATATTTGCATTAAGTGTTTGGTCTGATCCAACCTCAACTGATGGTATGGATGAAATAGTAGAAATAGGGGAAGTGGAATCAAAGGAAGCAGATGTGATCGATGGGGAAGTGGAGGAAGGAACAAACACAGAGGTTGTGAATTTAGGAACTGGTGGAAGCCAAAGCAATGAATATGTTAATTAGGTGTGTAGGACCACTTAGGGTTGGTGAGAGCTGATATGAAGGGGAAACAATACTCACCTAAGGAGGTGAGGTGGCTTGTGGAATAGTAGTCAAGATGACTGATTCTGAGGCAATGTACTATTGGGTGGTGTTGGGAATTAATGGTGATGAAATGGAAGGAATTGTAAATGGAATAGAAAATGGGAGTGGATCAAACGGGGAAGGTAAAGAGGGAAGAAGGGAAAGTGAAGTGGAAACTTGAACTTCTACTATAGGGGGAACCTGAATGTCCACTTGACTTGTTTGTGTTGTTTGCACTTGGATTATTGAGGTGGATGGAGTGGTAGATAAAGTGGGGATGAGTGGAGGGGTTGACATTGGAGGTAACAGAGTTGAAACTTGTGGTGTAGTGAGAACTTGAGATGCTTGAGGAGGAGAGGCAACTAGTGGAGGTGTTGAAACCTATTGTACAATATGTGTAGAGGAAGAGAGAACAGTGGAAATGGGAGCTAATGATATAGGATCTGAATTTGTAGATCCCTGTGATATTGTTGTTATTGTCTCTTCTACTAAAAGGTCAATAAGTTCACTTGCAGCTTCTTCTTGTTTGTTGGATTAACCTTTTCTTACCTTTGCCTTTGTCTTCTTCTTCTTAGGTTCCTCTGAAGGTTCTCCAAAACCCTCCTTTGATGAAGCAAGACCTTCTGCCTTAAGCTTTAAAATCTTCTCCTTCACCCCTATAGTTTCTCTTGTGATTTGCACTCCCTTGCTCCTTAACCAATTAATAATTTTGTTGATGATGGGGGTTGTTCTATAAAATAGGGAAAATTATTCGAGAACTAACCACCTAACTGGTGGTAGGGGTCTTGCAATGATCTATATGAGGTACAGTGGATTCACTCTAGAATCTTCATCTACCAAGTCATCAAGCTCTGGTGTCAAATCATAATCCTTTATTTACTGTAGGGACATTCTTGAGTAGTCCCTCATTTTGACTATTTTTTCGTCATCACAATCCTCCCAATAATCCTCATAGTATGGCACAAGTTCATATGTTTTCAGATCTAGTGCATGAATGACTTTACCGTATGGGTCAAAATATAGCCTAGACTCTAGACTCCTCAATGTCATTTGGCACATCTTTGCCTCTGCACCTCTGGCCTTCAGAAGAGTTTGGCATGTATAACGACCAATAAAAATAGGGAAATGTATCCCTACCTTATGTCTATCAGAGAGGAGCTTATGTGTTTCCTCTAGTTTCCACACCAACTCAAACAATGCCCATTTGTCACTCATGTATCGAGGAAGAGTGTAAGGACAGCCACTAAAATTTATTGCCCTGATGTAGGAATATGTGGGAAATTGTATGAAGAATGATCCCCATTTTGTGATTTCATCCTTTGCTTCCCTTGAGAACCTCTCCTTCTTAAGCTTTGGATTGAACATGATGATGATGTTGTAAATGAAAGCATCATTAACTCTTCTGAACTATTGTCTACTAACTTGAAGGGTGAGCTCAGGGTAGTTGTTGTACACTCTTGTTATTTCGTCAGAGACAATATTGAGGCTTGGGATTAATCTTATTTTGACCAAGATATAAATAATATATGATGTCACGTAAGATTTATTTGTTTTTTGAACCTCTAACAACTGTTGATGGAGGGAATCAATGATTAATTGTGCCCAATGTATAAACTGCTTATTCTCTCAAATGGTCTAGATATAGTGGTACATCTACTATTCATAGCACTGGGCATCAGGATTGGTAGTGACTTTATGTAGTAGTGTTATAACATCTCCCACCTCCTCTATAAAATCATATCTATACATAGTCTTAGGTAATCTAGTGGAGGAATGCTTGGAGTTCTTGAGCCATTGTTTATTGATAATTTTATAACATTCATCTTTCTTGTCTTCATAGAACTGTGTGGATGTTTGGGGAGTTATACCCAAATAACTCTCGAACTCAGGTATGGCAAAACTATTTTGATGTAGTCAGAGTCAAGATCTAGAATCTTTCCCCCTTTATCATTAAACACTTGCCTCCTATCGGGATCATAATGTTGAGCCATTGTCATGACCAACTTAGGACTTTGAACAGTTATGGAGAAGGCTGTAGCTTGTGGAAGTCCAGAGTCATAAATACTTTGTATCCAGTCATTTTTGAATTATGCCTTTATTTAGCCCAGTAGTCTCCTAGGTCAATGTGACCTAAATCTGTATCATTGATTTTTGTGAGATTGGACTCCAAACAAGAAGTTACTTTAGGGCCCTTAGATTTGAACTTCATTTTTTTAGGAGGTATGAAGATTGTAGAAAATCCTCTGAAAAACTAAATGTGAAAGTTGGCATGAACTACAGGTGTCTGGAGCACTTGTATACTCCGATGGAACTTAGAGGTGCTTGGAGTACATTGGGTTTCTATGGTACTTAAAGCACATTAAGTCTCTAGTGGCAGTGGACAGTGATCGGAGCATGCCCACTCTCTCGATGCTTGAAAGTCATGAGTTTTCTAGTGGAAGCGGGAGGTGCTTGAGGCACATCCACTCTTCACGGTGTACTGGGAATCAACGAAGGTCAAAGGTGCTTGGAACACGTCCAATGTCTACGATGATGTTGGGGAGAAAATCTTAGAGAGAATATTCTCTGTTTGAAATGAAAGAATATACTTGGGAATATTCGTTTGAGAAGGCCCCAAATTTGATTACAAATTTGGGAGGGAAGAAAATGTAGGTTCTCTTAGATAATGTGCAAGATTTGTAAAGAGAAAAGCCTAAGAACCCTAAAAACCTAGACCGATACCAAGCATGCATCTTTGACATGAAAAGACCTAATAATTAATTTGTAAGAAAACCCTAAATAGTAAACCCTAAATGATTTTCAATCTAAAGCCTTGCAAGAGAAGAAGATTGGAAAATCTTCAAAACGAAAGGCAATGGTATAAATAATGAGGAAAGTACCGTGAAAATGATGCAGGTGACATGGCAACTGGGATGCAGATGTGGCTTTATGGTACAAAGTCATAGCGTAGGGCTGGAGCTCGAAAAAATGCAATTAGCAAGATAATAATTGATAATAAACTTTGCAAATCAACTTTAGCTTTTATAGGAAAACTTGCATTTAATGCAAGTCATGGTAGTTGGTGGTAGAGGTTGGGCCTACTAGGAGCAGGTCCACTCTCTACGATTGGGATTGGCTTGGCAGGAGGCAGTGTTCAATGTGCACTTTGCACGTTGTGAAAATGTGCAATGTGCACTTCAAGCTCTGCATCCCGTGGGAAGGCTTGGTAAGTTTGGTGGAGGTTGGACCTACTTGGAGTAGGGCTACTCTCTGTGGACGGGTTAAATGATTTGGCGAGGAATGGAGCTTGGCATGCACCTTGCACGTTTTCACAATGTGCAAAGTGCATCCAAGGCTTCGAGTTCCACGGAAGGGGGGTGTAATAGGCTTGGCAGGACCTAGAGCCCGTCATGCAATTTGCACATTGTGAAAACGTGCAAAGTGCATGTCGATTTCCAGATTTTACCGAATAGTTGCATGGTGGGATCCGGAGCCCGCCATGCATTTTGCAAGTTTTTACAACATGCAAAGTGCATGGTGAGTTCTAGATCCCACAATTTTGGAGTCTTGGTGCTTCGCGAGATCCGGAGCCCGCGAAGCAATTTGCACAAGTGCAGATTACATTTACAGTTTTGGATTCCATCAAAACATAAAAGGGAAAATGGATTCTTTTTTGGAAAATAAGGTTTTATTAAAAAACAAAGGGGGTCTCCCACATGATGTTAGATGTAATGATATTTTTGAGTCAAAAATCTCAACATCATCCACAACAACCAAATCGGAGTGGAGGTGCAAAATATCATCTAAGTAAGAGCAGGCGTAGTTCAGTCGCTCATCCAATGGCTGTCGAATAGAGTAGGATATCTTTTTCTTCACAATACTCTTATCAAAATTTTAGAGCTTAAAGCGCACGCAAGGAAAAGTAACCATTAGCGTAGCTTTCAGATCGACTTCCCTGTCCGAAGCCATAAAATGAAAAAAACAAAAGATTTGAACACATAAAATTATCCTAACAAATAAAACTCGCCAGAATAGAACTTGCGCAAAAATTAGCATTACAGATTGTTCAACATACCATAATAGAAAGGTATAACTCAAATAATCTTGCTTGATATTTCTCCAATGCAGCTCAGCACGCACAAAAATCGAGCGACAAAACAGGGTGCTCAACAGGGGATTTGGTGGGGGATTCCAAAAAAATTGCGTGGGCTTAGATGCATTAATGTCTCGCTAGGTGGTTGGTTGGTGCCAGTAGATGTTTCATGTTGCTTGAGGTTGACTGCGACCGATGTTCTTTCAAACCACCGCGGTTAATGGTTGCAGATTACGATTAGTGGTGGCTGTTAACTGGCAGCAGTGTGGGTTACGAAACTATGGCTTGGGTTGGATTGAATTTGTCAAAGTCAATTTGATTATGAGTCTAAGGGTGCTGCCGTCAGCGTAATTTGTACATGTTGAGTAAGCTTGTTTATAGCAATATAGAATCTTTAAATATTACAAATATTTATTCAATCTAAATTAAAATTAGTTAAAATCAAGTTGATGAGAGAATCCAATTACTATGTTGTAATTATTAAACAGTTTAAAATGAAAAGAAAATGATACACATTGGTTATATCAAATAAACTTCTTTCTTCAACTAGAAAGACAATAATATAAGACGTGTAAATGGTGTGAAAAATACAATCACCACCAATCCAACCAGAGTTCTAAATTTTTAATAGTTTTCTTACATAACAAAAATATAATATATTAAATTTAAGTATTAAAACCATTGACACAAATCTAAATGTTATACTAACTAATGCAAAAATGATACCAATAAAAAAATGTTCAAAATAGAACATCTATTCCATTTATAAACTAAAAATAGTATAGATAAATATTTAAAAACATAAATATGAAATAAATAATAATAATTAATATTAAAAATTAATTAAAAATAAAATCTATAGAAAATATATATTTTGCCAACCGAAAAATTATACACTACATATATGAAAAAACGTGAGAAGTCATAAATCTTTATTTTTTTTAATAACCAGAAGAATCGAGATTTAGAAGCTCAATTTGTACAGAGCGAGCCATAAGTCATTGTTGAAAAGCGGTTCACATTTAATGAAACACCATCTTAATAAATTACTGTTTTAGACTACATTACAGTAAATGAGGTATGTAAAAAGAGATGCCAATGTTCCCTGCAGAAATGAGATAAGAAACAAGAAACGCCAAGAAGGATTGGTTTTGATTCACTTTACTTTAATAACCATTCGGCCAAAGTTCACGGTTTTGATTGAATTGACATTATGGGACGCCCTACTTCCTCCCGTTTCTCTCATTTTTATTCTAACATTACTTTTGTCATTTTTCCGTGTTAAAATAGCGTTACCCGTTATTTGATATGAGCATTTATTGATTGATTTAGATTTGACTTGACTCTTAAGAAAATTAACATTGGAATGTACACAACTTACAGAATTTGAAGAACAGTTGTTGTTGTGATTGACATTTTCGCCCTTTTTCCTTTCGTGAGCGATCTTTTCACCTTCGCCGTGGTAATCGGGTTCTTCCGTATGAACATGAGACGCATGGTGAACATCGTTTGCGTGGCTATATCCCTGTGAATTTACACAGTGGTCAAATTGGAATCCGTTACAGCCCGTCAAAGGGTTCTGAACCCGTCCAAGTTCGTAAAAAAAAATGGCTGTAAGAAAAACATGAAATTAAAAAATTGTGTGAAATTAAAAAGTGCATAGTTATTATTAAAATAATGAGGTTTAAAAGTGTCCGTCATTAGGCCCTGCGGCTGTCACTTACCATGTCATTGTCCGGTGCTTACTAATGAGCTTTAGGTTTACATGACGGATCGACTCCCGACTCTTGAGCGGCCCCTATGGCCGAACAGACAAGTTACAATTACCCACATTCAATCCCACTACCCACAAATTACAAAATTCCATTAATAACATTTATGTGATACGAAATTCTCATTGCCCCATTTCTATTAAAATTTTAAGTTGTTTTAAAAAAATTGGCTAATGCATTCTGTTAAAATTTGTAGTTACAACTTATAAATGCTAATTTGCTCTTTTAGTTGGCTAATGGATTCCATTTCCACTTCCATACAATTCCACTTTACTAGTTGGCGTCGGCAGAGGCTAAATTCCTTTTAATGCATTGCATTTGCAATTTGCCTAAACCTTTGCCATGAGTGTACTATGTCGTGTGACTAATTGCCGCCATTGCCATTGCCAATGTCAATGGTTGACAAATTGTAATTAATAATGGCAGTAGGCCATGGCTACTTTGGGTGCTGGCTTAGAGTTAGTTTTAGACTTTCAGTGCTTTGTTTCTGATAACTTACAAGTCACAGAGTCACAAATTCACAAAGTGAAGGATTGAAGGCATTTCTGCTGCTCTACAACATTGTTTATCCACTGAAGTTTGACCTTTGAACTAGTTAGATTTGTGGCTTTAGTGTGCAAGGATGTTTATGGACTACAGTGTCAGAAGATTGATTGTAATTTGCACTCTACAGAGTTAGGGGAGTACTGAACCTCCCCAATTTCTTAAGCAAGTAAACGAAAAGGAAGTGTTATGATGGCCATTGGCAATTTGGCAACATGTAATTTTGGAAAGTAGTTTGCAGAGAGGGTTTTTGTCTTAGACTCATAACATGATTTTAGAATTTAATCCATTATCCAACTATAAAGATACACACAAGTATATATATATATATATATATATATATATATATATATATATATATATATATATATATATATATATATATATATAAAACACACACACACACATATAGTTTCATTTTTATACTAATGTATAGTGAATATTGTTTCATTTTTTATATATATTTATAATATTAATCTAGAGTGTATGTATGTATGTATTTATGTACAGTTTAATTTTTATGAGACCAATTTGAGTGTAAATTATCAATCTAAATTCTTACTATAAATTAGTATTATAAATATATAAAATAACTCACTGTAATATATATTCCTTGCAAATTAGAATTATAAATATATATAAACCAATCTAAGTGTAATTTACCAATCTCAATTCTCATTATAAATTAGTGTAGCCTAAAATATGAGTTTTATGGATTAAACTGCACAATTTAATCACTCAAACTTTAAACCACTATGTAAAGTGATAGAGTCATTAGAATCCAAATGCAATAGATGAATAAACCATTAAAAACAAAATTAAAATCCTAAAGCTAAGTGCTCTACACCATGATCAAACAAATTTAAAATGAAGAGGATTAAGATTGGATTGATATACCTTTGACTCATAATCTTAAAATTATGATGACATGATCAAAATGTTTGATAGAGGATTCAATGACTAAACAGGCATGGAGAATTTAGATAGTTATTCATTGGCCTTCCATGGAGGAGAGGAGTGGTTTAAATAGAAATATGAGGGAAAGATCTATGGTGGGGATTCAAAGTTGGTTTGAAGAGATCAAGGGATGAGGATTATCAAATGAATTTAAATTTTTTTGGAAGCCTCTAGATTTGGAGGCTTTTAGAGAGAAGGGGTTTAGAATAAAGAGGATTATAGAATCCTTCAATTCTAGATTCCTCTTAGGGATTAATTAGGTTTAAAAATGGATTAGATATGGATTAGGTAAGGATTAGGGATTAGGGATGTAGGAGAGCCTAGGCATAGGCTAGTAGGTGGGTCATTAAAAATTAAAAATTCTTAAATAATAGGTAAATGAGATTAGAATGGAATAATGAAGATTTAAGATTGATTAATTGATTGGTGGGGATGGGATAAGGTTAGTAGATGAATGCTAATAGAAATGGTATATTAGATAAATAGACTACGAAGGGGTGATTAATTAATGAGATAAATTGGAATATATGGGATGAGCATAATTAGTGTCAACTAATACGAATATTAGTGATAATAATGTAAGCAAGTGATTTTAGGTGCATATATTTTTTTCCTCTTTGAAATGGTATTGAGAGTGGAGCGAAGTGGAAGGATTAATGGTCTATCAAAGAAAAACCATGTCATAGATGAATATTAGTAGATGATGGTAATGGATATGATGCCCCCTCGAGGAGACATGCAAGGGAAAATGTCACGGATGGCCACTTGAAAGAGGAAATGAGGGGTGGAATGCCAAGTGTGAGATATAATATGAAGAATATGATCGACCTGAGTAGTGAGCTATGAATTGATGATGCCCCTAGCAAAGACATGCACAGGGAGTAAAGATGATTAAGTTACAATTATTGACACATCCCCATGGGAGAATCAACCATAACATGATGATGATAGGATTAAAAGGCCACAAGTTTTAGACATATCCTGAGAAAGGACACATGCAAGGGAGAGCTATAGGCCAAAATAGATAAATGTTTGAATAATGATGGGTGTAGCTCAAAGCTAAATCGATCAGTATGATGTATGTGATGATAGGGAAGAAATGATATGATCGAGTGACCAAATGATTGCATTACATCAACTCAATGAGCCATAATATGATTAATTGTTATGTCCCTAGCAAAGACACATGTAGGGGAATGATAATTGATTGACCAACCAATGATTGATGAAAGAAAGATGGAAGTTGTGATTTGCCAGGCCCAATCGACAAGTGTGGGCGATTGATGAAAAGATTAAGGATATGATTGTGAGGATGGTGATTTATAAAACATTGATATTATATCCCAAGGATTTAATTGATGTAGGACTTGAGGATGATGAGGAAAGAGGAGATAGTGGTCGAGCTGTCCTTGGGTAGTGAAAAGTGGCAAAGTGTTGTCTACATAGTTTGAAAAGATCTCAGGTCGATGTAGTTTTGACTAAAAGATAGGGGATGATGATGAGGGAATAGATGATGATGATGATTAGTGATTAGAGGATGATGTTAGTGATTATAGGATGTGATTCAAATGATGAGTTGAGGATAAAAAATTAGATGTTAGTTGGATGGGTCTAGAGGATTGGATTAGTGATGGGAAGAGGGATGATTATATAAATGATGAGGGCATAGGTGATCAAGCCATTACAAATGTCATAAGAATCATCATATTCTAATCAATCCAATAGACATATAACTTGGTAGTATGCCCCATGATATAAGTATGACCAAGAGGACATTGTGCCAAAGTGCATAAAATGGGTAAGTAGTGAACTCTACAGCCTTGAGGGAACTTACAAGCATTATTATAACCTCATAGCATCCTCATTCATTGCCCAATAGGAAAAATAGACATGAAAAACACAAGATAAATAAGATAAATACATGATAAAAGACATGCAAACAAGACAGACAAAACAAACAAGTGACACACACAAGTATTTACATGCAGTGTCATAGTGCCTTATCTAATGATGGGATGAGTGATTGGGTGATGGGCTGCACTAGGATGATTAAGATGTAGGATAGACTTGTATTTTAAGAGGATGATCATGATTAGGGTTAAGATGAAGATAAGATATGGATTAGGTGTTGTCCCTCGTTTAGGATAGAAAGATGGATGACATGATAAGGTATTTGAATATTGATTTGATCTTGAAATTGAATTGAAAAAGTGGCCAAGAAAGGTGATTTATAAAAGTGATGACCAACGATTATCAATAGACAAGGCCTTGCAAGAGTTCAATCTAGTAAGGAAACTAGGAGATGATGGGATCAAATACCTTTCATACTAACAATAGAGTGATTGGATGGGTGTTAGTTATGAAGAGGCAATGATAAAGATAGTGATGGGATCAAATACCTTTAACACTAGAAAAAGAGTGATTGGATGGGTGCCAGATGTGAAGAGGCAATGATAGGACATGATCAGTGCCAGATTCAATTCTTTGACAAGGTTATGTCTGTCAATATACCTAAGCTAAGGATGAGATTGAAGATATGAAGGGATGGGTGACCAATAGGATTGGATTTCAAGAAGAAATGTTGTATCCAAGGATGACAGATGGGGAGACAGAAAAATGACATAAAGATGGATATTAGATGGTATGGAGATGGATGTGACTAGGGGATAGACATAAGACAAGACACCATGGACTATTTTTGACTTTTCAAATTTTATGATTTTTAGGGTTTTTTACATATTTCAATTTTTAGGGATTTTTGGGATATGTATGTACACTATAGAAATGGGGTTACTAGCAAAGGGAATACCAAGCCTAGCAACCAAGATGAGGATGGGTGGGATGATAAAAGGATGAGGGTGATGGGGACCAAGGAGGAATGGACTATGGATTGCCAATGACCACATCATGAAGGAACTAGATGTTTAGTTTCCCCAAGTGTCCATTGAAGGATATACCAAAATGATGTGAGAACATTTTTCAAGATACCTTCTACTTCCTTACAAAGTTTAAACAAGAGGGAAGGAGAGATAGGATGTATGATAGCCAAGGGATACAAACTGACATGGATGGATGATCTAGACAAGGTTGACAAGGAATATGACAAATAGGATGGAAAGGATAGATTTTCCCCCATGTATTGAGGTACAATGCAGATAAATGATTATTCTACCATGATGCCAAAAACTAGTTTTCATAATGGTACTTGCCCAGGGTGATAGAAGACTGGTTTTCACCATTGGACAAATGATTTTTTTTGAATTTTTGACTTTTTGATTTTTTTTTTGAATTTTTATTTGGGCATCTCAATTTATTGGATATGGGGATGAGATGTAGGAATGCAGGCATTGTGGTGTTTTCTATACAAAACCTATTATGGAGATGTGTTAGGGTCCATGTGACCTTCATTGATGTTTGATGGAGATCCCTCCAGATATCTAGACCATGTGTCTTCATTGCCGCTAGGAGAGATAATGTTGCCCAAGAGGGTGATGGGAGGTATGGATGTGATTAGGTCATGATGGGATGTGTGGGACATAAATGGATGATTAGACATGATGGGATTGTGGTCTCATGATAAGATGATGTGATGAGTGATAGAGGATTAAGACTATAAGTCACATACATCATTAGAGATGCTAAATGTTCCTCATTTGATTGGTGCCATGTGATAAAAGATTACAGGAGATCCAAGACCTTTGGACTACGTGATTCTTTGATCCAATTCTTTGAAGAATTATCAGTCATGTTTTTGATATTATTTTGATCATTTGATTGGATTTCATTTTTACTTCCCTCTAGTGTCTGACTTTGGGCTTCACTAGGGGATATGAATTTGTGACTTAATAGACAATGATTATTTTGACTTTGATAGTCCCCTAGTGCCAGATATGGGGCTTCACTAAGAGAAGACATTTTTGGATAAGGCTGATGATTTGACTCTTTCTAATTTTGATTGATGGGATGAAAGACAACTTGATTATGATTTATGACTTTGGAATATGGTCTTGGACCTTTGTAGTTGTGGCACACACTATATTTCTCAAGGAAGGGTCCAATGATGCATGTTTATGTTCATCCTTAAGGAGGGAAGTGATTAGATGGTTGTTGACAAGAAGAAAAGAATTAGTGTTAGATGGAAATGGTAGAGATGGTATAATGAGATGAATGAGTGGTGATGGGGTAGCGTAGTATCCATAGGGGTTCCTAGAAGACCTAGTTTTGACATTAGAGAAAATCACCTCAAGATCAATGAAAGGATCGCAAAGACTATTTTTAGTAGATGCATCCAAAGGAGGATCAGATTCACTCTAATAATCTTTGACAGATAAATCTTGAAAAAAATCATTTATGACATCATCATCTTGATTGGGATTAAAAGATATGCCTAGTGATGGAGCAGAGGCATTCTGATTAGAGGTACCCTAAAAAAGATAGGCATTATCGACATTAATAAGGGGTGACATTTTTTATGAGGAATCTGATATGGATATTGGTTTTGAACATGATCATGATGAAGATAAGACTTTCGATGCTAACTTTGATGCAAAATTTGATGTACAAGTTGTAATTCTATTAATAGGATATTCATTATCCATAATTGACCTCTCAACATGGGGTGTATGATGTGATGGTGGAGAGGGAGATGGTGGATGGATAATAGGCCCATGGAAGGAGTTATGAGAGATAAGATTACGAGGAAGAGACTCATCTTCGATGGAGGATTTGTCGAATATTGTGGGATCATGGAGGAGGAATGTGGTGTCTTGACCTTGGCTTAGAAGGGGAAGGGCTTGATCAGGAATGGAATCTTGGCACTCCTCTTTTTATGCACCCAAGGATGGAGACTCATCTAGTTCATCCTTGATTATTATGTCACCACAATTGATGACGTCTTGGACTAAGTCTCGGAAAGGATGACATAGATTAATGGTACGCCCTCAAGTTTGGTGATATGCACAATATTGATTATATTTATACCATGAGGGATTAGGCTTGGTGGGATCAAGATGTTGGATAGACCATCATGGTAGTGATGACTAGTTATTTGAAAAGGGATTCCAATGAAATAAGAATGGGAGTGTAAGGATCCTTTTCACTATGTGATTTATATGTGGAAGCATGGGACTTATAATCAGATGGTTATTAACATAGTTGGGTGGATGGATTATTAGTGGCCAAGATTGGATTCCTTTTGATAGTATATGGAGTAGATGACTAGATAGGACTAATGGATGAGGGGGCTTATGTTGGAGGATGTGAAGGGGTGGATGATTGGTTATGACTAGGAGATGGAGCATTGGTACAAGATTCACATGAAGGGGTTTGGATGAGAGGTAAAATGAGTTGAAGGGGATCAACACCTTTGGGAAGTGGGACACCCATCAGAATAATCCACAAGAGGATCTCATCCTTATTGGTAGCTATGTATTGGTCTATGAAATTTGGGTCTAACTCTATGGGGTATAGATGATGAAAATAGGTATCTCAAACAAAAAATAAGTCCAATTATCGAGCTAATATGATTAGGTGATAATGGACAGGTAGATATTAGGATTATATTTAGGACTAATAGTGAAAAAGATGATAATAACCTATAAAAAATGTCTAGTTGTCAAGCAAGTAAAAGGATTAGATATTTAATGGGTACCTTGATTCAAACTAGCAAGGCGATGAATGAAGAGTGATAGTTATGACTAGGAAAGATGATTTGAATATAGGTGACTAGATTAATGATTGATGGGTTACTAGATTGAAATTGAAAAAAATGATAATATTTAATTAGGATATTGACTTGGTATGGGACTTGACCAAGTGATAAGCGATAGTGGACTTAGGATGTTATAGCTCAAGCTTTGGATTGATTTTGCTCACGATGGGATAGGGTAGGATTTTGTGATGCAGATGATAGGATAATGGACAAGGATGAGTATGATAGGTGATGATGAAGTGATGAGGGGTAATGTATGTGAGAGAGGGATGGTTTGGACATGGATGTGACTTAGAAAGCCAACTAGGACAAGACATAATGAGACTAGATTAGATTAGATGGGTGATGAGTTGACTAGGCTAAGGAAAGGTTGAGACAAAAGGTTGATTAGGACAAGATGTGGACTTAGGATAAGATGTGGATGATAAGACCAAATGTGATTAGGATGTGTGAGGGGGTATGAATAATGATGAGTGAGACTAGTGACTAAAATGATGCACAAGAAAACAAATTATATACAAAGGGATGATAAGATATAAGATGTACAAGACAAGATATATACGGTGGGGATATGACTAATGAGGTATGAGTATGACTAGCGTAAGATGAGATGAAGATAATATGGGGGATGGGATAAGGATACAAGAGGATGATATGTGTAATAAGATGATGATAATATGTTCAAGATGAAGGGATATACAAGATGGTGTTTAAAAGAGGTTGATGGGGTAAGGATGTACAAGAGAACAAAGTATGTATAAGAAGATGATGAGATGTATAAAATGGTAGTGAGGTAAGGATATGATCAGTGATGGGTGGATATGACTAAGACAAGATGAAATGGGATAGGAGAAAGATAATATTTACAATATGATGATGATAAAGATGATATGTACAAAAGGATGATGATGAGCTATCAATATACAAGATGATTATGTGAAAGACCTAGATAGGCATGTATAGGTTGGGGTGAAGGCTGACTCAGCTCAAAAATAATATGGATCTCAAACAACATACAATGAATCAATCAAGCCACAATCCTATGATTAGTAAACTAGTGGGTGTGTACTTCAATGCCCACACCATCCAATGGCTTCACGGATGAGGTTGTAGACTGGTGACTGGTTATTTTAGAGTTGATATTGACTTCTATAGTAGTACACTTATTACAATTGAAAGCTCTTAAACTAGGTATACACAAAGGCTTCTAGGTATATCCCCTATATATGTGAAGGTACGATGGAGCCCAAATCCATGTAAGATGTTGTTTGATCACCCTGTATCTTGGAGTTTAACCACCCCTCACTCCATATAACCCTTTATAAGGAATTTAATTTAGGCACGTAATGATAGCTCTCTTAATTTTTAGACTCTATCGAACATGGAGTTTGGACTAGTGCGTGGTGGTGAAATCTACGAACACTAGCCCCCTAGAAAAGAAAAGGGATGGAGGGTTGATACGTGGTTTTTGATCCCCCAGGAATCACCATAAGGATGCAAGAGGGAGAGCATACACCAATGTAGCCCTTAGGATACAAACATATAGACTAAAAGATTAATTAATTGATTATGATTAAGTGTGATATATTTACAAGATGAAAAATATAGACAAGAATATACAAGACAAGGAGACATATACAAAATAATATATACAAGATAAGGAAATTAAAATGATTTATATAAAACAAGATAGGTGATTTAAAAAATTATTTTAAAAGTGCCGAAAGGATTCTTTGATAGGTGGCTTAAAATCACATGGTTAGTAATTGATTGGCACTTTTAAAGAGGCAATATGTAAGACAAGAATTAGTAGTTTAAGTTATGGACAATCTTGAGGTGAAACTTGCAAGGTAATGATGTTAGACTGATATGACATAAAAAAGAAGATGTTAGACAAAGAAAAATAGCCTCTCAATTCACCCCTATAAGAAACAAGATATTAGTCTAATAAGCCTTAAGAAAAACACCCTAAAAAATTGTGATTTATATCTATAACATGTTTAGGGTGAGTGGGCCATGACATGAGGGTTTGGGGGTGGCAGCCCCCAATGGGGTCAAGGGGTAGAGCCCCTTGTGGTGTCCAAGGCCCCAATGGCAAAAGTAATTTAGGTCTTGTGGGAGGCCTAAAATGACTCAAAATTTACCAAAAATGACTCAAAAATGCACTTAAAAAGGACAAAAATGAGTGCAAAATTACAACTACATAGTATAAAACTACAATTAGAAACTATAAAATCGTAACTCTAGTACAAAATCATAGATTGAAAATTGTGATTTTATAGTGGTTAGCTAATTGTGATTGTTAACTTATAAAACCATGACTGTTTAGACAAAATCATGACTGCAAACAAAAAAATCATTATTTGTTATAAAATGAGAGTTACGGTTTTGTGATAAACTACAAAACCTCAAGATTTTGATCCTAGATAGAAACAAATATTTAAATAAGTTGGGATAGATTGGTTTAGATGTCAAAATAGTTATTTATAGATGGTTATGATGAATTTAAACTGATGTTTAAGATGTATTCAAAATTTTGGATAAAGAAGGTATTAAGACAAGATTTCAATAAAAATTGGGTAGAACCTAAAACTTTAAAAGAGTGATTTAAGTTAAATTTAATCCTAAATTGCCTTATAATTTCTAAAAATGATAACTAATAGTAAGTGTGGAAAAAGTAGACAAAATTATTTTAAGATTAAAAAATCACTTCTAGCACTACGATATCGTAGTTCCACAATGTAATATCATGACTTCTAGAAATTTATAATCTACAATTTTATTGAAGTATAGAAAAAGGTCAAGGACTCTGTTTGGTTTTGCATGTAGATGGTCTTCTTATCTTGATCCCTCTTGTTGTCCCTACAAATCACACAATAAAAACTAACATATACCAAATATGGTTATGGGATGTGGTTAGTCAAATTTTCATTTTAAGACCCAAGTAGGATCAACAAGATGTAAAACAAGGGGTTATGTGATGTTTAACTAACTACTGATCCTTGTAAAATAGAAAATATGAAGATTAAAATCTACAAGTTAGGGGATGATAAATAACTATTAATGATTTTACCAAAAATGACAAAACCACAATTCTTGTTGTAATACCGTAATTACCAGGGTAAAATTACAACTATTAAAGTTATGATTTTGTGGTGATTTTATGTTTGCATCAAAAATCTATAAAACTACAAGTCAATAGTATAAAATCTTAACTACCAAGGCAAAGTCATGACTTTTGAATTCATTATTTTGCCAACAGACAAGAAATTGCAAAATAAATTGTTAACGGTTTAAAACAAAGTCATGACTCCTTAGACAAAATCATAATTCTCCAGACAAAGTCATAATTTACAAGTCATGGTATTGTCAAAAGGTCAAAAACCTAGATAGTCAGAGGAAATAGTTAGTGGTTAAGTTAAATGTTTGGCATAAAGTCATGACTAATAGGAACAAAATCTTGATTACACAATCACCACTACCAATACAATGTCACAAATTGAACTTGTGCATGCAAATTTTCAAAATTTTGAGATTTTCTTTGATGGATTAGACCTAAAAGATAACAACACACCATTAACAAGCCAAAATTATTAAATTTGGAATGGATGCTCTCACTGTGGTCTCCAAAATATAGCCTAAAATTTGAATTCTATGGATTAAACTATACAATTTAATCACTTAAACTTCAAACCACTAAGTAAAGTGATAGAGCCATTATAATCTAAATGCAATAGATGAATAAACCATTCAAAACAACATTATAATCTTAAAGCTAAGTGTTCTACACTATGATCAAATGGATTTAAAATGAAAGAGGATTAAGATTGGATTAATATACCTTTGACTCAGAATCTTAACATTATGATAGTATGATAAAGATGTTTGATGGGGGATTCAATGACTAAATGGGAATGGAGAAATTAGATAGTTGTTCATTGGCCTTCCATGGAGGAGAGGATTGGTTTAAATATAAAGAGGAGGGAAAGATCTATGGTGGAAATTCAAAGTTAGTTTGAGGAGATCAAGAGACGAGGATTATCCAAGGAATTTAAAATTATTTGGAAGCCTCTAGAGAGGAGGGGTTTATAATAGAGAGAATTTTAGAATCCTCTAATTTTATAATCCTCTTAGGGATTAATTAAGCTTAAGGATTGATTAGATAGGGATTATGTAAGGATTATGAACTAGGGGTGTAGGAGAGCTTAGGCATAGGCTAGTAGGTGGGCCATTGAGAATTTAGTATTCTTAAATAATAGGTATATGAGATTAGGATGGGATAATGAGAATTTAAGATAGACTAATTGATTGGTGGGGATGGGATAATGTTATTATATGAATAATAATAAAGGAGGGGTATTAGATAAATGAATTAAGAAGGGAGATTAATTAACTAGATTAATTAGAATAAATGATATGAGCGGAATTAATATTGATTAATAAGAATATTAGTGACAATAATGTAAGCGAACAATTTTAGGTGCATACAATTAGTATTATAAATATATAAAAAAACTCACTATAATATATATTCCTTACAAATAAAAATTATAAATATATATAAGTCAGTTTAAATATAAATTACCAATCTCAATTTTCACTATAAATTAATATTATAAATATATAAAACCACTCACTGTAATATATATTCCTTGCAAATTTTATATATATATATATATATATATATATATATATATATATATATATATATATATATATATATATTACAAACAAAATATTTCAAAATATCAAAAAATGCACTTGTACTCGGGGCCTTTTATAAGACTAATTTAAAGTGAGATTAGAATTTAGTCTAATAAAACTATATATATATATAATATATTATATATATATAGTTTTATTAGACTAAATTCTAATCTCACTTTAAATTAGTCTTATAAAAGGCCCCGAGTACAAGTGCATTTTTTGATATTTTGTTTGTATTATATATAGAATATCATTTATATATATATTTATAATACTAGTGTATAAGTCTTATACATACATATATATATATATATATATATATATATATATATATATATATATATATATATATATATATATATATATATATATATATATATATATATATATTCCTTTTTATGAGACCAATTTGAGTGTAAATTACCAATGTCAATTCATAATGTGAATTAGTATTATAAATATATCAAACCACTTACTGTAATTACTAATTTACCAATCTCATAGTAAATTAGTCTTATAGATATATATAAAAATGAAACAATATAAACTATTCTATGTAATAACCAATTTATGGTCATTTTTTATATGGGTTGTGATGGGTTCAAATTTGCCCATTTGTAACTTGTCCATTTACCTTTCATCTTTCACTCAACGATAGTGAGTCAGTACAGTGTCACACTTAGCCTAGGACTGACTGATGGGCATTTTTAAAGCTCACCTTTATTTTGTCATTTTAAAATTGAAGTGTAAATTACCAATCTCAATTCTCACTGTAAATTAGTATCATAAATATATAAAACCACTCAATATAATTACCAATCTCATGATAAATTAATATTATATATATAATTAGTGGTCAAATTTAAATCCATCCTAGCCCATTTAAGTTGATGTAATAAGTATACACTTTGCCTTACAAGTTAACAAAAGTAATAAATGAGTTGTATTATTTCATTTTTATGAGACCAATCTCCATTTGAATTAGTATTTTAAACATATATAATAGTATTAATTTCTAGCCCTTCTAAGTTGATGTAATAAGTATACACTTTGCCTTAAAAATTAACAAAAACAATAAATGAGTTGTATTATTTCATTATTATGAGACCAATCTCCATTTGAATTAGTATCAAATGGAGATTGGTATCAAAAAAATGAAATAAAATAATAAATATATTAATACTGTTATATATGTTTAAAATACTACTTCAAATGGAGATTGGTCTCATAAAAATGAAATAATACAACTCATTTATTGTTTTTGTTAATTTGTAAGGCAAAGTGTATACTTATTACATCAATTTATATGGGTTAGGAGAGATTCAAATTTGACCATTGATATATATATATATATATATACATATATATATATATATATACATATATATATATATATATATATATATATATATATATATATATATATATACATATATATATATATATATACATATATATATATATATACATATATATATATATATATATATATATATATATATATATATAGTGAGATTGATAATTATATTGAGTGGTTTTATATATTTATGATACTAATTTATAGTGAGAATCAAGATTGGTAATTTACACTCAGATTTTAAAATGACAAAATAAAGGTGAGATTTAAACATGTTCATTGGTCAGTCCTAGGCTATGTGTGACACTTATACTAACTCATTGTCTTTAAGTGAAAGATGGAAGGTGAACAGACAAGTTACAAGTGATCAAATTTGAACCCATCATAACATGTCTAAAAAATGGCCGTAAATTAGTAATTATACATAATAGTTTATATTATTTCTTTTATATATATATTTATAAGAATAATTTACTATGAAATTGGTAAGTTAATAATTAAAATGAGCGGTTTTATATATTTATAATACTAATTTATAGTGAGAATTGACATTGATGATTTACACTCAAATTGGTCTCATATATATACATATATTTGAATTTGTGACTTGTTAGAGATAGAGTATCCCTGACTTCTAAAACCCTGCATCTGCACCTTCACAGTCCACCATCATTATTAATTATTGGTAGCTAGCAACAAGAATGCATTAAAATGAATTTATCAAATTCGTTGGGCCACCGGTGCTAATTGGCAAAGTGAAAAAACAAATTAGCAATGACAATTGGTAATGACCATTAACAAGTTATAACTACAAGTTTTAGCGAGATGCATTAGCTGATTTTTTTAAAACAACTTAAAATTTTAGTGAAAATATGAAACTAAATTTTTTGTGTCACATCAATGTCATTAATGAAATCTTGTGGGACTAGGAATGGGTAGTTGTTACTTATTAATTTGTTTGTCCATTCAACTTCTAAAGTGTAAATTACCAATCTCAATTTTCGCTGTAAATTAGTATTATAAATATATAAAACTAATCTTACTGTAACTACCTATCACACAATAAATTAGTGTTATGTGTGTGTGTGTGTGTGTGTGTGACAAATTTAAAATGAAATAACTTTAATCTCATTTTAAATTTGTCTCACTCACACTCTCTCTCTCTCTCACACACACACATTTATTAGACAAATTTAAAGTGAAATTAAAGTAATCTCACTTTAAATGATTATTATAAATATATAAAACTAATCTCACTGTAACTACCTATCACACAATAAATTAGTAATATATATATATATATATATATATATATATATATATATATATATATGTATATGTATATATATGTATATGTATATGTATATATGTATGTATATGTATATATGTATGTATATGTATATATGTATGTATATGTGTGTATATATATGTATATATATATATATATATATATATATATATATATATATATATATATATATATATATATATGTACATATATATGTACATATATATATTCATTTGATATATATTTATAAGACAAATTTAAAGTGAGATTAAAGTAATTTCATTTTAAATTTGTCATATATATATATATATATATGACAAATTTAAAATGAAATTACTTTAATCTCACTTTAAATTTGTCTTATAAATATATATCAAATGGACACACACACACACACACACACACATTCAAAGGGAGATTGGTGTTATAAAAATGAAACAATACAATTCATTTATTATTATTGGAAGGTAATGTGTATAATTATTATATCAACTTATTTATAGTATTGTATTTTGATAGCCATTATATATATATATATATATATATATATATATATATATATATATATATATATATATATATATATATATATATATATATATATATATATATGACAAATTTAAAATGAAATTACTTTAATCTCACTTTAAATTTGTCTTATAAATATATATCAAATGAACACACACACACACACACACATTTAAAGGGAGATTGGTGTTATAAAAATGAAACAATACAATTCATTTATTATTATTGGAAGGCAATGTGTATAATTATTACATCAACTTATTTATAGTATTGTATTTTGATAGCCATTCTATACTTAAATCTTAAATTTCTTAGCAGTCAACACTTCTAGAAGAATAATATTTTAAATTTTGGAAATGATTTTAAACCCTTATCATTATAAATTAATGAAACATAAAAGAATTTATTTAAATTAAAAATTATTTTGTAAATGATTTTAAATCCTAATCTTAATCATAATCCTAATATTACACCCTAGTATATGGGACTTATTAATTTTATACTTTTAATTTTAATTTTAATTTTTCATTGAATAGGTATAAATTGTGAGAAAATAATTTCTAATGGTCATCTTAAGAAGGATTAAAAAAACTATCACTTGTTGATGTATTTCATATCTCTCAATATTATAATGAACAATATCAGTCTAGAAATGAAGACTTTGATGTTCATCTGCATAAAAAACTATGAATTAGATGGAGAACAAATTCGAGAAGAGAAATAAGCATCAAAGAAATAGAAAAGAATATTCAAGTCTAAATAGAAAATAATATTTCCATGGGCTTATGATGTAAAATATTGTAATGGTGTTGAAAGGATAAAATTTTATTGGTGTGTAAAATATAAGTGAGTCTCCATTTGATAAATATGAGAGTACCACCCTTCAAATCAACAATCTAAAAATATATGCAAAATCAGAGCCTCAAAATTTTGCTTTCCAACTTTTGGAAGGAGAAAACAAATGAAGTAGTATATCAATTACCAAACATGTAGAACTAATGGTAGACACTGAGAATGAGAGAATCATATTTGTGATAGAAAATATGAATTTTGTTGTCATACATGATGTACCTTTAGAAGTTTATAAGTCAATTTGTGACTTGAACAGGTATAAAGGCACTCCACACATTTTTCTAATAGATGAATATTTTGCATATACAAATACCACATCTGGAAAAGAGTTTATACAAAATATAAAGGAGGTATATTGAATTATGTTAAAATATGAGATTTTCCTTAGTGAACATTTCTTTCAATTAGTTGATGAAAGTACTGATTAGACTATAGAGAAGTATTTGATAGTTTACATTATATATTTGACAAATGAAGGAAGAGGTAAATTTATAACAAAATTTATATGCCTCCACCAAATAAAGGGTGGAACAACTTAGTCTATGTATAATGTCATAATAAGTCTTTTAGTAGAGATGAATTTATCCTTGATGAAGTTAGTTGGATTTAGATTTGATGGGGCTTATGCTATGAGGGGTATTCAAGAAGGTTTATCTACTAAAATTTATCAAGATGCTTATCAATTAATATATATTCATTATATAGATCATCGATAAGCATTAGCAAAAACAAATGTTTCATCTTATTTTTAGAGTTACAATTTATTGACAAATTTGTAAACAAAATTTATTCATGGCTTGAACAATCTGCTAAAAGACATCGAGTATTAAGAGATCTAATGGAGTCATTTCAAATCAGTCGGTTAGAGGTGTTGAAAATCTATCAAATTGGGTGGTTCTATAGAGGAAAGGTCATGGGAAGATTTGTTAAGGCTTGTCAAAATCATGTCTATTTTGTTGAGAGAATGAGAGTTAGAGGATAAAAAATGTATGATTTGGCAAGACTTTTTCAAGTACAATTTTGCATCTATTTACTTGTTGACATGTTTATTGAGTTAAATAAGTTGAATACAAAGTTTCAAGATGACCATGTTGACATTACTTCTATTGGCACTAGCTTAGATATAATTATTAACATGCTTTATATGAGATTTCAAAGAGACATATTTGAGGCAGGTAAAATACATATTTATCTTTATAAAATAGAGTACAAGGAAGAACTTCTGAGTTTGCAGATGGAGTAGGTACAATACATATATATCCATTGAGATTTGAGATCTTGCCTAACTCATAAAGATCAAGGACACTAGATGATTGCATTGAATTAGGAAAATTTTTATAGTGAAGGTTATTAACTCTTTAGATATAAGGTTCACATATTTACCTATATTTAATGTTGCTAAGTTTTCTAGTTCTCGTAATTATTATGATGAAGTGGATGATAGAGACCATCCAAAAAAATGTGGTTAACATGTTTATGTGAAAAATTTAGTATTGAAAACTCGTCTATTATAGATACTATCAAATGTTTAAGTGAGATGGATGAATTTATTTGTACTATTTATAAATCATAACCAAAAAAATATAGGTTTGGAGCATAAAATCTTTATAGAGGTGAACCTGAATGGTTT
The DNA here is from genome assembly GCA_037957365.1 of Torreya grandis. Taxonomy (NCBI): domain Eukaryota; kingdom Viridiplantae; phylum Streptophyta; class Pinopsida; order Cupressales; family Taxaceae; genus Torreya; species Torreya grandis. The sequence continues at coordinate 3,164,304 of JARHVA010001296.1, read as the reverse complement.
GAAGGGTTTCCATATTAAATGAAGCTATGAAAAGTTATACTTGTTATTCCAATGAGCATGGTATTATGTGAAAGAATGATGACCGATCTAGACTTTCTTTGAAAACATTGGATATGCTAATGTTTCTTTTCCTTATTACACCTCATGCTCTAAATGAGGTACATTGGAATGATATCTATGATGAATGGAAGCATATAAAATCAGGAAGGCCTCTTCCTCTAAACCAATAGATTCATTACGACAATAATTTAGAATAAAATAATAGAAGAAAACATAAACTTCACAATAATGGTAGTATCAAAAAAAAATTGAATAGAAGTTGAAACCAATAGTATAAGTTAAACGCACACACACGCACACACACACACACACACACACACACACACACACATTTTTGTGTGTTTGAATTGTTCTCCAACAAATTAGAATCCAAGCTTCTATAGTTCATACTTTTAGTGATCAACATTCTATAAGTGAATGAAATTTGATTAGAATTGATTTTAATATTAATTAAGACTACTTATAATCATTAATACAACATTTACATTTATATATGTTTTATTATTGGGCTATGAACAAGTACTATTAATGCCCTTCCTATTGGATTGGGTGAAGATGTAGTAGTAATAAGCTAGATTGGTCTTAAAATTTTGTTGCGCATTGACAAATGTTGTATATTTAGGTAAAAATGAAAACATGATGTTATTTTTATCATATTTTTGGTTTTAGTTGTATGCGCAAAGTTGGATATTGCATTCTTACTTCCATCTCCAACCAATGGTTGGGGTGGGTAGGGATACCCACTGATGTATGCACTTAGTAGGTGCATGGACTAGGTCTTATCATATGAATAAATTACTGTGAAATGAACTAACTGGTATGGAATTTATGAATATTTGAGTTTATATTGAGAGTGTAACATTATATAGTTAGATTTTATTCAACCCAATTTTGTGATTTAAATTTTTTCTTTTAGCTCATCCTTGAAAAATAACAATACATTTAATTTTTATAAGATGTTATAAATTATGATTGTTGTGACTTATATCTTTTTGGCCTCATATATGTATGTATTATAATAATAATAATAATAATAATAATAATAATAATAAAACTGTGAGATTGGTAATTACAACGAGATTGGTTTTATATATTTATAATAATAATTCAACAAAAAATGCATTAATGGTACCTTGTTCATAGTCTAGTAATAAGACATATATAAATGTAAAACATTGTATTAATGATTATATATATATATATATATATATATATATATATATATATATATATATATATATATATATATATATATATATATGGGACTAATTTTTATATGTTTTATTACAAGACTATGAATAGGTACTGCTAATGCTTTTCTTGTTAAATTAGTATTATAAATATATAAAGCCAATCTCACTATAATTACAAACTTTAATCTCACTTTGATATCCTCCTCTTTGAAAATTGATCCAACCACATTCCATATACATGGAATATATTCTCCAAATAAATCTTGAATAACTTCAAACACGTAGCGACACACTTGGTAAAGCTACCAACATACCCTAACAAGTCATATTGCCTTTATAGCTAGTCAAATAATAATCAAACCAAATACAAAAAAAGATATTGTATATTGTGCATCATTAGAATACACTCCCATCGCTAAAGACCAAAATCTCTTATTGTAGATCGACATTATAATCCTCCTAGGTTCATAAAATCTTTAACATAATCTCTTTTACATGCAAAATATTTGAATGGTCAATTTCACCCCCTATAGCATACCAATTATATTTGATTTATATTTATGAAAATCTCAAATTTATTTCTTAGCATGTAAGATACCTTACAAATAGTTTGAAGCCACTTCCTTATGAGGATAATAATAACAAGGGCGTAGAGAACTTAGTCCCTGTGGAAAGGGGAGATTAGTTTTGAGGATGTTATTGATTCATGAAACTTAGGTTTTGAAAGATCATAATACTAAAATCAATGCATGCACATGCAAAGTCATCATTTTGGGAAACCAAAAAAATCTTTAGTTTTACAAGCTAGAAACTAGATGGAAAAAAAGCCTATCTTACTAATTAACAAATAAATCCATTCTTGAGATCACACTAACCCAACCATTGTCTAATCCAACCTGTCTAATATCACAGGTTAAGCCAATTGTTGCACAATAAAATAATCATACCAAGCAAATATATTACAACACTATCAAATCTATAAACTTAGTTACAGAGTCTATTATGATTTACTATATTTAAAGTAGATATTGTTGTTCTATTTTTTTTTGTAAAAATTATGACCACAGTCATATCCTAGCTTAAATAAAAAGGAATAAATTTACAAAAAAACTATTAATAACAAAGCATATATGCAAACCATAGTAAATCGCAAAACATAAACTATAGAATTGAAACATCAAGATCAAAGATCAGGTTGAGGAATGAACCTGATGGAACCCTTGTCAGATGAGATAGCCATGGTCTCAAAAACCTTGGGAAACTTCTTCATGGCTTCTTCATTAGACAATAATTCCTGCACTAAACCTCCACATGGGCTCTCTTATTATCCTATTCTTGCACAAAAAATACATTATCTTTCCCCTAAATATAGATATATTTTTAATGGCTTTAATCCTGACCCAATCACTAACAAATAAAATTGAAATGCATCAAAAAATCATTGGCTTGCAATCCTTCTTGCCCAGCGCACTGCCTTGATAATTACTTGGTTTTTTAAAAAGTTTTACATTAAAAAATTAAAAAATAATTTGACTGCAAGTTTGGTTTGGGCTCTACCAAGGATGAACAAATTTATGAAAACAAACAATGACAACCTATTTTACCAGATAAAGGCCAATTTGCTAGATTATTGGGCTAGATTGTGCCCATTCCTCTGGTTTCAATGCCACTGCCAACAACTCTTGTTTCTCACTCACCAAGCCTAGGGAGAATCCTCTGCATGCACATTTGGTTAGCTGCATAGCCAAAAGAAAAAAAAACAAAACCCAAGCTTCACTAGATCATAAATTGATCACAATCTAAGTACACAGTGACATTACCCAGGTGAATAGTTTGATGGGTGGTGTTGCTTAAAACTCAGGCACTTCGATGTATATGATGTTATTCATAGTTTTTCCTCATTCATAGATCTAAAAATGTGTTTTAGGCACTAAAATGAATTTTGATCCAATCATAAGAGACAACACCATAATAAGTATAATGGTAAAAGATATTAAAATGATTTTTATACCATTGTACTTGCAGGCCTTCCTTTTGACTAGATCTCTAAAGCCACTAACCTATATGGGCATGCCTAGTAAAAAAACTCATCTTCTAAAATAGAGTATGATAAACTAAGGTTTTTCTGCTTGCACAAGTTATGAGTGGTAGCTAGTTGTATGCAAATGATGTTTTTGATTTCAATTTTCTTTTGTAGAAATGTTTTTTACTCTAAATTATGGCTAGCTACTGTTAATCCTGCTTGATTGACTATTTTTATCTAGACCCTGTTAATAATTGCACTGATTTTACCTTTCATGGTGTTGGGATTTGCTATTACATGGATCCCTGATATCCCCAACCAAAAGTGCTTTACTAAATTTTTGGATCATAGATGGTGAATGAGGGTACAGACTAAAAACTTCTTGTGTTTGCATGGGTGAAAAATGAGGCACACCACTTTGAGTAGACCAAACTAGAGATCATTATCCAACAAAATAATTATGAAAATAAAAAACATTTTAAAGGTTAAAACTCTATAAAGAATAGGGAGTTTGCATCAAAAAGGAATCTATCCATAGGAGAAATGTAGGACCCATAGAGCTAGTGAACACAAAGCCCTGTAAAATTTAGAACTAAAAACATGGCATTTTGGGTTTGAAGAAGAATTTAGAAGCAAGCAACAATTTCATGGAGAACTAAAATAGATTGGATGAAAAACTTTGATGTCGTACAACTATGTAAAAGGCATAAAACTACCATAAAATGTTGACCATGATCACAAAATGCACAGGCTAAAAAATAACAAGGAAAAATGAATGATAAGCCAATTAGCAAGCAAAGGAGCCTAAGAGGAGTCTTTTTTAGAGCAAGGGAAGTTGATTGAGTTTTCTGAATGTTTCATCATCAAACCTTGACTATGAAGTGATAAATTTAAATTTAGAATTATTATTCTTACCATCATGCTTGTACAGAGAAACAACCTCCTCCTCTCTGGTTTGTTGCCCGTAGTGGTCAGTAAAAGTAGTTCACACTCCTAAAAAGAAAAATACACATAGTACATATATAGTGTATGTATGCCATGTCTAGATATGGAGATAAACACATATTTTTAGTCTATTAAAAGCACATAGGGGCTTTCTTCGTCCATTGAAATCCTTGATTGAAATGGAATGTGGTTCTGCTTGAGTTGAAATAACTAAGAAAAAAAGAATGGTGACGATGTTGCTCTTCCGCTGAGTTAATGAAAAGAATAGAACAATACTTGATATGGTGACCACGTTAATGATGTTTCATGAAAAAGCTACTTTGGGAGGTTCGAACCCTAGATGTGGTGAGTACAAGTAGAGGTAAAAATTTGTTTGTGGCACATACTAAATGGCTGCTAGCAGATACACCCGTAGCTTTTTGTATGTCTATTAAATTTACACTCACTACCAAGGTATGGCTAATGGCTTGTCATACGATGTTCAATCTCCCTATGCACACTACTCCATGGAAACTAAAACCACTATGCCTTGCTTAAAATGAAGACTGTAATGACATTTACATGTTGCCTCAATTTTCCAGAAGCTAAAAATAACATAAAATTTACTCAATGAATTAGCGTTTTAAAAAAATAATATTATATTGAGTGCGTTAAAAGACTTGCACTTCTTTTTTGCCAAACCTTCATATATTTTTCAATGGAAAAAATAATGCATTGAGATTGGCCAACACAATAGGAAATGATAATAGGTTAAGATGAAATGAAGACAATAGTCCCCCTATGGGACTACTAAGATGAAGTCACTCTATATTTTAATATTTATAGAATTCTCAGATTTTCAACATGCAAATTGCCCCATAAATGAATTTGCACATTTTCTATTAGAAAGAACAATAATAAAATAAATACCAGTTTACTACCTTTAGATGGTGCACTCAACTCCAATAATTATTAAATCTTCTACTTCAGATCATAGTGCCATACATTTAAAGGTGTTTTAAACTGTAGAAGCAAGTCGCCCAATCCTCATGCAATTCTGAGTCCATTTATTAATCTGTGGAACTCTAAAATCCTTGCTCCATGCACACGCCTGAATTCATACGAATACACTTTCACAAATATTTTATTTATTTTAACATTTATACTAATTATTTACTCTATTTTCCTAGAATTCATCCAACTAACCTTAGATTTCTAGACAATAAACTATCCTGGATTATTGACTATCCTTTCTAACAACTTGCTAATTTATTTTTATTTCTACCCATTTTTAATTTTTACATACAATTTAAATATTTAAATTTTTTAAAGTTAAGTGGAAAAATAGATTCCTGTCATTTTCTGTCCGCTCTCTATCCACATGATACTCTTGCATCATCTTGGTATATATATGAATTACCTTAAAATGAAATATTTGTATATGAAAGTTATGAATATTCGAGTTGAAATTGTAAGTATAACATTGTATAGTTAGATTTTATTTAACCCAATTTTGTGATTTAAATGTTTTCTTTTAGTTCATCATTGGAAAATAGAAGTTCATTTGATTTATATAAAGTAAGATGTTATGAATTATGATTGTTGTACCCTTTTGGGTGAATGTTATAATTTTATTGAATAAATTCTATAGGTTTTATTTCCAAAATTTTATTAAGTATTTTATTTATGTGTTTGAATCATTCCCCAATAAATTAAAATTGAAGCTTTTATAATTCATACTTTTAGTTACACGTGTACTAAATTTACCCTTGTCAATCAAAGGGAAACTAAATTTACTCTTTTCAATCAAAAGGAAACTAAATTTACACTTGTTAATCGAAAGGCAAGTATTTTTTACAACTTTTCATCATCGAAAAGTTGAATGCATAAATACCCTTTAGCTTGAAATTAAGGCCAACCCTTCAAATTTGACCACTAAATTTACACCACTTAAATGTTGTTGTTGTTGATGTGTCCAGGATGACATGGCAAATAAGCTTGATAGTGACAGAATTAACAATAAAAAAGATCTACAAACAAATCATTGCTACTTCTTCCTATGAATATAAGCCTCCTTCATAATAATTTATTTTGAAACGTTGATGATCTACTCTAATTTTATAAAATTATTTTTCCAAACTTTATTTTAAAAACTATTTAATTTTTTTTAACATTCCAATTAAACAAATAAAGAATGATACAGTTAATGTAAAATTATATGTATATAATTATTTATTAGGTTCTTTGATAAAATTAAATAAATTATAAATGAAATGGTTTTTTTTTAAATCATTTATGAATAATCATAAGTATTAATTAATTTAATATTATGTTAATAACATGATTTTTAATATCATAAGATATTGATTTATACCTGCAAGAAAGGAAAAAAATACTTATACATCCCATTACTAAATAATAGAAAATATTTAATTTTCTAGTTTGTAGCCATCCAATACATCTCTGCCTAATAGTGTCATGATTTTATCTAACCAATCAATGTAAATACATTTAGATCTTATGTCAAATTTAAATTCATAAGATAGTAAAAGTAAATTCAGATTTAAATTTATAAGGTGATAAAATTAAATTCAAATTTAAATTTATAAAGTGGTAAAAGTAAATTGTGACATCAAATAAAAATTATGTGTTTAGTTAAAATTTTAAGAATTAATTTTAAAATTAAATACAAATTAAAAAATCAATTTAATAAATACAATATGTATAATATTACAAAATATTATATAAATTTTATATAAGAATTGAAACAATTAAAATAAACAAATGTTTAATTATGAAAAATACTTCAACTAATAGTTTTTCTAAATTATATATGTAGAAATAAGATATTATATAACTTAAAAAAAATAATATATAAACTTTACAAAATATTATGTAATCTTAAGCAAGTTTAATAAGATTTAAGTCAAAGTTGGTATATACTTTGAACTAACAAAAGTTATGTAGCAACTAATCTTTTTTTTTTTTAATTCAGAATTGTTTATACTTAATTTTGTATATAAATTTTCAATATAAACATGTAATAAAATTAATATTGTGTAATTTATTATAATATAATTCAATCTTAACAAGCACTGACAAGACTAACAAATGTAAACATTATTTCATTCACCATGGAAAGAAAAATCTTATAATTCCTTTGACATGTAAGTGAGCCATGTTTCTTTAGAGAATATTCAGATAGTGAAACTTTGTATTTAGGGTTAAAATCGTAGGTATAGGCGGTGACGTTGGATTCATTCCCAAACATTTTAATGAAAGTTTATTATTGTAGCACATGTTAACACTGCATTTAATTTATTGGAATATGCTTTAATAACATTAATCGAATATTCTATAATAATTTAAGTTTTACAGAATTTTTTGTAATTATTAATATAATATGCAATTGAGTTGTTTGATTGGTTAAATAAAAAGCAGGAAATAGAAAGTGATTCCATTAATTTTGTCTTTAGACGGATTAATAAATAACAATATAGGTAAATATAAAATATTATAAATAATATTTATTATTTTTTTAATTATGAATAAAGGATGGGTTTTTTTTGAATTAGGGATTTTGGCCCTAGAAAATAAACACATAGTCAAAGCCTAAACAACTAAATAATAAAATATGTTTGGTAGCTTACATCATGAAAAAGAATAGCAAAAACAACTATAAAAAAATAGTTGTTAAAGACCCACCCAAATCACTGAACTTTTGAGATCTAAAGGTCAAAGAAGATGAAATCGTCCACCTTATACCTTTCAAACCATTATTCAATATTAATCTTTTGCTGAAACGATTTCCTTTAGATCTACTTCATTATGTTCATTCAAGCCATGCCTCCATCTTCCATGAGGTTTCTACAAGGGCCTCTTGAATCAAGTAAGTTGTTGGAAGATTGGACCTCTTCTTTTCTACTTTTCTTCTTTGTCTAAACTTTAATCCATCCTCTATCATCCTTATAGGTTCTAGGAGAAATAACATTCCCCAAACCCTCTTCAGGATTGAGCAAACTCAATTCAAAATCCTCGCTATCCAAGATATATTTTTATTTTCCTTCACTTGAGGGTGTGATGATCGGAATTCTACCTTCTTCGAAAAGATATGAAATTTTACCATCTTGAAGAGGTAATGTAATACATTCAAGTAAATTCTCTTCCTTATTTTCTCCCACTACATCCGGTTGTTCCAGAACAAGCCTTGTAACTATCTCTTCTTAATCTAATAAATCTATGCCATCATTCTTTGGACCACAAACTGTAATAAGTTATAAAGAAAAATGCTTCCACCATGTTGGATATGATTTTATTTTTGTAAGATAAGGATAATCATAAGATAAATTACTAGTATTAAAACACCTACAACACCTAAAAGGTGGTCCCTCATAATCCAACATTTGACTCAAAATTTGATCTTCCACTATCAAATCTATGAAGGCCAGAAGTTGAAGTGTTGTATCAATGAAAACTAAAATTCTGGAAAATGTCTGAGAAAACAAAGAAATGGTTGAATCCATCCATATGAATTTGCCAATAACATTGAAACAAAGTTTAGCGCAAAAATGCAAGGGAAGATGTAGGAGGTGAATCCATATGGGTCTAGAGGAGAAAGTATCAGATAGGGGATTAAAATTTGGATCCCAATGCTTCATAAATAGCTGGGGTTGATTCCAACTCCATTGATGCTCAAGAATAAGATCTTTGTTTGAATAAAGGAGGAGAATAACGATAAGAAAACCTTTTGCAGAAGGATAAAGTTCCACTTTACCTTTCAAAATAGGTTTCCATTATAATGAAATCCACTCATTTAGATCCTAAAGATGGGAACATAATTTTTCAAACTAACATATGAATCCTTTTCTAAGATAGTACTCTTTGTTCACTAGGTTTGAGCTGAGGGCATCATTTTCCAAATTGAGAGAGAGATTAGTAGGAGCTATCTTTAGGGGCTATCATTTGAAGGTTTTTAGAGGATTTTTTACTAACTCTGAGAAGGATTTAGCTCCTTTATCCACATTCAGGTTCACAATAACTACCACCTTACTACAGTCGACCCAAAATGTGCTGACCCAAATTGTACCTTAGGAGGGAAGGAAAGGGTGTAGAAATCTAGAGCATCCAATGTTTTTCCACCACCTAGAAAGATGCAAAGAAGAGAGGTAGCATGCACAAACTTGTTTAGTGACCTTCTATCCTCCATGTAAGGTCCATATTCATATTTAGCCTAGTCACTAGTAGGAGTTTGATTGCCAGAACCCAATGCCTCATTATTAGATACTCTATTAGAGATATTGCAAGTAGGGACACTAATAAATCTAGATCCAGATGGAGTAATAGGAAGATCAAGGTTTTGGTGGAATCTAGGGGAAGACAAATTTGAAATTTGTTTAGGTGGGTTGAAGTGCTCAGGAGCCATAGAAAAAGACTATATATTTCACTCTAATTATTCCAAATAAAATTTAATGTTAAAATTAACATGTAATTTTAAAAATTCCCATTAAAATATTAACAAAAAAAATATTGATTTAAACAACATGACAAAAAATGCTTGGTTTATAGTCTTTTTCTATGGTTCCTAAGCACTTCATCCCATCTAAATAAATTTCAAATTTGTCTTCCCCTATATTCCAACCAAACCATAATCTTCTTGCTGCTTTAGTTGGATTTGGATTTATTAGCATCCCTACTTCTGATCTCTCCAATATAGTATTTAATAATGAGGCACTGGGTTGTGACAATCAAACTCCTACTGGTGACCAGGCTAAACAAGAAGATGGGCCCTATGTGGAGGTGATAAGGTCGTCAAACAAGTCTAATCATGTTCCCTCTCCTCTTTGCATATTTCCAAGTGGTGTAAAAACACTGAATGTTACATATTTCTCAACCCATTCCTTCCCTCCTAAGGCACAATCTAGGTCAGCACATTCTAAGTCGATTACAATTAAGGCCATATTTATTGGGGACCTAAATGTGGATAAGGGAGATAAATCCTTCTCAAAGGTTGTAAAAATTTCTTTAAAAACCTTCAAATGATAGCCCCCGAAGGCAAATACTACTAATCTCTCTCTCAATATAGAAAATGATGCCCTCAACTCGGTCTTGGTGAATAAAGAGTATTATCTTAGAAAAGGAGTCATATTCTAGTTTGAAATATTATCAGCCAATCTTCATGATCTAAATGAATGGATCTTATTACAATGGAAACCTATTTTGAAAGGTAAAGTGGAACTTTATCCTTCTGTAAAAAGTTTTTTTATTGTTGTTTTCCCCCTTTCTTCAGATAAGGATCTTATTCTTGGATATTAGTGGAGTGAAAATCAACACTAGTTATTTATGAAACCTTAGGATCCAAATTTTAATCATCTATCTAATACTTTCTCCTTTAGAGTCGTATGGATACACCTCCCACAACTAATATTGGTAACTCCATTAGCAAATTCATATGGACATATCCAGCCACTAATTTGTTTTCTCATACAACATTTTCCAAAATTTTAGTTTTCATTGATATAACGGTTGAACTTTCAGCCTCCTTAGATCTGATAGTAGAAGATCAAGTTTGGAGTCACTTGTTGGATTATGAGGGACTATCTTTCAGGTGCCATAGGTGTTTTAATACCAGTCATTTATCTTTTGATTTTCATTATCTTACAAAAAGAAATCATATCCAACTTGGTGGAAGCATTCTTATTTAGAAATTTTTACAATTTATGGTCCTAAGTATGATGGAAGAGATTTATTGGATTTAAAAGAAGAGACAAATACATCGCTTATTTTGGAATAGCTTGATGTGGTGGGAGAAAATAAGGAAGAGATTTTACTTGAATGTATTACATTACCTCTTCAAGATAGTAAAATTTCATATTTTTCTGAAGAAGCCAGAATTCTGATCATCATGCCCTCATCATGCCCTCAAGTGAAGGGAAAATAAAAAACATCTTGGATAGTGAGGATTTTGACTTGAGTTTTCTCAATCCTAAAGAGGGTTTGGAAAATACTATGTCTCCTAGATTGTATAAGGATGACATAGGATGGCTTAAAGTTTAGAAAAAGAAGAAAATCAGAAAAGAGGAGGTCTAGCTTCCAACAAGCTATTCCATTCAAGAGGGCCCTACAAAAACATCGTGGAAGGTGGAAAAATGGCTCAAAAGACCAGAATGAATCAAATCTAAAGGAAATTGTTTTAATATAAGACTAATTTTGAGTAATGATTTGAAAGGTATAAATTGGACGATTTCATCACCTTTGACCCTTAAATCTCAAAAATTCAGTGATTTGGGTGGGTCTTTGATAACTATTTTTTAGTTGTTTTTTGTAGTTGTTTTTGTTATTCTTTTTCATGATATAGGGTTGCTAAGAAAATTATATTATTTAGTTGTTTAGACCTTGGTTATGTGTTTCTTTTCTAGGGTCAAGATCCCTAGTTCAAAAAAACCCACCCTTTACCCATAATCATAAAAAAAATGTAATTGATCAAAATATTAACTTAAAAATTCAATAATTCAAAAAAGTCCTTAAAAAAATTTATGTCTCTTATTTTTCTTTCTTTTTTTTAGATAAGTAGTTTGTATCTTAAAAAATATTTTATTTGGATTTTAAAAATTTGTATGTCACATGTGTTTCTTTTCTATATTGTGGTATATATTGTTTCATATAAATTTGTATAGAGATTAACATTCAAATCATTGGAGAACATATTAGGGAATTTGTTCAACTTGAAATAAATGATTTACAAGTGTCTTGTTTCATGTACTAGGGGTTAAGATTAGTAGAAAGTTTTTAATTATTTTGATAACACGTCTCTAGTTGGACATTAGATGGTGTATGAAAAAAGTTTTTAAATAAAGTTAAAAAGAGACCCCATAATGTATAATATTGTTTAAGATATCAGCTAGATAGTACTATACATTAGGAGGTCTCACTAACTTTAAAAACATGCATGTTTTATTTTCTTCATAATTCATTTTATTTTATCAAAAAATCAATAATTAATTATCTATATTTAATTTACTAAAAATAATTCAACTTTAAGTTTATAAGATGCATGTTTTATTAAACCATACACATTTGAATTAATATATTCAATCTTAAAATCAAGCTAATTATTTTATAGAAGTCAAGAGAACCTCAACTAAAAAACGTGCTATAGTAAGCCGCAAGAGCAAGCCCTCAAAAGGTAGCTGGTTTTTAGTAGAATAAATGAAATCTAGGCCCAACTTCAATCGGATCAAGCCTGAAAAAATAAAATAGACACACAATTATTTTATTGTTTAAAAATCAATATAATAATTAAAGATCAAACCATTTATATTAATTGTTTATGGATTTTTTTTATTTTTTTAAAAAAAATTTGGCATAAGAGTTGTTTAAAATATATTGTAATATGGGCTTTACTCATGAGGTCCCGTGTTTTAGTCTCCCTTGCCATTAGTAATTGACTCTTCAAGTAACACTACTTTCCATGAGTTTAGAAGGTTCACCTAAGTAAAAAAAAATCCATTACCAATTTAAAATATACATAAATACATTGTAATATTTACTACAACAAGTTTTTTTTATTATACCTAAAATGATATAAAATTTGTAAATGTCAACAATAAATATAAATAAATAAATTTTCCTACAAATGAAAGCATATAAATTAGGGCTTCTACAAAACTTATCATATTTTTTGAAGAATTAAAGAACATAATAAAAAAATACTTTATTTTACATAAGCTTATCAAACTACAGGGAAAATAATATAACATTGTTGGGGTTCGATAATTCTTATAGCTTCTAATTTTAGCTGCATTAAGAAGTATTTTAAATACAATTCCCAATGTTTAGTAAGAATTATTTTAAATAAGCTTAATTGTGTTTTACAAAACAAATCATAAACACAATTGTCAACAATTAAACTAAAAGAACACCAATTAAACTAAAAGAACACACCCCTCTGGAGAATGCCTCAAATAATTTTATTTTATTAAAACCTATGATGGCCATTTAAGCCATAAAATACAATCAATTTTTTTTTTTTTTTAAATGTGAGGTGAGTTTTTTTGGGGTCATACTGTCAAAAACCATAAAGGATCATGATAAATTTATAAAAAAAAGTAACGTTTTTTTATTTCTATTATGTAATACATTAACGTTTGAAAACTATAAAGAATTACGATAAATTTATAAATTATTTTTAATAGTTTTTATTTTTATTATGAATCACATTAATATTTGAAGGGAAACAATTAAATAAATAACCATTGAAAAAGAAATATGATAGAAAGGTCTGCCATCAAATTCAATTCATGTATCATATATATGGCTTTTTTAAAAGTCATGATAGGCATTCTCAGATTTCATAATATTTGTATTTGGATTACCAAAAATGCAAATAAATAAATATAAATATTTATTTCAAAAATTACTTATCAAATAATATTATTAATAAGAAAAATATTATATTAAATTATTATGAGAATTAGATGAACAACAATTAAAATTGCTAAGTTAACAAGCTAGTAAAAATTAAAAAAAAAAATTACACTGAGCCTATCGATAAATAGTGCAGAGATAACAGATGAAAACTATGCACAATGATTAAAGACCTAGAAGAAAAAAAAACATTCATTATTATTTTACAATGGGTTTAATAACAAGGAGTTGTGCCTTAATCTATATACTTCCATTTGGTGGGGGAAGAATTTTTTTTATTACAATCAAATTTCATAAGAACACATTACCAAATATTTTATTTTGAAGTGTTTCTTAATAAGAAAAAGAGACAAATAGATATTTCAAGATTTTGTAATTGAAAGAAAGATTCATTAATTTTCTCATTCAAGATTATATGCATTGAGAGAACATCTCTATGCCCCATGAGGCTCATTAATAATCAATACAAATTATAAACACTGATTAATATAAAGGCTCCTTCATATGCCCTCTCTTATAATCAATTCTATAACAACCCAACATTAAATATTTTATAGTGTTACAAGCTTTGCTAATTCCAACTTAAAAACATTTACTTTTCTTTATAAATAGAATCATACAAATCAGGTTTTCCATGAAAGAAACTCACTATCATAAATCTTTGAAATTTTAGTAACACAATAAAACAAATGTTTGTTAGATATATGATAAAAAAATTAAATGTTGGATCCCTTTGCAACACATTTTGTATCCCACTTCCTAACATGAGTGTATGGAAGGTAACATCCCCCACCTTATCATGGTGGGGGGCAGAGCGGGGGGCATGAAGGTCCAAGGGGATGATGAACCCTTGTTTCTAGGAAGACGAATTCCACTAAATTCTATTTTTAGGAAAGAAAGTCTCAATGGCATTTTTCACTCTATCTTTAGAAGGAATACTAATCGTTCTTTGCCAATTAGGTATATTTATATTTATGGAGTTTGCATGTAATCTATAACAAGTTCACATGTAATATATGATGAGTTTGTATATAATCTATTCATCTTGGAGTTAATAAAGTCTAATATCTTACACTATGGATGTTTCTTGAACTTTGCTAAGATTTTACCACATAAATTTGGTGTTTTGTCTCATGCATGTTTTTCTATCTATTTGAATTATCTCTATTTTTGAAAAGTTGTATTCTTTTAATGGTTATTTGTTGCTACAAAATGTCTAGTTTCCTAATAATGTTTGCTACTCAAACTATGTAAAAAATAATATACCTCTATGATGGGTTTATTACCAAGGTATTGAGCCTTAATATTGTTACCATATTCAACTATCACAATCATGTGGAAGCTATTTAAAAATATTATGGTACAAACCATCATATTTAACTTGTTTGTACTAATAATCTTTTGGCATCAAACTTATGAGAATATATTGCGTATATATACAATGTGTATATATTGACCTAAAGGTTTCTGATAGTGTTGCTTATTCTATGCTTGAATATTGGATTCCCAATCTCCATGAGTTGTATTTATCATACCAGTAATGCTAAATTATTAAATAAATCTACCCTAATCTAACTTATATGTATTGATAATCAGTTGACATTATATTGCCAAGAAAAAATGGAAATGTAGGTTCCTCTCTATGTTTCTCATTCCTTCTCCAACAAGAATATATAGAGCATTCCAGCATTAACTATGAGTCAAGGGGGAAAATATAATGTTTCCTTTCTTTTCACTTATTTTCCCCCAAGATAAAACCACTGCCAACAACATAATGACAATAAAAATAAAACATAGTTTTGTTTTTCTTTAGTGTGCTACCTAATTCGACTCAACAAACATATAACAGTATAAATGAAAGGTGATTTGACTTATAACACAACCCCCATAGTAAAAGGCAATAAAAATACCTTTATAGATTTGGAGAGGTTATGACAAAAAATTATCACCCAATCTCCAATATCTAAATGAGTGGATCTTGTTACAAAGGAAACATATTTTTTAAGGTAAATTGGAAATTTATCTTTTTGAAAAACATTTTTTACTACTATTTTTATCCTCTCTTCAGATAAATATTTTATTCTTGGGCATCAGTGGAGATGGAATCAACACTAGATATTTATGAAACTTTGAGATCCAAATTTTAATCCCCTTATTGATACTTTATCCTCCAGACCCATTTGGATCTGACTCATGAATCTTCCCTTTCATTTTTGGGATAAACCTTGCTTCAATGCTATTGGTAACTCCATTGGCAAATTCATACAGACCGATTCATTTTCTCATACTACTTTTGCCAATATTTTAGTTTTCATTGACACTACGCTTGATCTTCTGGCCTCAATAAATCTGATAGTAGAAGATCAAGTATGGAGTCCATTGTTGGATTATGAAGGACTACATTTTAGGTGTAGTAGGTGTTTTACTACTTGTCATTTATCTTCTGATTGTCCTCTTGCAAAAAGAAAAGTATATTTGACTTGGTGGAAGCATTCTTCTTAAGAACTTCTTACAGTTTGTGGTCTGAAGTACAATGGCTCATCGGATACAGAAGAAGAGACAAATATATGGCTTGTAGTGAAAAATATTGATGTAGTGAGAGAAAGTAAGAAAGATAATTTCTATGATTGTATTCTAATACATGTCTAAGATGGTAAGATTTTAGATATTTACGAAGAAACTAGAATTTTGATCATCACATACTCATGTGAAGGGAAAATAAAAAAAAATATATTGGATAGTGAGGATTTTGACTTGAGTTGTATAATTTTATTGAGGGTTTGGGGAATGGTATTTATCCCATAACTTATAAGGATGACAAAGGATGGATCAAAGTTTAGAAAAAGAAGAAAAATATAAAAGAGGAGATCCAACCATCCAACAAGTTACTTAGTTCAAGAGGGCCTTGTAGAAACCTTGTTGAAGGTGGAGGCATGGTTTGCATGACCAGAATGAAGCAGTCCTAAAGAAGATAGTTTTTGCAATAGATTTATTTTGAGTAACAATATTTGGCTTTGACCCTTGGTTGGGTCATTGATAGCTATTTTTTGTTGTTTTAGATGTTCTTTTTCATGTTGTGCTGCCAAGTGTATTGTAATATTTGGTTGCTTAGGCCTTGGTTGTGTGTTCCACTTTTAGAGTATGTGTCCCTATTTTTAAAAAAAAACACCCTTTACCCATAATAAAAAATAATACATACATACATACATATATTAAATCAAGTTTTATATTTAAAAATTATAATATTATAATATATTATATATAATAAAATTTTAAACATTATATATAATATTAAATAATAAATAAATAATATTATTTATATTGTAAATATTATAAATTATATATACACATACATATACACACATATATATAAAAAATAAAATATTTATCTGAAGAGAGGATAAAAATAATAGTAAAAACTGTTTTTCAAAAAGATAAATTTCTAATTTACCTTTAAAAATATGTTTCCTTTGTAACAAGATCCACTCATTTAGATATTGGAGATTGGGTGATAATTTTTTGTCATAACCTCTCCAGATCTATAAACGTATTTTTATTGCCTTTTACTATGGGGGTTGTGTTATAGGTCAAATCACCTTTCATTTATATTATTATATGTTTGTTGAGTCGAATTAAGTAGCACACTAAAGAAAAACAAATCTATGTTTTATTTTTATTGTCATTATGTTGTTGGCAGTGGTTTTATCTTGGGGGAAAATAAGTGAAAAGAAAGGAAACTCATAGTCAATGCTGGAATGCTCTATATACTCTTGTTGGAGAAGGAATGAGAAACATAGAGAGGAACCTACATTTCCTCTTTAATGCAAGATCGAAGGTTGGGTATAACATTTATTTTTCCTTGGATTTGCATATTACATTGTGAGCTTGAGTTGCACGATGAGCCGATTTTGAAAGGGTAAAATCTGTGAAAAAAGTTAATTTTGTTTTTCTAGGTAGTAGTGTTCTTTTTAACTTTGGTAACACCGCATTGACCTGGGGGGCACGCTCGAGTAGATTTCGAATAGTTTTTAAGGTCCTTTACTTGGAGTAGTGGTTTGACTTGCTCTACATGCCAAATCTGTAAAGGGAAATAGTTTTTAAATTTTTTTTATTTGTCTGATATATGAAGGGGTGACACTTTTTATTATGCGCTGGGTGACTCTGGGAGTTTGGGGGTTGGGGGAGTCAATTTGAATACCATTAGGACCAAGTGTACTGGTGTGGATAATCCATTTGTTTTTCTTAATCCCCTTTTAATTTAACATACATATTGCTATAGCTTAACCCCTTACTAGCAACTAAAATCATTTACGAATGGTACTTAAGTGGAATACTTTTCAGTTATTAATATTCTCTTCTTTATTTGAATATTTTTTAATTTTGATATAAAATTCATGGTTAATAACCCAGTATCAAGGAAGGAAGACTAGAAAACATTTTTAATCAAATATTTTGGACTATATGTTATTGTCCATAGTCGAATAGTTGTAGGTAACAATATCCTCATGAATGGACCGAATGCTTTATATATATATTCTTTCATACCTCTATTGTAGTTTTGGCAAATTGCTATTGATGGTACCTTGTTGGGTGATCGTTCGGATTCATTTGTAAAATATTACCCCTTGTATTAAGTGATGTTCCATTTTAAAGGCCCTTAGAATTTATATAGCTATTTGTGGGAGTAATGCAATGCTAATACAAAACCCACCAACAACCTTAGCTATTGAAAAGTATTATAGCCCTATTGATTTTGTGGTTTCCATTCATAAAGAATCCTCTGATTGGTTGGAAGTTTATTGACCAAGTTAATGTTTTTGATTCTCATTTGATCTAACAAAATTGAGGATTTATGGTTTACGATTTAAGATTAAATCATTGTCCATGAGTTTTGGCAAGTTAGCCAATGGACTGCCCAACTTACCATTCGTTATATGAATGAAAATTCTGAAATGAATGGGACTATTGGTGGTTTTTGGTTGTTTATTATGTTATATAGTCACTCTCGCTGGTGGTTGGATGTTATGATTATATTGTGTGACTGTTACCAATTTCTCCTTAGTTGGTTGACTATGTCTATGAGTCATAAAAGAATTATTATTTTATTTAAACTTTTATGTTGAGGGATAATTACCCTTGTGGGTTTCGGTTGTATTTGATCCTCCTTTTATTATTGACCTCTTCTATGATTTCCCTTCTTGTTGTTTAACTATTGAGGATTTGTACCATGGCTTGTGTCACTGTATGCTCATCTTTACATGGTAAAACCTAGATGCCTGATTCCACCATCTAGATACTTTAAATTTATTTTACTAAATATAAAAAATTAGGGCCACTTAACATCTTTTAAAATTGATTATAGACTTATAGGTATTACCATTTTAAACATAGTTTTTCAAATTCAATTCCAGCGAATACTTAGTTTTCAGAATTTCAAGATCAGAAAATAGAATGAGAAATGATGTTACAAATCATGTTACATATGTAATAGATCTAGATTCCATTGAGGATTACATGTCTATTTTACCTACTTAAATATTCCCTATCTACTTTATCTACATGAGTATGGTCTACTTGATTAAATAACCGAGCCATGGCTTGATCTCAAGGAGTATGCCCTACTTAAATACACAATCCATATCTTGATATTTATTATTCCCTACTGGTGTCAAATTAAGCGTTCCACTTACTCAACCTGGTCTACTTCAAGTCCTTTAAAAACTTGCTTACAATTAGCTCTCTTCCTAACCATATATTATCTCTTGGTCTATCACAAAAGGTCTTTTGAGTATTGGTATTAAAATACTAATGACCTTATTATTTAGTATTATCTCTTGAATTCGTAGCCTCTATATTCGGATTAAAAGACACTTTCAATGACTTAAAATAGGGTATTCGATCCTACGATAGTAATCTACCTTCAAGCAAAACCCTTCTTTGACTCCTAAAGCACTCAATTGTACATCCTCACTTCTTTGAATAATACTGTGAGGGTTTCCCCAATTATATGACTCAAGCTTATTAGTGCATGAAGAACTTCAACTCAAAACTTAGATGACGACAACTATACCCTTATAAGTATATTAGGTCAAATTATACCTCTTAAGGACTTGATATAAAGAGGTTTACAACTACCTTATTTTTTGGACTCATTCAATTCAAAAACTCAATGAAAATATCAAGACAATGATACAAGACTCATAGGTGTATTTACACAATCTCAAGATACCAATTAGATCACCAAAATTCCCAAACATTGACTAAGTCCTCAGCACTACTATAATATTGTGTATAGGTGTGTTTGGTCTTGACAAGGTGTTATTAAACTAAGATCATCAAAGGATTCTTATAAATATTTATTAATATGTTTAGAGACTATCTCTAAGGATAAGAAACTGATTTCCTTTATTGCTTTCTTAAGGATTAGAATTCAATGGAAACTCTACTATTTAGGTCTGGATGGTCTAATCTACTTAGAGGGATATTAATTTGGCTTAACTATCAAATGATTTGAATCACTTTACTTATAAGTATTCTATAGTGTTTACATAATAACATTGGACCTTCATAAGAGGGTTATACTTAATCAACAAAGTTGGAGATGTATTATACTTGGAGTTTTCTATCTTTGCCTTGGAATCTTCTTAAAAACCCTGTTCTCAACATAGAAAATGATCTTTAATTAATGGGTCTATCAATAAGCATAAATGAATAACCTGTAGCATGCAACCTATATCATATATATAGTAATGATATAGTCACTCATACATTACATCTACCACTACATGGTACTACATTAGGTATTTGGTCACTCATAAATGACATCTTCATATGGTCATGATATGGTCACTCATATTGGACATGAATGCAAATAATAACCCTAGTTCACTCCATTTCCACCTAAACCATTAACCCTAAACCCCTAAAACCCTAACCCCTAACCCTAAACACTAAACCTTAAACCTTAAACATTGAAACCTAAATTCTAAACACCAAACCCTAAGCCATAAACCCTGAACCATGAACACTAAAAAATATACCTAAACCCTATACCATAATCCTTAAACCATTAACCATTAACCCTAATACATTAGCCCTAAACCAAAAACAATAATCTATAAACCCTAAACTATTGACCTTAAACATATAAAATTAAAACATTAAACGCTATACTTTATACCCTAGACCCTAAAACCTAAATGTAAGCCCTTAATCGTAAACCCCAAACCATAAACCTAAAATACTAAATCCTAAACCCTAAAACCAAAATGTAATCCCTTAACCCTAAACCCCAAGCCTAAAACCATAAACCATAAGTCATAAATCTTAAACATTAACTCCTAAACTAAAAATTCTAAACCCAAACCCAAAACCTTAAACACTAAACCTAAAACCTAAACCATAAACACTAAACCCCAAGTCCTAAACCCTAAGCCCTAATCCCCAAACATTAAATCCTAAACCCTACATACTAAACACTAAGTTTCAAACCTCAAACTCTCAACCAAACCCCCAAGACCAAAACCTTGAACCTTACACCCTAAACCCTAAACCCTAAGTGTGAAGTTATAAATCCAAAACCCTAACCCCAAACACCAAGCCCCAAACCTTAAAAGCTAAACTCTTGATCCTTTGAGACATAAACCATAAATCCAAAACCTTTAAGCATAAAATATAAATAATAAGGCCTATAACCTAATCCTTAAGCCATAACACTAAAACTTGAACCCTAAACACTAGTCCTTATACACTAAACCCTAAGCTGTGAATCTTGAACCATCAACCATAAAGCTTAAACCCTAAATTTATAAATCTTAAACCTATATCCATAAACCATAATCTTGAGTTATCACCTATATAGATAAAGGACATGGAACATTGGCTAAACCACATCTTTAAAAGATAGGGGTCATTCTAACCTATATCTAGAGAAAGGAGTGACTAAGGACATTTGTGTAAAAGGCTTGATGATAGATTCAAGATGAATTCTTGAATAATTTTTGTGTTTTTTAATCATTGGGTCTATCAATATGGATAAATGTTTATCCTATAGCATTCAACCTATAACATACATATAATAATAATATAGTCATTCATACATTACATCTACCCCATACCTAGTACCACGTGTAGGTATGTTTTCACTCATACATGACATATTCATGTATTCATATTATATTGACTAATACCAGACATAAATTTAGCTAATCACCCTAGTACAATCCATTTCTACCTAAACCATTAGCCCCAAAACCTAAAACCCAAACCCAAGCACGATAAACCTTGAATGTTTAACCCTAAACCTAAATCCTAAACACCATAAAACTTGAAAACTTAACCCTAATACATTATCCCTGAACCTAAAATAATAATACCTAAACCCCAAACCTAGACCCTAAATATATAACCTTAAAACTTTAAACCCTAGAATTTATACCCTAGACCCTAAGTGCTAAAACCTAAACTTTAAGTTTTTAACCCTAAAGCATAAACCATAAGCCTGAAATCCTAAACACTAAACCATAAAACCTAATATTCAATTTCCCACTCCCTTATTAGGAATACTTATAGGTGTGTATGTAGGAGGTCTGTATGTGAATGTATGATATTTGATTATGTACATGGTAGACTGGTTCCATAACCAATACTATACCTCCACCATTGATGATATGAATCTCTTACATGTCTCTAAACTTGATGAAACTCTTAGACAAGTTCAAACACTTATATCACAACACTACAAGACATAAAAAAACACACTACACATTTGTGCTTCATGAGCGCTTATGGAACATACACACAAACAAAGCCAACTCAAATATGAGATCATTTCACTATGAAGAGGGGTTGGAAACAAGATCTAAAATGTATTGGATGTGTCCCTAATCATCAATATTCCTCTATAAAAGTGTCTTCATTGTCTACAGTCATAATCACCCTTCTTTAGACCTATTTTAACATTTGACACTAAGATGATCATTAATTTCTCAATCTAATCCGTATAGGGAAGGGAACGACACTTGTACCTGCAAGACATACAAAATTATCAATAAAACCCATTATGTACTATGTATATACATATATGGTACAAGTAAATTTATAGGAAGGAGACCTATGGAGTCCTCTATAATTCCAAGATCATTTCCCAATCAAACTAGCCCTCCAAGATGCCTTTTCTTCCACTTCTTCCCAATCGAGTAATTAACTAGGGTTTTATGTAGTTTTACCCCTTAAAGATAGTTCATAAATATATGACATCCAAACCTTAAATAAATTCCACTAGATCCATTTTTAGGACCCTATCCAACCTATCATAACTCCTTAAACTCCCATGCTAGGTACCTGTAATGATGTGAGCTTCCAAACTTGGCCTCTCAAGCTCTTTAAGGCATTCTATGCACCCAATCATGTTCATGAGCCAAGAAATGATCTCTTTATGGCCTTATCTAAAAAATAAATATTCTCACACACATTACATATCCCCATGGAGTTATTATAATTATCTTCAATATTCACTTGGTGTCAGAAGTGAAGTTGCATCTACTTAGGGATTTTAGGCCTAGTTAAGGCTTAATAGGCATAGTCTACACATAGATACTCATCAACACTTATGAGTATTTTTTATTATTGTGATGACTCCCATGTGTTTTATCATGTTCAAAACATCTTCCTACATCTCTTTTCAAGGTTATGATAGTCTCTAACTCATTTTTGTACCCTTTTCATATTGAGCCTGCAGGCTTTTTCCTCTTGGGAGTGCCCTCTGTCTGAGACAAAATAGAGGTCACTTCCCATATTTTCCTAGAAAAAATGATGTATAATGGGATTTGGAAATTTATGGGGACCATTTTTAAAAAATTTTAGGGTTTTTTCATGCTCCTATCACCTTCAAACATCATAAACCCAAGGTAGACTTCTTGAGCACTCATTGTGTGCAGAGCTTATGTCTCAACTTTAGGTTAAATATTGAGCTTAGTTTCCACCCCTATTTTATTAGATCGAGTATTTCATTAGGTTCTTATAACCATGGTTAAGGTGTTATAATTAATTCTATCATCCATTATTTCTTTCCAACTCCTCAAAGTGTACTCTTGACTAACCTAGGCTTAAAATTTAGTCAGTTGTGACTGTGTGCCTCCTCATAAAAGGTATGCCTATAGGTGAAAATTATATATTAGACCCTTATATACCATTTTACACATATTCTATATATAATAACCCTAGTTCACTCCATCTATACCTAAACCATTAACCCTAAACACTAAACCTTAAACCTTAAACATTGAAATCTAAACCCCAAACCTAAGCCTTAAATCCTAAACCATGAACACTAAATGATATACCTAAAACCTAGAACCTAAGCCATACATTGAAAGGATAGGGATCATTTTAACCTATATAGAGAAAGGAATGACTAGGGGCATTCATGCAAAAGGCTTGAATGTGGATTCAAGATGAATTCTTAATAATTTATGGGTTTTTTAATCAATGGGTCTATCAATATGCATAAATGGCTAGCCTATAACATACATATAATAGTGATACAATAATTTACACATTACATATACCTATAATTATTACTACATGTAGGTGTGTTGTCACTCATACATGACATATTCTTATATTCATGTATAGTTACTCATACCAGACACAAATGTAGCTAATCACCCTAGTATAGTCTATTTACACCTAAACCATTAACCCTAAAACCCAAACCCTACACCCCATAAACCTTGAATTTTGAACCCTAAACCTAAAACCTAAACACCAATAACCTTGAACACTTAACCCTAATACATTATCCTTAAACCCAAAAAATTAATACCTAAACCCCAAAACCTAGACCCTAAATATAAAACTTAAAACCTTAAACCCTAAAATTTATATTCTAGACCCGAAGCCCTAAAGTCTAAGCCCTTAACCCTAAATCCTAAAGCATAATCTAAAAATTCTAAATCCTAAACACTAAAGCATAAAACCTTAAGATTATAGGTCCTTAATATTAAACACTAAACCTTAAATACAAAATTCAGAATCATGAACCCTAAACCCCAAACATTGAACCCCAAACCGAAAACCTTGACCCCTAAAATTTTAACACTAAAACCTAATCCTAAAACCCTAAGCACTAAACCATAAACCTTGAAATTTAAACCCTAAACTACAAACCCAAAACCATAGACCCTAAATCCTAAAATTGGATAAACCCTAAACCTTAAAACATAAATGCCAAAACCCAAATAATCAACTCCAAACATTGAACTATAAACTTTGAACCCTAAAACCTTAACCTAAAACCCTAAAAATGAAACCTAAATGACAAACACTAAACATCCGTTGTGGAGACCACACTACAAAGGAATGATGCAAGCATTGGTAGTTCATCTCAACCTCCTCTCGACTTTCCTAACATAATTCCTACATAAGTGAAAATATTTCAATGCAAGGAGAAAACATGCCATAACAAAGTTAGTGGCACAAATTTTAATAATATATACTCATGACCCACATCATTTTTTAAGAATAACTCACAAACATGAGAATATCCAAAATGATCTGGCCATTTCACTCAATGATTTAGAAATAACAGTGTTTAGAAGAAGGATTTCACCTCATACAAAGCAAGTGCAAAGAGGTAATTTTTTATCTATCATCATTTTTCATCATCCCTCATCGTTCAAAATGATTTTTTTCTATGTAAGAGAAAAGATGATATTATCTTATTTTCACCATGTAAATCATTTAGCAATCTCCCTAGATTAATCCATCATGACCCTATCTAATCTACTAGACATGAATGAGAATAATCACCCTAGTACACTCCAATCAAAATAAAAGGAAATGAAACACCATTCAAGATTCATCTAAAAAATATATTTTTCAATCTGAAATAGATTTATACTAACTACTGGATTGGAACACACTCTACTAAATGAGGGAGTGACTAGGGATGATGATAGAGTGATTAGGTATGATGAGTGACAATGAGGGAATTGTTAGGAACATTGAAAGATGAGGACAAATGAGGAAGGGGTGATTAGGGATGATGAAGGGTCCAATTAAAGATGATGAAGGATTGACTAGGGATGATAAGAAATTATGATGGTTAATGAGGGAGTTATTAAGGATGACGAGGGATGATGAGAGTGTGACTAGGGATGATGCTCAGGATGATGAGAGAGTGATTAGGTATGATTAGGTTTGATGAGGTTGGATGACCTATAGTTTTTAAAGATGATCAATGACAATGAGGGATGATGAGGGAATGACTAGGGATGATGAGGTTTGATGAAGGAGTGATTAGTAACAATGAAGGATGATGATAGCCAATGAAGGAGTGATTAGGGATAATGAGGGACAATGAGAACCAGTGATGGAATGAATAGGGATGATAAGAATGAATATGAGGGTTGATGAG
This sequence comes from Torreya grandis, assembly GCA_037957365.1. Taxonomy (NCBI): domain Eukaryota; kingdom Viridiplantae; phylum Streptophyta; class Pinopsida; order Cupressales; family Taxaceae; genus Torreya; species Torreya grandis. Next base: position 3,138,263 of record JARHVA010001296.1, on the reverse strand, counting down.
GGAGTGATTATGGATGATGAGGATCAATAAGGGAGTGTCCTATGTAAATTTGGAGTGCTATAATATGACTTTATTCTACATGACTTTAGAATAATGCATGAGATTGGAATTGAAGAATGCATAGATTGACCATGTATCTAACATTTCTTTTAGAGTGTGGTATCTTTTTAGAATTAATTTAAATGGTGTGTTGATTTATTCTATTCAAATTGAGTCTATTAGGGTTATTATCTATATTCATTTCAATTATAAGTTATTGCATCATGATTATAGGTAGATATCATGTATGAGTGAATGTATACATATATGTAATAGTTATACGATAGATGTCATGTATGAGTGACCTTATCATGACTATATGTATGTTACAAGTTATGTGATACATGGTAGTCATTTATGCATATTGATAGACCCATTGATTGAAAAATGCACAAATTATTTAAGAATCCACCTTCAAGCTTGGGTATTCAATCAGGTAGTGCATACTCAAGTAGGTAAAGTAGGTAGGGCATAATCAATTAGGTGAAATATGGGGCACAATAAACGGTATATATCTATTACATACGTAACATGATTTGTAACCTTGTTTCTCATTCTATCTTCTGATCTTGAAATTTTGAAAACTAAATATTGGATGGAATGAAATTTGAAAAACTAACTTCTAAATAGTAACTCCTATAGCTCTGTAATCAATTTTAGAAGATGATGAGTGGCCCTAAATAGTATAAGAATATAAAATGTAATATAAAATTAAATGTAAACCTATACTTAACATTTATTTTACTAAATACATACTTGTAAAACATCAAACATGGCAAAAAGAATTTTAGTCCAAGGTTCTTAACAACCTCTAGTTGCAAATTATATATATATATATATATATATATATATATATATATATCTTTCAACAACATAAAATTGAAAAAAAAAATTGCACTCTAAAAAGGGCATATGCCCTTTAAACATTTCAATTTTTTTTTCATTTTCCCTCCAAATCTACCTTAGGTATAGGCTTGCAAAGGTCCAAACCTACCTTGAAACTCATCTTGGAGAAGGCCACTTAGTTTCTAAGAAATTTAGGTGTTTTTTTGTCTTTAGGGTCCTACACCCTTTAATCATTTTGATTTTTTTTCATTTTCCCTCCAAATCTACCTTAGGGACAAGCTTGCAAAGGTCTGAACCTACCTTGAAAATGGTCATGGAGTAGCCCACTTAGTTTCTAAGAAATTTAGGTGTTTTTTTGTCTTTGTCGACACATCTGATCAGGTAACTTTTATTATTTTAAAAAAAAATTATATTGGTTTATAGAGGAGAATGTATAGTTTTAGAATATATAATTTTTTTTAATGTTAGAATATTATTTATAATTATTAATTAATTTATACATAACATACCTCATTATGGCCTATATACATATCCTCACAACTTCCCTTATAAATTTTTTAATATTAATGGAAAGTTTATAAAATTTATATTCAATAATCTACACATTATCAACTACGCTTAAGAAAATTGATTTTCATGAAGTTAAGGTCAAAAAGTTGTGTTCGTACACTTGCAGTTTCATTTTTCCAGTTGTCTTTACTTTTAAAAATTATTTAAAAACTATATATAATAAAAAATTAATAAAAAAATATTCTCAACAATCTTTAACATTTCACCTATTTATATATGAAATTTGATACAAAAATTCAATCATTTACTCAAAAAAAGTGTGTTCGTACACATGCACTCTCTTTATCTTTTTACAAAAAATTATCAACCTATTGTCATAAATGCATCTATTTTTCACACTTTTATCATCTAGGTATTTGAAAAAATTATATATTTAGAAACTACATTAAAATGCCAAAATTCATGTTTTTATGTCATTATCAAATTCCTTTACGAAGTATCTCTAACATTCTCTCGAAGTTCAACTATTATTATTTTTATAAAAAAGGTGTCACTTTATACCCCCCCTTTTGTCCCCCATTATCTTGCATCTATCCAAGTCTGAGAAGAGGATGAAGACTACGCTACAAAATACTAATATCTAGAATCCTTATAGTGGTCAAATAAGTAAATTAGTAGTTTTGTGACCTTGAAGTAGGACAGGATCCTAAGTTTTATCATCTTATTTCTATGTAAAATATTTATAAGTAGTTTCATGATTAAAATTTTGTATTTATCATGTATATAAATATAATATTTTCGTATACATACATATATATGGGGATTCTTCAATGGGCAATGTCAGGGTTAGAATCAAATTTTTGGCATTGGTGGTATCTTTTTTTGTACTAAGACTCATTATTACACATATAAAGCTAACATTAGAAATGGGACAAGTAACCTTGCCAAGTTTTTGGCTCTAAGAAAATTATGAAGATTGGCTTTGAACCAGGACATAAAAAATATCCATGTTTATGGTGACTCACAACTGGTGATTAACTAGATGGGCAATGAAAACATTATCCACAATGTGGCCCTACTTTCCTTAGATACACAAATTAAGGAGATATCTACCACTTTTGATAATATATCCTATATTGATATCTACAAGAAACATAACATAACTACAGATAATTTATCAAAGGAGGGATTATAGATGACTGTTGGGCACATACTTTTTATTGAACCTATTAATGGTATATAGTATGAGTTTAGACAATTATTATAGTCTCTTTGGTCCTTCATATTGTCACTCCATGATTTATGCACATTTTGGTGTATTATTTTTCATTTGTTGTTTATTTTTACTACATTTTTTGCAACTTGGTTTGACTTTGTGGACTTCCATTCATTCTTGGGAGTTGCTTATTGGTATGCCTTGGAGACTTGATCTTCATTTATAATACTCTCTTCTTTTCTTCTAGGTTTTTTGTATAACTCTTATGTTGTTTTATGATTTTGCACCTTCATAATGTGTTTTTCATTCTTTACTAGAATAAAAATGCAACTTTTTATTTGAAATATATATATATATATATATATATATATATTGATTAATATATATTATTTTGATTATATATTATATTATAAATAATATATATAAATATATTATAATTATATATTATAAAATGTATTATATTTAATAAACTATCATATATTAATAGATTAATATATTATGTATAATAAATGTTAAAATATTATATAAAATAAATAAATAATATAATAGAGTCCAACCCTACCAACAATATAAGAATCTTATAAAAATGTCATGATCTCCCTTAGTTGGGGTTTATGTAGGTTTTGTGGTAGCCAAGAAGGATGTGACCTTAATTGATAAGGTTAGGATCAACTTACATTAGAGATGACCTATCCACTTGGAGGGGGAGGTTGGATCTATTTTGATAGACTATTCGGTGGTGGCACAACACTCTTATCCCATTAGGCAACTTGCCTCAGCAACTAGTGAGCATGGCTTCCTCAGCTTTTTGCTTCCAATGACTTTTCCCTTCCTATGGAATGATCTAAATTGTTGGTGATGAGAGTGGATGTTACCAATGGTAGTGAGAAGGATAAGAAATATTCTAGGTAGGTTTTTGAGGCACATACTCCATTGGTGGACTAGATCCTAGCCCTGCATGGGGTTTTGACTAGTTTATCTGAGGTGGGTTTATCTATGGTAGGAATAGTTAAATCCTTTGTTGAGGTTAAGACTAGTTGGGTAGATTAGAATCAATGGATCCTAAGCCTTTTATAGTAGCTAAAACTAGTCCTTCAATCTCCTTTGGTGATGAGGCCCTTGATGAGGTGCTCTAAAATGAAGAGTGGTTTACTTTAAGGGGCTTAATATGTAGATTCAATCAGTTTTGGCCAAGCTTGTCTACTCTCCATACCTAGGTTTAAAAATCATGGAGGTCATTAATAGTTGATAGACTTAAGATATTTACCTACACTAAGGGTTTATTCATTATAGTCTTTGATAGCTTGGAGGATCAGAATAAGGTGTTCTCTAATATAACTTGGAGTTGGGACCAACATTTTATTTTCACAAAACCTTGGTTTTTTTACCTTCAATCCCTTTTTGGAAACCATTACTACAACACCTATCTAGTTACATCTATCTCATCTGTCATTGTAGTTCTAGGTTGAATCATGTTTCTCAACCATAGGCAATACTTTGGGTAAGTGGATGATGACTGATGTTTCTTCTTTGAACCTCTAACATAATATGTTTACTCACATTATTGTATGTTTAGAAACTTTCCAAGATCTCCCAACCTTAGTCAAACTAAAATTCAATGACCGTTATTGGATGCATGCCCTTGATTATGAGGTACTATTGTTCATATGTCAAAAGTGCTTAGAGAATAGGCATTTGGCTACATATTACAGTAGGATATGTACATGGAGTTAGGGGTCAATTTTATGGACATTTCTACTAACACATACATGTTATGACAATAACATGTATGCATTATGACAATAATCTATACGTGTTATGTTTATAACTTGCATATGTTATTTGAATTTAGGCTTAGAACCATTAAATCTAGGAATGTATAGGTATTATCTGGAATATGTACATGTTCTCATTACTTTGCACCCAAAATTACAAAAATAGCTTAGGGTCACTCTGAACTCCTTATAATTTAAATTTATTTTAGTAAATATAATAAATTAGGGTCAGTCTGTATTTGATAGAGTTGGTCTCATAGTTGCATGCCTTATAATGTGTAAAATAGTTTTTCAAAATATAATATGGGTAGTACTTAGGAATTTTTAGGGTCTCAATATTGAATCTAGGGATTTTAAGGTATAAATTTTGTAATTGATGTCCATTTTTGGTAAACATATAGTCATTTTTTAGGTTTTTATGTCTTCTAGATTGCTTCCTAGCATTTCTAGGAGTCCTAGGTTTGTCAAAATTAAATTTTGCAAACCACTCAATTTGAACTTGATCCAAAGTGGTGTTATTAAGGAAACATAGGTCAATTGATGACTTGCACACATTAAATGACCATTTTATGTTAATTTCACTTGTTCATTATCCCTCCCTCATCCCTAATCACTTCTTACTCATCTCTCATCACCCATAATCACTCTCTCCTCATTATTCATTATCCCTAATCACTCCCTCATTAACCCTCACTCTCTCTCATCATCTCTAATCACTCCCTTATCATCCTTAATTACTCCCTCATTAACCCTCACTATCGCTCATCATCCTTAATCACTCTTTCCTTATCCCTCATCATTTGTAATCTCTCTCTCATTGACCCTCAACATACCTCATCATATGTAATCACTCCATCATCATCCATAATCACTACTTCATTGAATCTCACCATCCCTCACCATCCTTAATCACTCCATCATACCTAATCACCAATTCATCATCTTTCAGCATCCTTAATCACTCCTTCCTTGTCCCTCATCATCTCTAATAACTCATTCCTCATCCCTCATTGCCCCTAATCACACCCTCATTAACCCTTACCATCCCTCATCATCCCTAATCATTCCCTCATCATCTCTACTCAATACCTCCTCATCCTTAATCACTCCATCTAATACCTTGATGGTGGGTGCAACAACTTCTTATTTATGCTAGATTAACTTTTTCTCCAATTATAAATTTTACTTACTCAAATAAGACCCAATGTTGGGATTTTATTCTTAATAAGGTTACAGGTGCTAAAGTGTATCCCTAATGAACTAGCGCATTGGTCCTTCACACAAGACTGTGATCTTGCATGCTTACCCAAAGCATGTAGATAAAGACCAATTCCCATGGGTTATGTTGTAAAGTAACATATCAGTCATATTATTTGGGTTAAAAATTATATTTGATTAGTAGTTACATATAAAAATAGAGACACTACTTTGATCCTAGTATCATTATGCTCAAAAACCATAATTATGCAAATAAGTGCCATTAAGTTTAAAGAGTATTACTCAAAATTCTTAACAAAATACATACCAATCATATTAAGTATAATTACAAGTACTCAACACACACCTACCACATGCATAATTATCACTTAATTATAATAAGAACATAAAAAATGACTAAAATTTCTAAAATTATTATATTATGCTTTAATAAATAATATCCAAAATCCATGACTCATAATGCTTTCATACATGGGTATTTACACTTGTTTACCCCTGACCAAGTAGTTACAACATAAATGACATGATTAAGTGGCTAATGAACTCTCCTATGAATTGAGAGTCATAGAGATCTATTAATTAGTGTCCCTTATGGACACAGGCCTTTGCATCCCCTATATACTTGTTCTATGTTATATCCTTACTATCATGTGTCTATCTTCTTGTGGGCTAATGCAAAACTCCTGATGAATAAGGTCTGGGTGACCCTAGAGAATTACTCCTTAATCATCTCCCATTTCCCATGTGTCCCCCAAGTCTTTTGTTGTTATTATGAGTCATATGATTTTAGGTTCCTCATGGTTAATTATCCTCTTTGACTAGGTCCTCTTATTCTGGTGTATCCATGCCCATGTCCTTTCATACCCTATTGATCCCATGCCATGGTAATTCTACACCAGTCTAGTTTTACTTTATAGTTTCACTATGTTCCTTCCACGTTGTGTCGATTTCATGCCAAAATATCAAAACACTTAGCCAAAATTTGGGTTCCAACATCACCCCATACTATGCTCTTAGTTCATCTTGGACCAAGTCTCAATGGTAGCCTCCACCAATAATTTTGGCCCCATCTGTTCAATTTGATTTTTGACATTGTCCCAATATGATAATGTGTGGAATATTTTCACAATTATTTATTTAATTGTTGCTTTGGACTTATTCATCTCTTCAGGCTGGTCAAAATTCTCATTGACCTTTTTGACCAAATCACCCAAGCATGTGCTGGCATCCTTCTAGATTTATTCCAATATCAAGACTTCATTGACAATCTATCCTTGAAGGGCTGTAAAACTAAAATTAAATTGTTGTCAATGTGTATTTATTTTCTCCTCCATTATTGCCACATCCTTGAATGCTTTCATGCACTTGATGTGATCCCTTATTAAGAGGGCAACATCAACCATTTGTTGCCTCTGGGATTTCTCTACATGGAGATGAGCTTCTAAGATTTTATTTGATCACACCAGTCATTAAAAAATCTCATCTAAGATGGTGATGACTTCCCCAACTCTTTTTAGGTGTGTTTGTATACTTTGTCTACCTCAGTGAATTGCTCTGATAGTACTAGTACCTCATTCTTTGGCATGCACTACTCTTTGTAGCACTTCAAAAGGAGATTCACTAAGGTCTCTAGTTTATTTATGGCATCCCCATCTAGATACATGCCATCCAATAGTGTTGGATCATATCCCAAAATTATCTTACATAAATTCAATGTTTTAACCTTAGCCTCCGTGGCCTCCTTTATTTTCTATTTCAAAACAACCACTTCTTCCATGAGTACCTTTCAGGTGACAACTTCTTTCTCATACATACCCACTAACTGGGCATGTTTCTTCTCTACACCATGTGCATCAAAGTCTGACAATATATTATGATGCATGACTTCAAGAGCCATACTCAAAAATATATTGTTAGCTTATAAAGGGGTGATCTTTTAGGGATGAACCCATAGTGGTTTTGGCAGCATTGGAGCATCAGGGCCTAAGAAGAGGTTATCTTGAGGGATATTAAAATGGTGCTCCTCATTTGATACATGTCCAAAAGGAAGGACATCTACCACCTTATATCTAGGGTTGCATTTTGGGGAAGGAAGTACATCCATAAGTATAACATCATGTTGGGGATGCCCATTTGATACTTGACATGTAGATTGATGGATGCATCAATGATAGGTTATTATTCAAACTTGGTAGGCTCATTCCATTTGTTTGGGTTGTACTCCAATATCTTAACCTCTACATCAGTAGCTAAATAAGTGATACTAATAACCATTCCACTCATCTGTTAATCATCACCATCCCCATCTTTTCCATATGGACTCCTTATACACCAAGGAGGGTATCCTTTTAGAATCATTATCTAACTCTTCCTTCTAGATTGTGTTTTTCTTGCCCTTTTTCTGGGGTTTGTTGAGGTATAGCCCTTAATGGTGAAAATGCATGTGAAGTCTTAGGAGGTGAAGGTAGAGGTGGAGGAACATGCGGGGGAGAAGGTAGAGGTGGAGGGACCTATGGAGGTAGAAATTTGGGTGGAGAATGTCAAGGAGGAGAAAATTGAGAAGGAAAAGGTTAGGGAGGATAAGGTTAGGGAGGATACGATCTTGGTGGAGATTGTATTGATGGAGAAGGTCTCGATGGAGTAAGTCAAGGAGGTGAAGGTCTTGGTGGAAAAGGGTTAGGCTGTAGTGCTTGGATAATCCTTTGCCATTTTGGAGGAACTTGCTATGAGCTTGTGCCAGGATTATGCCAAGTTTAGTTCTTCTTTATCAGAGGAAGTACTAGTGGGAGTTTTTCTCTTGTATGCTCTATGTCCTTTGATATCTTATTCCTAGGTCACAGTATGTAGAATAGATTATGCACCTATTTTCCCACAAATATTGGTTTGACCTTAATGTCAATTTAGTCAATCACCCTCTTCTCCCTATATGTCTTCTTGCTTGGATAAATATACATCTTCTAGAGAGCGTGAATCTCCAAATAAATTTTATCTACCTCTAAAGGAATAGGTTATGCATCAAATATGTGGTTCACCAAGTCAATGAAGTACCATGCTAAAAATGCATATGGTAGCTTCAACGATGTGGAGAGTTATCTAGAAGGGACCATCTTGATACACATTAATGAGAAGTGTTGTTTCATGGCGAACTGAGCTTGTTTACCAGATAGGGTGGGTAAGTCTTTTAGAATGTGCCATTATTTCCTAAAAGCCTCATTCATTCCATCAAACCAAGAATTCATTTTTATTTTATATGAGGGGGTGATGTGTCTCAAGTATGTGAACACCTTATAATGCTCAATAGGAGACTTTTTCTTGGGTGGGTATGCCCAATTTAATTCTTTCATGGTGTAATTAGGTACATCAATCTCATCAAACACTATCAATAGTAACAATACTCCTCGTAAAAACCTATGACCTGATATTTGATGGGTCTTCTCTGTGTCCTCAATGATTTTTTTGCTATAGTACATATCCCAAGTAACATGGTGGGTAATGTAAAGGTGGGCCATGTATACCTCTTTTCAATTATCGGTGCCACCAATCTTGGTCATTATAATGTGCACTTCAACCTAGACGACATGATCCTACAAGTTCTTAATGTGAATGACATGGCCTTCATTTTGATACATAAGTAACATATTTATTATTCCAATCTCATAGATATCCCCCAAATCATATGATACATCCAACCCTAAACACTACAACCCCAACACCTTACTTATCCTCTTGAGTATGATCTTCATGCTACACCTAGTGAAGTAGAGGTAGTCCTCATGGATGTGTGAGAGTAGGAACTTGAATGCCTCCATGGGTTTTCCAAAGTAAGGATAATTGATTAATTATAATAGTCCCACAACACCTAAGGCATTGAATATTTTGAGGTCATACACCAATTGGTTCTTGGTGTTCAACCCAATAGTTATTTTTCAAATCAATCTCATTCCCATGTTAACAATGGTTTTAATAAAATATTATATAATTGGTTACCTTTGAGACCCAATTATTTATGTGTATCACCATTTATGGGTACTACATTTCTTTGATAATCAATGGTAGGGGTGGAGATCATTATGTCTTATTTACCTGGCATGTCATACTAGCTTCCTCTCTTTCTATGTGATGTGCCTGCTCTTCAGGTGTTTATTCTCTAATGAAAATTTCTTCTCCCCCAAGTTCTTCCTCTTCCTCTGGTATAATCGGTAATGGATCAATCCTTAAGGCCTTATTCTTAGGCTACATCACCCTTTGAGGAGCCTGAAGGTTGAGGCATGACCATCCAATGTTCCCAAAGGAATACGTGATTGTTGTGTCAGTAACTTCTTATTTTCATGCTTTGTTTTCCTTTAATGGTGAACATATACCCTTGAAACCAATAACTATAACTTTTTCCCACCATGCTCATGTCTTAAAATTTTCCATGTGTGTATATTGTGTAGTTTAATGTTTGGCTCACTACCTATTTATAGACTCTTGATGCTTGTTTACTCACTCTAGAATCATTCTAGTTTTTTCATCACTCTCAACTCTATAATCATAAATGGAAGCAAAGGTAAAATGTAAAAATGAGCTAACTTGTCTTTTTATAGGCTTGAGGGCATTAACCCATATTTACTACCCCCTTTCCTTTCATCCATACCTTCTCATCATTAATGTAATTTTAATAGTCATCATTCTTCAACCATTGCTTCTCACCATAAACACATTTAATGGCATTGTCTTGTCATGACATTGGCAGATTTATTATAACCACCATTTTTTAACATTAATGGAATGTCCCATCCTGCACCTTCCCTTGAAGTGGAAGATAGTTGTGTCCCATGCTTTTCATGGAGTGGAAGATAGTTATTCTTGTTTATTTAGAATTTTCAACCTATTTGGAAAGAATGTGACTATGTAACTTACGTACCTTAAACACCTTGCACATTTTAAATACCTTGCATACCTTAAGTATATTTACCTTTCATACCTTAAATACCTTATGCACCTATCTTTAATCATGAATTTAGATAGTGTTTACCCCACACTAACACTATGTCATGGTCCTCCATGAAAAATACAAGTATAATATGAATCTACTCTATATTAAATAACTATTGAACATAATAAAGGCAACACTTTTAATGAAAATAGGAAATCCTAGACTAATGACATAGGCCTTATTGTTACAAAATGTTTAACTATTTAAAGATGAAATATGGCTGGAACTAGCTTCCACTATAATGGCTAGGAAGGGATTGGCCGTCCAACCTTTGTAATCGACAAAGACCGATAGGTCAAATTATATGAATGAGAAAAGGACCATCTTAGTGAATCTGAATTTTTATATAATGGGACACAAATTTGGAGTCATGGAATAAAAAATTCACTCTAGGGGTGAATGTTTTATGCTTGATGTGTTGATCATGCCATGCTTTCTATTTGCACTTTTCCACATCTTGACTCTAATGAATAAGGAAACAAGCTTCATCTACCTATAACAAAGTATCTAGGCATGCCTTCAAGGATGAATCCTCATCCAATTTTACAACACACATAATACAAAGAGATGGTACCAAAAACTCAACTGGTAGGACTGCCTCTTTACTATATACTAAATTGAAATGGTGTGTTTTTGTTCAAGCACTTATAAGTTGTTTAGTAAGCCCATAGTACCATAGCTAATCTATTATCCCAATCAGTTTAGCCAATATTACAAATCTTCTTCAATTTTGTGCCTAAGATTTTATTGAATGCCTTCGTAGTTATATTAGCTTGGGGGTGATACAATGTTGTTTTATGATGAACAATCATGAACTCAGCTAGTAAGATGTGAATAGTTTCATTTAGGAAGTGGGTGCTACGATCACTAGTAAAACTTAGTGGGAATCCAAATCAAGTTATGATATGTTCCCAAATGAAGTGCACAAAATTAATAATAGTATATTCTCTCATTGGTGTAGATTCAACGTAGTGCGTAAGATAATCAATGGCTATGATGATATATTAGGAACTTGTTCATCATCTAATTAGAGTGATGGGGCCAACAAAATCAATGGCCCATTTTTCAAATGGTTATTGAGAGAGAAGTAGACATAGAGGCATGACATATCAATGATTTGGATTTATTACATGCTGATAAATGTCACACTATCTAACATATAGCTTGGCATCTTATAAAAGGGTCTATTACCATAATCCAATCAACATAACCTTGTGCATTGTAGCCTCTCCAGAATAATGTCCACCTATAATACCTTCATGAACTTTTTGGAATACCTCAAAATGTTTATGTTTCATGACACATCGCCAAAGAATTTCATCAGGACCAAGCTTGTAAAAGTCCCTTCCTATGAGTTTAAAGGGTGTGGCATAAACTGTGAGTTATTTCCTAGCCTATGGAGTTAGACAATCAGGCATTGATCTAGTAGTTATAAATTTTTCAATACCTTCCAACTCCTCTAGTACACGAGTAACATAAAAGAGTTGAACATCAGGCAAGCCATCTTTAATAGTGCATGATGGTTATCTAAAATCAACTTGAGAGAGGTCATCAGGGCCATAATTAGCTTTCCTTGGTTTAACCATGACATAAAATTGAAACTCTTGAAATAACACTATCCAGTGTAAAAAACCATCCATGTATCATAGGTTGTTTAAAGCTTCATGACATGTATAGAATACAAATGGAGTTGTTAATAAATACTGCCAATTTTTTTGTAGAGCATAGACCATTGACAAGGATTCATGCTCTATGGTGGTGTAATTTTTCTCAAAGAAGAGTCAAAGATCTGAATGGGTTTTAATAGGACCTTAAGTGACTTGGGCCTATTTAAAAGTAGATTGTGCTTAAGTATGACCCATGTGAGATGCCTTAAGGGTGAAGGTGTGTTTTGTGGCTAACAATTAAATATTTTGGACTTGATAATTCATGAATGATCTATATATAGTGAAACCAAATGTGATAGTTTCTAGGCTTGTAAAAGACTTGTGAGAGAGACTTGTGCAAGGTGTTTGTGAGAGTTGTGGAGTGAAGGATACGTATAATGCCCAATTGATGAATTGATTATCATAATAGATTGATGACTATGTGTATGACATGTAGGTCATATTTCTAATGTTATAAAAGTGCTTTTGTAGTTTGAGGATATGCGAAGAGGTTTGAGTATGCATATGAGGGTAGTTTGAGTGAAGAAGGAGAGAGATTATGACATGCCTATATGAGAGCCATGTATGAGATAGAGAGAGTTTGTGTAGGTGTTTGATAAATAGAGATCCATCATCAAGTGTTGAAGACATCATTTATAAGGTAGAGGTGTTCAAAGGAGTGTCTAAAGGACTTAGTCTTCCTTAGGGACAATTTCTCCTTGTGAAATAAGTGTTTCACTAAATATCTTTGGTTAGGAAGATATGATGAAGGTTTGCTAGTCTAAAAGAGTTGATCAGTCTCTTATTTGTAATTTATTATAGGACACTAGTCTATGTGTTTCAAACTTTAGAGTGGGTTTTATTCCCCATGAGGGTTTTCCACATGAACTATGTGTTATGTGTTTGATCTTATGTATGAATTGAATGAATGAGATCTCTAGTTAATGTTTCTTGATCAAGTTGATATTTTTTGATTGCTTAGTAGTTTAAAAGACTACAATTGTAATTAAAATATTTGGGTTCACTTATTCACCCCCTAATTAATATACCTCTAACAATTAGTATCAGATTAGGTGCTTTTGTAAAGGATTAAATTTTGAAGGTGATCTAAGGTACAATATGGGCAGTCATCAATGAGGTTTATCTACTACACAAGAACCAATGTTTAATAGATCTAATTATGCATTTTAGAGTGCTAGGATGAGGACATACATTATGTCTCTAAGGTTTTTATGTTTGGCAATCTGTTGCAGATGGATATGTTGCTCCTACTATTCCTTCATCTAGTGTTATAGATAAGAAGTTATTTAAGAATAATTACAAGGTAATGAATGCTATCACTTGTGGTCTTTTCGAGACTAGATACACCAAGGTTATCCATTGTAAATCTACTAAAAAGATATGGGACAAAATTTAGATCATTTATGAAGGAGATTCAAAGGTCAAGATTCCTAATTTTTAGACTCATAGAAGTAAATTTGAAATTCTCAAGATGAACAAAGAAGATTCTATGGCATCATTTCTTTAGAGAGTTGATAAGATTATGAACATCATCAAAGGTCTTAGAGAGAACCTTGAAGAGTATAATATTGTTGAAAATGTATTAAGGTCTATATCCATTAATTTTGATCTTAGAGTATCTATTATATAATAAAGTCATGATATTACTCAGTTGATGATGGATCAATTGCATGACACCATTACTATCTATGAGATGAAGAAGAATGATGATATACCACCAAAGAAGGAAGCATATTTCAAGACTAAAATAAAGATAAAGAAGAAGTTTCGAGGTAAAAAACTCAATGAGGATGACATTCCTGATATAGATGAGGATGAACTAATTTCTTTGATTTCAATAAAATTGAGAACAAGTTCAGGCAAGTATAAAGGTAAACTACCCCTCAAATGCTTTAATTATGGTGAGATAGAATATTTTGATAATAAGTACCCTCATAAGTATAAGAAGGATGATGACAAAGAGCATGATCAAGTTCATGATGATGGTAAGAGAAATTCGGGTCTAATAAAATCAAAAAGGGATTCAAAATATTTGATAACAAGAAGTACTTCAAGGACAAGAAGAGTCTCTACACCAAAGAAGATTGTAGCTTATTAGATGAGAGTGAAGTCAGTAACTCAGAGTATGATCATGAATATGATGGTCCTATTGAATATGAATATCTATTCATGACTGAGAAAGATAGTTTTTTACATCAAAATGGGTCTACTTGGAGTGATTTAGATGATCGTGAAGATGAGGTAGACTAAGAGACTGTATTAACTAATGCTCATGAAGAACTAAAGATTGAGAAGAAGATCGATAAGAATATGAAATATAAACTCAAGGATTTTGAGAATAAATTCAATGTGTTTGAGAAAAAAATGAATGAAGATGCCAAGGAGCATGAAGATATGGTCAAGCATCTCAGTTGTCAATTGGAAATCCTATCTACAAGCCTAAAAGCTAAAGAAGATGAATATGTAAGACATGTAATTGAAAATGAGTAATTGAAATTTGAGTTAGAGAAGGTATCTAGTAAGGTAATATTATTTATGAGATTTGAAAAGAGCTCAAGTGATGTAGATAACATTTTGAATAATCAAAAGCGTGCAAGTGATAAGACTCATCTTGGATACAAAGAAGAACCAATTATTACAACTCGAGACAAAATGAAGACTAATATGAACAATGGAAATCAACATTTAGATACAAAAAATCAAACAAGGAATGAAGGTGCTATCAAAATGAATACAAAATATATTAGATAACCAAAATCCATGAGGTATGCAAATTTAAATGGTTACTACTATACTTAGAATCAATTTGGGCATAGAGCTAAAGAATGTGGAAGACATATTAAAAATGAATTTGCATGGAACTATTATGGGGGTCATTATTAAAAATGTGTGAGCAAGGTTGAGTGCTTCAATTGTCATGATATAGGACACTTTAAAAAACATTATCCATTTAAGGTAAGGAAAGTTGAGTTTCCTTCAAGAGATATTGAGTGCTATTGTTGTTATGAACTATGACACATTGCAAGATTTTGTCCAAATATGGTAAGATAGAATGAGATTTTTAAAAAAGGTATGATGTACTTCAACTGTCAAAAGATAAGTCACATTACTATATTCTACAAGTAAAGGCCTACAAATTAGAATAGTTTCAATCAGGCTCCTAGAATGCAAGAAAGAAGGCAAGTCAAATCATGGAATCCAAAGGTGGTAAGTATGAGTCATGATGAGAATATAGGTCTAAGTAATCTATTTTATATGTTGGATAATACCACATAAGGTGAAAAGTGCCAATATCTCTCAATGAATACTCATATTGTGAAAGAAGAGACCAAGCTCAAGAAGAAGACCAAGGTTCTAGTTGAGGCTAGTCTTGAGATTTGTATGGATCCAAGTGAATATCCTATTGTTGTTGAGCAAGCCTCATGTAAATAAAATAAATTGATAGTACCTAGTGATTTGGTTCCAAATATTTAAGGTTGTTTATTCAAAAGAAAGGGTATGTAAAGATTCCATAGTTGTTCCATGTGTTGTTAATCATATTTTAGAAGAGGAGAGTGATATAGAAAAGGAACCTATTGTCATAGTTTAGACTAAAGAGAAGAAGAATAAGAGAAAGAAGTGTTATAGATATAAGAGGATTCCATTGGTTACTAAGGAGATGTGGTCCACTCTTGGATTCACTTTGTTTTAGAGGATAGTAGTGCAAATGATGTTTATGTCTATGCTTCTTAAGAGACTCTTTTCAGTGGAGAAGCAAGTGGTGTTGTGGTGATCTTCAGAAGGTCCTAGAAGGATAAAGATGAGTGTTTCCAATTATAAAAATTTTATATGCTTGGTATAAATGGTTAGAATGGGTGTTTCCAAATGATTTTTTGGTTTGAAGGTATGTTGAAGTCAAATTGGATATTTTTGTTTGCTATCGGGTTTCCCAGTTTGTGCTTAAGAGATTGGAGGTCCTAAAATGTGTTATAGGAAGCCAAGATTACCAATGGCGTGGAAGCTCAAATCTTGGTCCAAAAGTGTGTAATGGCTATCTCTAGGTTTACAAGAAGTTTCAAAGGTGGATGCTGACTGGAAGGTGCTATGTTGACCTTGTTTATTTTTAAGATTCTAAGGTTTTGGACTTTACTAGACAAGTGGTTTCCCTTGTGAGTTGAGGTATGAGGCCTGATAATAGGTTAAATGGGCCAAATTTAATATCAAATAAATATTCATATAGATTTAAAGGTTTGTGGTTTTTAAATTATTCATGTTTTGTCAAAATGGATTAGTAGGTTTGTGAAGGAAGTATGTTGCAAAGAATGAGCTAAGTGATAAAAATTGGTTTGCTTGAGGGGAGATATGAGAATTCTCTAGATATGAAGTTTTAGGTCTTAATGGTGTGTCTACAAAAAGTTATGAACTCTGAAAGTTTCAGGTAGGGCTACAAGGAGACTAGATAGGCCTAGTAAGAAGAGTGATTTTTGGATCAATGTTTCCAAAAGAGCAAGCTTTATGTATTTCTAGGTGAGTTCACATGTTTTAAAATCATGTTTCCTATTTGGCATGTGGCATGAATTTTTTTTGGTGGTCTATGAGGTGGTTTGAGATAGAAGGCTAGTAATTTTGTATGGTGGTTCGTCATGATGTTGTTAGGAACCCATGTTACCCCTTCTCTTTATTTTTTTAGTGTAATAGTTTTTATAAAATCATATGATTTATAAGTCATCTCGTAAAATTTTTGTTTTATCCCATATTCATGACAAGTAGCAGTTTCTTAGATTAGACTTAGTATATAAGTAAGTGTTGAGGCAAATGAAGGCATCTACAAATTTATTGTGTTGAACTTGCTCAAAAAAGGTTGCCCCCTCAAAGTGGCCTGTAATCAATATAATCATTTCAATGCTTTTACTAATTTTATAAATATGTTATTTCATGTATGTTTATCAATTTATCGTAGGAGGATCTTCTCATCTGGTATTAGAGCACTTTCTAGGGCCAAAACTCTTTTTCCTTCAGAAAGTCTTAACTCTGTTCTACTGCATAATTCCTTTTAGTAATTTTTCAAAAAATCTTAGCTCTGTTATGTGGCATAATTCATTAAAATAATTTTTTGTATCACAATAATCTGTTTTGGATCAAGGTAAAAATATGACTACATAACTATGAGAAGTGCTTGGGTGAAAACCCTAAAATTCATTATAAGGAGTACCACAAGAATCCCAAATTAGTTCACCCATTAAGAGGACCTATCAGTGAAATGGAAAACATCCCCTTCTCGATTGAGTAGTTCCCATTCATGAGGAAAACCAAGAGTTATCACTTAGAGGTAAATTCATGGCCAAAAAAATTATAGAGAGTGGTACTTCCTTACATGGCATGGGTGGCCAGAGTGATATATTTAAACCCTTAGGTAGCCATTGAAACTTAGAGCCCATTTCTATCAGTTTCAAAATAATTCTAGCAAACTATCAAAAAAATCAATCAACGGAGTATCCACAGATTGGCAGAGGACTTGTAGCTAGATATTTGATAGAAATAAAAAATTGAGAAATATTCATCCTATCAGTTTTAAAAAACTATCTATAGAGTATCAGAGGACTCTCAAAGGGCTTATAGTCAGATAAATAACAAAAAAAATGTTTTTCTCCATATCTCTCCATCTGTAGCTCCGTTGATCCTAAAACTTTACCTAGACACCTAAAATTTGATTCCCCACATTTTCTTCCTTAAGGTCGTATATCCTGATTCCACTTCTAATTCCTGCAAATCTCAATTTCCCTTTTTTTGGGTATTACCATAACTTCTATTTTTGTCCATTTGCCTTGAAAGTTTTCCACAATGTTCATCTCCCTTTTCTACTCCTTTGACCCTTTTTGATAAATTTTCCACTTTTTCCATTTTCACCCCTAAAATTTTCCTTACCTTCATCAATCATACTCCCACTATGAAAAAAATAGTAAAAATACCTTTAGCCATTATGATTTCACCCAAATTCAAAAATTCCCTTACTAAATGTGTCTTAGCTCTAGTTTTCCCACCTATTCCCAAAGAAAATCTCTTATTCTAGTCATGGTAGTAACCCAAACAGGAGCCAAAAACATAGAGGATGAAATTACCACCATCAAGACCCACATCAAAGATATTTATGAAAAAATTCTTGTCCTCGGTCTTCAACATACCACCCTAAACAATAGATGATATAGAAGAAAATTTATTGATTGTGGAACTTGTTTCTCAGGAAGACCAACCAGAGATATTTATCCATGCCTTAGTAGGAGTCACCACCCCATAAACCATGTGGGTTAGGGGTTACTTCAAGAAGCTCAATCTCACCATACTCATTTATTCAGATATCACTCATAACTTTATTAACCCTCAAATCACCAAATAGGCTGAATATTTTATCCATCATTGCTCCAAATTTCAAGTCATAATTACCAATGGAGGCACATTACCTTTCGAATGGAGGTGTCACAATGTGTGTATCTCTATTGAATATTATAACTTGTGCTCCAACATGTTTGTCTTTCCCTTAGGTGGATGTGATGTTGTTTTAGGATCTCAATGGTTATGCACACTTGAACCCATCTTATGGGATTTTTCTGAACTTTGGATGTAATTTTTAGGTAAAAATGCACATTTAAAGGCTTACAATCAGGGTCTCTCAGCATCAGAAGTTCACATAACATGGAAAATATTCTTAAAAATAATTCACATGGCATCATTACCTAGCTCTATTCTATTCAAATGTAACCCTTAATGGTGTCTACTACTCCTTTTGATCTATAAACCATTATGCAAAGGTATACATGTGTCTTTGTTGAACTAGTGGGATTTCCACCTTCATGACCAAAGTAACATCATATTCATCTCGTTTTTGGAAGCATTCCTCACATCATCAAGCCTTATCGCTACCCATTTCAGAAAAAGACCGAGATCGAGATGCTCATTTGAACTTACTAAAGCAAGGCATAATTCACCCCAATACCAACCCATATTCTTCCCCAATTATCCTTATTCAAAAAATATGGGTGATGGCATATCTGTATTGAATTTCATGCACTTAATCACATCATAATAAATAATAAGTTTTTGATCCCTATTATTCATGAGCTTCTTGATGAGCTTCATGGTGCTCATTTTTACTCTAAGTTGGATATTCACTCTAGATATCACCAGATCTGGCTTCATGATGATGATATCCCTAAGACATCTTTTCACATGCATGATGGTCACTATGAGTTTTTGGTCATACCCTTTGGCCTCACTAATGCTCCTTCAACATTCTAGGTATTGATGAATAAAATCTTCTAGCCCTACTTGAAAAAATTCATTCTAGTCTTCTTCAATGATATCATCATCTATAGTAAAACATGGTCTAAGCATCTCCAACATCTTGAGTTTACACTAAAACTTCTCTTTGAACATCATCTTTGTGAAAAATAGTCCAAATGTGCTTTTGGCTAGGATGAAGTAGACTATCTAGGTCATATTATTTCAGCCCAAAGGGTTTGTGGCCTCATCCTTAGACACTCAATAGCCTCCTTGGTTTTTTGGGGATTGATGGATACTATCATAAGTTTGTCAAGGATTACCAAAATATTTTATCTCTATTGATATATATGTTGAAAAAGGGAGTGTTTACATGGACATATGCTATTGAGTGTGCATTTGAAGAATTGAAACAAGCCGTGTTCTACACATGTTCTAGCTATGCCAGATTTTGCCAAAACCTTCATTATTGAGATTGATGCTTGTAGCAATAGACTTGGTGTTGTTCTCCTCCAAGAAGAATTCCCCATTACATTCACCAATAAAGCCCTTTCTGGCAAGAATTTATTACCCTCTACTTATGAGAAGGAAATGATGGCCATTTTACATGTAATACAGAAGTGGCAACCATACTTATTAGGGAATAATTTTTACATCAAAACTGATCATTAGAGTCTCAAATATTTCTTGGAACAATAGGTATCCACCCCATCATAATATGAATGGGTTAGTAAACACATGGTTTATGACTACGAGATCACTTATAAGAAGGGTAAGGACAATATTATGGTTGATTCTCTATATCACATATTTGTAGACCAAGCTTCCCTTTCAGCTATTGTCATGTCTATTCCAAATAAGTTAGATGTTTTAAAAGGGTATGTAAATGGCTTTCATTATCTCAAATCATTCAATAATTAGCCACTAACCCCTCTATTATACTTCATTATTCTTGGGATGGTGTTTCTCTACAATACAAGGGTCTTTTGGTGCTTCCCCAGAGCACAAATATTCAATAGGTTGTATTCTATGAAATCCATACTTATCCATCTACTAGGCGTTCAAGTTTTCTTAAAACTTATGAGTGGGCATGATGCAAATTCTTTTGGAAGGGAATGAAAAAGATAATTCAATAGATGGTGGATGAATGGAATACTTGCCAATGTAATAAGGGTGAAATAACACTCATCCTTGGGTTGTTCAAGCCTTTGCGCATCCCTACTAGGATTTGGATTGATATTTCTATGAATTTGATTGATGGGCTCCCTAAATCTGAAGGGAAAATAATTATCTTGGTTGTGATTGAATGCCTCTCCAAATATAGTCATTTTTGTGCCCTCAGCTAACCCTATACCACCTCCATAGTTGCACAAATTTTCTTGGACCATATTTTCTATCTTCATGGCATTCCTTCATCCATTGTCTTAGATTGTGATACAACCTTCACTATCCATTTTTGGATAGAACTATTTCACTGCACTAACACTCAACTAAACATGACTTCTGGGTATCACCTTAAACAGATGGGAAAACTAAAATTGTCAACAAATACTTGGATACTCTCCCTCATTACTTTACCTCATAATAACAACATTAGTGGGCAAAGTGACTCCCCCTCACTAAATGATCATACAATACCTCCTACCACACTTAAATGAAAATGACTCCATATGAAGTAGTCTATGTTCAAGAACCACTAGTGTTCCTTTCATACAGCCCCAGTATTTCATCAGTTTAAGTGATCAACTTGATTCTTCGAACTCAAAATCAAATCCTTAGCACCCTATAGGACAATCTTCATTTAGCACAAAATTGAATGAAATGATAGGCTAATCAATATCATTTTGAGTATACTTCTCAAGTATGTGATATGGTTTTCCTTCACAAACAGCCCTACAAGTGATCCTCCCTAAAAATCAAAGGGTGTCATAAGTTGGATCCTAAGTTTGATTGGCCCTATAAGGTTTTACAAAATATTGAGTTGGTTTCTTATAAGTTAGAGCTCCCACCTTCTTCCTAAGTTCACCCAATATTTCATGTCTCTTGTGTGAATAAAGTTATTGGCATAAACATCAAAATGCAAATTATTTTACCAAAACTTGATAATGAAGGATCCATCCTTCTCAATTTGGAGGCAGTCTTGGATAGATGCACATGCCAAATTTTCTCTCACTACATCATAGATGTTTTAATTCAATGGTACAGAATGCAACTAGAGGATGAAACATGGGAACCACTATTTTAGATTCAACACCAATTCCCACATCTGAAGCTTTAAGGAAAAAGATTTTTCTAAGGAGGGGAGGTTATGAACTTGTGCTACCACTTATCTTTATTTTTTTAGTGTAATATTTGTTATATATGCATATGCTTTGTAAGTCATCACATGAGCATTTTGTTTTATTCCACATTCATGGGAAGTAGTAGTTGCTTAGATTAGACTTAGTATATAAGTATGTTTTGAGGCCAATGAAGGAATCCACAAATTTATTGTATTGCGATTGCTCTAAATAGGTTCCCCCCTTGAAGTGGCCTATGATAAATATAATCATTTCAATGCTTCTGTTAATTTTATAAATCTATTATTTCATGCATTTTTATCAATTTGTTATAGGAGGATCCTCTCAAATGTATAGAGATTTGAAGATGTTCAAAAGGTGAAATGGCTCATAAATCTTAGGGGGAATCCCTCTTATATGTTTTTTTCTAAGTTCCATCAGATTTTAATTCTTTTATGTGTTCTTTCTTCATGGATTATAGTGCTTGGTTGAAGATGAGTGTTGGCATAGAGCAAGAGGAAGTTGTCAAGGCAAGAAGAGGCTGGCTCAAGGTAAGGGATTTTTTTTTATCATCTTTATAATATGGTCCTTTCCTATTGATATTATTTGCAGGTCTTCAATATTAGTTGGTGCCCACTTTGTCATTGTGTCAAAGGGGGAGAAAGTTCCTAGTGTGAGAGTGCTTGAAGAGAGAGAAGATGAGTTGAATGATGTTTATTGACATCAATGAAAAGGGGGAGATTATTGGATATTTGTCATGGATATGTCTTGGTGAGTGGATGAAGTTCTTTGATATCCTAACTGATAATGACAAAGTGTGCAATGTGCTTATTCTAGTGTGCTTGAAGTTGGTTTGGTTGATCTTCAATCTTGGCATGGTTAGAGATGTTTAGGGATGAGTGTGGATTATTGATCATGTGAAAGGGGTCCTATAATAGGTTTTATATGATTAAATAACTTGTCTTCATAAGTTTAATTCATATGGTATTCCATAGTTTTCATATAGATAATTTGGGTCTAGTGGCAAAAAATTTGAGTAGGCAATTTGTTGACATCACCATTTCCATTTGTGGATGAGTCAGGGGGAGTTGGTCATATGGTTTTGATCACATTAGTCCATAGTTTCTATGAAATAAATCCTAGGTAATGCACCTAAGCATAATAAAAGATATGTAAGTGTAAATTTGGGCTCCTAGGCAATTTGACGGTGTTTTCCCATACTTAGCCAAATTTGTATTAGGCAAAAAAAATTGAGTAATCATTTTGATGATGATATATATCGTACATGTGAATGTTTAAAAAAAATTATCATATGGGTTTTTTTTAGTTTTGAGCCTAGTTAAGTTTTTCTAAATTTTAGTTTATGCAATGCAGTGCGTTAAAACATATGTATGTGCAAAGTTGACCTTCTAGGCCAGTTTTGACATAGTTGGCTCTATGGAAAAAAATCTGAGTGAGTATATTAATGGTGTTATATATCACATGTGCAAATTTTCTAGGAGAATGTTTTTATATGGAAGGATTATTCTATGTGAGGAGATCATATGGTCCAGATATAAGATCAAGCATTTAAGTACAGAAGAAGTTATTGAGGTTCAAATTTGGCTACTTATTTAGATTGTAATGGTCCTCATACTTGGTCAATATTGAAAAAGCTAAAGTTTGAGAAAGACTCAAGGTGATTGACAGAGTGCATTTGCTCCAAGATATCAAGAAGTAGCGAGATAGTGACAAGTGTTCTATGTTTAATGCTAAGCAGCTTTAAAGATCAAGCTTCTTCTAAGGATCAACATTGAGCAAGAGATCATACAGATAAAGATCAATGGTGTGTATTAAAGCTAAGAGGTCAAAGTGATAGATATTTATCTTTGTTAAATATTGAGCTATGTATAGAAGATTAATGCAGCGCATGAGGTCAAAGTTTCCAAAGTGCACGAGATGAGGTCAATTGTCATATGTTTAATGTTTGAGCATTGGTGCCTATGTGTTAATGTTTGGAAAAGATTGATGGTGCGAGATTGATATAAATCTAAGAGGACATGATATTTGAGCATATTGTTTGAATTTTAACTATGACCGTTTGCATTTGAATATTTGAATTTTCAAAAGAAAAATTTAGTGCTCTCTATTTTGGCTATATCTTTCGATCCAAAATGAATGTGACCATGCAATAAAAATAAAAGTGGTAGAATAATCCAAGGTACATTTAGTAATATGGGTTTTAAGATTTTAAAATGTGTACAATAAAATATATTGATCTCCAAATTTGACTATATGTTCATGCATGTTCTTCAACTAATCTCACAAGGTATTTGAGCTCATTCTAATGTTGTTTTGATATCTCTTGATGAATTGGCTATTAGGGAGTGTTTTAAAATCCATAAAGATGCTATATGAGCATTATGAAGGATTGAAAAATTGTATGTTTTATGAACAAAGTCTTAGAATGTGACTATGTGTTTATTCATAATGATTATGTGCACAAAATATTATTTAAGCATTTTGTGCTTAAGCAAAAGGGTACTATGATGGATATGGAAACTTAAAGAGGACTTATAAATCATGTGGCATAAGTTCATGAGTTGGAAAAGTGTTCCTATATTCTTATTTTAATTGTATAAATGTCAAAGAGTTGAATGGATCTTCATAGGACCTAAAACAACTTAGGCCTATTTGAAAGTGGATTGTGCTTAAGTGTGACCCATGTGAGATGCCTTAAGGGTGAAGGCCTGTTTTGTGGCTAACAAGGAAAAATTGTGGACTTGATAATTCATGAATGCTCTATATATAGTGAAACTAAATGTGATGGTTTTTAAGATTGTAAAAGACTTATGAGAGAAACTTGTGCAAGGTGTTTGTGAGAGTTATGGAATGAAGGAGAGGTAGAGTGCCCAATTGATGAATTGATGATCAAAGCATACTGATGACTATGTGTATGACCTTTAGGTCATTATTTTTATGTCAAAATAGTGATCTTGTAGTTTTAGGATATGCGATGAGGTTTAAGTGTGCATATAAGGACAATTGACATGCCTATGTGATAGGCCTATATGAGATAGAGAGTTTGTATAGGTGTTTGATAAATAGATAGATATCATTATGTGTTTAAGACATCATTTATAAGGTGGAGGTGTTCAAAGGAGGGTCTAAATGACTTGGTCTTCATTAGGATTAGTTTTTCCTTGTGAACAAAATGTTTCACTAAATACCTTTAGTCAGGAGGATATGATCAAGGTTTGTTGGTATAAAGGAGTTGATCAGTATATTATTTATAATTTATTATAGTAGAGTTGTCCATCTGTTGCATACTTGAGAGTGGGTTTTAATCCCCATGAGGGTTTCCCACAAGAACTATGTGTTATGTGTTTGATCTTGTGTATGCATTGAATGAATGAGCTCTCTAGTTAATGTTTCTTAATCAAGTTGATATTTGTTGATTTCTTAATAGTTTAAAGGACTAAAATTATAATCAAAATATCTGGACTCACTAATTTACCCTACCTCTCAGTGATTATACCTCTAAAAACATGTACCCATAAGTACTCTGTTATGTAAGACTCTTCATATCTCCATATTGACTCACATGCCTCAATATGGGGTTTAGGTAATTTTACTCTATTACAGCTAATTGTTCCCATGACTTGATTGTCATGATGGAATTAGTGATACAAGGTAGAGCATAATTAATACCATTGGATAAGTCACTCATGATTCATTTTCCACCATATTTCAGCTATACCATTAAAGAGGTGAACCAAAGATTGTATACAATCATTATCAAAGTTATACAATTCTTCAAGGCATTGGACAATGTTGCAGACTTCTATTTATCCATGAAACTGAGGGGCTGCATCAAGTCTTTCTAAGGGTGCATCTATCATTGGTCCCCTCATGAATTAACCAGTAATAAGGTGAACAAACTTGTGGCATTTGTGGTACTAGCACAATACATTCTTCTGACTACCAATGGAACTACACACTCTTCCAGTGAGGTCATAATCATCATGCACCCAAAAATTATGAGCATTGTTTGTGGTATCAGAAAGGGATTGAGTGTTTGTCCCTCAGAGGATGCCATCAAGATTCAGATCATGTTGTTCATCATCTCTTTCAGTGACATTATAGAGATGGTTAATATCTTCTTCCACATTAACAGGTTCTACATATGGGGGCCCACATGTCTGATCTAAGGGAATAACATTGTGTTGATTAGCAATCTCAAAACTTATGTAGTGCTATTTAAAACTTATGTCTACATTATTTTCATAACACCAGGGTCACCCCAATACATCTATAAATTCATCATCCTCTACTAAATTGAGAAATTAAAAATCAGCTTTGAAAAGTACTCCAAGTATATCAACCATTGCATTCTTGAGGACACCAATTAGTAGAGCACTAGTTTTATTAGCCATGAACAATACTTGTGGTGAAGATTATAATATTGGAATACCCTTTTTTTTTCTAGGAATTATTAATAGGGACTTTAACGTCAATTTCAGTGTCAACTAAGAAGTCCTAAATTACCTAACCATTGGTGGTAGCATTCACTAATATTTTTTTTTCTTCTAGAGGGGTAGGAGGAATAGGGGTATCTTGTCATCAATCATGATTCAAATGATGATCCTCAGTCTATCAAGTCATTTGAGGTTGAGCATTATTTGGTGTTTGTACTTGATTCTTAATCCAGACACTTAGTTGTGGGGTAATGTCTTCATCCAACATATGCTTGTAAAGCTCTTGGAAATCATCTAGCACCATGTTTTGAGGCTATATTGCCTTCTACATATCAACACATTACGTTGCTTCTTGGTCCTTAATAAATTGGATTTCTCCTTGTAGTTCTTGTACCATCATCATAGTGTCATGGAGCACATCCTTTTGTTGTTGGGCATCAGGGTAATTCCTCACCTAAGACTTTTCATGATGTACCTTCTCAATATGAGTACATGTAGATTGAGATTATCCTCCACTACACATAGTGATATTCACTTGTTGAATTGTTGGGGTGCCTAAACATATACACTAATGTAGTTTATCAATGAGAATCATAATTGAACTTTTTTCATTTATATCTTTAGTGATGGTCATGTATAAGTCAGTACATTCTTCCAATAGATTGTCCTTTTTACAAAAAGAACATGTAGGGTAAAATGGATAATATCTTTGATAATGGTTTGGGGATTCATACTCATAACATGTTCTTGGTGGGAAATGACACCTACTCATCCTCATCCTCTACCTTGACCTCAATAGCCACCATTATCCTAATTGTTAGGCATAATGGTTTGGTGTGTACCACGCGTGCATGATTCATAGATATCACTAATCAACCAAAAATCATTTATGTCATGGGTGTAAACATCACATATTTTATAATATTTAGATACCTTAGAATGTGTGGCTCTCCACAAAATAGGGTAGGAGCTTACATCATGCTCTTCATGGAATATTTCACATGACTACTTCAGTACAGTGTAGATGTTTGTACACAGGTAGTTGCTTTGGTTATGTCCTTTAGATTCATAATCAGTGTACCAGAGATCAGTACAAGTATCATATGCATTATTTGTTATTAATTCTTCAAGTTGTGATGCTATTGAGTCTATTTGGACTTCTATGAAGGGACTAATGCTAGTGTTAATACTACCAATAGCTTAAGTGCAGAGGGTATCTTCCAAAGCTTCATTTGATCTAGTAAAAGTCTTATATGATAGTATTCATCAAAAAGGAAGTGATAAACCTCCCAAAAACCATTATTCATGTTGATCAACATTTATTTCAAATGATATCTTTGACAAAAGCATTTTAAACCTTGTGTCATATTCTCATAGCTTTTAGTAAGTTCTTGATTTATATCCTTTAGCATGGTAATACTTTTTTGTTCAAATTTGGGAATGTTTAATTCTTGAAGGAATGTTATTTGAGTTGATCATAGTCAGCCACCACTTATTGAGGGTCAAAATTTTTATACCATTTATGCGCTTACTCCAAAAGTGTATTCATAAATTGTGTGGCTTTTTGCTCAGAAGAAGTGATGTCTCACACCCTCTAAATAATTTCACATTTATGGATATGTTCTATAACATTCTCAACACATCGATATTAAGGTGGGTGAAGTGTCATTTCATAATATACTATTGAGAGTTGATGTGATTGCATTGGTGGTTGTTGAGAACCTCCATATCCTATCCCTTGAGGGGGAAGTCCACCACTTCCTCCCATGCCACCACATAATCTACCTCATGCGATAATGCCTATACTGTGGGTTGTGGTAGCTAGTTCACTAATATGATTTTGGACCGTACTCTATCCAATATGAATGCTAGGTCCTCTAGGCATCCCAAATTATGCCATGAAATTATCTTGAAGAGGGAAAGAAAGTGTTAATTTTGTATGAGTCATAATTGTCTCAGTTATAATATCCCTTATAGGATCAATTTTTGATTCCACACTATCTATATCATAATTATGTATATGTATTTTTTCTGATTCAAAAGCCTGAGCATGTACTATGGTTGAGAAACTTGGTTCTTTAGTTTTTGTTATCTGGCTAGTTTCTCCTTCATATGATAAAAGTAGAATGGGGCATGATTCAAAAGTGATGGTGTCCTCTGTGTGTGTTTTTTCTTCCCTGTGGATCTTAATATCACTTCTTGAGTTCTCTCAGTCACTTCCTACACTGCTTACTCCTATGATCCTCTACCAATCTTCATCATATTTCCATTTCCATAATGCCCATTGACTGGCTACCATTTTGAACCTAAAATCCTTTACAAACTTTTCTCTACTCCCCTTCCAAATGTGTGGCTCATGAAAATAGGGATTTAGCTCTCCATTGGCATAATTTCAATCCCACAGTCAATAAACTTTTGGATTTCTAATGAGAAATGTCTAATATTATCCATGCAATTTTATGAGGAAATAGAACTTGACTTATTTAGGAAAAGAATAGGTAGTTACAACATACTTCAAAATGTAGCTATTCAACACTCCTCTCTACCAAATGTTAATAGATTATGTCCATAGTGTTCCAAGTCTTACTAAAGCTCTTTGTCATTTTGATGTCTAAGGCTGTCTTCTCCCAAAGTTTCATGATCGACCTTGAGTATACACAAATAGCCAAGTATGCAAACAAACTAATATTTCAATGAAGAAAGTTTTGTATAATGCACTGTAGATATTTTGTTCTACCCATTGATGTGTGGAAACCCATGGTTCAAGGTAAGGAATTACAAAATTATATTCAACTCTAATAATCCATTGCTCAATATTCTCAATGGTGATACATTCAAGCATCTTCCATTACTGTGCATCAAGTGCTACAAGTACCAGTAACAAAACTAAAATGTTGGGTTTTTATTCTTAATAAGGTTTCATGTATTGAAGTGTTTCCCTAATGAGCTAGCGCATTGGCCCTTCATGAAATACTATGGCCTTATATACTCACTCGAAGCATTCATCTAGGGATTGGTTCTTATGAGCTATGTTGTGGAGTAACATATCAGTCATATTCTTTAGGTTAAGACATATATTTGATTAGTAATTACATATAAAAAGAGATATACTACTTTGATCCTAGTATCATTATACTCAACAACCATAATTACGTAAAGAAGTATCATTAAGTTTAGAGAGTGTTACTTATAATAATTAATAGTATGCACAGAAATTATATTAATTGAAACGATAAGTACTCAACACACACCTACCACATGCATAATTATCACTTAATTATAATAGTTTTGTAAAAAATGATTAAAATATTTGAAACTCTTATATTATGCTTCAACAAATGATATCCAAAATCCATCACTCACAATGCTTTCATACAAGGGTACTTATACGTGTTTATCCCTGACCAAGTAGTTACAACATAAATGACATGAGTAAGTGGCCAATGAACTCTCTTGTGAACTGAGAGTCGTGACTGTCTATTAACTAGTGTCTCTTAAGGACCCAGGACTTTGTGTCACCTATATACTCATTATATGCTAGACATTTACTTCCATGTGTCTATCTTCTTGTGGGTTGATGAAAAACTCCTAATGGATAAGGTTTGGGTGACCCTATAGATTCACTCCTGAACCATCTCCCACTTCCCATGCGCTCCCCAAGTCTTTCATTATTATTCTGAGTCCTATACTTTCAGGTTCCTCATGGTTAATTATCCTCTTTGAATGGGTCCTCTCATGTTGGTGTCTCCATGCCCTTGTCCTTTCACACCCCACTAGTCACACACCATGGTGCTTCTATGCCAGTCTAGTTTTATGCCATATTATTTTTGAGTTATGTTTCTTCTACATCATACAATTCTATGCCAAAATATCAAAACACTTAGCCAAATTTTGGGGTCCAACACCCAAATTAACTCTTATTTCACTAATTTTTATCACTCAAATAAGGAACTCATAGAAATTATCTAATTATCTGGTGGGTTTCAAAGATCTATATAGTGATCCATGCCTATATTATGGAAAGAGTGTGTATTCAGAGCCCTATAATAGGATAAATAGGCAATAAATTAAGAAAAGGGTGGGATGAAATTATATTAGTTACATTTATAGATTGGTATTTAGGAATCAAGTAATCCTAATCCTATAGTTAAGAATCCAAATTTATATCTATATAGATAGGGGCAATTGGAGACTAGTTGAGAATTTGATGCAAAAAGAGAGGCCAAACTTCTGAACACCAAAACAATCATCTCAAAAAATTTAGTGCATCCATAACCTATCTAGTCTATTTATGGATGTTTTTGATATTTTTTGAAAGCCACACATGACCATCTGAGGGTCTAAAATTACAGTTTAATATTATTTTTGGTATTTTTCTAATTTTATATATTGTGTATTTTTGTAACCAGACTTTAACTTCAGTTGATATTCATTTGATAGGTTAATTTTAGTGTTTATTTTATTTTGGGGAATTTTTATTTTTTCATGCACTTACATATGAAAGTTACCAAAAATAATAGCTACTAAAAATAAAAGGTTAAGTTTTATTATTTTTAGATTTCTAAATTTTTGCATGTCAACTCCAATTCTGAGTTGAGGCTTATTTATGAACGGTTTTTAATTATTTGAATCATTCAATATGAATCAATATATTTTATTATTTCATAAGATTTACCTATTGTTATTTTATTATCTTGATAGTATTTATGTTCATTATTTGGTATTAGATCAAGTTCAAATCTTGGAGTTGTAAGAAATGGTGAGAGGATGAGGAGGAATCAATTTGATGAACCAGCCTATGCAAGAGTTGTAGAGGTAAGTATAAAAATAAATTGAGATCATTATGAATAAAAAATAAAGGAGATAAAAATATGATGTTGAGGATGACACAAATCATGAAGAGGAAATTATATAAGAGGAGTAACAAGTACAACCACCATAAATGGAAGAGAGGATGGTTAGAGATTTAAAAGGAAGGAATGAGGGAATCAAGGTTGACATTCTAGATTATGGAGGAAGTTTAAAACTAGAGGAGTTGATAGATTGGATGAACATGTAAATTTATTTCAAATGGAGAACTATGATAGAAGACAAGAAGGTAAAGTTTGCATGGACTAAATTAAAGGGACATGTAATGATTTGGTGGGATCACCTATAGAAAGAAAGACAAAAAAAGGTAAAGCAAAGATCAACCCATGGAAAAAGATGGATAAAATTTTGAGAGAGAAATTTCTTCTTGTGGATTATGCACAAAGCCTATACAAAAGATTCTAAAATTTGAGGAAGAATGATAACAATATACAGATGATTTTTTTAAGATATCCATACAAGTGGATCATGATAAAATATAAGATTAGATGGTTACAAGGTATGTAAATGGTTTGAAGTTTTATATTCAAGATGAATTAGACATGCATAGTGATTTATTATTTTAGGAAATAATGGAGTTTTATTCTTATTTAATAAATGGGTCTGAGTAGGAGATACCAATAAATAATTTTCTTAATTAAAGATACTAATTTGTGAAATTAAACTGCAATTAGATCTTTTCTAAAAATAGCAGTGAGAGAGAGAAGATAGAACTTAGCTTATTTTGGACTATTCTAACTGAGATAAGTTCTAGAAATTTGTGTGCAGGACTAGGACACTGTTAAAAATAGGTTTCTAAACTTCATTATTTGATTGGATAGGACTAGTAAAACTAGACATCCTGGGCTCTAGTGCTATAGTCCTTCCTTGATGCTATTGTCCTCAATATCTAAGTTTTATGGGTTTTGTTTGCTTGCTCAGTGTGAGCATATGTACTAATTTTCAAGTCTTCACTATCAATATATCTCACTATAAAGATGATTCTTCATCTGTTTGTATCTTTTATGTAATTAAAAAAAAATTGGCAAATGGGGAAAAGGGGTTAGTGTGCGTAAGATGTATTGGACGTGCTTCACACTCTTTGTGTGGGCATGTTACCTATATATGAACACTCCAAAGAGGGATCAAGCCATATGTAGTTCTCCTTTTAAGAGTGTTTGGTGTAATAGTGATTGATATGAAATAAATTCTAAAATTGGGTATGCTTGAGATGGATAAGGACTAGTCTAAAGACTTGAATTAGCTTGAAAATGTATAGGCTAGTTGTATGTAGAGAATAGGGAAGATTGTTTAAGTGGTATTTCTTGTATTCTTACTTTCTTGAATAATATTTTCCAACCTTTTCTAAATAATATTTGAATGGGAGTTTATATGGATCTATTGGTCATGCGTTCGATAGAACCAGACTAGGCCGACATGAAGAACAAGAGGAATTAGGTTAAAATGGTAAACTAGGCTCAAATTATGATTGGACATGAGTGTTAGAAATGGGACACCCTAGAGTTCAGTGCTATAGTCCAAATTTGGTGCTATTATCCTTAATAAATGAGACTTGGGGGGATAGATTGGTCATGAAGAGAGGGTCTTGGCTCAATAGGGGTCAAGTCTGAAAGGCCATGAATGATTGGGAATCAGTGAAAATAACCCTAAGAGGGTATAGAGAGTAAGCAAGAGGGACCTAAGGATTGGATGTCATTATCCATGCTCGAGTTAAATTTTTTTGCATTTTATATGACTACAGTACCCCCCCTTTATTATAGTGATGAAGCAATATAAAATACTAGGATGAAGGAAAATAGAAACATACTATAAATTACCTATAAAGCTGAAGCCTATGAAGCTTGTGTAATGTTGAGTAATACTGAAAGGTGTATAAAAAGAATGTTGTGTAAGTGTGAATCTATGAAATGAATATAATGAGTAGATGATTTATTATTATATGAAATATAAACAAGAACATACAAAGATGGGTAAGAGAGAGAGAGATGAAGAGAAAGGAATGAATACACCTCATTAGGGATGCAAACCAATACAAAATCTATTGTTTACTGAGTAAGGCTAAGTAATGCTGGATGTGTTAGATGTGTTGGATGATGTTGTACCAAAAGTTATATCATGAATGGAGATAAGATCTCAATTCCCTAAAAAGTGGCTCAATAATGCAAAGGTTGGTCCTTTGGCTCCATCCTCACCTACTAAGTGAAGTTAGATGATCATGCATATGTTAATCAATGTTTGAACTATGTGTCTAATCCCCTTGAATATATGGCTCAAGAATACAAAGACTTCCCCTTTGGTTCCATCATTGCCCTATGAAATGAATCTATGAACTAATACTAGTATAAAAAAGTATGTCATATGAGATGGCTCTTGAAGCCCATGAATGCTCTAAAAATATAATAATGTTTTGTGGATAGTCCAATGTATGTAGGAAACTAGGCCAATGTTAGCCAACCCATAAAATATAGAGATTAAGCTTGTATAAGATCCTCTCTAAAACTAAAAAATTGGCTTATGTGGAAGCCACTCGAGAACTTAGGTACTCGAGAATATGGAGGTTAGGATTGTATGAAATCCACTCCAAAATTGTGCCAACCACTTGTAGCTATAATAAGGCATGTAACTGCTAAGAATTCTTGGGTAATGTTGAAAACTGAAAGAAGAGAAGCAAAAGTGTTATACAGTCTGCCCCCAATCATTGGTGTCTGAAACATGGATTCTAATCTAGAAGTTATATCAACTATTGTATCAAAAAATAGAAGTGAGAACAAATTATGCCACACATGATGCCCCCTATGTCTAGATTCTTTAAGAAGATTATACTAAAAATTGCTAATCTAAACTCGTCTGAATGAGCAAAAACTATAGGTGAACCTACCTTTTTACCTACTTCTAGAAAACCTAGTTTTTATGTTTCTTATATAAAAGCACCAAAAATGGACACCCTGGTGTCTGGCATTGTAGTCCAGGCTTAGTTCTATTGTCTTAGGTTGTAACTAATCACTATTATATAATCTTGACTATCTTCTTGGTCTATTTTGAGTGGTTTGATGACTAGTTGTTTTGAAAATATTTTTTTTTACTGATTAGGAGTTTTGATCTCTATAGCAAAAACCTTTTTTTTTTCTCCTCTTTTGAGTGTAGGAATAGGTACCCTACAATGAATTCCCTCATATGAAGAAGCCCTAAAGATGTGTTAAGCTATAAATATAAATGATATAGTAATGATAATCGATAAGATATCTCAAGATATAACATGGTTTGAGTTGATATATTGTTAGATCAACATGGGTATGCCTAGATAGATATGACAATATAATATCATGCACAATGTAATTAAATTGAATTGAAGCTAAAAATGTTAGTTGTTAGTTTTTAGTTGTTAGTTGGAGGGACTGAGCATGATGTCAATCATGGCAACCAAGAAAATAGGGAAAATGCATGATATGGATCAATGCATTGCAATGATCAAAAAGAAATCAAGCAATAAGCACATAAAGCAAGAAGCATACAAGCCTGGCCAAGAGGCCATGCAAACAAGGGACATGGGCACATGTCACTCAAACTAGAAAGCAAGCATATAAGGCATGTTTAAATGCCACATATAAATGGAATAAGCAATGTTGGCACAAGAAAGAGTACAAGCAGAGGACATTAGAAAATGTCCTAAGGCACATACAAGAGTTAAGCAGGAATTGGAAAATGCAATCACATCAAGATATACTGAGAAAGAAAATAAGCACGTAATAACTAGAAAGATAGAATCACATCTAACTAATCAAATCAAGAGTGACTTATGTAAGACATGTTAATACAAGACTAGGTATATGCTAAGAAATACACAAGTGTTAGATACCAGTGAGATGTCAATATAGTAATCTATGTAAGCTAGTAATTAATGTTTATCAACATGATAACTTGGAGTGTGTAGTGTAGGAATGACATAAATTAGATGGTGTAGTCATGTAGAAGATGCCCTTAGTGGGTATGTATATTGATGTGTGTCTCGAATGTATAAGTAGGATGCCCCCTCAATGGGTAGAGTGAAGCAATCAAGTAGCTGGAAATCATTACACACACTCAAAGGATGCCAAGTGAAGCATGGTAATGTAGATAAATTGACATATAATATAATGGAATAATACATATAAGTCCTAACATGATATTAAGAATGTAAAACATGGATGATGCATACAATCGAAATGTTTTTGGTGTTTCGACATATTTGAATGTTTTTAAATTTTGACATGTTATTTTTTTTTTGATTTTGAGTTATCTGAGCTATGTACAATCAAGCATAGGAAAATAATGTATAGGGGATTGAAAAGAAGCTATGTACAATCAAACATAGGAGACTATGTATAAGAGAATTGAAAAGAAGTTATGTATAAGTAAGCTAAGAAGAGATGATACTAACTGATGAGTCTCATAAGAGACTCCCTAGGATGTTTTTCTTGTATCAATAAGAAGGTTCATGCGTGATCCTAAATCATGATGGAAATTTTGAAACTATAGATTTGAAAGCTGTGTATGCTATAAGTGCTCTAAAATGCTTGTAGTGAAAACTAATTGTGGGGTCCCCTTGTAACTCTGAGAAGTGGATGCAACTATGGGGCTCTTAGGGACCCATCTAGTTGTAGGAGATGCTTTGTAAACATGTGTTATGTGTGTAGAGGAATGAGACCTCACTGATACTACCCTGGGTGTGAACATTGTAGCTAGAAGCTATCTAGAATCTTGAAACTATGGCTGCTCAAAAAGAGACCTCTATAGAAGTGTATGAACTCTCTGTGATGGAGATGGAGGCCTTAATTATGTCTACATTTGGACTGGAGGAATAACTATAACAAGTGGAGGAGCTAAAACTAGATTGGAAGGGGTGCTAACTTGAGTGGCAAAGTTATAACCATGGGTGTAATCAACCTACCTATCTTCATGAACTTGAGTGATAGCATGTACCACATGATATACTATAGGCATAGAGTTGATAGTAGGTGTGGGATAAAATATAGATGACCCAAGTTTGAAGGAAGGATGGTATGATATAACCGCTAGTGTTTTCTTGTGTCTAGTAGTGATAAGGAGATACTTAAAAGTAGACAAAGAGTTAGATACATCTAAGTAGAAACCATGTATATAAATATGATTATAAATACAATTCCAAATGATAGATAGAAAATGAGGGATAGAGATCATGGAATTGTGCAATAATACATAGAAAAATTTGACTTATCACATGACATTTCTAATATGTTTAGCATGATAAACTTGAAAAAAATTCCACATGAGAGATAGAGAACAAGTGATAGAAAACATGAATTTGTGCATGAAAGTATAAGAAACTTTGGCATGTGCTATGACATTTCTAATGTGTTTAGCATGATAATCTTGAAATTCTTTCTATATGAGAGATAAAAAGCAAAGGGTTGAGAGCATGGACTTGTGCATAAAGGCATATAAAATTTTGACATGTAACATAACATTTTGAATGTGCTTAGCATGATAAATTTTAAAAAATTCCACATGAGGAATATAAATCAAAAGATAGAGAACATGAATTTTTGCATAAAGGCATATAAACTTTTGACATGCAACATAACATTTCGAATGTGTTTAGAAAAATAGAGTTGGTAATTATTCTGTATGAGCAAAAGAGAATATGACAAAAGAATTTTGAATTCTTGTGAATTTTTTGCAATGAAGTTTGTAATATAGTCCCATATAATGAAACATAAACATGGAATGTAAAGGATGAATATTTTTACTAACATATGATAGACTTCATCATTCATATACATGATAGGGCCCATTATGGTTTCCTTATTATTTACAAAAAATGTAAGAAAAAATTGTGAATAAATGAGCATCATTTTTACATAATTATGGATGTAAGGTGATACCTTAAGAAGAAAAATAGGAGATAATACATGTAACTAAGTATTTTTTTAAAATATTTTTACAAAATACTATGAATTTTTGAAATACAAATTGAATTTCTAAGTTAAGTATTCAAGAAAAAATTCAGAAATTTAAGGGAAAGTGCTTGATTTAATGGGACCTAGTAGATGAAAATATGGTTTTGAGTTTTTTTTTTTTTCGAAAAAGCTATGAATTTTTGAAATTTGAAGTGATTTTCTAATTTTAATATGCAACTAAAAATTCAAAAAATAATTGGAAAATTACTAGAAAATTACTGGATGCTAGTTGATGAAACTAGGGTTTGAAATAAATTTATTTTTGAAAGTTAATGCAAAATTTTAAAATTTGATAGGAATTTTTTATTTTAATAGTCAAGAAAAAATTATAAATTAATGGGAGAAATTAGCTAAGAATTTACCCTAGGGTTTATACGGTTTTTATGCGAAATTCAAAGTAAGTTGGGTTCACCAAATGTTTTATTATTTTAGGGAATAATGGAGTTTTATTCCTATTTAATAAATGGATATGAGTAGGAGAAATCATTAAATAATATTCATAATTAAAGCTATTTATTTGTGAAATTAAATTGTAATTAGACCTTTTCTAAAAATAGTAGTGAGAGAGAAAATTAAAATTAGCTTATTCTAGACTGTTTCAACTGAGAGATGGTCTAAAAATTTATGTGTAGGATTGGGACACTATCAAAAATAGGTTCCTAAAATCATTATTTTATTGGAAAAGAGTGCCAAAACTAGATACCCTAGGCTCTGGTGCTATAGTCCTTCCCTGACATTATTGTCCTCAAGATCTAAGCTTTTTGGGTTTTGTTTGCTTGCTCAGTGTGACCCTGTGTACCAATTTGTAGGTCCTCATTGTTAACATAGCTCCTTGTAGAGCTGATTATTCTTGTGCTTGTATCTTCTATACAATTGAAAAAAACTTTGGCAAATGGGAAAAAGGGGTTAGTGTATGTAAGATGCACTAGACGTGATTTACACCCCTTGAGTGGGCATGCTACCTAAATGCCAATAGTCTGAGGAGGGTTTAATCCATATGTAGTTCTCTCTTCATGAGTTCTTTGTGCAATAGTGAATGATATGAAATAAATGCTAAAAATTGGTATGCTTGAGATGGTTAGGGACTATTTTGAAGACTTGAATTAACTTGAAAGTGTATAGCCTCGTTATATGTAGAGAATAGGGAAGATTGATTGAGTGGTCTTTCTTGTATTCTTGCTTTTTTGAATGATATTTTCCAAAATTTTCCAAATGATATTTTAATGGGATTTTATATGGATCTATTGGTTATGAGTTAGATGGAACTAGACTAGGCTAGCATGATGAACTAGAGGAATTAGTTAAAAAATGGTAAACTGGGCTCAAATTCAGGAGAACTAGAAAGGGGACACCCTAGGGTTTAGCGCTATAGTCCAAATTTGGCATTATTTTCCTAGGTAGATGAGACCTAGGGGGATGGATTAGTCATGAAGAGAAGGTCTTAGATCAGTAGGGGTCAAGTTTGAAAGGCCATAGATGAATGAGAATCAGTGAAAATAAACTTTAGAGAGTCTAGAGATCAAACAAGAGGGACCTAAGGATTGGGTGTCATTAGCCATGCTTAAGTTACCAATTTTTGTATTTTATATGACTACACATATAATACTTTACATGGAGGAATCTTATCAATTATATTTTAACACAAAAGAAAAAAAAATAGATATACTTTGAGAAGAAAATCTATTGGGATAAGAAGAGGACAATCCCCTAAAATAAGGGGATGTGGTGGATTTAATATAAATATAGGTGGGTTTAATACCACTAAATGAGAAACATCACATGGTCTAGAAAGACAAGAAGATAATAGATAAGGGTTTCAATACCATCAAAGAGGAAGATGATTTTAGAGAGGATGAAGCTATAGTGGTGGTAGAGTATAGTTTCCAAATCAATGTGGATCTTATATTTTTCATAGATGTGGAGAAGAAGCTCACAGAGCATTTGAGTGTCCACACTACCAAGATCAAGAAAGGGGGAAATAGGATCACCCAAGAGTGAATCTAGTTCAATCTAAAATAGAAGAGAAAAATATTGATGTTGTAGCAATAGATATTAGATAAAACCTCATGATGAGAAGAACAATGATCGATCTAAGGAAATAACATGTGTAGAATAAATAAAGTGGTGATGCATGAATACAAATAAATATATTTTGAATAAGGTGTACTTCATTAGGTAATATATGTAAATTAATTATAGATGGTGGTAGTTGTGAAAATATGGTTCCTAACAACATGATTGAGAAACTAAGTTTGCAGTGTGAAAAACATCCTAATCCTTGTCATAATTTATGGTTTAATAAAGGGAATGAAGTCACATTATATAAAAGGTCCTTATTCAAGTTTTCTATAGGTAAAAATTATAAGGATGAAATATGGTGTCATGTTATACCAATGGATGTGTGCCATATATTATTGGGAAGGCCATGGTAGTTTGATAGAAAAGTAATTCATGATGGATCAAAGAACACATATATTTTCTAGAAAGGTTGTATGGATATAGTTGTGTTACCTCTAAAATAAGAAGGTTAGGATGAAAGCATTCTAACTACAAAATAATTTATCAAAGACATGAATATGATAGGTTATTGTTATGCATTAGTAGAAAAGAAAGAAGACATAAAAGTGGTGTAAGTACTAGAAAAAAAAGTAGTAATAATGAAATAATATGTAGATATTATACCTGATGATTTACTAGATGGTTTACTGCCAAAGAAAAATATTTAACATCATATTTATTGATTCTAGGATCAACTCTACCCAATCAAGTAGCTTATAGGATGAGTCCAATAGAACATACAAAATTAAATGAGCAGGTTATTGAATCAGTGAGAAAGGGTGTAGTAAGGGAGAACATGAGTTCATGTGTAACACTAACATTGTTAAATCTAAATAAAGATGGAGGGTGAAGGATGTGTGTGGATAGTAGAGAAATCAATTATAGATTTCTTATACCTCTTTTAGATGATTTGATAGATGTTCTTGCAAGAGAAAAATATTTTACCAAGATTGATCTAAGGAGTGGATACTATCATATTTGATTTGTGAAGGAGATGAATTTAAAATCACATTCAATACTAGATATGGTTTATATGGGTGGATGGTGATGTAATTCAGATTATCTAATACACCTATCACATTTATGAGGGTGATGAACATAGTGCTACAATAATATAGTGGTAAGTTTGTGGTGGATTATTTTAATGATATTTTAATATTAAGTAAGAATAAATAAGAGCACTTATAGCATTTAAGAATGGATATAGAGTTTATAAAAAAAGTAGAAGATCTATGTGAATTTGAGTAAGTGTAGGTTTATGCAAAACATTATGATATTTTTGGGATTTTTAGTTTTAGCAAATAGTGTAAGCATGGATGAAGAAAACATAAAGGCAATTATTGAGTGGCCTATCCCAAAGAGCATCACAGAGATAAAATTTTTCCCTAGTTTAATAACTTTTATACATAAATTTCATTAAGAATTTTAATATTTTTATTACACCAATAACAAATTGTATGAAAGAAAAATAATTGGCATGGATAATGGCACAAACATAAAGCTTTGAGTTGTTGAAGAAGAAATTATAGTAAAGTCTATTTTAGCATTATCAAATTTTAGCAAAATGTTTGAGGTTGATTGTGATGCTTTATTTATGGGAATTTGTGTTGTGTTGAGTCAATAAGGGAAGTTAATAGCATATTTCAATGAGAAATTGAATGAGGTAAGAATAAAGTATTCTATGTATGATGTTGAAGTTTTTATCATTGTACAAGCATGAAGATATTGGAGGCATTACCTAGTGCCTAAGTAGTGTATTCTATTTACTAATCATGAGGCTTTAAAGTATGTGGAAATTCAAAAGAAGTTAAATAGTAGGTATGTAAAGTAGGTGTCTTTCTTGTAGGGTTATACTTTTATGTTGAAGTACAAATTAAGAAAATAGAATCAGGTAGAAGATGCTTTGAGTAGGTGAGTGGAGTTGATAACTACTATGGTGAGTGAAGTAGTTAGATTTGAATTTATTAAGGAAGTATATAATACTGATCCAAATTTTGGCAAGATAGTTGAGCAATGTAGGAATCCATTGACATGTGATACATGTAATGTATATGATGAGTATCTTCTACAAGATGGTTATATATTTAAAGGGAAACAATTATGTATTCCAATTGGGTCTCTAAGAGACAATATTATAATAGAATTTCATATTGGTGATTTGGATGGACATTTTGGTAAGAAAAAGATAATAGCGTTGGTGGAGGATAAGTATTTTTGGCCAAATATTAAGAGTGATGTGACAATATATGTTTCAAGGTGTAGGATATGTCAAGTGAAAAAATGACATGCACAAAATACAAGGTTTGTATATGCCATTATCGATTTCAAGAGGCCCATGGATAGATTTGAGTATGGATTTTGTGTTGGGATTACCAAACACATAGAGAGGTAATGATTTGATTTTTTTTGTTGTAGACACATTTTATAAGATGGTTCATTTTATTTCATGTAATAAAACCAATGATGCCACTAGAGTTGCAAAACTATTTTTTAAGGATATTGTGAGATTGCATGGTGTTCCAAAAACCATTACATTAGATAGGGACACAAAATTTCTAAGTCATTTTTAGAGGAATTTATGGAGGAATATGGGAACTAAGCTAAATTTAATAGTGCATACCACCTAAAAATAAATGGACAGACAAAAGTTGTAAACAAGGGCTTGGAAAATTTATTGACATGCATAGTTGGATAGAATCCCAAGCAATAAGACTTAGATTTACCATAATCTAAGTTTGTATATAATAATTTAGTGAATGGATCAATAATAAAATCAACATTTTAGATTGTTTATGGTATAAATCTTTTGAGTGTTTTAGATTTGGTATAGTTATCAATTGAAAAATGAGTTAGTGATGATAGAGAAGCATTTGCAGAACATATACAATAGTTAAAACAACAAGTAAGAAGAAATTTGTAGGAAAGTAATGAGAAGTATAAATCACTAGTAGATGTGAGAAGAAGGTCAAAAATATCTAAATAATAAGATTTAGTGATGGTTTATTTTAAGAAAGATAGATTTTTGAAAGGCACATATAACAAGTGGAAGTACAATAAAATTGGACCATGCAAAATTATGAATAAAATCAATGATAATTCTTATGAGGTGATTTTACCACAAAATTTTGATATCTTTCCAATATTTAATGTTTCATATTTATATGATTTCCATGGAAGATGGTTAAGGTGAAGAAAATGAAGAAGTAGATTGGAATTAATAGGTGCCAAAGAAAAATAAATAAAATATAGTGTAAGTTTTGGATAAGAAGATAGTAAACACAAGGCAAGGAATTTATGACAAGTATTTGGTATAATGGGAAGGATTAAGGTAGCAATAAAAAACTTGGATTATAGAATGGGATATGAAGAAGATTGATAATAACAAATGGAAACATTACAATCAGAGCAACTCATTAGAGCTAAGTTATTTTTAACCAAAAAAGAATGATTAAAAAAAAGAGGCCAAACATCCAGAGGCAATAATGTTTGATCCATAACTCCATTTGAGCCCATATTCATACTAAAATTACCATATAAAAAATTTTGATACATCCATAACCTAGCCTATCTGGTTATCAACATTTTTAGTATTTTTTGAAAGCCACACATGGCCATCTGAGGGTTTGAAATTATAGTTTATTATAATTTTAGAAATTGTATATTTTTGTAACCAAACTTGAACTTCA
Source organism: Torreya grandis (assembly GCA_037957365.1). Taxonomy (NCBI): domain Eukaryota; kingdom Viridiplantae; phylum Streptophyta; class Pinopsida; order Cupressales; family Taxaceae; genus Torreya; species Torreya grandis. Next base: position 3,095,436 of record JARHVA010001296.1, on the reverse strand, counting down.
GTTGATATTCCTCTGATAGGATAATTTTATTGTTTAGTCTATTTTTACATATTTATAGAGTTATGCACGCTTGCATGCAAAAGTTACTAAAAATATCAGGTTGAGTTTTATTATTTTTAGAGTTCCAAATTTTTACATGTCAAATCTAATTCTAAGTTGAATCTTATTTATGCATGGTTTTTAAATATTTGTATCATTCAATATAAATCAATACAGGGTATTGTTTTAGAAGCTTTACTTATTGATATTTTATTAACCTGATAGTATTTGGGTTCATTAGAATTCTAATTTCAACCCCATAGTTGACCATATATCTATAGGATATCCATAGTATACTGGACTATCAGATAGATAGGTGGTCACCAATCTAGTAGCGTGTGTTTCCCAACCCAAATCAATCTATACCTAATCTAATCTATACACAACTTGATATATAAAGGGATTAAAGGGTAAATTCCTTAATCTAGTGTATCGAGGAGGGGCTAATTAGAGCTTGGGCATACCCTGATTGGCCCTAAAGGCCAAATTAGTGGCTTGCCATACTTTGAGTATTACTTGATCTCAAATATAGTATATCAAATAATAGAATAGGAATGGGGACCCCACCATATATATATATATATATATATATATATATATATATATATATATATATATATATATATATATATATATATGGGGAAGCATTCTAAAGGCCCTACCTCGATCTCAAACTTTCCCTACTTACTTCATCTATGCAAAGGAATAAGGTAAGGGAAGCCTAAATTTTTTATATACAACTGTGATTCACCTAATAATAGATGCCCAAATCCCAATATATATATATATAAAACTAATACAATTTCATCCCCTCCCCCTTCTCTCTTTCCTGCCTATTTATTTTGGCTTGGGGCTCTAGATACACTCTCTCTCCATGATAAGGGTTATTAATGTCTACCCATATGTGGTAAATGTATCTTAACCTTCAACTTAACTTACATCTATCTTAAAACCTATCTAGAAGCATCCAATATAGGTATAAGGGTAAATAATCATGTTTTAGATAAGTCATAGGTTGTTGAGAGACTTATGGTGCATGAAACATAAAAGAGACCAAGTTTAGACATAAATTAAGATATTATAAGGCTTAAATAAATCAATCAAGAAACTAATAAGAAAGATAAGAATGAAGGATATTTGGGAAAAAGGTCTCTACATTTGGTGTAGAGTTTAGGTCTTTGTTTGTGGAGGACTATGTAAACCCTTAACTAGGGTTTAGTAAACAAAAACTCATATATCTTTGTAGCGAACCATCATAAAACTCTAAAACTTTTTAGATAAGTGTCTAAGGATGTTTATCAATTGATCCAGGTCATTTTAAAAATTTAAAGTCCCTATAATACAATATATTCATGACTATGTTTTTTTAACAAGCCTCAAATAGGCCTAAAAGAGGGCTAAAGGTGTAGTCTTCTAAAGTCTCTTGAAAAAAAAATAGTAGATTATAGAATGTGTTCTTGATCATGTATAATTTCAAAATGAATGTATGAATTCATTTTGATGACATTTATTATGATTTTTGATCCATAACCCAAAAAATAATAGACAAAACCTAAATGAAAGGGTTATAAACCTTGTTTTGTTGCATTTTGGTGAGAATTAAGTACAAATAATGGAAGAAGCACATGTGCTAGATTATATAGTGTCAAATAAAATACAATAATCCTATTAGGGACATTATAAGTCAATATTTAGTGAATGCTTTTCTATAAAGGGTGACAGACCTAATGAATAAGGTATGATATGATATAACTGTGTGTTGTCTGCGAGAATTAAGTTGCTATGGACATGGATCAGTATTGTGATGGAGATTGTCATTAGGAAGGTAAATAAGTGAAAGTAGCTTCAAATAGGTGTTCAAGAATACAATAATATTCAAAGGGGTTTGAATTATAGTAAATAGTATACAAATAAAGGTTAATACCTAAAAGAAAGCTAAAAGCCTTGAGAGAAGATCATGTTTATTGTGTCATGCAAAAGTGGTGCACTTCAAAAGAATAAACCATGTTTATTGAGTGAGTAAAAAAATTTAGAGTATAATAACCTCATGTTAGTATAAGGAGTTAAATATGTGGTATGATATAATAAAGGAAGGCTACAAAGCCTAAAAGAGACCTAGAAAACCTAGATGAGTAAACCTATAAGAGGCCTACTTACCTCAGATGATGAGGGAGTGATTAAGGATGATCAGGGATGGTGAGGGTTAGTAAAAAAGTGATGAGGAATGGTGAGGGTCAATGAGGGAGTGATTAGGTTTGATGAGGATGAGATAAGAGTGATTAAGGATTATGAGGGATGATGAGAGATGGTGATGGTCAATGAAGGATTTATTAGAGATGATAAGTGAATAATTAGAGATGATGAGGGATAGTGAAAGTCAATGAGTGAGTGATTAGGGATGAGGAGGGAATGATTAGGGATGATGAGGGATGGTGGATTCCAATGGAGGAGTGATTATGGAAGATTAGGGAGTGATTAGATATGACTAGGGATAGTGAAGGTCAATGAGGGAGTGATAAGGGACAATAAGAAATGATGATAGAGTTATTAAGGGTGATGAGGGATGAGTAGGAAGTGATCAAGGATGAGGGAGGAATAATGAGCAAGTGAAATTAGTATAAAGTGGCCATTTTATGTGTACAAGTCATCAATGTGACCTATGTTACCCCAATCACACCACTTTGGATCAAGTTCAAAGTGAGTGGTTTCAAACTTCATTTTTGATAAACCTTAGACTCCTAAAAAATCCAGGAAGCAATTTGGAAGGTATAAAAAACTAAAAAATGACTATATGTTTACCAAAAATTGAAATCAATTGCAAATAATATGCTCTAAAATCTATAGGTTCAATATCGAGACCCTAAAAATACTTAAGAACTGACCAAATTAGATTTTGAGAAACTATTTTCTATATCGTAAGGCGTACAACTGTGAGACAAAATATATAAGATGTAGAGTGACCTTAATTTATTATATTTACTAAAATAAATTTAAAGTATAAGGAATATAAATGTAAAATTAATATTTATTTTAATAAATATTACCTTCTTATATATGTTTTTGTACTTTTGGGTGCAAATCAATAGGAAAGTGTATGTGTTACTAATAACTTATATGTGTTCCTTATAATGTGTAAGAATTATTTAAATTTAAATTCAAAAACTCAATCCTTTTATCTTGAAAATGGCTTGGATTCTTGATCCAAAGGCTTGGAACTATCAATCTACAATCGAGTCTAAGAGTTTTGATAGAAAATAATAAATTTCAACTTCCATCACCAAATACACTATGAATTTAAATTTAAAAATGCAAAAAATTATTACCATGACAATGAGCACACTCTCCTCCTTCAAAGTATATGATTTTTATAATTTTTGTACTATTTTAAGGGTTCAAACTATGTTGATTTCTAACTATACCATTTTTAGGCAACTACATACCACAAATATACATGCATATTCATGTTTATGTAATTTATATTTCATTGATCTAACTAAAAAAATGAATTATGGTCAAAAACTAGGCCTAATTCTACACACATTAAAAATTCTTTTTTTTTGAGGTACTTAGTGGGGCCCACACAATCGGCTATCCATTTTTTTGTCATTTTTTCAAAATCTATTTTCTTGAAAATTTAATAAATAAATATTCAATGAAAAAATATAAAAATATATAGGCTACAAACTAGAAGATTCAAACAATATTAAACGATAATCAAAAAATGGTGAGCCACATGGCCATATATCTACTATGTTTTCTTAGAAAAAATAAGAGTTTCTCTTCAAATTTTAAATGTCTGACCTAGATATACTTAGCCATTTTACAAAAATGATAGTGTTTTAGAAACTAGACTTGAAATGTTACAATTCATCTTCTTATACCATCTTTAAATTTTGAGTGTAACCATCTCAAATTATCTCAAATTTCAAGAAAATCGTGTCTACGGGTAGGTCACTTTTTTTCCACCAACTTTGTGTACTTACCTAGTAGCTCTAAGTGAAATATGGATTATTTTTGGTGGAAATATTCCCTCCCTTCCCACCTCTTGATGGATCCTCTTGGCACATCAGTTTGAAAGCAATAGTATTTACACATTCCATGTATTAAGTATGTATGATTTTTTGGATAAAACTATGTCAATGTTTTTAATCATTGTTTCAATTCACACTCCATGAACCATCATCAGGATGAGAGAATGAAAAAGATAATATTGCAGATTTAGATCACCCTTTTTAGATATAACAATAGAGACCATTGATGTCAGTGAATCAGGTTAGGTAGAAAAGGAGAGGAAGGGTGGATTAAAAATTTCTTTTCTCAACTCCACTGTTCCCCTCTTTTTCTACCTAACTTGACTCGTTGACATCAATGGGATATATTTTTATATCTAAAAAGGGTGATCTAAGTCTACAATCTTATATTTTCATTCTCTCATCCTGATGATGGTTCATGGAGTGTGAACCAAAATGTTAATTAAAAACTTTGACATAATTTTATCCAAAAAATCGTACATACATCAGTTTTACCTAATTCTACGATTCAAGTTAGGAATCAAGGAAGAATTATGGCACCTTCATGGAATGTTGAGGAGAAGGATTTGAAGGAGGCTTTGGTAGTTGATTCTAAGTTCATTTCTAATGTTGGTCCGATGTCCTTGGGTAATAACCTAGTTGGGGCTAGAGTAGAAAAGGTGTAGGATAATGTAGATTATATTATTCTAACGAAAAATAAAAGAGGCAGTTTGTCCTTGAGTCTTCCTCTATAACTCTATGTTATAATAAAGAGAATGAAGAGGGAAAGAAATAATTGTAGTCTCTAGCCTTGTGGAGCTTTGGTTTCATTCTAGCATGTGTTTGTTCTCTTGGTTGTTTTGTGGCACTTTGGATCCTTTTGTATTCGCTGGTTCATCTTAATAAAATGGATGAGGGCCCCTTGAGCCTCTTAACCAAGAAATAAATTATATATATATATATATATATATATATATATATATTCATTTATTATATTTAATAAATTATAATATATTAAAATATTATATATAATAAATTTTTAAATATTATATATAATAAAAAATAAAAAATATTGTATTTATTATAAATAAATAATATTATATATATTATAAATAATATGATATATATATATATATATATATATATATATAATACTTTATTTAATTCATCATATCGCCAGAGCACTTGGAGAGAGTATGCACAACTTGGTGAGGATTCAAACCCAGGGTCATTGTTAGATATGTGACAATAAAGTCAAATTTTGGATCCTTTTAAGACGTGATTTATAGTCCCCTCCTCAACAAGGGGGTCTGGGGGGCAACACCTACCTGCAACCCCCCCTCCCTCACCCCTGCCCACTCCCCGCCCCCCCTACCACTATTATTACAGGGGGTCCAGGGGGTGAGAATGAAATCCATTAAATTTTATTTATAGGAAGGAAAGTCCTAATGGTGTATTTCCACTCTATTTTTAAGAGGAAGAATCTTAGCGATGCTTTGCCAATTAGGTTTATTTATCTTTATGTATTTTTCATGTAACCTACACAATGAGATCACATGGAATCTATTCATCTTAGAATTAATAAATCTTGATATCTTGCACCATGGATGTTTCCTTAGCTTTGCTAAGGTTTTATCACATAAACCCTATGTTTTGTCTATTTAATTATCTCTTTTATTGCATTTTGTTATTTATTCATTGTTGTAGAGTGCATGGTTTCATAACAAGTGGTGTCAAAGCGAGGTTACTCTTATTTTTTATAAACTATCTCTATATTTGGTGTTATTTTATGTGGCATCAAATGGTGAAAGTTACGAATGCAAAGTTTAAGCTAAAGAAGTTTAACATCAAGAACAAATTTAAGTTGTGGAAACTCAAAGCACATTATGTGTTGGTGCAATAAGTGTTGCACAAAGCCCTAGATGGAAAGGAAGAAAAACCTATGACAATGATTGATGATGACTGGGAAGAGCTAGATACAAAAGCTCTCAATATAGTATGATTGTGTTCAGCAAATGAGGTTCTTTTTAACATAGTTGGAGAAAAGACCAAATCAGGGTTACAGACCAGATTAGAAGGCTTGTACATGACCAAATCTATAACAAATCATATTTATTTAAAGAGTTAGTTGTATACATTGTGAATGAAATGAGGTATAAAAATTATTGATCATTTAAATATTTTCAATATTTTATTATGCTAATTGACTAGTATTGTTTAAAAGTGGATGATGAAGACAAGGTAATCACCTTGTTATGTACTATGAAATATTCCTGGTATCATATAGTAACTTCTATTAGCTTCATTACTACTAATGATCTTGACTACACTTATGTCTTGGGAGCATTGATGGTTGACGAAATGAGGAGAAAATCTAGTCTAGATACTTCTATGCTTGAAGCTATGGTTGCTAGGGGAAGATCTAGAGAAAGAGGGAAAAGCTGTAGAGGCATATCTAGATCTATGTCAAAATCCTAGAAGAGTAAATCAAAGTGATGGCATTGTGGTAAAGTATGTTGAGTTGTGGAGCTAAAATCTTCACTAATGAACTAATGTGGAGGTTGCTGGGCTTACACAGTAACTAGCATTGGTCAGAACCAACCGACATTAGTTAGGGGTCGACCAGCATCGGTCAGAACCAACTGACATCAGTTAAGGGTCAGCCGGCATCGGTCATCTTCAGATCGACACCAACTTCTGTGCATTTCCAAAATTGCTATTTTTAGTAGAGCAAATTTGAGCCTTTGATTTAAGAGGTGGATCTAAGGGTGGTAAATGCATGGCTCATGAACCCTAGTGTTGTAGTATACTATATAATAGGGTTAGATCCTCATAGCATGTACAATTCAGTAATTGAGTTGATTGTAATTGATTGAGAGAGAGAACTCTTGAGGGAGAATTATTGTAGATCTGTGAGGTGTGAAGAGAGAGAGATTTCTTCATTGTATTTCCTTCTGAAAGAGTTTAATACAGATTGATTGTTTCTTGTATCTCCTATTATTTGTTGTTTCTGATTTCTAGTTACTTATTACTTATGGTTTCAATTCTGTGTTTAGTTGCTTATACAAAAGTAATCAATTGTACTCTAAGATCCTAAAAATTGGTATCAGAGCCAGGTTAGTGTTTATTGATTACATATTCACTCACAGGGGTTTCTGATTGAGTGGGAGCAAAGCAATGGCAGAAGAAATTAAACTAAAAATAGAGAAATTCAATGGCAAGAATTATCAATTATGGAGGATGCTGATTAAAGATTATCTGTATCAGAAAGATTTGTATTTACCATTGGGTGGGGTTTCAAGGAAGCCCATAGATATGGAAGATGAAGAATAGAATGTTCTTGATAGAAAGGCTCTTGGATCTATAAGGTTGAGCCTGGTAGCTTCTATGTTTTCCAACTTATCACAGGCAAAGATAACGGTAGAGTTAATGGATACTTTGGCAAATTTATATGAAAAACCCTCAGCTTCGAATAAGGTATATCTTATGAAGCAATTATTTAATTTGCAAATGCAGAAAGGTGGATCTGTATCTAGTCATCTTAATGATTTCCATACAATAGTAAATTAGTTAAATTTAGTCAAAATAGTTTTTGATGATGAAATTAAGGCTCCCTTAATCTTATGCTCTTTACCTAAAAGTTGGCATAGTTTGGTAATGGCAGTTAGTAATACTGCATCTGCTTCAAATATCTTGAAAGTTGATGATGTTGTTAGTGTAATCTTAAATGAAGAAATTCATAAGAAAAGCACAGGGGAAACATCAGGTAATGCTTTAAGTGTTGAAAGCAGAGGAAGGCAAAGAGAGAAGGGCAAGCAAGGGAAATCAAGGTCAAATATGGGAAGTAGATCCAAATCCAGAAATGGAAGAATAACCTATTGGAATTGTGGAAAGAAAGGGCATGCAAAAAAAGATTGTTGGTTGAAGGATAACAAAGAAAATCAGCATGAAGGTAATAAAGAAGCAAAAGTTGTAGGTATTGTTGCACATGATGCTCTTATATTTTCTTTGGATAATAAAGTAGAATCATGGGTTTTAGATTCTGGTGCCTCTTTCCATGCAACCCCAAATAGAGAATTTTTCAATGATTATGTCCATGGAGATTTTGAAAAAGTTTATTTAGGGGATGATGAGCCTTGTAAAATTGTTGGCAAAAGAAAAGTGCAGCTGAAATTACATAATGGCAACACATGGGTGTTGAAAGATGTCATGCATGTACCCATTCTGAAGAGGAATCTGATTTCTATAGGAAAGTTAGGTGATGAGGGTTGCACAGTAACTCTCATAGCTGAATCTTGAAAAGTTTCCAAGGGTGCACTTGTATTAGCAAAAGGTAAGAGAGTAGGTACACTTTATCTATCTACTTGTATTACTGATTATTCTCCTTTTATTTTATCTACTTCAGATGTAGATGCAAAGTTGTGGCACTGTAGGCTTGGTCACATGAGTGAGAAGGGAATGAATGTTCTTAAGTTAAAAGGTAAGCTTTCAAATTTGAAAATCATAGATCTAGATTTCTGTGAGCATTGTATGTTTGGGAAATAGAAGAAAGTGAGGTTTCTCAAAATTGGGTCAACAAAGAAGAAGCACAAGTTGGAGCTTGTTCACACAGACGTGTGGGGACCAGCTCAGGTAGCTTCTATTGGAAGATCACAATATTATGTTTCTTTCATTGATGATGCTACAAGAAAGGTATGGGTTTATTGCATAAAGAGGAAATCTGATGTTTTTTACACATTTAAGAAATGAAAAGCTTTGGTCAAGAATGAAACAGGTTTGAGATTGAAGTGCCTTAGATCTGACAATGGTGGTGAGTACTGCAGCAATAAATTCAATAGTTACTATTCTATGAGTGGAATACATAGAGAAAGAATGGTTCCAAGGACACCTCAGCAAAATGGAGTTGCTGAAAGGATGAATAGAACAATAATGGAGCGTGCACGGAGTATGAGTTTGTATGCTGGTCTGCCCTTACAGTTTTGGGTAGAAGTTGTAGATACTGCAATTTACCTAATTAACAAAGGACCTTCTATTGCACTAGATGGTGAAATTCTAGAAGAGGCTTGGACAGGTAAAAAGGTAGATCTTTTATTTCTCAGAGTTTTTGGTTCTGAAGCTTTTGTGCACATTGATAAAGAAAATAGAAAGAAGCTGGATGCTAAATCTATGTGGTGCACTTTCATTGATTATGGTTTTGGAGATTTCTAATTCCAGTTGTGGAATTTAGAAACTAAAAAAATTATTAGAAGTCGTGATGTAGTTTTCAATGAGAAGGTGATGTACAGTGATCAGCTCAAGAGGCTGAATAATTCTGAACAGGGCAATCTTGATTTGGAAGAGGTTATGATCCAAAATGAGCTCATGGGTAAAAATCATCACTCACAAAAAAACACAGAGACCAACGTTAGTTAGGTGGAAATCAACGTCGATCAGGTAGAAATCAATGTCAATCAGGTGGAGATCAGAGTCAGTTAGGAGAAATTGACATCGATCGGGTGCAAACCGACATCGATCAGAGATGACTAGGATCGGTCACTGTCAGAAGAAAATTTGGGCGGATAGCAAGCTGTAAATGAGTCTCAAATGCCCATAAGGAGGTCTGAAAGGGTAAGTAAACCTCCAATTCATTATTCCCCTTCTTTATACTACTTGTTGCTCACTGATGGTGGAGAAGCAGAAATTTTTGATGAGGCAATATAGGTAGAATCCAAGAAACAGTGGGAGCATGGCATGAATGAGGAAATTGATTCCTTGGAAGAGAACCATACGTGGGATTTGGTTGAGTTTCCATCCGAAAAGAAAGCATTGAAAAACAAATAGGTATACAGGTTAAAAGAAGGAGAGAATGGACAAATGAGACATAAGGCCAGGTTGGTAGTAAAAGGATTTGCACAGGAACTAGGTATTGATTTTGGTGAAATTTTTTCTCTTGTAGTAAAGATGACTTCTATTCAGACTGTATTGTCTTTAGTTGCTATTGAGGATTTGCATCTTGAGCAGCTTGATGTTAAGACAACATTTCTTCATGGAGATTTGGATGAAGAGCTATATATGGATCAGCCGAAAGGTTTTGAGGTCAAAGGTAAGGAGAAACTTGTGTGTAGGTTGAAGAAAAGCTTATATGGTCTTAAGCAAGCTCCAAGATAATGGTATTTAAGGTTTGATAGGTTTATGACAGAGCATGGCTTTAGTAAATGTCAATCTGACCATTGTGTTTATTTTAATAGATTGGATAATGGTAGTTATATTATCCTGTTACTGTATGTAGATGATATGCTTGTTGCAGGTTCACACATGCTGAAAATTACTGAGATTAAGGTAAAACTAGCTCACACATTTGCCATGAAAAATTTAGGAGCAGCAAAGAAAATCCTTGGCATGAGTATTAAGAGAGACAAGAAAAATCATAGTTTGATTTTGTCTCAAGAGGATTATGTGAATAAGGTGTTGGAGAGGTTCAATATGCATGATGCAAAACCAATAAGCACACCTATGGCTAGACACTTCAAGTTGAGCAAAGAATAGTGTCCTAAATCACATGATGAGGTTGAGTACATGAGTAGAGTTCCATATGCTTTAGAAATTGGGAGCTTGATGTATGTAATGGTATGTACTAGACCAGATATTGCCCAAGTAGTGGGAGTTGTCAGCAAGTTTATGGCCAATCTAGGAAAGGAACACTGGAAAGCAATTCAGTGGATTCTCAGATATCTGAGAGGGACCAACAGTAGGCATTTATGCTATGGAGGGTCAAACACTTCTCTACATGGGTATGTAGATTCAGATATGGCAGGTGACTTGGATGGTAGGAAAAGCACCATAGGATATGTGTTCACTGTTGGTGGAATCGTGGTTAGCTAGATTTCAAAGTTGCAGAAGGTTGTTGACTTGTCTACTATAGAGGCATAATACATTGCAGTCACAGAGGCTAGCAAGGAAATGATTTGGATGACTCAGTTCATGGAAGAGTTGGGAAAGGAGCAAGAGAGTTATAGATTGTACAGTGATAGTCAAAGTGCAATTCATTTGGCAAAGAATTCAGCCTTTCATTCAAGAACCAAACATATACAGCTTAGGTAGCACTTCATTAGACAGGTATTGGAGGATGGACAATTGAAGCTGGAAAAGATCCATACGGATAAGAACCCTGCTGATATGTTAACAAAGTCAGTAACAAAGGAGAAGTTGAATCTTCATTCAACTTTTGTTGGTCTTCAAGATTGAACTTGAAGAGGGAGAAACAAGCTAGAGATGTTTAGAGGATGTTGCTGTATAGGTACAGGTGCAGCTATTTATTTCCAAGTGGGAGATTGTTGAGTTGTGGAGATAAAAGCTTCAGTAATGAGCTAATGTGGAGGTTGTTGGGCTTACACAGTAATCGACATCAATCAAAACCAACTAACATCGGTTAAGGGTCGACTGGCATTAGTCAAAACCAACTGACATCAGTTAGGGGTCGATTGACATCGGTCATCTTCAGACTGACACCGACTTTTATGCGTTTCTAGAATTGCTATTTTTAGCATAATAGATTTGAGCCTTTAAATTAAGAGGTGGATATAAGGGTGGTGAATGCATGGCTCATGAACCCTAGTGTTGTAGTATACTATATAATAGGGTTAGATCCTCGTAGCATGTACAATTTAGTAATTGAGTTGATTGTAATTGATTGAGAGAGAGAGAACTCTTGAGGGAGAATTACTGTACATCTGTGAGGTGTGAGGAGAGAGAGATTTCTTCATTGTATTTCCTTCTGGAAGAGTTTAATATAGATTGGTTGTTTCTTGTATCTCCTATTATTTGTTGTTTCTAATTTCTAGTTACTTATTACTTCTGGTTTCAATTCCGTGTTTAGTTGCTTATACAAAAGTAATCAATTGTACTCTAAGATCCCAACAATGTAAGGCATCTTAATAAGGATTACTAGAAGAGGCAAGAAGGTTAAAAGAAGTAAGAATCCACCAAATAAGTAAATTAGGTAGAAACAAGTGAAGGTATGAGTGATGAAGTTTTATTTGTTTGTAATAATTACTCTTATCATTATGAATGGTTATTGGATTCAGGTGCTACACATCACATGTGTCTGCATATAAGTTGGTTTTATTTTACCAAACCCTTGATGGATTTTTTATTTTATTTTGGGAAATAATGTTTCTTGTAAGACTAAAGGGATTGGTAGCATTATGATAAAAATGTTTGATGGTATAGTAAGGACTATAACATAAGTGAGACATGTAGCATAACTTAAATTAAATTTGATTTTTTGAGTGAATTAGATTCCTATAGTTATAAGTTCATATGTCCAGGTGGAGCTCTTAAGGTGTCAAAGGGTTCCTTAATTGTAATGAAGGCTCTAAAAGTTGGTAACCTTACATATTGAAAGGGAGTGCAGATCTCAATCAAGCAGATATGGTATCAAAAATAATAGAAGATCATGCTTGTCTATGGCATATACATTTGGGACACATGAGCGAGAAAAGGTTAAAGATACTAAAAAATCATGATTTAATTCTTGTTTCTAAAATCTTTAGATTTGGATTTCTGCAAGCAATATGTTTTTGGGAAATAATGTAGATGCAAGTTTAGTGCAGGAAGTCATGTAAGTAAAGGTATTCTTGAGTATATTCATTTTGATGTGTGGGGTCCAACTCCTATAATTTCATCTTGACGATAATTGTATATTTTTTTTACATTTATAGATTATTGCTCCATAAAAGATGGGTCTATTTTCTAAAAGTAAAGTCTGATGTTTCAGTGTATTTAAGTAGTTTAGAGCATTGGTTGAGAAGAAAATTGGCAGTTTAATCAAATGTTTAAGAATAGATAATGGAGGTGAGTTTACATCCTTGGAGTTTCAAAACTATTACAAGGAAGTTGGTATTGAAAGGCATAAAATTACAAGCTACATATCGTAACAAAATGGGGTTGTTGAGTTCATAAATAGGACTCTTCTAGAGAGATCAAGGAACATGCTCAACAATGCAAATTTGGATAAACATTTATGGGCAAAAGAAGTTTGTACAACCTGATATCTAATAAATCATTCACCACCAGTTGTAATAGAATGTAAGATTCCTGAAGAGGTATGGATAGGCCATCTATGTGATTATTCAGATTTAACTTTTTTGGGTTGTAATGCTTATGCACTTACTAATAAGAATCAACTATCAAAGTTAGACCCAAGATCTAAGAATTACATCTTTGTTGGGTATGGTGAAGGAGATGGTGTTAAGGGACATAGAATGTGGGATCCTAATTCCCACAAAATCATCATTAGCATAGATGTATAGTTTTATGAATCATCTTTTCTAAAATAAGATGCATAAATGAAAGAAAAATAGTAGTCAGAACATCAACATGTCAAGGTTGACATAGATCCATGTTCACATTCTAAAAATGAGAAAATTCAAGCATTTTTAGATGGTTAAGATGTTAAAAATGTTGAAGATTTACAACAACTTGAATAAACACCTCAACAGTCATAATGGAGGTTAGAAATGAGGGAACACCTCTACTACCAGTATGGACATCTACATGGGTCAGGCATCCTCTTAGTAAGTATAGTCCAAATATTTCAATTTCTTTGATTTATAATGATGGGGAACTTAGTTGTTATCAGGAAGAATTAGAAGATGAGGATAGTGCCACATGAAAAAGGGAAATATAGGAAGAAATGGATGCCTTGGATAAGAACAAGTCATGGGACCGAATAAAACTTCTAAAAGATAGAAAACCAGTTGGTTGTAAATGGGTTTACAAACGAAAGATAGGTGTTGATGATAAAGTTGAAAGGTAAAGGGCTGTATTGGAGGTGAAAGGATTTTCATAGAAATAAGGTTTTGGTTACCATGAAATCTTTTCACTAATTTTTAAACTTGTTTCAATTTGAGTTGTCTTAGCATTAATAGCTTTAATTGATTTGGAGTTGGAGCAGTTAGATGTCAAAACTGCATTCTTACATGGAGATTTAGAAGAGGATATATATGAAACAACCCAAAGGTTTTATATATGATAAAAAAAAGTTATTTGTTCGTAAGCTCAGGAAACCATTAAATTGCCTAAAATAGTCACCCTGGCAATGGTAAAAGAAGTTTGATTCCTTCATGGAGAGCTATAATTTTGTTAAGAGTGAGTATGATCATTGTGTTTATTTCAAGTTTTTGGAGAGTGTCTTATTCATTATGTTGACATTGTATGTTGATGATATGCTTGTAGCAAGAAACATCATGGTATAAATCAATAGTTTAAAGGCTCATCTAGCTAGGACATTTGATATGAACGATCTAGGAGTAACAAAACAAATTTTAGGCATGGAGATACATAGAGACAAGATAAATAGTAAGCTTTGGTTATCACAACAAAGGTATTTGGAAAATATATTAACCAGATTTAGAATGAAGTATGTGAAAATAGTTAGTATCCCTTTTATTTTCCATTTCAAGCTTTCTTCAAGTTTATGTCCTAGTAGTGATGAATAAAAGCAATATATGTCTCATGTACCATATGCTAGTGTTGTAGGAAATTTAATGTATGTTATGGTATGTACAAGGTCAGACATTCCACATGCAGTTGGACTTTTTAGTAGATATATGGAAAATCTAGGTAAAGAACATTGGGAAGTAGTGATGGGGGTGTTTCATTAGTTGCGAGGCACAAGTGACTATTGCATCACTTATAATACATTTTGGTAATTCTATTTGTGGATATGTTGATTTTGATTTTGTAGGAGATCTAGACAAAATAATATCAAAATCCAGTTACACTTTTAAATTTTTAGGTAGACCTATTAGTTGGATGTCAAAGATTCCAAAGACTATTACTGCATCAACTATTGAGGCAAAATATGCGGTTGCCTATCATGTTTATCAGTAATCAATTTGGCTAAAGGGTGTATTGGGTGAGTTTGGAAGAAAGCAATAAAAATGAAGGTATTGTGTGATAGTCAAAGTACAATTTATTTGGCCAAGAATCCAGCTTATCATAGTAGGACAAAGGATATTATAGTAAAGTACCATCTTATTAGATAGGTGATTGATGAAGGAAAATTAGCACTTGAAAAGGTTCACATAGGGGAAAATTGTGTTGATATGTTCATAAAACTAGTTTTGTTAGAGAAACTAAAATGGTGCTTGGATTATCCTCGATTGTAGAAAAGGTGATGAGTTGGTCAACAAGATGTTAGGCAAAAATTATTGTAGGGGGTCCAAGTGGGTAGCAACATCCTATGGATCCCCCTAATGGGGGTTCATGGGCAGCATCTTGAAGCAAAAAAATAAGGAGTCAAACCCATGTTTCTAGGAAGATGAATTCCATTGAATTTTATTTTTAGGAAGGAAAGTCATAATGGCATTTTTCCACTCTATTTTTAGGAGGAGGAATCTTAATAGTACTTTTCTAATTATGCGTATTTATCTTTATGGAGTTTGCATGTAATCTATATGACAAGTTCTCATATAATCTATTCATCTTGGAATTAATAAAGCTTGATATCTTGCACTATGAATGTTTCCTTAGCTTTGATAAGGTTTTACCACATAAATCATGTTTTTTGTATGTTTAATTATCTATATTATTGCATTATATTATTATTTGTTGTAGAGTGTGTGGTTTCCTAATATCCACCAGACAACCCAAAATTTGTAGTGTTTATGGTCCCAATGGTAGTTTTGCCTATACTCCATTCATAAAATAAAGAGAAATGGACACTATTGTTACAAATACAGTCATTATTTTTGGTGTTATATAGATAGATAATGGTAAAATTTTGGAAATAATCTTATCCATATCTAATTCTATATGGCACCCTGCATCAGTTGATGAAATTATATAGGAGGTGTCTATCGTTGAGGAAGGTCACATAATTTGGTTTCATATAGTTAAAACAGATATATGTATCATGTCACTAAACTTTGCATGTGTATCTACCCAAGCTTCTTCAATTCCATCACCTAAAATATCATGTCATTGCCTCTCACCATCACTTCCCACTCACCTTAAAATGTTTCATTGCTTTCTTGTTTTGTATGGCATTACTCATTCCTATGCCATATGGAGTAACATACCACCTCTTTTTCCACCATCACCTCCACCAAAAATATTAGATTATTATTTCATAATGTTACATGCACAAAGGATGAGATGAGTTCAATAGTCATTGATTTTTCATGTGCTAACCCTGCTAATTTACAATCTTTCACTTGATCGTCAAGTCATAGCCCGCCCAACATAACATGCACCTTTAGGGAAACTACTAATATTATTACTAGCTTGCAGTGTAACAAGGATATCAACAGTTTTGACAAAGCTTGGAAGATCAAAGGTTATGAGTAGCTCCCATAGCTAAAGCTAATCCTTCTTTATTTTTCTCTAATCACTTCCAAGTTGTGGTATATGAAATCCATGTGGGTGGAAAGATGATCCTACATCATACACCCTATTTAAATAAAACATGAATTCCTACTTACAATAATATGTTTAAAATTATGAAATCATTTATGTAACTCACTTTAATGGCATTCCCTTCCATCTAAACAAATATTTATCTGGGTTCCTATTCCTTTTCCTTTTTTTGCAACAATCAATTGTCTTCTAAACCCTTGTATTAACTCCGTATTTCCCCATTTTTTCTTGGTTGTTTGCTCTTTTCTTCTCCTACTTTTCCTCAAATATTAGTTGATTTTTTACTTCTTCTCCTCTCATCTTCCTCTTCCTCTACTTTCATGTACGAATATATACACCCTCTTGATTTAAACATAATTTATCTTATTGATGGATTTTCCTTCTACTATAACATCCTTGTGAGAACCTGTAATTGTTTTATCACCCCTTTTTTCTTTTCCTTCTTGTTGTAGTTTCTCTAAGCTTCAAACATATATAAAACCTTTCCTGAAAAAATTCCATCCTCTACTTCTTTTAGCTTCTTGAGCTCTATAATGAGCTTATCAACCTCTACATAATAAACTTCTCATTCATGTATTTCTCCCTTTATGGGAATACCTGCTTCCATGTTTGTTGCCTCATATTGGACCATCATAAATCCATCCTCTTCTCTCTCAACATCCCTTCATACTTATTTTGGTTGTCCAAATAATTAAGCATTTTATCTATAGATTATTTCATAACATACTTTGCTTCATACTTGTCTTTTGAACTCATAGCTTTTCCAAATAATTTCTCGATTTCATCAACAATTTCACTTTCATTCTCTGCTTGACTCTGTATCACTACTGCAAACTCTCTTTTGGGTTCATTACCATCTTCACCATGCTTCTCTTGCTCAATTAACTTCACATGACTTGTAATAGTCTCTTCTACCCAGGATTCCTCAACTTCTTCATGTGCCACATCTTACCCTATGGTTGCAACAATAATATGTGTTTCATTTAATACTTTCACACAATCAGCTTCTGTTGCACTAACCAACACCTCATTCACCTTCACATCTTTTTCTAGCTCTAAGGATGTCCAAAATTCTTCTCATTCCCCATAGATTCATCACTAATAAACTCATTCACACTATCACCAACATCTGGGACCACTCATTAGCTTCTTTCTTGAGAATCTCCTCTTTCTCTTTTTTAGTTAAATTATGTTTGCTTGTACTAAGAAAAGCTAAGTGGTTTTGGTGCTTCACCACACCACTTTCTTCATTCAAAAGAGATAACTCAGTCCTCCTTCCATCCTTTCTCATGATTATTTTCCCCATCATATCTAGCTTTGATATCATATTGCCATGGTATACCTAACACTATATGGC
This sequence comes from Torreya grandis, assembly GCA_037957365.1. NCBI lineage: Eukaryota > Viridiplantae > Streptophyta > Pinopsida > Cupressales > Taxaceae > Torreya > Torreya grandis. Next base: position 3,077,631 of record JARHVA010001296.1, on the reverse strand, counting down.
ATGCATCCATGGGTAAAACATCACACAATATTCTTGCTTGATAGCTTCCTATCTTCATATCTACTTCACACTAGTCTACAAAAATAATATCATGGCCTTCTACCAACCATGACATCCTATATAGTTGTGGGTGTGCCACACAAATCAACTTAGGCTTATTAACAACTTCTCTAGACAATAAATTATCAATACTACCACCATCTACAATGATATTTCAGCACTTATCTTGTATTTTGCGTCATATCTTGAAAATGCTTCCCTCTGCCATGTCTCCTCTTTCTTATTTGCACTCTTCATGCTTCTTTTATTTACCATAAGGTTCACTCTTAGCCACTTAGCTGAAATTGATCTTGCTGAAATCTCTTGCCCATCCTCTTCTCATTCATTCATTTATTAATATGTTGTTGTCCCTTGATGCTTCCTCTTGTATCATGTGCTTGTCCTTATTGAGGACATTCAAATGCTCTATGACCATACTCTCCAGAAATAAAGTAATCTCCAGCAAAACTATATCAGCTATGACCTTCCTTTTGTATCTCTTCACCTTCATGTTCCCATGAGGTATTCATCTCCTCATACCCTTCCTCAATTGAGCCTGATCATATGGTGAACTTTCTTTACTTTCCACTTGCGAGATAACTTTTTCTTGCATGTTTTTGTCACTTATCATATGCCACCAGTTCATCTCATTGAGTTTGTACTCTTACAAGATTTTCTTTAGCGTTTAAGTCATAGTGGTATGCTTCATCTATTGTATTCAGCCTCACCATGCAAAGCTTATCTTGTATATTTAGTTTCAGCCCATTCAGATATCTAGCTACCCTTTCCTTGTCTATTTCAGCATGTGCAAACCTTATTGTTAGCTTGTATATTTTATATATTATTTAACTGAATTCTCTTTTTGTCTTTAGGTTTTGTATATTCTTCAACAATGTCACATAATCTAAAGGCAAAAACTTACCTTTAATCATGGCTGCCACTCTATCCCACTTGGTCATCTTTGCTTTACCTCTTTTGCATCTCTCCATCTATACTTATCTCTACCACAATGATGCATGTCCTTTAAGATTTTTTTGAGCTAATGTCACCTTCTGGGGTCCTCCATCTCATCATACTCAAAATATCCTCCCATTTCAGTTACCTAATCAATCAACTGTTTTGGGTTCAAAATTCTAGTGAAGCAAGAAATCTACATTTGTACTCCTTTGCCTATCTTTTAGATAGCTTTTAGGAATCTTCCCTCACCTCCTTCAACTTCATTAGCCAATCCTTTATGTTCTAGATTTAGCTCTTTGTTCTTCCTCATCATCACCTTCATCACCAAGAAGGGTAAACCCTCTTCTCCAATTAGCTTCATAGGTATAGATTCATGCCTCCACACCCTTACTCCATTCAAAACTTCATCCAATCTACCTACCACGTTGGCAATTTCATCTTTTCTTCTACTACTAAACACTGTTGCTACTTTTCTTGTGGCCACTTCTATCTGTTTTCAACAAGCTAAATTCACTTGCAATCTTTTCTTATACCTTTTCTCCAAATCCTAACACAAGTCCAAACATAACACAAGTTTACTCCCTAGACTTCTCTCTCACTCCCTATTCTCTACCTACCTATATTATACATGGAGAACAACTCTGTATCCTCTACTCACTATTTCTCTTTATAGGAGGACACTACAAACACCAGCTACCCAACATCACCAGATGGAAGATGTTTTTCACAATCACAGTCTCCCCTTTCTATTTTCTACCCACAAATTTGTGAAAGAAAAACAGATTTCTTTTCACAAACAATCAAACCCACAAATGTACAAAGCTTTTTACAACCACTCACACAAATCCAAAGCGTTTAACTCATTCTTCTCACACACATTTACAAGTTTTTCCTGCTCTGATACCAATTGATGCAGCCCAGTTACGCGTTTCCCCATCAAGGAATGCCCAACCCTGCAACTATAACCCTATTATCTCAGCTTAAGACATTCTCTAGCTAAAACACACTTTTCCCACAACCTACAATTCAACAATATTCATTTGCTGAAACTAAGCTTACATGTGGTACAAGGATTCATAGTTTTAATACTTATCTCTTAGCTATTACACTAAGCCATTAAAGGCTATTTGTAGACCCAAAACCAACCCGTTCAGCTGCTGCTCCTCTTTTGCTAAAATCCCTGGATTTTCTCTATGCCCTCAACTTTTTATTCTCTATCTTTTTCTTGTCACGAATATTGTTCCTACAGCAGCTTGTAAACTTCAGCAGCTTCTCCAACTTGTTATTCTATCTCTCTGCTCTATCCTGGCTTGATTTCCATGCTTTAAACTCGACCTCCCATGCCCCTTTTTTCTAGATGAATTATTAAATGTATATCCCCAACAGAATGTTTTTCTCAGTTCCCAAAGCTGACGGAGATCGAATTAATGGAGGAATGGCCTCCCTTTTTCTGGTTTTATATCTCTGCCATCTAGTTGTCCATCTACCAGCTGGTAGAAATCCGTCAGGATTCGATTCTCTATCTGCTTCTTTGTCCTTACCTAAAAACTCAGTCACACAGGCTACCCGCTTTAAGCTTTAAAACTTTGATCTTGTGCGGGATTAGTTCATAGCTTGACAAGTGCGAAGCTTAGATTTCCTTTCAAAGCTTGTAAGGAATTATTAGCTGATCAACAAGTTGCCCAGATGGTGCAAGGAATGGCCTGAAGGATTTGTTTTTATTTTCCAATTTTTTAAATTATGTATTTATGGTATTATTTAAGATAAAATTATTATTATAATAATTTTTTTTATAATATTATAATATTGTCTAGAAATTATAGTACTCTTAATTATTGTATAATAAATATTGATGTTGACATGTAATATATTTATTTTGTAAGGATATATAGTATATTTTTTACAAATTTGATATAACAAATGACAAAATTAACATAACAAATGTTTCTGTGAAACTATGGACATCATACCTCAAGTTGTATTCTTTACCAAAGGTGTGTATTTACAAGTATATGTTTGTGATCTCCAACCTTGAAAGTAATAACAATCTCACGAAGACTAAACCAACAGACATTGCAGACCACTCAAATACAGAGACGAAAAATATTTTATACAGAAGCATTCTCAAACCTACTAAAAAATGGCATTATCAGCGTATAACACAATAAAAAATGATAAAAAGGCATACATTATGTTGATCTTGTCCTGTTCTAAGAAAGGGACTAATAATAGTTTCCTGAGCCAAATTGAAATATTTGTTAACTTCAACATAACATTACATAAGTGGATCTCTATATTGACTGCCAATCTAAAAATTGAAATTAAATGTATTTTTACTATATCTTGATCTTCCCCTATTCTATGAAAAATATTATCATCAAATGTCTGAGAAGGCCCTAAACATGTTCAAATCCTCATTCTAAAACATAGTCACTACTTTGGCATTATTTTATGTTCTCAGAGAGCAATACCATATGCATGCATCAATATGGTCATATAGGGCCAACTTACTTAAGCCAACCAATTGAGGTATCAACGAACTCATGTAACATGTTCTCTAAGACTCAATCCTTTCCCTCACAAGCATACAAGCTCTTGATGTGAAGTGAAAGAGATTCCCTTGGCGTAAGTGTTAGTAGAGACAACACAAATAGACATTAGCATTCTTATGTCATTGTAGACAATCAAACTTGTATGGAAAAGGTCAACATTCCCAAACCATAGTGAAGTTTGATAAACAATAGCCAAACAATACTAAAATGAATTGCCTTAATCCATCTCACATTCAAGAATCCAAATTCATAGAGCTCCCTATAACCATAGAGATATTAAAAGGACTAAGAAAAATTTATGTAAATGTAAACATATCTAGTATCAACTGCACATAGCAAACATTTTGGTTCTATCTACCATACACTCTATTGCAATCTTCTTTGGTGGAATTTTTGTTTTTCCCTAGACTAAAGATTGCACCAAAAGTACCTCTATTGACATCCTTAGCTAGACTCCTAGGGTTGATAAAATCATTTTACATTGTACGAAGTCTTTGTGACTACCATTTTCTATTGGGCTTGATTCTGGTTTTGGAATGGCCCAGCTGGGTGAAAAACCTACAATGACAAAATGTAGAAATATAATGAATTCAATATTAAAATAAAATTCTATTGCATATAATAATGAGCTTCATCCAAATTCCTTTACCTTTACAAATTATGCAATATCATAGGGTAAAATGAGAACATCAAGGATGGAAAGCACGTGCAAAGACTTTAGAGCAATAGAAAGGTCTAATGGCAAACCAAAACCTGTTAGAAATAGTGGGTAATTTTTTTTCACAAGGAACAAGTTTACATCCTATTAGTTGAAATAAGGATTCCTTTATAATCATTTTAGTATAGGTATAGAAACCAAAATAATCAAAAACACTATCTGAAAAAATTCATGTGCTGATTTAAAACATGAATTACAAGACTTGCAAGCTGGTATTTGAGTTACCTTCATGAATCCTTGAGATTTCCTCACCAATAACATGTCTTAGGATATCTACTATACAACAATCAATGGTAGTATGTAACATCACAGTAATTTTTATTTGAAGAGAAGCTTGACAAGGTTTTGTGCACATAATAATCAATGTATTGAATAACATAAACAATTTGGATTTGCAACACAAGTTATATGCATGTATTTAATGATTTTTTGCATGTTACATTTGAGAATGAGAAAAGAATAGTAGTAATTCACATTGGAAAAAAGATGCTAAAACACTAAAAAAGTTCAATCTAACTAATTTAAGTTTTTAAAGTCATCCATGTTAAAAGTATGTTTCATAGGAATTGATAAGATATATGAACATTTGATTTTTGGACATAATACATCATATCCATTCACTAAAGTCATGTGTCATTAAAAATATAAGAAATTCCACCATGAAATTTTTTGTTTATGGATAAAATACAAAGAAAACCATCAAGATACTTGTGGAAATACAAAATCATGGTGTGCATCAAGTGTGGATGGAACAAGGACAACACATGAACCAGACCCTATCTCTTCAAAATAATCTCATAACTGCATACAATCTAAAAAATAATTTTTGATGTCACAATTTTATATTACATCTTGTATCTTATATATTATATTAATACTATAATATAATATCGTATTTGTACCTTTTCCTAAGGCTTCATTGAAGCCAAGAATGGTTGCACCTTTTTCATCATGAAATATGCCATTAGCTTTAGCCCAACCAGGATTTGCTTTACCAGCCCCATAAAAATTTAAATTAATGGTAATGCCTTGGGGAAAGTGCACAGAGTTGTAGGATAATACCATGGACATTTACCATAACATGATTACATTAATTAATAGCATGATCACGTTATTTAATTAAAGTGATCACATTACTTAAGTTTAGGCTTGAGATTGCTGATCCATAATGCGATCACATTATTTAATAACGTGATTGCATTATTAAATAATGCAATCCCATTATATTAAATAGTAACATGATCATGTTATTAACACTAACATGATCACATTAATAATGTGATCTCTTTAATAATGCGATCACATTCCCTATGTCCCCAAAAAAATTTGGGAAACTCGAATGCAAAATGTATTCATTTTATGGTCACATTTCCTCCTCATTGCTTACTCTATAATCATGTTTTGTGAAAACAAGTGCTAGGAAGTACCAGGATTCACCCCAAAACCCTATTGATCGATGATGCCACTATGCAGGAGAGGTAAGTCATCAAATTCTTCTCTATTTAACCCTAATTTTTCATATTTTTTATTTTTTAACCCATGTTTTTAATTATAATTTGTTTTTTTTCTAACAACCCATGTTTCTAATCCTCCCAACCCTCCACAAAACCCTATTGTTCCTCGTATCCCTCCACCTAACCCTCCTATAGTTCCCCAAAACCCCCTGACAATCAAGAGTTTTTTATTGACAACATTATCGAAAACAAACTCGAAATTGAAGACCTAATTGACAAAATGAGAAATCCTAGCAACCAACCCCCATTGCACCCAACTAGTTGATTCCTTATAGACCTTATTAGGTCAAATTAAATCAATAATGTGTCAAATTGATCAATGGACCTCATATAGAGATTCTTGCAGGGCCTATTATGCTGACAATTTATCAACCTTTTAAGTTGAGAATTTGGAAATTTCAAAAGCTGACATTTGTGCCCTATTCATCGACCCAGCCACCAATTCCCCCTTTCCCATCGCTACCAAACATTTTCCTATCCATCATTGTGTACATAACTTAATCACAACAAATTTTTGGGATCGATGGTGTATGGTATTTGACTATCCACCATGTAACATCTATGAGGTCCCTTTATATTTTTTGAGGAAACTCTATTATGAGTTTGTCCTCAACCAAATTCCCAAGTATTTTGATTTTAGTGAGTTTTAAGGTTGAGAAAAATTCATTGCATAGGATCGACCAGGTGCATGTCATCCACCTAATCAGCTTGCACAGATTTGTATCCAAAATCATCTTGAACCTGACACCCCTTCCATGGTTTAGCAGGTCATGGAAATAGACACTTTCCATTCTCTTAGTTCACTAACTGATACACTCATTCAACATATGAATAGGCTTTCACAGAGTGATGCTATAGATACGCCATAGGCTACCTAATCTTGACCCCACCCTTGTAGTTCATGTGGAGCTATGCGTATAGCACCTTTTAATGATGATGGCATTGGTGGTTCAGATGTCTTAGATCATATTCTTATGAGTGATGAGTTTTTGGCATGCACATTTGGTGTGAAAACATCAATCACCACATAGATGTAGGTATATTTTATATAAATGTCATGTTAAATTTTAGTTATATTTGTAAATTTAATTTCTAATCTAAAAATTAATTTACATAAAAATTTAATATAATATATATGTAATTTTTTATGTCATAGGTGGTGATGGTTCCTTCATCATCATAGTGAGTATTTACAGCATTCAATTTATTGTAGCCATTATTTTCAATTTTGGATCTAGTTACTAGGCCATTCACAATTGCATCTACCTCTTTTAGGATGACACCATTTACATATATAGAGGTAAAAATTGTTTACATATATGTTTTTCTCTTTGCATTTGTTATGACTATAGTTGCTTCCATATACATGTTGATGAGTGATGTGGGATACGATTTATCTACTTTTATGTCTATTGCTTATACCTATGTGGGTGATGTACCTCCCATTATTTTTTAGCTAAATATAGCCTAACATCCCCTAACCCTAACAATCTCATTGAGAGTCTTCACTTGAGACTCTAAACCAACCAAATTTTCCTCTAAGCCAACTATCTCTCTTATTATGAGGGAACTCCATGTATATGTATGATAAGTAGGGAGAAAAACATGTGTATGCTTGCTTATTCACACATGGAGAACTGCATCCACAAAAATATTATCGAGTCTCAAATAATCCTCACCTAAAAAATCCTAACCAAAGTTTATTTGATCATGTTCCACCACTAAATGATTCACTCTAAAACCATTTAACAAGAGAAGACATTAGATCTCCAGTCATGTAAAGAAACAATAACTAAGTAATAAATTACAAAGTAACACAAAAAGTAAATAAAAATAAACCGACTCACAACTTTATTTGGGTAACTTCATGTTAGTCTAAGTATAATTCCTAATTTAACCTTATCTTAGCATTTTCCTCCTATCTTGTTGGTTCCTCTCTAACAAGTGTATACTCACCCTTGTTTCCCCCTAAACTTCATCTTCTCACCCTCTATCCTATGCTTGTTTTTACATAAAAGTATCTATATATTATGGTGGTGGTTGTACTTAATGTTGGCATCCTACCATAATTACAACCTAGATGTAAGACATTTTTGTAAATGTAATCCTCCAATTAGCACTCTCCCATTTTTTACCATGATGGTAGTAGAGTGTCCACTCATTCACAAACTATCCTAAAATACCCTAATATAGTAGAGCTACCAAATATATCATTGTCAGTGTGTCTACCAGTCATGGAAAGTCTCTCAATGGTGGCATACCTATCCAACTAGAAGCCTTGATAGCCCCCACTGTCCCAATCTTTAACCCTCACTAATAAGGGGTCATGTTCTCATACACCTAGTCCATGATGAGTGTAGGGGTTATGTGCTCATACACCAAAGTATTACACCTAATTAACAACCTTACTTTTATCACAATCCTCTATCAAGGCCATAACCCTGCCTTTAGCCAACAAGCCTAGTATCCTAATCATAACCTTTAAAGTGATAATCCACTCTTAAGGGAGTTGTGGGAAAATTAAATTATTTTACATGACACATTATTTTTGGTGAATAGGTCAAGAAAAGGAATCTACTCGATGGGACAACAATCCCCACCTACACAATCTAGAGTATCCCTATTATATATAGTGTGGCCTAATTATTAGTCATTAATCTCTCTATACTCCTAGGAAGCCAATCATACTTCATCACTCTAATTCATCAAATGTAGGCCAACCTTTTTAAAACATAATTTAAAATATCCCTAAATACTCTAAGTTAATCTTGAAAATTCATCCAAAAGGAATTAGTTACAAGGGTCTAGATCTAAGTCAAACCCCTATTTTTAGACAAGTTATAAATCAACAAATAATATAGTCCAACATATAATATAGCATAAAATAAAGATCTTGACCCAAGTATATTTATACTTATCAATTTGAAAAAAAAGAAACTAGTATATTATATATTCCCTTTCACAGTTTTAATCCTCTAATTTTGGTTTTGGTACAAGGCTAATGCTCTAACACTTTAACAAATGGCTTATAATTTTAGATCTAAGTGTATTTTCACGTGTATGCTTATCTTATTCTTTCCTATAATGTGTCATTGCATTCATGCACTTATATAGATAGATATTTTATATGTACAAATGCTTCTATTGATCATTTTAGTTTCCATATATAAGATTTGATGTACTTTATATAAAACTAAGTGATCGACTTTGTTTACATGAATAGTTGATGTCTGGTATTGACATTCCAAATGATCTACTAGCTACTACAGATGATCATACGATCCAACCTAGTGACAAACTAGGTACAACTAGGTGTAATTTGAAACTCTGATAAATGTGTAAGAAGAGAATATCATGTCTTGTCATTCCAATCTATATAATCGTAGATGGTGAAGAGCATAAACATATGTGCCATGCCCCCAAATCTACTATGTGAGCGATGTGTATGTATAGTCTAGAAATCTATATAACCACATGTGAAATAAACTATCATGCCATGTCCCATGTGCAAAAATGGAGATCAAAATAATGGTCTATGCAACTTGCCTATAATCTGCTATTTTGTCCTATAGTTGTGTCATGTTGTATGAAGCTATATGTATGAGATGTGTAGTAATGTACATGCCCCCAAATCTATGATCTGGTCTGAATCTATATCAAAGTCACTATCAATCCATATAATCTAAACCACTATATATCTGACTAATCTGTATATCTGTAAACTGAAGGTATGTCCCTCTAAATGTCTTGAGTAATGCTGAGTTCCCATGAAATCTGAATCATTTTATATTTTAACCAATTTGAATTGAATTTAATAATCTAAATACTGGAGATATAAAAACCATGTTGAGTTACCTGTGTAGTCTGAATCACTATATATTTTGACCTGTTTGAGTTGAACCTAATAATCTGATTGCTAGAGATGTAAGAACCATGCTGAGTGACCCATGTAGTCTAAATCATTATATATTTTGAGAAATTTGAGTTGAACCTGATGATTTGACTACTAGAGGTGTAAGAACCATGGTGCATCCACTTATGAGAGTGTATGGGTTATGTTGGGTAAGTGTAAAAATAGGAATAGTAGGAATGATGCCCCCTTTTTGGCAAAAGGGATGAGATCTGTGATAGAAGAGGTTGAGCCAAAAGTGATGACTAGTGGCATAATGATAGAAGTGAGGTTGGTATAGTATGAATTATTTGAGAAGTCATTTGATTGATTAGACAAAGTTTTTTTTAATAGTTGAATGATCTTTTTGATTGATTAGGACTAAGTTGAATGTCTAAGTATAAAAGAGGTATAAATATGTGTGTGCCATAGTAGGTAAATGATGTAGTAAGATAACAAGGCTCATGTATTGTTGAAGGTATCATTTTTATGATTCCATAGAAAAAAATAGTTTGTAAAATGGAGCTACGGGGTTGAAGTTATAAGAAAAATGGTATTTTTCTTTGAATAAGAAAGTCATTTGATATAGGATAATTGGATTGATTCTCGATTCATTTATGCATTGACTAGGTTGGGATTTAGAGCTCTAGAATAAGAGATATGCCAAGGAGACAAGCACTTGTTGTGACCTATTTTGAGCAATTGGCAATGCAGGTGGAGGCTAGTGGGGAGGTTACCATGGTAAATATCTAAAATGTGTGATTTTTGCCTATTTAAAAGCCAATTTTTTATGTTTTTGAGGTGTTTTAAGTAATCTATAAAATTTCTAACTAGTTCCATCACTCCTGTCCCTCCTCTAACACTGTTGTCCAAGCTCCAACATTATTGTCTAGGTTGTAACACTCCTATCTAATGTTGTTGTCCTAGAGGCTAGATTTTTTGAGTTGTTTAGTTTAATTGTGTTTTTGCTTGGTTATTGATTTGGCATGGTTAATTGATGTATATGTTATTTTTGTGTGTATTTCCAGGGTGAGGTATGGATGATAGATTTCCATAGAGGTCAGGTTATGGAGACACTACGGTTGTTGCCTTTATCAGTTGATGAAAGGGTTGTGATGCATAGAGTAGGGTCAGGTTATGTGTGTGACCTAGGTCTTGTGCAGTGGGATAGATATCTGATTACCACTTTATGTGAGAGGTGGAATGTAGACATGTGTACTTTTTGGCTTCCTACTATGGAGATTATGATTATTCTAAAGGATGTGTACCGTAATCTACACTTATTAGTTAGTGGGCATCGGGTGACATTGCAAGATGACATGGGTGTGGATGTTATTGATCATGCATCCTTGTATTTTGTTGGTGTGCACATACATAAGAGAGGTAGTGATAGTGATGTATTACTATCAGTTATTGTGTAGTCGAGTGTTATATGCTTGTGGAAGTGGTTGACCATGTTGTTGGCTTCATTTGTTACTATAGATGGGAGTGGGGTATCGATTGCGCATAAGATGCATAGGATCATGTAAAATATAGGGGTGTATGGCACTATGTTCTCATGGGTTATGACTATGTTTGCCCACTTATACAAAGATATTTATCAATTTACTTAGGAGGCATTCAGTGGTGGCATGAGTGCAACTACTTTATTGAATTATTGGGCTTATGAGCATATAGCAGTTGTGTAACTGATAGGATTGCTGAGGGAGAGATGGGCACCCCCACATCCATACAGGGAACACTGGATGAGTACATTGACTATCTAATCTCTTAGGATAGATCACTATAGACAATTTTTTTTAGATAGATTGGTAGCTCAAGATATCATATGGAGGCCCTATACAGGATTCCTTATGTGGCCTGAGGATGGAGTGTAGTTACAGTATATGAGGGTTAGTTATTGGCTACATGACTATTGGGTTGGAATGAATGAGAGCTTTTAGTATGAGCACATGACTAGATAGTTTGGGTTACCACAAGATGTTCTCCTAGAAACATGCATGTGGGTGAGGAGTTTACAGGCACCAACGAGGGTAGGAGCTCACGAGAGACCTACCGAGGCTGAGTTAGCACCATTACCTTTGGATGCATGAGATGTAACTATAAATATTCCTAATGTAGATGATGTTGGATGCATAGAGGCATATAACACATGATGGAAGAGGCATCAATGGGCTTTGTTATATCCTGTTGATGGAGGGGATGCCCCGAGTATGAGGACCTTGCTCTGATCCAAATGATGGGAGGTAAGCATTGATTATATTTGAATTGTTGCTTAAGTTTTGCACATGTTTTAGATGGTTTTGAAAATTCATGTCTAATATAGTGTTGTACTTTTGTGTATAGGTGGAGCAGAAGGTGCTTAGGATGAAGTAAAGATTGGGGAAGGAGGTGAAGATGATGGGTTTTGGGAGACAATCATTGCACATAACATGTTCTTGATGATGCTGTGGAGGAGGGTTTGATTGATCTAGTGATACATACAGCCAACGTTTATGCTCATTTTTTTTATAGGACTACTATAGCTACAACTACATATGTTAGGGTAGTGGGAGAGAGGGATGAGCTAAAGGCTAATCTAGATAGGTATAAGATGCCTCCACCTGATTATGGATCAATGAGTACGTGGATCATAGATGAGTACATGGATTTGCAGAGGTGGTATGCGAACTTGGACGAGGAGCATAATCAGTTACTAAAGTGAGATAGTCAGTGTAAGATGCATTTCAGAGCTCAAGGAGGTGTGGGGACATCAAGTGCAAGGTTGGACTACGGGACTAGTACTAGAGGATAGAGTGAGACTGAGAGTGAGGGCATGATGCCCATTCATGATTGATTATATATTGATATGATGTATATGTTTTGAAAAATTTGTTACATATATATGGATATTGTTTTGATTTTAATTCATGTGTACTGTGTTATGGGATTTGAAATATTTTATTATATTCATTGCATATGGTTGTTTTAGAAGTAGTTGATTCTATATTGGATGTTGAGGTTGCATATGTGTTTGGTAAAATAGTACTTGGAGTATGATTTGATTGTTATTGATATGTTTAGGTATGATTGTAGGTTTTTTATTTTAGGGCTAAGACTTATTTTAGGTGCTCCCCCTCTCATTTTGATTGATGTGGAAATGAAATCATCGAAAAAACACCTCCATTTTAAAATTAAATAGTCTCATTGTCCACTATCTTAAATTTGATAATCTCTCACATGTCATAAGGTACAAATTGGTTAGTAGAGATTTGATTATTCTTGGATAGGGGTCAGAATCTAGCTGGTTTGCTTGTAGAGGCATCAGAGTCCACCAAAGGTGCTTACACATCTGTCAAGTCCTCATGGGTTGTTATCATAACCTATGGCTCCCTTGGGTGTTGAAACAAGGTCATCAGGGTCTAGTAGGGTTTCATGCAACATGTTGAGTTTCAACAAGGTTACAACTAAGTCGATTGAGTTTCAATGGGGTTGTGTGCAAGGATATTAGGTTTTACATGGTCTGTTGATAAAGGTCATGGGATTTGTTGGTGTTGTAGGCAAGGTTAATAGGATATACATGGCATGCAAATAAAGGCATCAAAATCTGATGGGTGTGCACACAAAGACCCAAAAAATGCAAACTCTATCCTTAAAAAATGCAGACTCTATATGGCTTCTCCAAAATTTGAAATTTGGTTTCTTGACAAACCCAAAAAAATTCAAGAATAGTTTTTCCTCAAAATCATTGAAAGATATGGATTTTTATAGAATTCAAAAAAAGATGTTGAAACCCTCTAAAAATGGCTTAAAATAGATTGTCACAAAACTAGTCATGTTTACATGGCTCTTAGAGTTTTTCCACCTTCTAAATCTAATGACATTGTTTTTCACTTATAGACTACAAGTACGCAAATTTGCACAAATTTACTAAAAATCCCACTAAACCCTAGATAATCAAAATCAATGAAAATCTCAAACCAACAAGAATACAAGATCTCATAATAGAGTCGATGTATTTGTCTATTAGTGTAGCTCTGATACCATGTTAAAATAGACCACAATCGAGGATCAACTAAATAGAGTCAAATGCATGACATTGAACTTGTATATGATGAAATCTAAAGAAGAATTCATAAGAGGAAGAAACTTGTCTTCACAACAAAAAAATGTATTAATGAACATTCATTCATTCATTAGTCAAAAAATACATAAGAAGGTACATTATATAATTAGGAATTAGGTCACCTAAAAATATAATTAACCCAGCTCACAATTAGAAAATGACTTAAAGTACCTATTATTAATCTAAACAAGTGAATTGCATTGTATAAATAAAACCGTATAGTTAAAAAAAACCTAAACTAACAAATATTTAACAACTATTTCCCATCGTGCATCTTGATAGTTTACTAGGTTAAAAAAGAAATAAAACCCTATTATTAAATACATTTAGAAGAAACCATAAAAAGTCAAGTTCTTTATTAAAAAAATATATATGCAATTTTAAAAATTATTTATCATCTTTCTTGATCACAAGAAAAGAAGAATATCCAATTCAAATACCTAAGACGCACTAAGGAATGTTTCTATAGCATTTAGGTGGCATGGTACTGTAAATTAAAAAAACAAGGAAAACAAGTCATGTTTCTTTTATCTAAAACAATATTAGTTGAGTTGAGTGACAAGCCTTCACAAAACTAAAATTGTCAAAGTAGTAAGGCTATTTATTCAATTGAATTCAAGTATTAATGTCCATTGATGGCCACAATTGGCCAATGTGACTAAAAATAAGCACATGGAGTGGAAACACGTCTCCAAAGTATGAAACCCTAGAATATATCCATGGAGGTGAAGGGAGAAGAACAGAGCAGAAAACAAAGAAAATAACAAAAATAAAGACTGAATGCTGCTGCAATCAAGAAAATTTGATCTTCTTTATTCTTCTTGATCTCTCAATTACAATGTTGCGCCCAAAGGGTCTTTAAATAGAATGTAAAAGCAAACATAACCGAAAGTAAACTAATTATTTAACTGTAGCTAACTAAATCTAGACTAATCTTCTAACTGTTTGAAAGAACCGACAGTTAACTGCTTAGCATGCATGATGTGGAAGAGGCGTGCATGAGAGGGAGGCTAACTGAAGTGGAGAAATTATAGTGCACAGTTTCTAACACTCCCCCTTAATTTCTACCACTAACTACTTCAGCATTTACAATGCCTAAATTTTGTCTTAAATAATCAAAGGTCTTCTTTGCTAATGCCTTTGTGAATATATCTGCCAATTGATCTTTAGATCTGCAGAATTCCAGATGGATTTCTTCATTGCTCACTAACTCTCTGATAAAATGAAATCTTGTATCAATGTGCTTGCTCCTCTTGTGAAAAACATGATCTTTTGATAATGCAATTGCTGATTTGTTGTCACAAAAGATTAGTGTTGACTCCATCTGTGCTTGTAATAAATCTGTCAATATTCTCCTCATCCAAGTTGCTTGACATGCTGCTGATGTGGCTGCTACATACTCTATTTCAGCTGATGAAAGTGTCAATATAGGTTGCTTTTTGGATGCCCATGTGACCACACCTATTCCTAAAAGAAAGGCATGTCTAGAAGTACTCTTCATGTCATCAACGCTACCTACAAAATCATTATCAGTAAAACCAATCAAATTAAAATCATTAGTTGTGGAATATAAAATTCCATATTCAGTAGTCCCTGCCACATATCTCAATATCCTCTTTCCAACTTGCCAATGTGAGTCTTTCGGTGACTCCATGAATCTAGAGATTAAACGAACCCCATACATGATATCTAGTCTTGTAGCTGTAAGATACATCAAACTGCCAACTAGTCTTTTGAATGTTATAGAATCAACATTAGACCCTTGGTCTTTTTTGCTAAGTTTGGTCCCTGTAGCAACTGGTGTAGGTGTTGGTTTACAATTCAGCATCTTAAATCTCCTTAACACATCCTTTGCATATTTAGTTTGACAAATAAATATTCCCTTCTTTGATTGTATGACTTCTATGCAGAAAAAGAACTTCATTAATCCCAAATCTGTCATTTCAAATTCTTTTTTCATTGCTGATTTAAATGTGTCTAGAGACAAATTTCCAGTGAAAATCAAATCATCAACATACAAACACACAATCAAAATCTGACCTTCTTTGTTAATTTTTATGTGCAAAGTAGGCTCACTATTGCTTCTGTTGAATCCATTGTTTGTCATGTATGAATCAATCCTGCTATACCATGCTCTTGGTGCTTGCTTGAGACCATAAAGGGCCTTCTTCAATCTATAGACTTTTTCTTCATGTCCTTGCACTTCATAACCTGGTGGCTGTTTTACATACACTTCTTCATCTAGGAAACCATTCAAGAAAGCTGATTTGACATCCATTTGATATACATACAAATTATTTTGAGCAGCTATTGATAAAACCATTCTAACAGTATCCAGTCTAGCAACTGGAGCAAATGTTTCATTATAATCAACTCCATGTTCTTATGCAAAACCTTTTGCTACAAACCTTGCCTTGTGCTTTTCAACATTTCCATTTGCATCATATTTAGTCTTATAAACCCATTTGACTCCTATACAATCCTTACCTTCAGGTAGATTAGTTAGATCCCATGTTTGATTTCTTTCAATGGCATTCATCTCTTCATCCATTGCTTTTATCCAATGTTCCTCATTAATTGCTTCTTCATAATACATAGGATCATGAGTGAAAAGAGCAAAATTTGAACACAAATCTACTTTCTCTTCTTCTTGATTATAAATCTCATTCAAGTTTCTCATTTTCTTACCTTTAAATCTTGATCTTAAAGTAGCAAGAGTTGGATCTGATTCATCACTTACTTGTGAATTTGGAGTAGGATGACATGCATGACCAAACGATTCACTTTGTTCTAAGCTCCTAGGTGTTCTTATTGGAGTGCTTGTTCTTGCTTGTGGAGAGGATTGATCTCCTTACAAATTTTGTTCTTCAGATTCTTCTTCAATTTATGGAATTGGTGCTCCAATTGTGATGGTGCTACCATCCCATGCTTTTGTTTCCTTAAATTCAACATCTCTGCTAATAATCACTTGCTTTGAAATAGGGTTTTACAACTTATAAGCCTTTGATTCATCACTATAGCCAATAAAAATGCATTTGTCACCTCTATCATCAAGTTTTCTTCTCTAATGGTATAAGAGAATATGCAATACAACCAAAAATTTTGAAATGATGTACACAATACTTCTTACCACTCCACGCTTCTTGTGGAATTCGATCTTTGACATTTTTTGTTGGGCTTCTATTCAGTATATATACTGCACATGCTACTACTTCTGCCCAATATTCATTTGACAAGTGTTTGGCTTTCAACATGCTTCTAGCCATTTCCATGATTGTTCTATTCTTTCTCTCTGCTACACCATTTTGTTGTGGTGTGTACCTTGTAGTCAATTGCCTTTTAATGCCATGATATTTGCAAAAATCTTGAAATTCATTAGACATATATTCACCTCCTCTATCTGATCTAAGTACCTTGATATAACGACCACTCTGCTTTTCAACCATAGCCTTGAATTCTTTAAACTTTCCAAAGGCTTCAGACTTATTTTTGAGAAAATAAATCCATGTCTTTCTGCTAAAGTCATCAATGAAGGTTAGAAAATAAGTACTACCTCCAAGTGATGGAATTTGCATTGGTCCACATAAATCACTATGGACTAGCTCCAATATTACCTTTGCTCTATATGAATCTCCTACTGAAAAGCTCTCTTTATGCTGTTTTGCCAGAATACAACTGTCACATGAACTTTTTGGCTGTTCTATTGGTGGTAATCCCTTCACCATATTTTTCTTCTATAACAAATTCAAACCTCCAAAATGTAAATGTCCTTACCTTAAGTGCCATAACCATGATTGGTCTAAATGCATGGTTTTGAAGTGGGCTTTCTCTTCTCCTTGGATGCACTGAATTCGAAGAGGGAACATCCGATTCTTGGTCATCTCCACTTTTCCTATCTACCTATCACTTGGAAACTTGTCCAGTATTGTGCAAACATTATCCATAAAAGATACTCTGTAACCTTTTGGTACTAACTGTCCAACACTCATAAGATTATGCTTTAGTCTAGGTACAAAATAAACATCAGGTATAAACCTTCTTTCACCATTTTTTGCCAAAACATTTATTACACCTTTACCCATTACATCCACTTTGATATCATTTCCTAATTTCACTTCAGATTTTATAGAATCATCAAGACTAACAAAAAAATCTTTATTCCCTGTCATATGATTACTGCATCCACTATCTAAGAACCAAATATCTCTAGCTTTTTCTTGAGTAACATGACAAGTGAGAAATAAGCTTCCAAGATTAGAACTAGATTCACCTGGATTAGAACTAGATTCATTTGCGTAATTAGCATTCTGCTTGTCCACATATCCTTGTTTCCTTCTGCAGTCACTTGCATAATGTCCATATTTTTTGCAATAATAACATTGAATATTAGATTTATCAAACCTTTGTGAACTGTGCTGGAAGTGATTGTTGCCACATCCTCTATTGCTATAGTTTTGATTACTATTTTTGTCAGAATCTGGAAGCACACAATTGATTACCTTTGTATAAGCAACTAAATGCAAAATTTAACCAGAATGCACAAGTAACTAGAATTCAGAAATAACATAGAATATGAGAAACAATACCCAATTGTATTAATACTCTTCCAGAAAAGAATTACAAATGAAGAGATGCCACACTCTTCCACACCTTACAGACTTCCCACACCAAGTGTACAGCAATTCACCTTCAAGAGTTATCTCTCTCAATTATAGTCCCAACACACAACTCAAACACAGAGTTGGTGTTCACCTCTAACCAGTCAATATCACTATTGCCAGTACCACTAGTCAGTATTACTACTGCCAGTCCACAAGTACTCCACGTACTCCATGACCGAGTACACACCATACTCCAAGTAGATCCCTCCTAATCTTGCTACCTATTGTGTTGTGATCTCCCTGATCTTGCTGCCACCTGCAAATCAACTTGGTTTTGCAACACCTGCAAACCTAGATCAAACACACACAAACACCTGCAAATCAATTATCTTACTTACCATGTAGATCTCCAAACCTGGCCTTGCACACCTACCAACTGAGATCATACATACATGAAGAATCCTTCTGATTCTCCAAACCAGCACCCCTGTGGCACTGTGGTACTAGGAGGAACACACCTTGCTCTCTTCACTCTGAAGAAGCTAATTTTTGCTCTCTTACTCTCTAGCACACCTTTATAATACAACCCATGAGTCTATTATATAGATCCCATGCAAACAATAATTAGACATCTAATTACAATAATTAGATCAGTAGCTCAAGACTATAATTGGCCTTCTACATGCAAACAACTGATTCGTTAACTAACTGTTCATGCAACCGATAGTTCTGGAGCCGCACAGGCGACCGACATCGGTCCCTATTTGCCTGGAGGTGACCGACGTTGGCTGACTCCTATCGATGTCGGTTGCTCTTCTATTCACCCCTGACTGATGTCGGTTTGCCTAATCGATGTTGATGACTATGACACTCAGCAACCTCCTCCCCTGTTTGCATCAGTGAAGCTTTTAGCTCCACAACCTAACAATCTCCCACTTGGAGATAAATAGGTACACTATACTTGTACCTGTACCTCATCTAATTTATTTTCTGGCTTGTATCCCTCTTCAAGCTCAACCTTGAAGACCAACCACCACAAAACCTGTGGTGCACCTCTTGTCATCCAAGTAACCTGCCACATCTACATCTACAAACCCATGTAGAAAAGAACTTGACCCTACATAGCATGTCGACTTACTGCTGGTCCCTCTCAAATACCTGAGAATCCACTGAACTGCCCTCCAGTGCTTCTTTCCCGGATCGGCTCCAAACTTTCTGTCAGTTCCCACTGCGTGGGCAATCCCAGGTCCAGTACACATGTACTTAACCTCATCATGTGAATCAGAACACTGTTCATAGAACTATCCAACCATCGACGCGCTGACCAATTTCACACAATCATTCGGAGACAAAATCAAACTATGATCTTCCATGTCTCTAAAACACACTTATGCCAAAGAATTTCGCTCCTTCAAATTCTTCATGACACACCTCTGAACTAACTTTACCTTTAGCTCAAAAAAACCCTATATGTGTAACCCTGCATCAAAACAAACACACAACATACAGTAACAGGATAATGTCGTGACCATCATCCACCTGGTAAAGAAACTACAGTAGTTACAATGACACTGACTAAATCCATGCTTTGTCATCCACCTGTCAAACCTGTACCATTGTCTTAGAGCTTCCTCAAGACCATATGACCTGGCCTTCTATCTCACATATCCATTCTCTCTATTCTTTAACCAAGGAATCCATTCGTCTCTCAGTGCTTTGTTCCAGCTGGCAACCCTACCAAATCTCTCATTTGGTTCTGCATCTTGTTCATGCCATGCTCCCACTATTTCCTGGATCCTTCCTGCTCTGCAGTGAACAACGAGTATAAAGAAGAGGAACAATGAATTTGAGGCTTACTTACCCTTTCAGTCCTCCATATGGGCATTTGAGACTCCTTGACAGCTTGCTATCTGCCCAAAATCCGTTCCAGTGACCAACCTCGGTCACCACACAGTCTGCATCTGATTGACGTCAGTTCCATGCTACTGTCCTGACTACCGACACCAATTTCTTGACCGACATCGGTGTCTACCTGTCACCAACATCGGTCCTCCTGACTGATGTCAGTCTTACCCTGCCTGACACCACCAGCTCTGGTCTGCACATGACCAATATCGGCACCTGTCTATTCGACACCGGTTCCTCCTGACCGATGTCGGTACTTGTGTTCTCCTGTGAGTGATGAATTTTTACCTGCGAGCTCTCTTTGGATCAAAAACTCTATCCAAACTGCTCTGCTCAGAGTTACTCAGTCCCATCCGCTGATCTCTGTCCATCATTTCCTCCATAAACAACAAGGCTTTCTAGTTCTTAAGTCTGTCAAAGAAATCTGACTTCCTATTAAGAACATGCATCTCCTTCTTGCTCATGTGACCAAGCCTACAAATCCACGTCTTTGCAACAGAAGAAGAATCAGTAATATAAGTAGATAGATAAAGGATACCTACGTTCTTACCACCTGCTAATTCAAGTGCATTCGCTGTGAGAGTTTCTGTGCATCTCTCATCACCCAACTTTCCTGAAGCAATTAGCTTTATCTTCAGAACTGGGACCTGCATGACCTCCTTCAACACCCATGTGTTGGCTGCCTACAATTTCAGCTTCACTTCCCCTTTGCCAAAACTTTGACAAGGCACACTAGCCCCTAAATAAATCTTTCCAAAGTCTCCAAGGACCTTACCATGGAAAAATACTCTATTTCGAGCTGCATGGAAAGAGGCAACAGAATCTATAAAACAAGATTCTACTTTATCCAAGGAACATCCCAGAGCATCCTATGCAACAACACTTGCAACATCTACTTCTTCAATTCCTTCATGTTGATCTCCCACCAACTAACAATCTTTCTTTACCTACTCTTTCTTTCCATCACACCGTAATTGACCATTCGTGCTTTTCAATTCCTCCATTCTTAGCTTACTTTCTTCTGCCATTGCTATACTTCCACTCAATCAAAAACCCTTGAGAGTGACCTATAATCAAACACAAACCTACTCCCTACAATCTTAGCTCTGATACCACTTTGTCAGGATCCAGAAGCACACAATTGATTACCTTTGTATAAGCAACTAAATGCAAAATTTAACCAGAATGCACAAGTAACTAGAATTTAGAAATAACACAAAATATGACAGACAATACCCAATTGTATTAATACTCTTCCAGAAAAGAATTAAAAATGAAGAGACACCACACTCTTCCACACCTTACAGGCTTCCCACACCAAGTGTACAATAATTCACCTTCAAGAGTTATCTCTCTCAATTACTGTCCCAACACACAACTCAAACATAGAGTTGGTGTTCACCTCCAACTAGTCAGTATCACTACTGCCAGTACCACTAGTCAGTATTACTAATACCAGTCCACAAGCACTCCACGTGCTCCACAAGTACTCCACGTACTCCATGATTGAGTACACACTGTACTCCAAGTAGATCCCTCCTGATCTTGCTACCTATTGTATTGTGATCTCCCTGATCTTGCTGCCACTTGCAAATCAAATTGGTTTTGCAACACCTGCAAACTTAGATCAAACACACACAAATACCTGCAAATCAATGATCTTACTTACCATGTAGATCTCCAAACCTAGCCTTGCACACCTACCGACCGAGATCATACATACATGAAGAATCCTTCTGATTCTCCAAACCAGCACTTCTGTGGCACTGTGGTACTAGGAGGAACACACCTTGATCTCTTCACTCTAAAGGAGCTAATTTTTGCTCTCTTACTCTCTAGCACACCTTTACAATATAGCCCATGAGTCTATTATATAGATCCCATGCAAACAAGAATTAGACATATAATTACAATAATTAGATCCATAGCTCAAGACTATTATTGGCCTTCTACATGCAAACAACTAGTTCGTTAACTAACTGTTCATGTAATCGACAGTTCTGAAACCGCACAGGGGACCGATGTCGATCCCTGTCTGCCTTGAGGTGACTGACATCAGCCAACTCCTGCCGATGTTGGTTGATCTTCTATTCACCCCTGGCCGTCGTTGGTCTGCCTAACCGACGCCGGTGACTGTGACACTCAACAACCTCCTCCCCTATTTGCATCAGTGAAGCTTTTAGCTCCACAACCTAACAATTTTCACCTTGATCTGGATTGTTCCTTCCATTTTTGCCTCTGCCTCTTCCTCTGAAGTTTGACCTTCCTCTTCCTCTGCTGAATGATACCTGTGACTTGAAAGCATTCTCAAGCGAAGTATGGTCATTCCTATTTATTATGGATTCATGTGTTAACAAAGAACCCATTAATTCATCTACAGATAACTGTTCCAAATCCTTGGTTTCCTCAATAGCTACAACTATTGCATCAAATTTATTGGGTAAACTTTTGAGTATTTTTTCTATGATCTTCTGATCCGTGATTGTTTCTCCATTAGATCTACTTTTATTCACTATATTCAAAACTTGACCCATAAACTGGTCTATTGAATCTGAATCATTCATTTGCAAATTTTCAAAACTTTTCCTAAGAGATTGCAATTTAGCAATTTTTACCTTTGTATTACCTTTATAGGTAGTCTCCAAGATTTTCCATGCCGATCTGAATCTCGTTGCTACTGCAACTCTGGAAAAAATAGATTCATCCAATGCTTGTTGGATTAGAAATAAAGCTTTTGCATCTTTTTTCCTATTTTCTTTAAGCTCTTCTTTTTGTGCTCGAGTTAACGCCTGATGGACTGCCTCATCCTGTGATTCTACAAAACCATTTTCTACTAGATCCCAAACTTCTTGTGAGCAAAACAAAGTTCTCATCTTAATTGCCCAAAAATTGTAATTCTTACCATTGAAAAGAGGAATTTGAGGCTGAGAAATACTGTTGTTCGTTGCCATGTCTCACGTTGAAGTGATTAAATCAACAGCGGCTGCAAGGAGGATTGAAGCGCACTTCTTTGTTGTGCTTCTTCCATGATCTGACTTTGAAATTATATATATATATATATATATATATATATATATATATATATTACAAATCTTTCTTTTCCTGCAAAACAGACTCTAGAGTGAACAATTCTTAGAGCCCTTATTGGTATTCAAGCAAACTTTAGCGGTCTGGTTCGTGCTTTTTGTTCTTCACTAGCAATTGCAGAAAGAAATAAAAGAAATAACAATAAACAAATAAAAACTTTCCTTAGTCTTTCTTTCCAATGGACCGGCACTGTTCTTTAGACTTCTACTATTTTTGTCTTTTCTTCAACTGCGTTGACTGCTTCACTTCTCTTAACCTGCACTTTTCCTTAGTGCCAAACTGTTGCGATCCATACTTCTACCAGTTGCATTGACTGTAAATCATACTTCTACTGGTGGTTGACTGCACGCACTCTCCTTTGGCAACGGCTTCTTCACATGAAACTGCCCTGCGTGCCTTTCACACGGTTTGCCTTCTTCTTGCTGGGCTTTTCTCTACTGAGTGCGCCACTCCTTTCCCACGATCTGGTTGATCTTCAGGCTTTGATACCAATTGAAGGGAGAAGAACAAAGCAGAAAACAAAGAAAATAACAAAAATAAAGACTGAATGCTACTGCAATCAAGAAAATCTGATCTTCTTTATTCTTCTTGATCTCTCAATTACAATGCTACGCCCAAAGGGTCTTTAAATAGAATGTAAAAGAAAACATAACTGAAAATAAACTAATTATTTAACTGCAGCTAACTAAGTCTAAACTAATCCTCTAACTGTTTGAAAGAACTGACAGTTAACTGCTTAGCATGCATGATGTGGAAGAGGCGTGCATGAGAGGGAGGCTAATTGAAGTGGAGAAATTATAGTGCATAGTTTCTAACAGGAGGAAACTAAGTGTCAAAATAGAGAAGAGTACAATATCAAATTCATGCAATGAGAAGTCCACTTTTCATCAGCAACATCAAGGATGAGTTTAAGTTGATCACTTGTAGTACCTTCTATCTCTGTTGTTGATTCCTTAACAAAGAAAGGTGACCACAACACTGCAAGAGTGAAGTTGTATGATGGGAAAAGCCAACATTTAAATTTATCAGTTCCATCATTATATATGTCCTGGGGATCCTCCACTTGATAGTACAAAAAAATCTCAATTAGAAAATCATGTAGCTCCAATCTCAATACTCTCAATTTTAAAAAGCATTTTTTCCAATATTTTTTGTAATTTTCTACTGCAAGAAAACTACAAGCCACAATACAAGAAGAGTCGGACACATTCACAATAAAGGAAACCATTCTTTTGTAGACACCATATGTTGTAGATTCAACTAATACTAGATGAAACCAAAAAAGAAAGAATGGAATCATATTTTATCATTTTGTTAATGCAAACAGTCTTAAAAAGTAAACCAGGAATATTATAACCTATGTTGTTTGGGTACGGGTATGGATACGGGGACGTCTCAGGGATGTGGGTATGTCATTTTTCAAAAACCTTGATTTGGATACGTCATGGGTACGTCTATATATATATATATATATATATATATATATATATATATATTATGTTACTCATTTTTTTAATAAAACACTTGAACTACATAGTATGAAAATATTTGTCTATAAATGATAAAACACTTAACAATATATAATATTCATTCATTCATTACTTCAAAGACAAGATGTACATTCAAATCTAGAATAAATCATCTTGATTGCCCACAAAATCATGAATGCCACTCCCATTATTTTTCAACTTTATCATTTACTGACACTTTCTCTCACAAGGGCTCATCAGTGCATTGAATCTCACAGAGTGCATGCCTTAAGGGGTGCACAAGGAATGGCGTGGGATCGGCTTGTGGCACTTTGCAAGAGATGTTCTCATACTATTCTATCATGCATACATCCCTTCATGCAACCTTCATACCTCCTATGATGTCTCCTTGAAATCTTGAAACCCTGAAATATGGCTAAGTCTGAAACCCTGAAACCCTGGAATCTAACTAACTCTGAAATATAATAGGATCCTCCAAAACCTAGAATTTGCATTATAGCTCCTAGCGGTCCGAAACCCCTCTCAAACATCCTGAAAGTATATAAATAAAATATAACTTAAAGTATAAGTTTACAAGATGTAAACTTATACTTAAACATTTATTTTATTTATATACTGTGGAAGGGCTGCTTTTATAAGCCATCAGCAGCGTTTAGGGTTGCTTAGTTTTTAGGGTTTTTTTTTTAAGGACTTTCAGAGTTTTTTTTTTTTTTTTTTTTTAAGTTTTTCACCATTTTTCTGCCGGAATCCTTCGGGCACGTTCGGAGACATCCCGGGCACTCCCGGAGGCATCCATGGCCGTGCCGGAGGCGTCTCCGAACAGGGGGCACTGGGGGGGATGGCGTACCTCTGCAACATAGATTATAACGCAAAACAATACTAAAACAGTGTTAAATGACAATAAAAAACACACATTCAAAGGGAACCATGTTCAGCCAAGCTTCAAAAGCAACTGAGGATATGTATCAAGAAACCAGATACATCCAACCAGGAAATTATCTTTGGGGTGTCTATTTAGTATCATAGACAAAAAATGATGACTGGCAGCCAAAAATGAGCAGACGGTAAAGCTTCCATTGGCTACCAAACAAATCCGTTCTAAGCAAAAATGCACCTTTGTTGAAATTATGTTTAAAGTCAAAAAAGAGCCAAAGATGTAAAATATTCATTGAACTAGAGGAAGCATTTCTGGCTGAGATTTGGGAGTAAAAAAGTTCATACTTTACTATTTTCAATTATCTCTTATACAACAATCTCAATAGCTTGTGTATGGTATCTATAAATCTAAAAAATCTAGTTTACTGAAATGTAGGATTTGTGCATAAAGAATGGCAAACTCCTAAGCATAACCATACTAATGCATATTTTAGAGTGAACATTGTTTAGAAAAATGTATGCAATTTGTATGATATCATACTTTTAAAGTTAATTGGTAAAAAAATTGAAGAATACAACCTAGTGGTTTTAGCTTTCATTCTATTCCCTGTATTATTTTGAAAAATTTAAGTAACCAAGGATATTAACATCTTTTTCTGATTCACAAGTAGAAAAAGTATAAATTTAGAGTGTGAAGTTCCTGAGCATAACACTTTCATTTCTGTTATACAAAACATGCATCTTTAAATCAATCCTAGTGATGAAATGCAACTTCAATAAAACTGCCTGGAAAACTGCAAATACTCGGGGGCAAATGGCAGTCTTTCCACCCGGGTCATCTTCCCACCCAAGTCATGTCTGCAAGTCTTCCCACCTGACAGTAGATAATATTCAGTTTAAAAAGATAACGGAAACTTAGTTCGAGAGAATTTATCATAGATTGGAACTTGGTAGGGAATTCAGGACCTGCTGTATGAATGAGAAAACTAATCCTCGCTTATTGAGTAGGACCGCCAGGGCCTATTTGAGGCATCTAAACAGCTAACATGTGTCCATGATTGAAGCCATGCTAAAGCATGGGCACCTAATAAGGGCAAGGAGGACACTAAGCCCCGGTTACAACCGAGAATCAAATATCTTGTGGACTATTAACTAAATATAAATGAATAAATGATCCATGTGGTGGAGCGCAGGAGTGCCAACTGGGAAAGCTAGTTTGACGGAGACATAACTTACCAACTGAAGCTTGAAACGGCCCCGTTGGAACGGCCTTGAAAATCTTAGAATGAGTAGACCATGATGAAAAGTTGTGAAGCTCTGTTTGGCAAAGTTCGATTCCCAAAAATTGATCCAGAAGGTCAGATAAATGCAAAATACAAATCTGACCTGGATCTGGGTGTAACCTGTCAAGCCGGTTCATCCTTATCTGCCAACTCAGTTTTTCCTTTTCCATCTGTAACTGACTAAAGATGAAGAGTTAATTATGGAAGAACAACCATTCATCTTCCATAATGGTTCCTTTGCCTTCTATATCACCAATTAGATAGATTGATTCAGAGGAAATAGGCAGTCATTCATCTCCTTCAAGAGAACGTCATGTACAAAATGTTCAGATTAAAGTTCCTTTACATCTTTGGGATTTATCATGTTGTTTCTGTTTATGATTTTATTTATAAAAAAAATCTGCATTGAAGACAACCAAATGCTACCAATCTAGAGTGTTGTTCACTGTGATAATAACATGGGTTGAACAATAATATTAAAGTTTTGTTCATCTATTCAACAGACAAATGTACATATATATAGGAGAGCCTGCTCCTATATTCAAGGAGATTGAATCTCCTTAAATAAGTCCTACAACTCAACACTATTTTACGTGAGACTCACATAACTAATATTGTTATATGAATTGTTTATTCAACAACTCTAACAACATTTACATTTACTATTTGTGTGAGTAATTCTCACGTTATTACAACCATGTGAACACTAGAAATTCTCAACATGTAACCCCTTTAGTGTGAACATGGGGAAAACATCAATCCCATATCTGCACATGCACTCATGATTTGGTGATTATCTTAGGACAACCACAAACCTTAATGATGGTCTTGTATATGGCTTACCAACAACCAAAAATAGATGATTTTCACATGGTTTACCAACAACCACAAAAAGTTGGTTTTGCAAGTGGCTTACCACCAACCACATCATAATGTATAGTGCTTTTATCAGCGCTCTTCACTATCTCACATTAGGAGAAAATACAAAGAAATTTTCAGCTCACTTGTTACAAATGTGAACAGGGTATATCATCTATTCTTATTCACACACAATTAAAAAAAATGCACCACCAAAGCATATGGGCGCCATCATTGGTGACTAACGAGAGGCTTTAGAAACCTCCTTCCTTCATTGCCTCTGACCTCCTCCAACTCGCTGCTTACTCAACAAATGTGTCGATGAAGCTCAACAGTTTCAATATTGGATTTATTGTGATAAGCTCCCCTTACAATGTGAAACAATACATGTTCATAGGACGTCAAATACCCGATAATCCGTCCTTTACAAAAAAATTATTTGATTCTTGACAAAATGACTCAACACACTTTATTGATGTAAAAGCGACTCTTAACTCTCAACTCATTTTTTATTGACTCTTTTGACATTAAAAATCGACTAAATTGAACTTTTTGAAAGGATAAGAAAGCAATAATACTAATACCTATTACAAATGTCAAGCACAAGAGACTTGATCATATAAGTATACCTAAAATCAATATGACAAACTAATTAAAAAAATGTTGAGCTATAGCTCATATGGACCAGCTAGGATTCGAACCTAGGACCTTCCATTTACTACTAGAGTGCTCTACGAACTGAGCTACTAACCCCTCTACGGCCAGCCATTATTGGACTAGATGTGGCTTATTTCAAACACCCCCCTTAAACCACACTATAGGTGCTTGGGGCTCCTAACCTGGCTCTAATATCACATGTTGAGCTACAATTCATATAGACTAGCTAGGACTTGAACCTAGGCCCTTCCATTTGCTGCTAGAGTGCTCTACCAACTGAGCTACTTGCCCCTCTAGGCCAGCCCATCATTGGTCCAAATATGGCTTATTTCCAACACACTATATATCTCTTAGGATATGGATCAATAAATCTAAGACTTTTGTATGCATCCAAGGTTTTATCTCTTGCTCTTTTCCAATTTCTTTCCAATTAATTAGGTCTTAAACAATCTAGTTCTTAGAATAAGATATGCTCTACATTCTCTACTTTGAAATACTGTAAGAGGTTGTCTACTTGTCACTTCAATTTTTTCTTGTGGATGTTTGTTTAATTTCTTCCATTTTGTTGCACTTAATGAAACATGGTGCATAAATTTTCTAAGCATATACACTTTCATCTTTTTTCCATTGCACGCTAGAGTGAAACTATAAAAGTCCTCCCAATTAGGTTGTCCTCTGACATCAAATAAAAGTATTTATTATTCTTAGGAGCATAATCTGAGGAATTAACTCTAAAATACTTCATGATAGGTTTATCATGCTTAGTATTTCTTCCTACATTTTTGGTTTTCAAGCTCTATTGTGAAATTATCCAAGATGAATTTGCAGTTTTGGAAATAGTTTATGGCATTTTTTGATACATGGAGTTTCATATCATATTAACTTCAAGATCCTTCTATTATATTTGCTCCTGTATATATAATGATGCATGCAGGAAGATGTGGATAAAAGAGATGCATTGCCTTAGTTGGAGAGTTGACCTCGATTGGGAGATTTTCCCCCTATGTAGGGAAGTACATTCAGTTGTTGTTGGCTCCTATATATTTTGATCAGTACAAGAAGATGGATTTTACAATAAAGAGAGTTCATGGAGGAGGTGTACCTTCATTTCTAAATAATTTAAAGATTATGCCTTTTGGAGGCCAAAAGGACTTTATGGGGAGGTTTGATTTGGAGAATTTTTTGGAACATCACTAATCCTCCTTGAACTAGTACCATTGCATAGGACTCATTGAGAGCTTTCTGATGGTATACAAAACTCAAAAAATAGAGCTCGTTTGCTCTAGATATGGCTGGTCAAAGTTTTGGTCAAAGTTGGTCAACTAGTGATCAACCAATGACATGGTAAGTTTTGGTCACATGGTGAAAAATGGGTTTGCATGCCTCAAATATTAGATGGGTTTAAATGGGTTAGCTATGAAGATTGTAGCTAGTAGAGCCCACTTTTGTGATGGAAGGGGACTCTGTCGCTGTGGTATATTAGTGTAATTTTAATATTTCCAATTACATTATTTATATATTATATTATTTTTAGTGCTTCTAGTTGTGACAAGTGGAAAGATGAGGAGAGATATAGTGGCATTATTGGAGAGGCCCATGTGGAGGGTTCTCAAGCCATCACATGGCCTACCACCACTTTCCACCTCTATTTTCTAAGTCACTATTATGTCGAGTTCAAAGTAAACAACTTGAGACCTAGTCTGAGTGCTAGCTCAGAGTACCAACTCATCTAACCCAGCTTGGAGAACCAACTCATCCAACCTAAATTGAGTTCCATCTCAATGATACTAAGCTCATATCTTTCTAAATCGAGTTTGAAGGTTCTAAACAATAAATGTTGAGTCTTGGGCATAGCAAGCAAAGGAGATATGACCAAAGCCACATTAACATTAGTAGACGTAAGGCTATAAAAATCCATGTCAACCCTTATCCCCATGAATGTGGGATTTAAAATCCTTTAAAATCTATGATACCTTATAAAATGCAAGAGGTAGTT
Source organism: Torreya grandis (assembly GCA_037957365.1). NCBI lineage: Eukaryota > Viridiplantae > Streptophyta > Pinopsida > Cupressales > Taxaceae > Torreya > Torreya grandis. The sequence continues at coordinate 3,047,104 of JARHVA010001296.1, read as the reverse complement.
AGGGAGGATTGAACCCCCAACCTTTCATTCTCTATTTCAAGCCTTCACCATTCTACCAAAGGTGGATGGTTAAAACATAAAGGGAAGATATTCTATTTGAAGAGGATTTGCCCATGGATGAAGGAAAGAGAGATTCAAACCATTAACCATTCGAGTGAAAGGATAAGGGCCCACCTACTAGGCTAGGCCCATAAATCATTATAAATACCGTGCTATGTTGCATTTGAAGGAAAATAGCTTCGGATCCTTTAAAGCATTGTAAGGCTTTTTAAGCCATGTTTTTAGTGTTTATTATAGAAGCCTATGGATGTTTTTTAAAGGGATTATAAGACACTCTTGGATGCCAATAATAGATTATTATTTAAGAGATGTAGTTGTTTTATTTTGAATTATAAAGGAGTCATTTTGTTGTAAAGGTAAAATGCCTATGGGAGACTTCATATGATATTTCATATCAGAGTTTTTATAATTTGATTGTAAATGAGGTTATTCTCCATTGTAAAAGCAAACACTTATGAAACCCTCATATTTTTTTTGATCAAAGTAGTCCATCACTCTTATAGAGTTGAGTTGTATTCTTTGGTGACGAGATATTGACTCATTTTGGAGAGTTGTTCTACTCTTGTACAAAGAATTATGACCATATGTTGGAGATGATGTGTAGGTGTTGCAAATGAAGGGGAGATGAGTTCCTGATTAGATCAGAGTCTTCATGTAATTTGATTTTAGTACTATTACAAATTATTGATCCATGGATTTAATTTTCATAAAATTATACTTTCATCTATTATGAACAGATTGGTTCATGGTTGTAGTGAACTTGGAGACATAGCACCTAAAAATGTAAACTCCATTATCACTTTGGTCTTAATGTGTCACTATTTTCTCTTATGTTTTTAATTTTATTGGCAGTATTAAAAGGTGAATGTTTACAATGTTGAATTAGTGTAAATAAGGTTTTCTATTCACTCTATATTGATTTCAAAAGTTGACTATCTATTTAAGTATGAGGGGGATAATTGAGATTTATATCCATTTCAAAACTATTTGATTAGGTTTGGGGGTCCCTATCGATTTATGGATCAAGTTACTTTTTATAATAACCTTAGATATGCATTGTTTTGGGTGCAGTGGCTCCTGGCAAAGCATGCATGGAGATTTTAGGAGGGAATTTGAGTGCATAAAATCATCAGCTTCTTGTGTGATCTTCTTGGTGCTATCCTCATAATCTTTGGTATTTGATAGAGAATCAACATCTAGTAGGTATAATTTTTGCTCTATTCATTTGTGACTTAGAACCCACTTATCATCATAATTGTAACAAAGCTCTTTTTCATGATATGCAAGCATTTTAGCTCTTGTGAGATGTTTGATGGGGGTTGTCCTAGTGTTGGGATGCTATAAAGAGGGATTAGATGGTGCCCAAATAGAAGTGCAATGTTAGGAGGTGATTTTGTCTTCAATGAGCTTTGGGAAACCAAAGGCTTCCATCATGGTGTGAGGTTGGAACATTTTGGCCTTAGCGCAGATGGGCTCTTTGAGGTTAATAATAAAATAAATATTGATGAAGTCATTTGATAAACCTTTAGTGTGATTATCTAGTTTCTCAAATTCATTTTGATAATCAAGAATAGTGTCTGTCTAATAGAGTTTGGTGAGGGCTCCCATAAAATCTTTGAATGTTGAGGAATCAAACATACCCAAAAGTAGGGATACAAAATTTATCAAATTAGGATCATCATTTGATTTGAGATACCAATAGTACCATTGGAGTGCCTCTTGTTCTAAGTGGAAGAAAGGAATTGGGACTTTATTGACATGATAAATATTTTGAACGTTGAAGTATCACTCAGCTTGATAAAGATAGCCTATAAGATATGTACCATTGAACCTTAGAAAGTCTAGTTTGGGCCAATGTGGTCTGTGGGTAGAATAGAAAGTAATCTCAGAAGAAGACTCTTACAATTTGTTGAGCAAAAGTCCATTTTGTTGATTTAGTCCATGCATCATATCGATTATGTCAGTAACCTAGGCCTTCAAGGCTATTATTTCTTCCCCATGATCTTGGTGCCTGCACGGGTGGCTATCATAACCTATTATATATATATATATATATATATATATATATATATATATATATATATATATATATATATATATATATATATATATGAAAACTAGAGTTCAGACATAGTTAGTAATAGAATTTTTTAATTTGGATGAAATAGGAAGGGGTAAAAGTACTTTTACTAGTTTTTTGTAGTTTTAGTATGATTGACAAAGATGAGGGCAATTTCAGAAGTGGAATCGAATAAATGAAATATTTAGCATAAAGGGCCAAAGGATAAAAAAGGGAGATGAACACTATGGAATTCTTTCAAGGTAAATGGACAAAAAATGAAGAAATTAGGCAAAACTTGAAAAAAAATTGAGATTTACAGGAATTAGAAGTGGAATCAGGATATGGGACCTTAAGGAAGAAAACATGCAAAATAGAATTTAAAGTGTCTTGATAAAGTTTGAAAAGTAACAGGACTACAGATGGAGAGATGTGTCAAAAAAATTAAAAGAAATATTTTTATAGTAAATTTGTTTACTAGTTTCTATAAAATGTCTAGTGGAAAGTCCTATGATAGATACTCTGTTGATAGTATTCTAAAATTGATAGGATAGAGACGGGGCCCAAGTTTGAAAAGTTGCCTAAATACTTTTAGAAATCCCTCTAGCCACCAATGTTATATGAACAAGTACTGTTCTCCAAAAAAATTATGGCCATGGATTTACCCCTAAACAACAACTCTTGGTTTTCCTCATAGGTGGGAACTAGTCAATTAAGATGTGGCCATTATCTTTTCTACTGGTAGGTCCTCTCAGTGGGCCAACTACTTTGATGTTCCTGTGGTACTCCTCACAATGAGTTTTAGGGAGTATGTCCAAACTCTTCCCACAGTTATGTGAATAGGTTTTTACCTTGATTTGAAACAAGTGATAGGTTTTGGAGCATAAAAATCACAATGAGACCAAAAAAATTGTTAATAATCGTAGTGATGATGACCTGTTGCCAAAACAAAACTACAAATCTAGACTATGGCATGAAGTGTTGGAAAAAGATTTGTTACTACTTTCTAATCACCAAGGTCTTTTTACGATAAGGTGAGAGCATACAATGGGTAGCAGAAAAAAAATTAGCCTTGAAAAACACTCTGATACTAGATATGAGGATCCTTCCTAAACAAGTCAGCAGATAATTACAAATACATGAAATAAACTATAAAAATTAGCAATATATTAACTCAAATAAGCAGAACTAAATTACAATGGCTGAATTATAGAATCACTAGCCTCTTTGAGGCGGAAACCTCCTTTGATCAAGCTCAATTAAATATAATTTGTGGATGTCTTAATGGGGCCTTAACACTTAAATACTAATTCTATTCTAACAACTATTTCTTTTTGTGCATGTGGAATAATACAAATTTGCTCCAGGGATGACTTACAAAGCATATGTATCTATCACAACTACTACACTAATAATGCAAAAAGAAAGGTAGGACATGGGTTCCCAGCAAAGTGGATAGTGGTGCAAGCCACTTGTCTTCATTGAAAACAAACTTGTGCGAATTGACTATGAAAAAATAATGACTATTTTATTAACTATGCATATATCAATTAATCTTTATGATTCACTCTCAGGTTTATAATATCACATGGAGCATATGCAATACAAAATCCTAGTTTCATGCACATAAACCAAATTGATATTAAATAAGAGGCATCATGGGAAAGAGATTGAGTTGGACATACCTTGGTAAATCATTATTGAATGACCAAGCACTACATTACATTGCTAATAATTCAAAGAGGGTTTAAACTCAAATGTAATTTTTTCACTTATGTGTATGTGCAATATAATTCTAGATGTTCTTTTCCTGTTTTACCCTTGGCACAAACATGTAAATGTGAATTAATCATTTGAAAATCTTGAATATAACTTCAACAAAATTAAAGATATGAAATGTAAATCTTTAAATATTTTTTTATGAGTGAGGAGAGTCATCCTAAATGTCATAAAATAGTTTTGTATTTATAGAGGTTTCAAATTTGAATTAGGGGATCTATTGGAATAAAAACTAAAATAAGACCAAATGGGAAAAAAAAAAAACATTTAAATAAAATGTGATCGAAAGAAATCAAAAAATTATACTTGGAAAATTTCATTCCTTGTGGATAATATTATTAGCTCGACTTGCATAAAAAGGCCACTGCCCCAGTCATGTGTTAAGCATGGGATATACTGAGAGGGGGCAGGGGGTGGGGTGAATCAATATATCATATATCTTATAAAACTTTCTCTTAATCAAACTCCACTTAACCAAACATTCAAGATATGTAATAAAATTGAAATAATAAACACCACACAAGATAGAGAGAGATACCAGATTTAACGTGGAAACCCAATGTAGGAAAAACCATAGAGATTAATCTCAAGTATATGAATGAGCACCAACTCAAACAAAAATATTTTCAAGCACCAACTTGTAGGAGCACAAACCCCTTTGCTAAGCACCAACACAAAAACTATTCATGAGCACCAACCCACAAGAGCACCAACCCCTTTGTTGAGCACCAACACAGCAACAATTCATGAGCACCAACCCATAGGAGCACCAACCCCTTTGTTGAGCACCAACATATTAAAAATTCATGAGCACCAACCCACACGAGCACCAACCTCTTTGTTGAGCACCAACACAACAACAATTCATGAGCACCAACCCCTTTGTGTATACCACACAACATCTCTCAATGTTGTTATCTCAACAAATAATAGTTCATTGCAATATATCTTTCCTCTCTCACCTTTTCTCTTCTCAGCTAGATATAAAAAATACAAATCATACTCATCTCTCATGCTACTCTTCTAAGCTAGATATTACTATATCAAATCAAACTCTCTCTCTCTCACATATTACAAATGGCTTCTCAAGCCTTTATTTATAGCTTTCCAAATGACCTTTGGCCTTCCCCCTTTGTGACCCTTTAATCCTCATGGAAAATGGTGCCAAACTTGTATGACCCTTTGTATCCTTTCATTTGAAAAGTCATGTGGTGACCCTTCATAATAAAAAGTGTCATTTCCTCTTTTATCTTTATCTTGGTGACTTTTCATATTCCTCAAAGTGTCCCTTCATGATAAATTATGCCCTTCTTATTTTGTCTTCACTTGGTGACTCTTGGAATTCCCCAAGATGGCTCTTCATGGGAAAATGCATCCCATTCTTCTTTTGTCTTTACCCCATGACTCTTTGACTTCTCCATGGGCCCTTCTTTTATCTTATATGCAACCAAAAATATATTCATTAATATTAAATAAATATTAACACACATTATCTAAGATATAAATATTATAAACATCATTAAATGCAATGGGGTCTTTATCACCAATAATGCTAGACCTTTGACATCAATGACAATATTTCCAACAATCTCCCCCTTTGTCATTGATGGAAACCTCAATCCTGAAACTACCACATCGTGAATCCTACACATACTATCATCTGAAAAACCTACAGTAATTCCCCCTTATTGTAGCAAACTGTACCTATTTCTACACTGGTACCTATACCTTTTATTCTCCCCCTTTGACATCAATGGCAAAGGGCCTACCTGGAGCTAACACTTATCTCCCCCTCAACTGATGTTGAACCTCAATGGTATGAAGTAATATAAATTACTCCCAACTCCTCTCACATATCCTTGAATGTGTCCTTTGATCGTGCCTTTGAGAGGATATTTGATAATACATATAAATTATTGCCTGTCCTTTGAGCATCTGCAATCAACTCATTTGAATATTTTCTCCTAATCTCACAACCTTCTGCATGAAACTTTAATGTGTATCCCTAATCACATATTTGACTTACACTCAATAGATTATGCTTAAGATCTTTTACATACAAAGCATTCTTAGTCTTAGTTCTACCATTATCCAAACTCAAAGTACCTTTTCTAGCTATCTTGGCAGTGGTTTTATCTCCAAATTTCACTATGCCACCATTGATCTTCTTTAGAGTTATGAACTTCCTCATATCTCCTATCATATGCCTTGAACATCCACTGTCAACTAACCATGGCTGATCTTCATTTCTTACATGCAAAGCTGTCTGAACCATCATAGAATATTCAAGTTGTTTCTTTTGCCATGAACATGTCTAAACCTTCTTCTTGATGAATGGAGCTTTGAAACTCTGATCCTTCTTGATTTACTTGAACACACTTCTATAGTACCGAGCTATGTGTCTGAAGTTGTTACATTTGTAACATAATATGGCCTCTTCACCAAAGCTTGATAGAGGAGCAAAAGAGTTGTAGCTTCTGCTTGACTCTACATGATTTTCCTTCTTATTTTTAAAACTGTTAGCTCTTTTTTGACATTCTAATTTCTTGTGACCATATCCATTATAATAAAAATAGTAACCATAAAAATAAGACTTGTCTATATATCTCTGACTTGATTGCCTTGTGTAGCTTTGTTCCCTCCAATCTACTTTGTTTGAAATGTCCTCTATATTCTTCATTTCTTCCCTTTTTGTTTTCTCTTTTGTAAGATCTTCAACATAGGTCTTTTTCTTTTCAAATCTGATATCTGTCTTATCTAAATTTGCCTTTTGACTTTCTAATATCTTATTCAATATGTTAGTGTTATCCTCAAATTTTGAATCACTAACTACTTTATCATTGACTGCTTTCTCAATATCTTCTTTTAAAGAGGCAATTTAAATAGCATACCTTTCACATTCTATTCTTACTTTTTGCAACTATTTTATTAACCTTTCTTCATTCTTCTTGGCTTCTTCCAAGTGTGTTGTTAGATCATCAATTATTTCCTTTGACTCCTTTTCATTTTTCTTGATCTGGCACTTCAATCGTCGATTCTTCTTCTCAATAGATTCTAACTCTTCTAGGACATAAATGACTTTTCCTTCCAAATTTACTTCAGCTTCCTCCTCTTCTTCTTCTTGATCATCTATACTTTTTCTTGCAGAGGCATCTTCATGTATGGCCATGAATAGATTCTCTTCTTCTTCTGAATCACTGACTCCACTATCTTTGGCTGAGTTATGATCTTTAGAATACAGGATCTTCTTCTTGAATTTACGTTTGAAATTTTTCTTGTATGTATAATTTCCTTATTCTTCATCATCATTACCCTTATTTGGGAATTTAGATAAAAAATGTCCAATCTTTCCATAATTAAAACATTTAAAAGGAAATTTTCCTTGATATTTACCTGTTCCCTTTTTCGGCTTACGAATGAAAAGAGCTCTGTTGTCATCTTCATCATCACTAGAACTATCACTTAATTTTTGAATCTTAGCTTTCTCTTTCTTTGATGTCTTGAAATCTACTTTTCTCTTTGAGGGTTTATCTTATTCAGTCTACATTTCATATGTTGTGAGTATACCATGAAGCTAATCCATTTTTAGCTTGGCTAAATTCTTCATCTCCTCGATTGTTGAAACCTTTGCATCATATCTCATTGGTAGAGATCTCAAAACCTTTTGTACCTCTATTGACTCTTCCAACATTTCTCCAAGACCTTGAATATGATTTACTATTTGATCAACTCACAAAAGATAACTTGGTATATCTTCTTTCATCTTCAAACTTTTGAACTATCTTCTAAAAGTCTGAAGCTTAGCTTGCTGAACCTTTCCATCATCTTTGTAAATATTCTCAAATTTTACCCAAGTTTCATGAGAAATTTTACATTGCATAACTTTAACAAATTTAGATTCACATAAACCACATAAAATAACATTTAAAGCTTTAGTATTACATTCACTTGCCTTCTTTTTTGCTAGAGTAATTACAAGTGTCTATGGCTCTTCATATTCCTCCACCACTGCTTGTTATATGTCAAATCCAACGGCCATCTAATAATTCCTCATTCTTATGCTCCAAAAATCAAAACTCATCCCATCAAACAAAGGTGTCTTATTTGCAGAAAATTCTTCATGTGATCCAGTGATCGTGCTTTCTCGATCTATCTTCAAGCTGTAAAACTTTTTCAAAAGGAACCTGTTCTGATACCAATTGTTAAGCATGGGATACATTAAGAAAGAGGGGTGAATCAGTGTATCATATATCTTATAAAACTTTTCCTTAATCAAATTCCACTTAACCAAATATTCAATATATGCAATAAAACTGAAATAATAAACACCATACAAGATAGAGAGACACTAAATTTAACATGGAAACCCAATGTGGGAAAAACCACAAAGAACAATCTCAAGTATATGAATGAGCACCAACTCAAACAACAATATTCACAAGCACCAACTTGCAAGAGCACCAACCCCTTTGCTGAGCAACAACACAGTAACTATTCATGAGCACCAACCCACAGGAGCACCAACCCCTTTGCTAAGCACCAACATAGAAACAATTCATGAGCACCAACCCACAGGAGCACCAACCCCTTTGCTGAGCACCACCACAGCAATAATTCATGAGCACCGACCCACAGGAGCACCAACCCCTTTGTGTATACCACATAACTATCTCTCAATGTTGCTATCTCAATAAATGCTAGTTTATTACAATATCTCTTTCCTCTCTCACATTTGTTCTTCTAAGCTAGATATAACAAATACAAATCATACTCATCTCTCACGTTGCTCTTCTAAGCTAGATATTACTATATCAAATCAAACTCTCTCTTCCATATTACAAATGGCTTCTCAAGCCTTTATTTATATCTTTTCAAATGACCTTTGGCCTTCCCCCTTTGTGACCCTTCAATCTTCATGGAAAATGGCACCAAATTTGTATGACCCTTTGTATCCTTGCATTTGAAAAGTCATGTGGTGACCCTTCATAAGAAAAAGTGTCCTTTTCTCTTTTATCTTTATCTTGGTGACTTTTTGTATTCCTCAAAGTGTCCCTTCATTGGAAATTGCACCCTTCCTCTTTTGTCTTCACTTGGTGACTCTTGGAATTCCCCAAGATGACTCTTCATGGGAAAATGCATCCCATTCTTCTTTTGTCTTTACCCTGTGACTCTTTGACTTCTCCATGGGCCCTTATTTTGTCTTATATGCAACCAAAAATATATTCATTAATATTAAATAAATATTAACACACATTAGCCAAGATATAACTATTATAAATATCATTAAATGCAATGGGGCCTTTATCACCAATAATGTTAGACCTTTGACATCAATGACAATATTGCCAACATCATGCATCTTAATAGTGGACTTATGTAGAATGACAAAGCACCAGAAATGTGGATGCCCATGAAAAAATGGAAAGATGAATAATAAATAGACAAACATCTGAACCAAAATAGACAGACCCAATTAAAAATATGTCAATAAATATATTATTAATCATCAAGAATCTATATGTGAAAAGTTAAAATAAATGACATTAAATATGGACTTGTACTAAATTTAAGCCTCTATAATATCAAGGTGTGTATTGAATTGAAAGTCAAAAGTATGAAAAAAAAGTGAAAAGCCTATATGAATTGAAAATAAAGAGGGAGGAATGATTTTTAAATGATAAAATGCACGAATAATATGTAATCTAGATAAGTATTCAATAAATAAACAACTAGGTAAGAACACATGAATAACATTTTTAAAATGCTATATGGACACTTTTAGTGTCTACAACATTTGAAGTAAGTATTAAAATTTTAAAAGTGTTTTTTGGATTTGAATTCATCATTTATCCACATATATTTTAAACACCATTCATTTTATATTGTCTTCATTTTACAGCCATGATACGTGCACATTCTTGGAGGCTCCTAGTAGATCACTACCACTACCCTGATGGAATCATTACCACCCTTCTTGGAATTATTGGAGGCATGCAAAACAACTTCGGCTAGCTAGTTCACTCAACAATACTTTCAATGGTTCCTCATCATCCTTAAATTATATGGGTTCATCATTTACATTCCTCATGTCTGAAAGTGTGGCTATAATAATTGGTTAAAATGGTTCACATGCCAATTGACAATGGTAATATTTTCATCTAGAAATATTCAGCAAACTACCCCGCAAGGTCATGGCACTTTGTGTCCCTTGTTTAACTATACCTTCATTATTTTATATTGCATGACAATATTAAATAGATTAGTTTCATGCCCATATTAAGGTTCTATACAATCGAGCTAATAATTGTTAGAAATATTACTTATTTCTTTTCAACTTTTTATGAAATCTCCCTAAAGATGGAAAGTGCACTAAGAAGGATGGGTGTGTATTTAATTTTAAACATGATGTATATGCCTATATAGGTAACACCTTTGATAGATAAAATGTTGAAGGGGTTACTAGTTATGGTTGGGTTCTAAAAGAAGTTTGAAAATGATATATATTAATATGGTTATCCTATTTTTAATATGACATTATTTCTAATTTTTTAATCTTATGTTTATTGGTCATATCCATTATTTATACAATTAGGTTTGAGTATATTATTTTAGGTATTATTAAATTTATTTTCCATGTTTATGATTAGATGTATTGAAATTTTACATGTAAAATGACTTCTCATAAAAATAACATGGATAAATCCTGCATGAAATTTTAAAAATAAATCTCTATCTAAATAGATTATCCTCTTTTCTTTAAGATCACCAACAAAACTAAAGGCCCCTCAGCCCATATATGGAGCCTAGATAGACTCCCGGCCTCTTTCCTAGGACTCTAAATCATGTTATTCATATCGAAGTTAGGGAAACAAACTTTGAAATATTCATCAAGTATAATATTTGTGGGACGCAAATGACAATGGACAATAGGAAAATCACATATATTGTTTAGATAGAAATCTTTTTTGAGGTGTGCATTTTATGGTATTGAGATGTTTTTTTAGGTATAATGGCAATCCATGCTTTGCTCATAGATACTCACATGGACTAAATTTTATAGTTAACCTTGTTTATCATGTCAATTATTGGTGACTATTATCAATTCAAAATTTCCATTCATATGCTAATATACCTCACATTAGAAGACATGAACATAAAATCTCACACACACAAACTATATATATATATATATATATATATATATATATATATATATATATATATATATATATAATGATTGAATGAATGAAATTTGAAAACAAGGTTGATAAAGAACATTTTAGGTGGCATAATTATATATATACACAAGGGCATGATTGTGGTTAGTTGGTATTCTTAAACAGTCTCTCTTTGTAACAATTTCATCATACATTTCCAAGTGTAATGACTATAGTTAACTATAAATTTGAGAATTTTTTATAAGCAATAATACCATTTAAAAACTATGCATATAATGAAATTGTGTTAATTGTGCATGTAATGACATTGTGTTAAATGTGTATGTAGTAAGTTCATATAAATGTGTATGTATTGAATTTATTTTATTGTGTATATAATGGATTTAATTAACTTTTTATGTTATGATGTTAGCTATTTTTTTATATAATGACTATACATAACTATATATGTAATGATGACAATAAACTATGCATTTATATAGTGTATGCCTAACATTCATGTAATCACTATAATTATCTTAGTGTGTGGATAAAAATGACTTCCCATAAAAATGGCATGGATGAAACCTATATGAAATATTAATAACAAATATCTATCCAAGTATAAGATGACACTATGCTCTTTGGTTGGAGATGGCTCAAAATCATGTTAGCAGTACCAGAGTTAGTCAAACAAACTTCAAAACATTCATCAAGTAAAGTATTTGTGGGCCTTAAATGACAATGGAAAAAAGTAAAATCACATATTTTGTATAGTAAATAAAACATTTTTTAAGTTGTCGATTTTATGGTATTGAGATGCTTTATTAGTTCTAAAATCAATCCATGCCTTTCTCACAAATGTAACTCACATGGACTAAATTTTATGGTTGGCCTTGTCTAACATGTAAATGTTTTATGACTATTATCAATTCAACATTACCTATCATATGATAATATACCTCATATTAGAAGACATAAACATAAAATTTCACACACACAGACAAATTGTGTGTGTGTGTGTGTGTGTGTGTGTGTGTGTGTGTGTGTGTGTGTGTGTGTGTGTGTGTGTGTGTGTGTGTGTGTGTAAGTGTAATAGGCTCATTGTAGTTAGTTGGCCTTCTTTGCTTATGTCTCTTTGTAATAATTTCATCATACATACTATATTTAATTATTTTGTTGATTATTTTGGATATGTAATGACTATTTTAAAACTATGCACATAATGGTATTGTCTTAATTTTGTATGTAATGACATTGTGTTAACTATGTATGTAGTAAATTCCTATAACTATGTATGTAATGAATTTAGTTAATTTTATGTAATGGATTTAATTTTGTATGTAATGATTTTAGTTAATTTTTAATATAATAAATTTACATAACTATATATGTAATGATTACATTTAGTTATGTATATATATAATGGACACTTACCATTCATATAATTACTATAATTATTCTAGTGTGTGGATAAAAATGACCTCCAATAAAAAAGGCATGGATGAAGCTTATATGAAATGTTACAAACAAATATCTAAGAATAAGATGAAACTATGATTTCTTATTTGAGATGGCTCGAAATCATGTTATCAATACAAGAGTTAGTCAAACGAACTTTAAAATATTCATCAAGTAGAATATCTATGGGCCTCAAATGACAATGAATAATAGGAAAATAACATATTTTGTGTAGACAAAAATATATTTTGAGGTATGTATATAATGGTATTGAGATGCTTTGTTGGGTCTAATAGAAATCCATGCTTTGCTCACAGATACCACACATGGACTAAATTTTACAGTCAACCTTGTTTGACATGTAAATTTTTTATGACTATTATCAACTCAACATTGCCTTTCATGTTATTAATATAACTCATCTTAGAAGATTAAAACATGAAATCACACACACACACGCATGCGCGCGCGCGCGCGCACACACAGAGAGAAAAAAAAAAGAGGGAGAGAGAGGGAGATAGTGAGTGAGTGAGAATGAGAAAAAAGAGAGAGAAGTTACAATGAATGAACTATGAAAATAAGGTTAATAAAGAACATTTTAGGTGGCATAAATATATACATATAATTGGCATCATTGTAGTTACTGGACTCCTCCAGTTATGTCTCATTGTAATAATTTCAAGGTACATTTCCTAGTCTAATGAATATTGTTAAGTATGTGATTGATAATTTTGGATATATAATGACTATTTTAAAACTATGCACATAATCGCATTGTGTAATATATGTATGCAATGACACTATTTTAACTATGTATGTATTAAATTCATATAACTGAGTATGTAATGAATTTAGTTAATTGTGTATGTAATTGAATTAATTGACTTCCTATGTATTGATGTTAGTTAATTTTTTATATAATGATTTTACATAACTATATATGTAATGATGACAATTAACTATGTATGTATATAGTGTACACCTACCATTCATGTAATCACTATAATTATCCTAGAATGTGGATAGTGTTCACATCCTATGCACACCTACTTATGCATAATTTGTGTCTATATAATAACTATAATTAACCTAGTGTGTATATAGTGTAAAATTGTATTGTCAACCATGTACATATGATTGTAGTTAATTATGTATGTATTGAATATATAAAATTATTATTTAATGTATTTAGTGACTATATTGAATTAATTATGTAATGAATATAGTTAATTGTTTACATAATAATTAATGGAAAATGATAAGCAAACATGATGTGCTTATTAGATATATGAATTACATTCATAGTAGGAATACATTATAAGCATTCTTAGTAAATTATATTACTTATATACATAATTAATTATTGATACTACATACATTGTATATGTAAATTATATGCATACACAATTAACTAATTTATTACATACATACTTAACTAAATTAATTATAAACATAGTTAAATAAATCCATTGCATACACAATAAAATAAAATAATTACATATTTTGTTATATGAATTTATTGTAGACATTGTTATTTAACATCATTACATACATAGTTAACATAGTGTCATTGCACATGAAGTTTTAAAATAGTCAGTATAAGATTCTTGTCAATCACTATTAGGAAAATATGATTGTGGTCACTTATTTTAAATTGGCTCAATTTGATATAATTTAGACTTATTAATCCCAAATGATATTAATTAATCATAATTTGTTTCATGGTACTTGATAAGCCATAATTATAAAGCATTTTTAACCAAGTACTTGTTGGGTTAAATCAAGGATGAAATTTAGGAAAATAGAACCCAAATTGACATTAGATTGTTGTAATTTATTGCACGATACTTGATTAGTCTTAAATAGGTACCAAGTAGAACAAATTACTTGATTGGCATAGAAACCTAAATTTGGTATTAAATAGATTGGAAAAATAAAATTTGACATAGTCTGACATTATGCATACATTTGACTCTTGAACACATTTTCCCTCTAATTGTATAGACATCTATTGTCTTAGCCAAACCAAATCACCAGATACACCAATTCAGTACTTTCCTAGTATATATAAAAACATCCTTGAATGTTAGATAGGCCTTCTATATATTTCATACATTGATTCACACTCTTAGTACACTACTAGTAACACTTGGATAGTTTCAATTACCACAAGGGTATAGCTTTACTAGGAGTGCCTACGTATACCCAATGGATATTTATCATACTATGAAGTCTTAAGTAGGTAACCTTAGGGATGTTTACCGGGTTATTCATATATAGAATTAATGAAGAGATAATTATAAATACAAATCATTGATAAGTATATACATTTTTTAAATTACTTAACTATCACCTATAGAATAACTTGCAAACTCGAGGATTCAATTAGCACTCTTTTGAGAGATCATAAAAAAGGATTAGCCATAGAGGCAAGTATAAATACATTTAATCTAAAGTTTCATGGTGTGAAGTGTTAAAGATAATAATATTACATTTCATTATAGATTGTTTCAATGTTGGACACACACAACAGGTAGAATTATGTGTAATTTTGATATATCTTCATAGTAGTAAAATGTGGGAAATGCTAAATCATCTAGCATAGAGTGATATAAGTTGTCCAACCCAAAATATTAACCCATTTTTAAATTATATCTTTGTGGTTGAAACCTTGATTAGGGTTTGGATGGAAATAAAAGGAATACAAACATCAACACATAAAAAATGAAGGTGTATGCATATACATGAAAAAAATATAAGTATAGGTGTAGGGTTGAAAGGAGTTATAGACCTACATAGTTAATAAGGATGTTATTTATAATCATTATATATTATTAGTTACCATAAGGGTTAGACTATGTTGGCAATGTCCAGAGTGGTTTATAACCTATTTTAGGTCCAACTAGCTAATGAAGTAGTTAAAAATTGTTTGTTATTAGGGACACCTCTTGTGACTAAAAAATATTATAATCAACTAAGTATATAATTTTCTCCTCTTACTTTATCAATTCTAAATCAAAATAGTGAAATATCTAGAATATCAATTTCAATGCAAATTAGTATATTATTTTCATGTTTTACATATTCTAATTAGTCCATAAATTAATGATATTTAAATCACATAAACCTAAAATTAATAAAATATTTTTGTAAACCCAATCATTGAATTCAACACAAAAATCCATAACTTATATCCTACTTTAGGGTTTCAATATTTTCTAAGGAATAAAATTTATCTCCTATTAAGATTTGAATTTATGATGTAATTTCTTATTTCCACTTATTTACATAATCCAAACACTAATATAATTACAATTTGCAATATATGAAGGATATGAATGCTCATTATTCTAATGTATATAGAGAAAATAATA
Organism: Torreya grandis; assembly: GCA_037957365.1. NCBI lineage: Eukaryota > Viridiplantae > Streptophyta > Pinopsida > Cupressales > Taxaceae > Torreya > Torreya grandis. Next base: position 3,031,214 of record JARHVA010001296.1, on the reverse strand, counting down.
GTAAGGATTTGAAGATAATTTTTATGACATAAATTTATATGAACTTAAAAATTATCTTGAGCTGAATCCACATATGATTGATATATTTTGCATGTAACTAGAGATGAAAACAAAAATCTTGCTAAGGAAATGACATTTTAAAAAATAATATGATAAGATTATTAATGATATTAATCCACCTTTTATAGGAATATATTCTCCAATAGGTTTTTAAATAATATTCCTAATACTTCCATCAATCTATCTATGCATATGGATACACAAGTGATGCCTACACCTAATATACCTATTATGGGGGTAACATGATTTATTCTTAAAATTTATGTGGCTATCCTATGAAACATAATTTTTTGACTCATAAGATTAAAAACATGTGACACCACCTATAAAAAATTAAAATAATATGCTTACCAATATATAAATTGTATAATAACATTTTGATCTTCAAGCCAAAGTTTCTCAAATGGAACAAAGTTATCATCAAATAGTCATTTAACAAAATCTCACACAATATTACACAACCATTTGGGCCAAAGTATTTTGGATTATCCCTTTCTCACAAGAATTTTTTTACCTAAGATGACACATTTGATGGTAAGCTAATCTAGAATAACATCTTAAAACATTCCATGTAGCATGTTTAGACTATACATCTAACAATAAGTTACTCACAAAGCTTCTTTTTAGGAGTCTTAAAGACTATTCCTTATGATATATTTTTTACTTCATATTCAATTGGTACATGATTTAAATCCTTTATCTTACAAGGCCTTAACTCTTTTCTATATCAACATTAGTAATAACATATCATATGCTCAAATTGTAAAACTCAAGAAAGTACCTAATGATCCCATTAGTGACTATATGCTTCACCATTAGACTATAATTTAAAAAATGACAAGTCATATGGATAAAAGATAATTAAAATACATATTCATGAAATTATAATTCCATCCATCCATTATTCTATGATGTTTAAATGCTTAAATTATTTCGATGGCACCATGAAAAAGTTAAATTACATGACCAACCTTCTAACATCTTATGATGAAAATTTTAAAAGAAAACAAACTTTCAAATCCAAGATTAATGAGACTTATAATGAGGCTAATAAAATATTAAATTCATTTGCATAACCTACTATTAGGCTTGTCATTTTGGCTCCTCAAAACAGGAAATTTACACGGTTATCATAACCTCCTCTTATGGAGTTA